>OX467710.1:81761865-82499365 GCA_950111635.1 Agelastica alni | reverse complement strand
CTATTTACAATATTTTATTTTAAGTGCAGTTCTAGTATATTTATTATGGAGCATAAATATATAATTAGACATTTGTAGATATTTGCCTGGCACACGATTGGTACTTACGTAAATATTTAATCAGTAATAAATAAGAGAAGCAAATAGCATGTGTAAACTAATAAGTTAAGTAATTTAACTTTTTTTACTTAGGTCAGTTCCAAGAACATATTTTGGAACTACAATCAACGAGAGTTGGGATCATTCTCTTGAAATACGTTGTCGAATAGAGAGAGCTCGTGCTGCATTTCTTTAAATGTCGAAACTGTTTAAATGCCACTTTCTGAACTTAACAACTAAAATACGACTTCTCCGATGCTATATGTTTCCTGTGCTCCTATATGGAGTTGAGTTATGGACTGTAACAGATGCAGCCAGTAAAAGGTTGGATGCATTTGAGATGTGGCTGTATCGACGTATACTAAGAATCCCTTGGACAGTCCATGTTACAAACAAAAGAGTACTTGACATTTTAAACAAGTAAATGGAGATCATGAGTACAGTCAAAAGTCGCAAATTGGAATACTTAGAACACATCATGAGAAACAGCGAAAGATACGATCTGTTGCAGCTTATCCTACAGGGAAAGGTACTTGGAAAGAGGGGACCAGGCAAAAGAAGGATCTCATGGCTTAAAAACCTGGGAACTTGGTTTGCAACCTCCACCACGGGTCTATTTAGGGCCGCAGTTGATAAAATAATTATTGCCAGAATGATCGTCAACGTCCGGTAACGGACAGGCACTGGAAGAAAAAGAAGTTCCAAGAAAAACTCAAGGTACTACAATATAAAATTGTTAGATAGCAAGGAACTGTTTACTCTGCCAGAGGAGGTAAAGATGAATTTCATTAAAGAAACAGAAGTGTCAAAGGTCCCTAAGGAAGCGGATGCTGAGTGCCGATTTAAACCGAGTTGGTTATCATTATCACCCAGCTACACCTTTACTTTTTCAACATGATTACATATTTCGGCTTAATAATATTCGCGTGAATTTTTTTTTATCGTCAAGTACTTTTAATAGTAGTTACTTTTTACCAACCCACGTGATAAGAATGGATAAATTTTTAAGATATCATTAATGCATGCGGGTCAATTTTCATTTTATGTCTCATCATATTTAATCGGTTTTCTCGTTTCTCCGATATTTTATATTTACTACTAGCAAAACCCGACAGATGTTGTCCTGTCTAGACGTCCGTTTTCCTGCATTGGGAAGATCATTGGCAAACTAAACGACCCCAAAAACTATGAATTCGACACCAAATCGGCCTTTTTAATAGTTTTTATATTTCATCCTTTTCCCACCCTTTTTGTATAGGTGCTAGCAAAATTGGGAATGTTACTATAAAATGACCCCATTTTTAATAGTTTTTATATTTCAACCCCCCCGCCCCTTATCACTTTCGTAGACTTGCCTGCTTTGGGAATGTTGATATCAAACTCTGCGTTTCGGAAGACTATGAATTCGACACTTATATTGGCGTTTTTAAAAGTTTTTATATTTTATGTCATTCTCATTCTTTTTGTAGGGGTACTACCAAAATTGGGATTGTCATTATCAAACTCAGTAACCTCAAAAATTATTAACTATTAGCCCAACGTTCTTCCACACAATAAATTTTATTTTATTCGCCAAAAATTGCCTTCATAATTAACACTCTCTCTGATAGATAAGTTCCCAAAAATATACAAAAACAATAACAGGAAATAAATCGAAATATTACTGTAAATACAGAGCACATCTTAGGGGGGTTTACCATTGACGCAATTTTTACAAGAAATATTGCTAAATATAAAGTGCGAAGTTTCACTTCATCTGCGCGTCAGTTTTTTATAATTCAACCCTATCTTACCCCTTTCATATTGCTCAGTGGAATGCAAATACTGGCTGAGAACATCAAAATATCTGATGAAAAGACCTCTCCAGAAGAGGGCTGACGCACTCTGGACGATGGACCGGAGCAGACTTAGCAGCACGCTTGGCCTGCTCACAGGACACATCGCACTAAGGGCACACCTCTTCAAACTTAAGCTGGCGGCCGAGAAAAAATTCCGACTATGCGGAGAGGAGGAGGAGAGCAGTATACACATTCTGTGTCACTGCCTGATGCTAGCGGGGTACAGGTATCAAAACTGGGGCCGTTTGATTATGGATCCAAGCGATCTAAAAGAGACAGGGCCAACATAAATCCTAAGGTTTGCCAAAATCAGCGGACTAGAATTCTGATGCCCTGAAGCGAAAGTCACAGAGGATCAAAAGATCTAGGTGACATAGGTGCCGATACCAAAGGCCCAACCGCATGATTGTAATGTAATGTAATGTGTACCCCTTCCTTTGATCTGATCACTAACAAACTTTCAACATAATTTGTCAATTTTTTCTGTTATACTATCATATTAAAAAATATGGAAATAACCTAAACTTATTTTGCAACTAAATATACCATTTTAAAAGTATTTAAAAAATACCCAAATTGATTTACTAACATCAATGTTAAACAAACTGTCTAAGTATCAAATTACTATTTTTTTACAAAATTTAGTTTAATTTACTTTTAATGTGACAGAAATATTGACACATTATCAAAACGTAGGCGTTGTGTTTTATTTTTAAGATGTTAAACTTATTAAGAATGACTGAATACTTCTCTAAATGCCTTTCTATTCAATGCCACACATGGTACATTTTTTATTTTAAATTAAGGGGTTAAGAAAGTGGAAGAAAGGGGGTTAACAAATTACAGATATCTGTATCGCAAAAATCGACGTGTGTCGGCATTTCCTTAAATTCTACTGCCAAATATCGGGTTGGACTGTTTATGTGGCCCACTCCGTATATAGATAGTTTTATTTAAATAATTTAAAGTAGGTATGACGTCATTTTGTGAATCATAATTCTTATTAACAAAATGTAAACTCAACCTGGTATTAATTATTATTATGTGGATTTAAAATAAATCCTTTTGATTTTATGGATGTGATTGTGCATGTGTGTACAATAATCTTGCCGCTTCCAGATTACTTAACCTTGAATAGGAATGATTTGATATTATTTTGCTAGAACTCATACTTATGATCGTCACCAAGTTCATTCACTGTATTTATTACTCTGTCACTGGCTTTCAATGTGCTTGCACTACACTCTAAAATTACAATTGAGTGATAGGTAAACTTTACTTTGGCTTAAATCAAGCTTAACGTGTTGCAGAAATGTATGTTTAGTGTCGATTTAAAGAAATGTCAAAAAAAAACAGTGAGTCTGACGGTTTAACTTGCTTGAGAGCAGCTTGCACCACACTCTTAAATTACAAATTAGCGAAAGTTAAACTTCACTTTGGCTTTAATCAAGCTTAATGTCTTGGAGAAATGTCTGTTTAGTGTAAATCTCGATTTAAATAAATGTTAAAAGAATCTGACGGTTTAACTTGCTTAAGAGCGGCTTGCACCATAATCTTAAATCTTCTATTATTGAAAGTAAAACTTTACTTTAGCCTAGGTTAGGTTAAGTTAGGCATCATGTGAGTGGGGCGTGGTCGCCCCTCCATCGCGACCCTTACTAGGTTTATTGTGGCTCACCCCTAGAGGTTACATTTCACCGCACAATCCAGCTCTTCCCACGAAGTTCATGGTTGTATAGGGTTGTTTGTTTTCTAGGTTGGTGTAACCAAATATTTTGAACCTTATTCTTCCCAGGCCGGGGCATGATTATTGTATATGTTCAGCAGTTTCGTTTTCCTCGCAAATTCTTTCATTAACTTATTCCACTGTTTCTCACTTAATTAGAACTTTACAGTTTGTCATGTTTCCTTTTCTTTTAAAACCCATTACTTTCGTTTTGCTTACATTTATTTTTATTTCTTTGATTTTCAGGGCATCATGCATAACATTAACCATCGCCTGTAACTCCTCTTCAGATGACGCTAATATGACTTGATCATCAGCGTAAAGAAGGCATTTGACGATCAAATCATTCATTTTCAATCCATACGCACTCCCTTTCAAATCTTTTAAACAATCGTCTATCATAAGTTAAACAGCCATGGCGAAGCCACACATCCCAGTCTCACACCCTTTTAGATGTTAAACCATTCCGTGCAAGCTCCGTTTATCCTGACATAAGCAGTGGAATCCTCGTAAAGTTATTTCAGTGCTCGTATTAAACTACCGTTCACCCCATACAAAGACAATGTGGACCACAATTTACTCCTTACCACTTTGTCATAGGCCTTTTCCAAGTCTATAAAAGCGTAATAGACCTTTTAACTTTTAGCCAAAAAATTTTTCGACTATACTGTGTAATGAAAAGACCTGATCCATACGTCTCCTTCCTCTTCTTAATCCTGCTTTCACATCCCATATCATCTTCTCAGTTTTATTTATTACTCTTTTAATCAATATCTTTGCATACAGTTTGCAGGCTATGCTGTGGTAACAATATAATTCTTCTTCTTCTTTCTTCTTTAATCTTGGCGGATCGCCTATTTCTTTTCATCGTCCCTCTGCCTATTGCACTGCTTAGTTGTCTCTCCATCGTTTTCGGGGTCGTCCTAAACTCCTGCGACCCATTGGTGATTTGTCGCGTGCTGTTCTGACTATTCTTTCGTTTGTTGAAAAATTAATAATGTTTATGATTCAAAAATAAAACTCTTGATACTTACTAACGCGGTGTAATAAAAAAAACCGTTAGGTAAGAGAGACCACCCCAGAGATTGAAATCAATAATCATCTGGTCTCCATATTTATCGGCCCTCTAATTTAGTGAGGAAGGGTATTTCAAAATAATAAAAGTAATTTTAGTCTCTTGTAAATATTCATACTGTTCTGATCGACAATACAAAATAGAATATACAAAGAACCAACCATACGTGTTTCATTTAATTAACCATAACCTGCGCTTATAATTTTCAATAGGTTATGGGCCCAGGCTCGCGTAAAGTATAAAGTTTCCTTTTTCTTTTCGAGATTTACCTAGTGAATAAACTTAAACACATGGATAGCAAAAAAAAAACGAAACATTCAGCAATTTAACCGTGAATGGTACGGTGTTTGGAAAATTCGTGTAAAGTCGTTATTGTCGGAGTTAATTCTTATAAACGTAATAGATGAAGAAATACCTGAGTTAGCTAGTGATATATGGCAAAAACAAAATCTAAGTGCAAAAGATGTTATTGTGGATTATTTAAGTGATTCATTTTTGGGATTTGCAAAAGGTAATTTAATGGCTAGAGAGATACTTAAAAGTCTGGATGAGATATATAAAAGAAAAAGTTTGGCTACTCAGCTGGCTTTAAGAAAAAGATTACTGAGCTTAAAATTTTGTAGTGACATGATTCTATTGCAACACTACATTTTTTTACGACCTAATTACCGAATTACTTTCTGCAGGCGCTAAATTAGACGAGATGGATAAAATTTCACACCTTCTACTTACTTTACCCTCTAGTTATGATGGTGTAATTACGGCCTTAGAAACATTAAGTAAGGACAATTTAAATTTATCTTTCGTCAAAACAAGACTACTCGATCATGAAGTGAAACTGAAAGAAGATACAACAACAACAAGTTTAAAAGTTCTTCAATTAAATAATAACTATTCTAAATCAAGAATGACTGAATAAAATTTTTTTAAAAATACTTCTAATAAGAGGCAATATAAAAAAAAAAAGAATTGGCATCAAATTAACCAAAAACTTCAAGAAAGATTTAAAAAGTTCAAACAACACTCTCCAAATAAGTCATCAAACATAAAATGTGACCATTGTGGAAGGTGGAATCATTTAAAACGGGATTGCTATTTTTACAAGCAAATGATTAAAAAACAAGCCACAATTCAAGCAGTTCTCTCCAAACATACACCTGATGAAAACTAAGGATTCGCTTTCATGAAGAGCACCCATGAAAATATGTTGCTTGAAAACAGCAATGAAATTTTATTTCTTCTTGTTCTGGAGCTACCGATCATATTGTAAATCAAGAAAATCTGTTTACCGAAATTCATGAACTTCAAAGTCCGATGAAAATTTCAGTCGCTAAGCAGGATGTGACTGTCATCGCAACAAAACAAGGATCATTTGACGTCATCAGCAATCTTGGTATTAGGGAAAGACTGGAAAATGTACTCTTTGCAGCAGAAGCTACGCACAATTTAATATCAGTATCACGATTACAAGAAAATGGAATGACCATAATTTTCGACCAAGACGGTGTTAGAATTAAGAAAGAAGGTAAAACTGTAGCCACAGGTAAGCCGATAAATAGTTTAGTAGGTATAAACTTTAAAATATCTAAAAACCATGGGAATAATTTAAATATGATTAATACTAAAACCTACCAACTATGGCATGACCGTCTAGGTCATATAAGTCGTCAATCTTTTTTAAAATTAAAAATGTTTCAAATGGTAGACGACGTAAACCATATAAGTAGTATAAATCCTGTAGATAATAAATGTGAAGCTTGTATTTACGGAAAACAATGCAGATTGCCTTTTCAAAAATCTAAAATAAAAAACCATGTAAAACGACCTTTATTTATTATTTACTCTGATGTTTGTGGCCCAATAACACCAGCTACTATCGACAATAAAAACTATTTTGTAACTTTTATTGATGACTTCACACATTATACAGTGATTTATTTATTAGAATTCAAATCACAAGTCTTAAATGTATTTAAAGACTTTGTTGCAAAAAGTGAAGCACATTTTAATAATAAAATAGTTTATCTTTATTGTGATAATGGCGGTGAATATTTATCAAATGATTTTAAAGAATATTGTGTTCAGAAAGGTATCACTTTCCATTTAACTGTACCACATACACCCCAACAAAAAGTGTGGCAGAACGAATGAAGCGAACAATAACCGAAAAGGGACGTTCGATGATCGTTACAGCAGGTTTGAAAAAATCTTTTTGGGGAGAAGCTGTCTTAACAGCCACATATCTTATTAATATGTTGCCAACTGCTGCTTTGCATGAAAATATAACACCATATGAACTGTGGCATGGTAAAAAGCCCAAATTAGAGTTTTTAAAAAATATATTTAGCTCTACTGTTTATGTCCATATTAAAACTAGGAAAACAAAATTTAATGAAAAATCATTTAAAGGAATCCTAGTTGGATATTCTCCAAATGGATATAAAGTATGGAATGTGGAAACGGAAAGTTTTCTTGTGGCTCGAGACGTAATTGTTGATGAGACTACTTTCAAAATCACCAGACCTACAAAAGGTGATACAAATACAACCTTACTACCGAAAACTAAGAAAACTGACTTAAACTCAGAAAAATTAGTTAATTCTAAACACAAAAATATTTAAGGCGAAACACAAACAGATGAATCCACTTTTGAAAATTTAAGAAGAAGTGAAAGAATCAAAAACATACCTCGGCCTCTCTATACTGATTATCCAGATCCAAATATAAAAGGGTATACGAATAATATTATACTTAATGCACACACACTATACCAAATTCTCACAATGAAATTAAAGTAAGAAAGGATCGGAAGCAGTGGGAGCTTGCCATAAAGGATGAAATTGAGTCTCTTCTTTTAAACAAAACATGGTCGTTAGTAGCTAAACCTATCAATAAAAATATTGTTGACTGTAAGTGGGTATTTACTATTAAAATTGATGAACATGGAAATCCTATAAAGTATAAGGCAAGATTAGTTGCAAGAGGTTTTAGTCAACAATACTTGAGTGATTATAATGAAACTTATGCGCCAATTGCGCGTCTATCTACTTTTAAATTCCTCTTAGCATTTTCAAATCAATTTAAATTACTAATCCATCACATGGATGTAAAAACCGCATTTTTAAATAGAATATTACAGGAAGAAATCTACATGAAGGTTCCTGAGGGCATAAAAGTAGATAGTGGCAAAGTATGTAAATTAAACAAATCAATTTATGGTTTAAAACAATCATCAAGATGTTGGTTTGAACATTTTAATTAAACAATTAAAAAACTCAATTTTAAAAGTTCAGCGGTAGATCCGTTTTTATATTTTCTCGACAAAGGTGTTTTAGAGAAAAATTTATATGTTATTCTTTATGTTGATGATCTTTTAATTTGTACAGGTGATGAAAATACAATGCTTAACTTTAAAAATTATTTAATGAAATATTTTAAAATAAAAGATTTAAAAGATGTAAAACTTTTCTTAGGAATCAAAATTCAAAGATATGAAAATAAGATTACTTTGGATCAAAGCTGTTATTTGAAAACAGTTTTAAATAAATTCAATATGTCCGATAGTAAAGCTGTTACTACACCTTTAGAAAATAAATTAAATTACAGTAAATTAAACAGCGATGAGACATATGAAGCACCCTGTAGAAATGTAATAGGTTGCTTAACGTACGCGATGCTATGCACGCGTCCCGATCTTTGTATAGCAATAAATATATTAAGATACCAAAGTAAATCTGATAAAGAATTGTGGACATGCTTAAAAAGGGTATAAAGGTATATTAAAGGTTCTGTAAACCTTAAACTTACTTATAACAGAAATGATAATTGTGTCAATATTCTTGAAGGCTACGTGGATTCTGATTGGAGAAATAATGATCAAGATAGGAAGAGTACCACGGGGTATTTATTTAAAGCTTTTGGAAATTGTACAATTTCTTGGAATTTAAGGAGACAAAATTCAGTAGCTGCGTCTTCAACTGAAGCTGAATATATGGCTCTTTTTGAATGTGTTAAAGAAGCCGTATGGTTAAAACAGTTATTATCTGGTCTAAAATTAAATATATTATCACCGATCCCAATTTTTTAAGATAATACCGGCTGCATAAGTATCGCCAATAATCCCACAAACCATAAAAGAACCAAGCATATTGACATAAAATATCATTTCTGTCGAGATCAGATTACAAAATAAAATAATCCTAAAATATATTCCAACAGGGGAGCAACTCGCAGATGCCTTCACAAAACCACTTCCAGCAGAAAAGTTTTGTTTAATAAAATATAATATTGGTTTACATGGTGGTGAGTAGGGTTTTCCGGGTTTTCCTTACTTGTAAGTCAAATGACACTACCAATCATCAGTAAGTCGCCCCGGAGCGCTACGGCAAACATTAGCTATTATTAATGTTAATTCTTTTGTATATAATTTTGTAGTTAACTGAATAGTATAAATAAACTTTTATTCGTTTTGTTTTTGAGTGGGAGTGTTGAAAAATTAATAATGTTTATGATTTAAAAATAAAACTCTTGATACTTACTAAAGCGGTGTGATAAAATAAACCGTTAGGTAAGAGAGACCACCCCAGAGATTGAAATCAATACACATCTGGTCTCCATATTTATCGGCCCTCTAATTTAGTGAGGAAGGGTATTTCAAAATAATAAAAGTAATTTTAGTCTCTTGTAAATATTCATACTGTTCTGATCGACAATACAAAATAGAATATACAAAGAACCAACCATACGTGTTTCATTTAATTAACCATAACCTGCGCTTATAATTTTTAAAATCGTTGTCCATTCTACTGATGTGCTCATTCCACTCCCTCTTTCTGCCGAGAACCCACTCATTGATGTTTTCTACCTTGCATGTCCTTCTTATATTATCGCTTCTTTCTCTGTCCAAGATCGGCTTTCCAGTTATTCTACGAAGTACTCTCATTTCGGTTGTCTCTAGAAGTTGTTTAGTTCTCGCTGTGTCTGGTCGAGTTTCTGCCGTGTATGTCATAGTTGGTCTTAGTATTGCCTTGTAAAGTCTTGATTTGGTTTTTATTTTAATGTTTTTATTTCGTCATATTGTGTCATTTAGGCATCTTGTTATTCTTGTTGCCTTCGTTGTCTGTTTTCTCACCTCCGTCTTAACATCACCATAGCCTGAGATTTCTATGCCCAGATACTTATATTTCATTTCCTGTTGGATAACTTTGCCTTTAATTTCCAGTTTGCACCTTAATGTCGGATTTAATGTCGTCATGCATTTAGTTTTCTGTGCCTATATTACCATATTAAGTGATTTGGCAGTGCAGTTAAATCGATGTAATAGTCGCTGCAGATCGTCTTCATTTTCAGCAACCAGTACTGCGTCATCGGCATAGCATATAACAGTAATTTCACGGTCATCCTTTCTGTATTCTTTCAGTAAACGTACTTTGCTTATTACTTCGTCCCTGATGATGTTAAAGAGCAGAGGGCTTAGGGAATCCCCTTGTCGAATACCTTGGCCAACAGCTATTGGATCGGTCGTGGTCCCATTTATTTTTGCTTGAATCTAACAATAACAATATAATATGGGATTTAAAGCAATTTGGGAAAACATCAACAACTTTCTTTTCATAAATTAGCATAAAGATTTTACTGCAGGACGTGTAAGACTCTGATTTAGACTTTAGTAATATTTAAACTGAATGCACTGAAATTCGTCTTCGTCAACTGGATGATAATCAATAATATTATGTACACTTTCTAGTTCTATATATGTTCCATATTTTCATTTAACAAAACCATTAAAATTTTAAAATGTTTGCTTCTTTTATTTAAATCAATATTTAGATTATCCAACGCAATGATTAGTGTGTCTCTTTTTAATTTTTCTACGCCCTATACTATAAGATGTACTGGTAAATTTTTTAGATTTCTTTTTGTATTTCTTTAGATTCTGATGATTGTTGCCTTATGTTATTCACTAACTCTTTTAATGACACAATTAACTTATTGCCTTTTTAAATATCAAAAATGGGGCTTTGTATTTTTTATTAACTACAGTTGTATCCCACAATTGTGAAGAGTGACTTATATTGTAGATCGATTTTATATGACAATCAAATTAGACGTTTACCCTGTACCAAAAAGTTGTTTTTAATGTTTGTAAAATTTTTGAATACCGACAAATAGAGAAAGATTTAGTGTTGGTTAATAAAAAAGTAAGTGGGTTCTTACAAAAACTGTTTAATCTTTTACAAATTTGCAAAAACCTTTTTTTTTAACTTACTCTCCAAAGACTATAAGTACAGGTAGTTTCATAAAAATTGATAAAATCTCTATCTTTATTTTTTGTTCTATAATTAATTTATTTGTTTATTATTTACTTCCCCAACAGGTCATATTTTGTTGCAATATTTTCCTTAATTTGACTAAATTATTTTTAATCTTTTCAATTTTTTTCTAAACGATAAAGGGTTCGATGCAAAATGAAACGTTGTCAGCGTGTATGATTTAACTTGAAGGTACCGGCATGGCTGTAGTTTATATCTTTCTCTAACAGTAGATAATAGACGAGATCAACAAAAAAGACTCAAATTAAAGCTACGGTATTGGCAACAGCGCCATTGATCAGGTAATTTCTATCAGTTTTATAAACGTGCTGCTGGGGTTTCGTAAAGCAGAAACCGGATTTTTTTTTGGGTTATTAGGGGAAGGCCTTTCTACATTTAGTTTCGATTGTATATTTTTACGTGCAGTACTTATCGTTGAGACTCGTAAGTTTTAAAGTGTGTTATAAACTATTTCTTCGTTGATCTTCGATTAAATTAAAAGTGTAAATTGCAGTAATTTGTTGACAAATAATAAATATAAGTAGGAAAAGTAATAGTGAACCGGATATCAAAGGGAAACGTCACAATTTAAGACCTGAAAAAAAAACCATGATCAAAAATGTGTTTGAAGGACTTCGGGTCAGAGAACAAAATATAAATGTTAGTGAGGTGGTAGTGAGGCAGGTAGGTGGTAGATGGTTCACCCTCCATCGCCCGGTGAAACACCACCGCTCTGATTATAGGTGCCGTGAAATGACTAGTCATGTTTCGGCACTTGGTCAGAGTTTCCGGTCGCTCGACAAAAATTAAACCCTCCTCCAACAATACGCATCTTTTGTGTCCCGGGTTCGAACTCGAAACAAGATTCAAATTTAAGACCGGCCTTTGTGTTTACACTCGCAGTGATATTTCCTGTTGTAGACGAGAGAACTTAAAACCAAAGGACGGCCTAGAGGTCATGTGGTTCAAGTTAACCTTACAAAAATCAACAACATTTCTGTGCTGCCTATATCTTTCTCCTACGAACCCTCCTTACGTCAACCTCTTTCAACATATTTCCGACACACTGGAGCTGTTGCAAACTAACGACCCCAACACAGAGGTTATATTTTTGGGTGATTTCAATGTTCACAACGCGAACTACATGAAATCCAACCGCATCGACAACGCCGGTCTAGAAGCTGAGAACTTTGCGATAAGCCACAACGTGACCCAGCTACTTGAAGAATCTACCCGCATACCCGATAACCCCAATCACCAAACCAACATTCTCGATCTCTTCTTCACGACACATCCTGACCAGTACCGAGTCTCTATAACCGCTCCACTCGGTAAATCTGATCATAAACTCATCTCAGCCACGTCCAAACAAACAACCCCGCCCAAAATCACGCCTGGTACCTCCATTGTCTGGCATTATAGATCAGCCAAATGGAATGAACTGAGGGACTTTTACCTATCATTTCCGTGGAAAGATGTATGCTATCGCTCACAAGACCCATCAACATGTGCAGAATCTGTAACCGAAATCATAATGCTAGGTATGGACTCATACATTCCTCATGGTACAAGACGGATCTTCAACCCCAAACCCTGGTTTAACCAAGAATGCAACCGTGCGGTGCATGATAAAAATCAAGCACATCGACTCTGGTGCGAAATCCCGACAATTGCCAACCGAGAAGCCTTTGTCCACGCGAGGAACGCCTGAAAAAGAACGATCGATCTTGCCAAAGAATCCTACGACACGAGAATATGCAAAAAGCTTGTTAATGCCCCTCTTGGATCAAAGACCTTCTGGTCTTTGGCTAAAGCCATAAATAAGAATTTCACAACTTCTTCTTTACCACCACTCGAGTGGTCCGACGGCACGACAGCCGTATCTTCCAAAGAAAAAGCGGATCTGCTGGCCGAAATGTTTAGCTCTAACTCAACCCTCGATACCATTGGGAAACAACCCCCAACGATACCTAGAATAAACGCATCAATGCCTGAGGTCGCTATCCGCCATCGCACTATCAGGAAAATCCTACAAAATCTTGACTCTAATAAGGCAGTAGGACCAGATGGAATTCTGACAATTGTCCTAAAGACCTGTGCTCAAGAGCTCACCCCAGTTCTCTGTAGACTTTTCAAGTTATCATACAGCAAAGGAGTATTTTCGTCCATGTGAAAAAACGCTTAAGTCCAACCGATTTCGAAAAAAGAAAAAAGACTATTCCTGCAAATTATCGCCCTATTGCATTACTCTCAGTCATATCCAAAGTTATGGAAAAAGCGATTAACACAGAACTCATCAAATATCTGGAGAAATTTGAGATAATTCATGACAGACAATATGGATTTCGACAACTTCGGTCTACTGGAGATTTGCTGGCTTATGTCACTC
Organism: Agelastica alni; assembly: GCA_950111635.1. Lineage (NCBI taxonomy): Eukaryota > Metazoa > Arthropoda > Insecta > Coleoptera > Chrysomelidae > Agelastica > Agelastica alni. The sequence goes on along the minus strand of OX467710.1, from coordinate 82,485,927 downwards.
AGCTCTGGACAAACACTATTGAAAAGTTTGGTGAATCCCGTGCAATAGCCTTGGATATATCTAAAGCCTTTGACCGCGTTTGGCACCAGGCATTGTTAAGTAAATTATCTGCCTACGGTCTCCCAACCAAACTGCGCCAATGGCTCTTGAGCTTCATGCAAGATCGCTCCTTACATGTGGCATTTGACGGTATTTCTTCTGATGCGTTTAAAACCAATGCCGGGGTCCCCCAGGGTTCCATCCTGTCCCCCACCTTATTTCTTTTACACATTAAAGACCTCTTGAAAACCACCACGAACCCCATTTACAGTTTCGCAGACGATAGCACACTTGTCTCAACTTTCACATCCTATCGATCACTTTCGGTGATACAAATAGACTCAGACAGGAACAGGTTTATTCCATCAATACAGATCTTAAAGCAATCGTCGAGTGGGGAACCAACAATCTTGTTCAGTTCAACGCCCAAAAAACACAAAGTGCCATGTTTTCCAAAAAAGTGAATTCCTCAAATCATCTCATCACAATGTCCGAAAATACCCTCGAACCACGTCCCTCCATCACGATTTTGGGAGTCACGGTGTCCAATAATATGTCTTGGCATAACCATGTTGCTAACATCGCAAAGTCGGCAAGCCAGAGGCTAGGTTTTCTGTGGAAAGCCAGAAAGTTTTTTTACTCCTGATCAACTGTTGACGATCTACAAGGCTTAAATCCGACCTCTACTGGAGTATTGCTCGCATAATTGGGGTTCAGCACCAGGGTATTCTCTTCGTCTTCTAGATTCCATTCAGAAAAGAGCCATTCGCTCGATAAACAGCTCAACTCTCACAGATACCCTTTACCCTCTAAAACATAGAAGAACAGTTGCAGACCAGTCATTGCTCTACAGATATTTCCATGGCAGATGCCACCATTGGCCACATTCTGCCGAAGAACTCGGCACGCTGATCAGTCTCACACATTTACTCTCAAGCTTGACACTACAAGGACCAATCTTCATCAAGAATCCTTCTTTTACAGGGCTGCTACGGAATGGAATAAGCTTCCAAAATCAGTTTTTTCAGAGAACTATGACCTGCAACTTTTTAAAAAGCGTGTCCACAATCATTTCCTTTCTATAATCCCTTCCCCTTCTAATAGTCGCAGTGCGGGCCGTCCGCGGCCCATACGATAGGTCTACCCTTTTTGCGACTATTTTCATAAAAAAAAAAGGTAGTTACATTATGTAATATTTTAACAAAAGTTTCCGAAGATAGTGTGTATAAAATAATTAAAACAAGGGATGAAACAAACGATATTAATACTTCGAAAGAAAATTGTTTTCTCTTTTTAATCTAATGAAAATATCCCAAAAAAATCAAGACGTGTTTTGTTACGTACTTTGCGTTAAAAAAAAATCATTATTTTAAATATCTGAAAGGAATAGCAGCTCGAAGAGAGGGTATAAAAATATATTATACAGATGAAACCTGGTTGAATGAAGGACATACCGTAATAAAAATTTGGCAGGATTTAAATGTAAAAAGCAAACATCTAGCTTTTTTAGATGGTTTATCGACAGGTTTAAATGCCCCATCTGGAAAGGGAAAACGCCTTATTATTACCCATATTGGTAGTGACTCGGGATTCGTTAAAGGAGGTTTAAACGCATTTGTCTCCAAAAAGCTAAAAATTATCATGAAAAAATGGTTGCAGAACATTATAAAAAATTGTTTCAGATATTCTCTTAAAAATTGAACAAGGATCTGTTATTGTTATGGATAACGCTCCATACCACAGCCAGCGTGTAGAACACTTAACAACCACTAAATGGAGAAAAGCCAAGATTACAGATTGGCTTGCTACAAAAAATAATAAATTCAATGTACCAATTTTGAAAATCGAATTACTAAACTTATCACGATGTCATAAAGATAAATATATGAAATATGTAGTAGTTGAAATGGCGCGAGAACGAGGCGTAATTGTACTTTGATTGCCACCCTACCACTGTAAGTTTAACCCAATAGAACTTGTATGGGCTCAAATAAAACATGAAGAAGAAAGAAGAAACATGTTACTTTCAAATTAAATGACATAAAAAATTTGCTTAGTAGTGTCGTCAAAAATGTAACCTCACAGTCGTGGATAAAATGTTTCAAGCATGTAGTGAAAAAAGAACAGAATATGTAGAATCTTGATAATTGCATTAAAATTACCATGGAACCCGTAGTTGTATATCTAGGCGAAGTTACTACTGATGAATTTGAAGGTGACTTAGACGGCTCAGATTGGAATAAAGGAAACTTTAATCTAATCACATTTTTAATAATTAATAGAAATAAGTATTGAATTATGTTTAACTATTTATTACTAATATCGTAAAATACCATTACAGTTTATAACAGGGATATACAAAAAATATATTATACATTTGAATGTACATACAAACATATAGTCACGACTTTTTCCCATAGGGGTAGGCAGATACCACTTCCTTCCACTTGCTAGGATTGTTACATACATCTTTTGCTTCCTCTATTTTCATCAGTGCTCTCATACAAGCTCGTCGGTTGTTTGTACTCTTGACCTGACCTTTCTTCAAAACAATGTTAATCTGATTGAAATATGTTCTCCGAAGTTGACCTCTACCGACTTGTCCACTCACACTCGCCGCATTCATCTCCGCAGCATAAATCCTATTTTCATGCTTCTTCTGCCAAACCCAACATTCACTACCATACATAAGTGTAGAAACCAACACACCTCTATGCACCGCTAGACGTGCCTTTTTGACACTTTCTGGGTATTCATAAAGCTATGCAGTGTCCCATTTATTTATTTTCCTGCCAGCACCCTTCGCTCAATGTCACTGTCATACTTTTCATCTCTCGTAAACTTTGAACCCAAGTACACAAATTAATTTACTTGTTTCACTCTTTCTCCCTCAATGGAAACTTCACAGTTAGTCATGCTTTCTTCTCTTTCAAAAACCATTACTTTCGTTTTGCTTACATTAATTTTCATTCCTTTAATTTTCAAAGCATCATGCATAACATTAACCATCGCCTGCAACTCCTCTTCAGATGACGCTAATATGACTCGAGCATCGGCGTAAAGAAGGCGTTTGACGATCAAATCATTCATTTTTAATTCATACGCACTCTCTTTCAAATCTTTTAAACAATTGTTTATTTGAATTTACCTAACATAAAACTATAAACGTGTAATATCATTTTACTAATGTAAATTATTTTTCTTTAAATTATGTCAGAGATAATAAGTGAGATAAATCATTGTCCTGTATACTTTTTGGTAACATTAATAATAAGAAGACATAATATGTAACAGTTTTTTCGTATTAAACTTATTCGATAATTATAATTGCCGCTCGCCTATGACTCGTCGATTTCCTTTCCCCTTGGACCCGCAAAGGTCTACAATGAAAACATGAGTCACTCTATACATTTGTGGTATCCTATTATAGATGAAATCGCTCCAAAATTCCTTCCCAAAAAAAAAAATCAAAAGTGCAGTTTCGTGTTTCACCAGTTTATTAAATAAATGTTGTGACTTTCCGGAAATCATCCTTTTCATCTTTTTTGTCTGTACAATATCGTCTATTGTTCTCAATGGAGGCTAAGGGTCTTTTTTATTCACGGGGCCCCGAACCGCAACCCAAAAAACCCTTATGTAGATCCGCCCCTGGTAAAAACATAATTTATTCATAAATATACACATTCAAATTTTATTTGTTTGTAAAAATAAGCTTTTTTGAATACAATTAAACATTTGAATTAATCAAATTTCATGTGTTTTATGAAAAATTGCTTTTGTAGCTCATCACATCATAAAATAATTGGCGAAAATTATTTAATATTTTAGGCAAAATAAACAAAACTTTTATTTTAATTTCTCGTGATTCTAATTGCTAACGTTGTAATAATAAAAAACACTCAAAAAAGATTAAGTGTTGTAATAATATAATGTGGAATTTATTAAAGATCTGTGTGTGTGTGTTTATGTCGAATTCCAAGTATAACGTTTACGCTAATTATATAAATCAATATTAGAGCTTAAAATTCTATTTAAAATGTATTTTAAACTTATCGGTAGGTATATACTGATAGTTTTAGTTCTATCTAAAATTATACTAAACACATATTTTTTTATTTTTGTACACTTTATAATAGAAAAAATTTACACAAGAATTTTTTTTTTTAAAATGTTTAAAAATTAAATATATAGTCAGCTTCCACCGGAGGGACATTTTGTTGCTAAATAGAAACATACGTAAATTTCTAGTTTCCACTAAAGCAACTGAAATTATCAGTAGTTGCATTGTTTCGTAGGTACGAAACTAGAGTGTTTCCACTGCATGTTGGCAGTAACGTAGAATATTGAAGAAAATGATGATGTAGCGTTTTAACTCGAAAAGCGTAAGGAGTCATTTGGAAATGCGCGACCGAAAGAGAGACAAAAGCTGCCCGACAAAAGATAAAAAGTGATCGTGTGGTTCAAGCACACTTAAACGATCATGGTCTTAGGTACAGCGGGCTGCTTGGGTAAAATAGTTTTTTAGTTTATTATTGAAGATTAAAGATGCAGAAATCTGATATACCTATCTGTTGTATATTAACAACAAAAACAAAGTTCGTTTACAAATATAATATTCTTGCTTACCGGCTTATGAGGAATGTAGATGTTTAAAAAATACTAAAATAAAATGTGGTTTTTATAACCGTTGGAAAATATTTATATTTTTTATGAGTATCGGTTAGATTGAATCAAAGATTACTTATTGACATTATTACGTAATATTTTTCTTACAGGCCTACAATGATCGTTACGTATAAAAATATTTAATTTACATTTTCACAATAAATCAAACTCAATTAGTCCTAAAAATGTTAGTCAGTTTATATTTATTATTATTAATATCTTTTTTTTGCAGCTGTCTGAAAAACAAAATTTTTAGTATGATTTATTAAATCGAAAATACCACTTTACACAAAATAGATATTTTCGATACGATTTTTTTCACTTTCGGAACGATTTCTTTACTTTTGGTACCATTTTTTATGTAGGCGGTTTTGACAATAACATAAACTTGTATTTTATTGTGACAGCGATTGTCACGTAACATTGTTAATAATTTTTCGATTTTTAAATCCAAAAAAAGGAAATCAGTTGTAAAAGTGAGGTTGAAATGATACAACATGAGATAAGTGAATCTGCTAAAAAAGCTAGTTACGAATTATTGCCGGTAAAGTCAAGAGAGAGGTATGAATTGGTTCACAATTTATTTAAAAAATAGAGTAATGATAAAAATGTGCATATTATAAATTAACAAGTGATTCTTGCATATTTAATGGAAAAATCTAAAATAATAAAGCTAACAAGCCTTTGGAGCAATTACTCGATGCTTAAGTCCACGATTAATATTAAAAATAATATAGATATAAGCCGCTATCCCAAAGATATTGCTTTCCTTAAAAGAAAATCTATTGGCTATAGACCAAAAAAATTAAAAGTATTGAATAAAGAAGAAATAGATCACTTCGTATCAGAAGCTGGAGAAAATATCTACCTAATGATAAAGGTAATATAATTAAAACTAATTCCTCTTCTTTAATATGATTAATTTTTTTATTTTAGGTTGCATTAATAATTGGTTTGGCAGACGCTTGTCATCGTGAATAGCTTTGTAAAATAAATCAACACTGCCACTTCTGTTAATATCCCTAATAAAATAATAATAATATCATTAATTGTCATAATTGTGTAATTAATATTCATAAGTAATGTATTAATAAGAGTTATTGTTTTATGCAATTGTCTATATAAAGTTAATATCCATCGATATTCTTTTTAACATACAAAACGGCTACAGAAAAAATATTGTAACACGATCCAAAAATAATTTTACGGGACTTGCAGGACTCACCTACGGCTTGTCCTGGATACTTCCTACTCATCCCGAAAAAATCACTTTCGGAACTTATTACGTAAAATACTATATTGTCCCAAAAACCTCAAGTGTGTGTAATAGGGTACAATTTAGAAAATAAATATTTATTGACATTATAAACCTGAAAAAAAAAAAGAATTAGATTTATTTAATAAACCGGTAAAATTAACCTATTGTTGCAGATTTTATCAGTTTTCTATTATGTATATGTATTTCGATGTCCCTGTATATAGTATAAGTGAACTATGTAAAAAAAAAAAATGTTATTATTATTATTGATTGTCAGAAATATAGCGAAAAAGTCAAAAAAAGTAGATCCGAGATTTTATTAAAAATATACTCAAAATAGGAGAATATTACATGGTCCTTTAGCTGAATCGAAAACTAAAATATAAATATACAGTCCACGAATAAGTTCATAGATAAAAGTATGTCTCAATATTTGAGGAGATCGCAAAGGGAAAATGCTGGCAAGACCAATAATTTTGATGATTATGTTCGATGGTCGCTGGCCCCAAGAAGAACCACTCAAGGTATTAAAAACGCAGTCCAATCTGAACCAGATATCGTGACTGCGGAGGCTTCACATCAGCAAGTGAAGGGCGCTCAGTCATTGGGAAAAAACGTTTCACCGCATCCTGTGGAAGAAGCAAGAGGATCAAGATTTCAAGACGGATCTAGCAAAGCTGAAAATAGGGATGTAGCAGTTCCGGGTTCAAGTAGGTGCTCATCAAAAGTATCAGATTCTGCTAGACAGTCTATCAGGAAATCGGAACGATCTAAGGTGTCGTCTTCAAAGAGGGTGGAAATTGAGAAGAGGCGTTTGGCGTTGGAGACTGAGGTAACAGGGGCTGAACTGATGATGAAAAAGCAGGAACTTGAAAATTAAATGAGAATTTTGGATAAACAGAAAGAGTTAGCTGAAGCTGAAATTGAGGAAAACGAATCAAATTCAATTCAAAGCGAGAGCTCACGGAAATTGTCTATTAAAAGCATAGGGGAATCAACCAAAAATGAAGGAGTGCAAGAATGGGTTGATAACTGTGAGGTGCATTCTGTTCACTTTCCATCTAAAGAATCAGAAGAAGAGGTCGTCGAGGAAATTCAAAAAGCAGAAACATCACATGACAACGACTTGTCAAAATTATGTCATGTCATGGCAGATGCCTTCAGGAGAGGAAACGAGAATAAAGATCTTCCTATATTCGATGGCAAGCCAGAAGATTGGCCATTATTCATTATTCAGTACAATAGGAAAACAAAAATGTATCATTATTCGGAGGATGAAGTGATGGTAAAGTTGCAAAAGTGCTTGAAAGGAGAAGATCTTGAAGCGGTAAGAAGTTTGCTATTGCATCCTAGGAACATTTCTCACGTTATTGATACATTAGAAATGCGATTTGGTCACCCCGAATATGTCATAGGTTCTTTGATTAGCAAAACACAACATCTACAATTTGTAAAAGAGGGTGATTTTAATAGTTTTATTAAATTTTCATGTCACATCAATAACCTGGTGGCTACGTTGGAACAATTTGAGGCAAGCAATCATTTGGAAAATCCATTCCTACTGGAGCAGTTAGTATCAAAAATACCCAACAGTATGAAATTACAATGGGGACAAGTGATGGCACAGAAAAAAGGTAAGGTGAATTTGAAGGATTTTGGTACCTGGACAAATGAAGTGTCTTCAGCTGCATGTTACGTGAGTCCAAATATATTCACTTCTTACAACCAGAAAAAGTCTCACAATAGTTCTCGGCCGGAAAATGTCATGATCACAACTAATCAAACAGCCGATGAACAATGTCCATATTGTAGCAAAGTAGGTCATACCATTTTTAATTGCTCAATAATGAAAAATGATAGCATCGATGATCGTTGGTCAAAAATTAAGAAAACGAAAATTTGCTTCTGTTGTTTAAAAAACGGCCACTCAAAACGGTTTTGCAGATCAAAACAACATTGTACTCACAATGGGTGTAAGCTTCGTCATCACACTCTACTACACAAGAATACTGTTTCTTGTGAAGTTTCTTCAACAAAGAAGTCTGATGAGAGTGTCCAGACAGTTTGCCTCACAAACGACAACTCCAAAGTTTTACTTAGAATAGCTCCTATCAAAATTTATGGACCAAAAGGTCATATAAATACTTATGCTCTATTTGACGAGGGATCAACCATATCTTTGATAAAAAGTAAAACTGCAGAATTATTGGGATTATCAGGAAAAATCAAACCTCTATGCATGCAATGGGCTAATAAAATGATTTCACATGATGATGATTCAAAGTCTCTAGATATGGAAATTTCTGGTGTTCATGACGGTGCATGAATATTCAAAATGAATGGGTTGAGAACAGTAGGAAATTTATCATTACCTTCCCAAACCATCATCATGGACAATTTTAAAAATTATGTACATCTCCAAGGTTTACCTATAGAAGATATGATCGAAGCTAAGCCAACTGCACTCATTGGGCAAGATAATATTCATTTAACTGTGGCACGAAAAGTGTATCAAGGTCCTGAAAATAGTCCAGTTGCCACAAAAACAAATTAAGGATGGGTTGTACATGGGAATACTTCAGGAACTGGTCAAAATTCACATCAATACAATTTTCATATTTGTTCTTGTAATGAAGATGAACTGAATCGTTTGGTTAAAGAGTTTTTTTCAACGGAATCATTTGGCGTAAGTAAAAGTGAAAGAATTATTGACTCTGCAAATAGAAGAGCTACTGAAATTTTGGAAAAAACCACAAAATATCTAGAAAACGAAAAACGGTTTGAAACAGGGTTGATATGGAAAAATGATAACATAAAACTTCCGGAAAGTAAATCAAACGCATTCAGAAGGTTACTTTGTATTGAAAGAAAAATGTTGAAGAATGAGTCATATTTCAATCAGTATTGTCAAAAAATTAAAGACTATTTGAAGAAAGGGTATACAAAGAAATTGAATGTTTCAGAAGTATCTGATCGAAATTCTAGGATTTGGTACCTTCCACATTTTGGTGTTGTGAATCCAAATAAACCAAATAAGTTACGACTCATTTTTGATGCTGCCGCTAGAAGTCATGGCACCAGTCTCAATGATAATCTCCTTCAGGGTCCAGACTACCTCAGTTTACTACCAGGCGTGCTGATGCGTTTTCGAAGATTTAGATGGGGCTTCTGTGGAGACATCGCTGAGATGTTTCACCAGGTCAAAATTCGAGAAGAGGACAGGTGTGCTCAGCTGTTCCTTTGGCGAAATAGTGATCAAAGCAGGGAGGCGGATGTATATGAGTTACAAGTGATGATGTTCGGTGCTTCTTGTTCTCCATGTTCCGCACAATATGTTAAGAATTTAAATGCGAGACGATCGAAATTTCCCGATTTGATCAAAGATGTTGAACGGAATTTTTATGTCGATGACTATCTGGATAGCTGTATTACAGAACAAGAAGCACTCACAAAAATCGAAAGAATTATTGAACTTCACAAAAACGGTGGTTTCAATATTGTCAATTGGTCATCAAACTCACCTTTGGTGATCGAAAAATTCGAAAATGAAAATGTTGAATAATACTTCAATAAGTCTCAAATGGATCGTATTCTAGGATTATGGTGGGATGTGAAGTCTGATTCATTCACATTCAAAGTCGTGTTTCATAAAGCCCCTGAGAATATAGTTAATGGTACAGAGATTCCTACAAAGCGTCAAGTTTTGCAGTTGGTGATGTCAATTTTTGATCCCTTGGGTTTTCTAACGTGTTTATCGATCAAGGGAAAAATTATTTTGCAGAAGATATGGAGAAGTGGCTTTGGATGGGATAATGCGATTCCAAAAACTATCCATCATAAGTGGCTAGATTGGTTAGAATGTTTACGAGTAATTTTTTCTGTTAGAATTCCTCGTTGCTATTGTCTAATTCTTTCAGATGCTACAGCAATAGAAATTCACGTATTTTGCGACGCAAGGGAAGCTTTCGCAGTAATAGCCTACTTAAGATTAGTTTTTGAAACACATATCGCAGTATCCTTCATTACAGCTAAAGCAAGAGTGAGTCCTCTGAAGCCTATTTCAATTCCCAGGCTAGAGCTACAAGCTGCCGTGATGGGTAGCCGATTGTTACACACCATTTCGAAAGAAATTGATCTTTCAGTTACAGATTCCTTTTTATGGACAGATTCGACAACTGTTTTACACTTGATCAAAGGCGATGGCAGAAACTATAAGCAATTTGTAGCTCATAGAATTGGTGAAATTCAGGAATTAACAGAAGTAGCTCAATGGAGATATGTTCCCACTGATATCAACGTAGCTGATGAAGCAACGAGTTTTACGAATTCCGGAGATATTGGGATACATTATGACAGTCGTTGGTTTCGCGGACCTGATATTCTTTCAGTCTTAAGGCCACCCGAATTCGACTTACCAGTGTTCCAGGTGGATGATGAAAATGAAAGGAAATACGAGGATTTTGTTGGTTTCATTACTTCATCTTACGTCTATCTACCAAAAGTGAAGCGTTTTTCCAAATGGAGAAGACTTGTACGAAGTACAGCTTGGGTACTGAGATTCTGTAGACGTCTTCTAGGAATAATTCGAAAGGAAATTACCATCGGCGAATTGACCTTGAAGGAGATAGATGAGGCAAAGAAATTATGTCTTGGAAGGAGTCAAGGAGAGAGCTTTGGTAATGACATACATCGATTGAAAGAACAAAGGCAAGTTGATAAAAATAGTAGATTATACAATCTTTTAGCTTTCATTGATGATGACGGACTTTTGAAAACGCAAACTAGAATCAGTCAGGCTTTTTGTTTGGATGAATCTACAAAGAAACCGGTAATATTGGATCCCAAAAATGCAACCGTTATTCTGCTTTTACAATTTTATCATGAGAAACATCATCATCAAGGAAATGAAATGATTTTGAATAATATACGTCAGGAGTATTGGGTTATCAAAGGAAGGCAGGCTGTAAAAAATACTTTTTATATGTGTTTATACTGCAAATTGAAAAAATCAAAACCGAATGCTCCCAAAATGGGAAATTTACCAACTATGCGTCTCACATCAGGAGTAAAACCATTTAGTCACACTGGTGTAGATTATTTTGGGCCCCTGTATGTCACGGTTCGTAGACATAAAGAAAAACGGTGGGGAGTTTTGTTTATGTGCATGACAATTCGCGCAATACATTTAGAAATTGCACACTCTCTGACTGCTTATGGTACAATCATGGCTATAAGGAGGATGATATCTCGCCGAGGACCTATAAAACATCTATATTCAGATAATGGCACAAACTTCAGAGGTGCAAATGAAGAACTCATTAAATATTATAAGGAACTTGATCATCAGAAGATGACCCGAGAAATGACAGAAATGGAGATAGAATGGCACTTTATCCCACCTGGTAGTCCTCATATGGGTGGATGTTGGGAAAGACTAATAGGTTCCGTTAAAAAGATTTTGGGAGTTACTTTGAAGGAAGAATATCCAAAGGACGAAACCTTGTTAACATTGTTTGCAGAAGAGTACGTGGTCAATAGTAGACCATTAACATATGTTTCAGCAGACCCTACTGACCCTCAGTGTTTGACGCCAAACCATCACCCTCAAAAAGTCCATTTCCAGTAAGTTTCGAAGACCAAGATATCCGGAAACAGTGGAAGAAGTCTCAAAGATTAGCAGAGGTATTTTGGTTGAGATGGATCAAGGAATACCTACCCACTTTGTCGAAGAGAGCAAAGTGGATCAAGGATGGCAAGCCCGTAGTAGTTGGTGATTTGGTTGTTGTAGCAGACGGAAACCTGCCCAGGAATTCATGGCCATTGGGTAGAATAACGGCGGTTTTTCCAGGAAATGACAAAATCGTCAGAGTCGTCGAAGTGAATACGTCGACAGGGACCTACAAACGACCTGTGACAAAAATCTGTAAAATTGATTTCAAAAATGGTGAAGATATCTGAAGATATTCACGGTGGGGAGAATGTTGCAGATTTTATCAGTTTTTTATTATGTATATGTATTTCGATGTCCCTGTATATAGTATAAGTGAACTATGTAAAAAAAAAAAAATATTATTATTATTGATTGTCAGAAATATAGCGAAAAAGTCAAAAAAAGTAGATCCGAGATTTTATTAAAAATATACTCAAAAAAGGAGAATATTACACCTATATCATTTTCCAAATAAATACAAAAGTAATGCTTTAAGCGGTTTAAAAAATATAGTGCAATTAAATAAAAGTTCAGGTATGACAGGTTTAATAAGATTTTTTAATTGCATAATATTAAAGATTAAAAACTTAAATTATTATTTATTATTTTACTTGAAAGTGTCAAAAAATGCACGTCTGGCGGTGCATAGAGGTGTGTTGGTTCCTACACTTATGTATGGTAGTGAATGTTGGGTTTGGCAGAAGAAGCATGAAAATAGGATTATAGCTGCGGAGATGAGTAGTCTGAGAAGTATAGCCGGAGTGACTCGGTTGGATAAAGTTAAGAATAGTGAGATAAGGAAACGCTGTGGTGTAAAAGAAGATGTGGTCACTAAGATAGATAAAGGAATGCTTAGATGGTTTGGACACGTAGAAAGGATGGACGAAGGAAGATTGACGAAACAAATTTATAAGGCGAGTGTGAATGGGCAAATCGGTAGAGGTCGACCTCGGAGAACATATCTCGATCAGATCAACATTGTTTTGAAGAAAGGCCAGGTCAAAAGTACCAACAACCGAAGAACATGTATGAGAGCACTGATGAAAGTAGAGGAAGCAAAAGATGTGTGTACGAACCGTAGCAAGTGGAAGGAAGTGGTCTCTGCCTACCCCTATGGGAAAAAGGCGTGACTTTATGTATGTATGTATTTTACTTTTTAAACAAATATTTGCCGATAATGAAAATTGCAACTTAAAAAAAAAACACGACTCCTGAAATTGAATATTATCGTGATTTTCGTAATGCTGATTTCGCGGCTATAAATCATTGTCTTTATACGATAGAAATGGAAAACCTTTTCCACTTAAAATTTTTTGAGGTGATTTGTGTATTCTATGATTTATTATAATCTCTTATTAACCATTTTGTTCCACTTAAGCGAACTTGTGTTCAAAAGTTTCCTTGTTGGTATTCTTTAGAACTTAAAAATGTATTGCATAAAAAAAAGATAGCACATAAAATTTATAAGACTACGAGGACTCGCGAATGTTAAGCAAAATTCAGTGAGCTATTCAGTAAGCATTTGTTAAACGAGTGCTATGTTAGATATATATGTTTTACTGAACATTCTATTCAGAATGATGTAAAGGCTTTTTGGAAATTCGTTAGAAGTAAACGTGAAATTAATAATATTCCTGACTCAATGACACTAAATGATCCAGTTGCTTCCTGAGGTAATGATATTGCAAATTTATTTGCTGATAAGTTTTCATATGTGTAAACTAATCAAACTCAAAGTCATAGTGGTAACCAGATCCTACCTATGTTGTGTATATCAAAATACTATAATCCTATTTCCAGAATTTATGAGAAAATTTTAACATTGAACATTAAGAAAAGACCGGGACCTGATGGTATTTCACCAATTTTTCTAAAAGAATTCAGTTTCATTCTTTCTCGACCCCTATTTCATATTTTTAATAAATCTTTGCACTTAGGCGAGTTTCCAGACCTACGGAAACTTTCTTACGTTCCACCAATACATAAATCAGGCAATAAATCTGAAATCAAGAATTACCGCCCTATATCAATTCTTAGTACTATTCTTAAACTATTTGAGAGCATTATTGCAGATTATCTTAGCTATGACTTTTCTGGGGTTTTAAACTCTTAGCAATTTGGTTTTTTCTTAAGCAAATCGTCAAAACTTAGTTTATTAACATATGTTGACTTTCTCTCTGAGTCGCTTAAGAGGGGACTGCAGGTTGATTCTAGTGATTTTTCCAAGGCTTTTGACAAGGTGAATCATGGTCTTCTGCTTCAGAAGCTTAATTTTTTGGCATTGGTGGTTCAGTCTTGCGGTGGCTTCGCAGTTACTTAACCAATAGGGCTCAACAGGTTCGGATAAACCGTTTCTATTCCTATAAATTTTCATAGACATCGGGTGTTTTCCAGGGTTCACACTTAGGTCCATTAGTATTTAATCTCTTTATCAATGATAGTGTTAGTTGTTTTCGTCATACTAATGGTAAGAAAGTCCATGAAAATGTTGGGTTTCGTTAAAAGAACTACTCGTAATTTTACTGGTATTAGCTCAATTAAACTTTTGTATTTTTCCTTAGATAGGTCACATCTTAATTACTGTTCTTGTGTATGGTCTTCTTATTTTTTAGTTTACATTAGGAAACTCAAATACGTTTAAAACAACTTTTTTACGTTATATTGCATTTAAGCTACATATCTATCAAGACTATGCTGTGTGGCTGCAACAGCTGCAAATATCCTCTTTTGAGAACCGTGGGAAACAGAGAGATCTTAGATTACTTTTTAAAATTATAAATGGTACATGTAAAATGGTAAAATGCCGATGCGATTTCTTTTTCTGATTTAGATGCATCAGTGAAAACATAATCATAACGGTTGAAATTTGAAATAAAATCATAGTATTTTAATTTAAATATGTGGTCGCTGGTAGAGTGTTTGGGCTGATTTGCTAATGAGAAATTGACTGCTGGTATTTGAATTATCCAAGGAGGAGTTTTATGACACAATGGTAAACACTGTTGAAATTGATCAATATTGAAATCTGATTGTTTTAACCTTTCATAAAGTGGTAAGTATTTTTTCTAGGTGTCTGGAATAGTATTTGTACCATGAAGTATTGTTAAAAATGAAGGATTATTGTTTTTTTGAGCCGAGACTTTAGTCATAGCATAAAGATAAATATAGACGTCTAAGATATAAAGGTGGTTGTGATGTGATAACTTGGAGACTACTAAGCGGACTTGTTCTAAAGGCTCCTGAAACTATTCTAAGGTAACTGGTCTGTAAAACATCCAATTTGTGTAGAAGAGTGCTGCTGGCTGAGTTGTAACAAATGCTCCCATAGTCAAGTTTACTTCTAATAATTAACTGATACAGATTAATCAGTATTTTGGTGTCAGATCTCTCCAGGACTGGTCTCCTAAAAATTTTACACTTTCTAGCTGTTCTAGTTGTTTCCCATTCAGTAGTAAATTAATGTTGGCTTGGCCCCCTTTCCTAAAAACCATAAAATGAGTTTTTGTTGAAGAAAATATCAACCCCGTCGTAGTGGACCAATTTTCTAATTCGTTGAGGTAGTTTGAGGTAGGTTGAGGTATTTTTGGATAAATCCAAGTCTTTACTTTTTGTGTAAATTAGTAGATCATCTGCGTAAAAACTCGCTTTTACTGGTAAATTGAATTGTTTTGCTAAACTGTTTATTGCAATTAAAAATAAGTTGGGGCTTAATATTGCGCCTTGTGGAATTCCGTTTTGAATTATCTTTTTACTTGACAGTTTGTCATTTATTCGGACTTGTATGGTTACGATGTTGTCTGTTGTTGATCTACCTTTTCTGTAACCACTTTGTATTGAGCTAAAATAATTTAGTTTCTTCAAGTGCCATTTAAGTCGGTTATTTAAGATTTTTTCAAGTATCTTACACATACTACATGTCAATGAAATAGGACGATACGACGTAGAAAGATTTTTTGGTTTGTTTTCTTTTTAAATTGGTATGATTATGGCTTCTCTCCATAAGAGAGGAAAGTTTTAGGAGGAACATATCAGATTAAAAAGTTCGGTTAGAATTGATTTGGCTCGAAAAGACAGTTTTTGCAGAAATATTGAAGGTATTTCGTCGGGCCCTGCAGCATAGTTTTTTGTGGTGATGAGGCTTTCTTCAACTTCCTGAAATGATATGGGCACATTTAGATAGCTGCCATCGTCGCGTATTATAACGTCTACTAGTTTATTTCTTATTTTATGCTCTTTAAAGGCTTCTGTGTAATTAGCGTCACTGCTATTTTGTTCGTAGGTTTCAGCTAAAACTTCTGTTATTTCTTGATTGTCAGATATTATTTTGTTGTTGTGGCTTAGGTTATGTATATGTGTGATTAAACGTGATCCTTTTATTTTTCTATTTTTATCCCAAACCATGTTAACTGGTGTAGATGAGTTTATTGTAGATACGTACAAAATCCAACTTTGTTTTTTATATTTCTTTATCAAGTATCTGTATTTAGCTCTACATCTTTTGAAGTCGTTAGGATTGTCCGGTGATTTAGCCTTTTATATTTTTAAACGCATGTTTAGTGATTTTTATAGCTTCTGCTACCTCTGGATTCCACCATGGAACAGGACACCTTTTGATAATTTTTGTTTTTCCCACCACTTCAATAGCCGCTTTTGTTATAATTTCATTAAAGGATGTAATGCTACTAGTTACGTTAGATGTTACTGTGTAGCTTGACGTGTAGAGGTCTATCAAATCTGCATATTTATTCCAGTTAGCCGATTTTATTTTCCATATTAATGGAGGTATTGCATTAGAAATTATATCTGAAGTATGGTTTTTAATTATGGGTAAATGATCACTGTCGTGCAGATCATCTAGAGTATCCCATGTTAAAGAAGATGATATTGATGGACTGCAGAGAGATAAATCTAAGGCTGATATGGTACCATTATAGGCATTAAACCTCGTAGGTTTACCGGAGTTTAAAAGGATTAAGTTATTGTCATTAATAGTTTTTAATAGATAGTCACCATTGCTGTTGGTAGATTGTGAACCCCAGGCAACATTGTGACAATTGAAATCGCCGAGTATAATTTTTGGAGTTGGAATTGATTCAATTATGTTTTGAAGTTCGTTAAGTGACTGTTTATCTGGATGATGCAGATAAAAATTACAAATGTTTAACTTAACATGATGAATTACTGATACGGCTATTACCTCCAAATTGGTGTTGAGAGGAATGTTTACGGCTTCAGTAGAATTTTTGATTACCATGGAAACTCCTTCACTAGCAATTATTTGCTCTTGTCTACTTTTAGAAAAAATGAAGTAGTTTTTAAGTTTGGGTAGCTTATTATCTTTGAGGTGAGTTTCCTGCAGGCTAAGAATTAAGGGGGACAATTCATTGATTAAGAGTTGTATGTTAGGTAGGTGTGACTAGAAACCATTTAGGTTCCACTGAAGAATAAAATTTAAGTGAGCTATTATTTTATCTTGAAAATCCAGAGTGTGAAGAGATATCGTTTTCTTCGTCAGTTGATGTTAGATCAGCCTCTTCCGTCAATTTTTTCTTAATCCTTGTTATATTATTTTTTACGGATGTATTATCGATGTTTTTATGAATCAATGTTAGTAGATTTTTCAGATTGAATAAGTCGTTGGTATAATTTTTTGCTATGCTTGCAGCATGTTTAGATCCAGATGTATTAATTATAAAATCGTATAATTCAGAAAATTTCATAAAATTTGGTGGTTTGAAAGTAATTAAGAGATCTTTTATGGGTTCTAAAATGTGAGTTAATTCTTCAGAATTTTTCTTAGTTTTAGATTTTTTAAAGGTTTTGGACGTCTAAAAGATTCTTCATTATTTTTTTGCTTTTCTAAATCAGGTGAAGTCGAAATTTGACGTTTTCAAGCCACGGAAAGCGTCTTAATTTGTTCTAATTGGTTTGGGATATCAAGTGATAAATTTGATTGCCGTTGCGATGGTTCTGGTGATTTGGTAAGTTTAAGTGATGTGTTTGATAATTCATCTTCTGGATTGTAAACTATTTCCGGAACTAAATTTGGTATACTTGTTTGGTTGTTAGAGCACTCCATTAAGTTAGCATCCATTAGGTTTTCTTGGCTAGAAATACAGCTTGGTGGATGTGCAAGAGTAGGACATGTTTATTTGTAGATACTAGAGATTGGGGAGTTGAGTCCACTTATACCATATTTGGGAGTATTTTAGAGTGAGAACATTTATTTGCTGTATGACCAGGTTGTAGTAAAGCAGATATTATTTAAAGAGAGAAATATTCGGTAAGATGTGCAATTATAATTAATGTCCAGAAATTCAGGTATAATGGTTTGACCAGGAGAAGAGATGTAAGTATGTCTACGAAAACTACAAATGTGTTTATATTCCGGATTTGATGTACCAATCCTTAGGAAGTTTAACTGAGTTTCCAAATTCAGTCCGATATTCCCAAGCTCAGCTTCGATGATGTTATGTTGTACGGAGGGACACACATTAGAGATAATCAATCGTACGTTTGGGTTTAACAATCTTCGTGCTTGAATACGTTGATGGTTGACTGTGATTATTCCATTATTAGTAGATATGAAGTCGTTTACAATTTTTTCACTGGTGAGATAAATACATATTCTGTTGTTAGAAATCCGAGAAGCGAACAAAATATTTTTTGGAGTGATTATATCTCCGACTGCATAGACATATTCTTTTAATTTGGTGTTGTCCAGTGCATTAAAGACAATTGCTTGCTGTTTTTTATGAAATGTTGCATTGCTTTGGCTGGCTATATATGAATATGACTTTGATATCAGAGTGAATAAAAGTCTGCTTGACGTATGTTTGGAGTGGAATCTTGTGGTAACAAACACAATATTTAACCACAAAAAGATCCACTTGTACACAAGACAAGAAGGAAACCAGAATGGTATCATGGTAAAAGAAGCCAAGACCACTGCCAGTTTTGAAAGCATCTTTATAACATTTAAGCTTGGTGAAACACTTTCATGCAAAGGCTGCGAAAATGAAGACGAGACAATCAAACGCTGCGACTGTAACATCAATAAGAAAATCCACACCAGAAGGAAAATATTCAACCCTTGCTGACTTGAGGGAATCTCCCCAAGGCAATATCATTACCTTTTTAAAAGTCTATGTTGCACTGTGCCACCCTTCATTTTAAATTTAGATTAAAATTAAAAGAGTGATGTGCAATTTTATTATCGGTAATTTTTATACTTTATTTTTTATCGTAATAATTGACAGTTATTTCTGCTTTGAGCTTAAAATATGTGCCGATGATTAATTAATAAAAAAAAATTAATCATCCGGGTATTTTTTATAGAAAAATTATATTAGAAAGGAGATATTGTTTATTGCGCTTGCTGACTGGGTCAATACTATAATGTGATTTGTTTATTCTGGATAATGAAAAACTAAAATTGACCTCGTATCTATTGATGGCGATTTTTATTTATTTGCTCGACCTACGCATTCCAAGTAATTTAATTATCATCATATCTTATTGAAATAACGTAATTTTTATTTGCTAAAAATGATAGGAAAGATATTGTTACGAAATTAATTCTATCTTGGGTTTGGTAATTTTAAAATCTCAAAACAGTAACAAAACAATTTTTATTCCAGTACTTTTAAACAATAAATTTAACTTTTACAAATCACATAGATATTCAACTAATTACAACTATTTAAATTTTATGACTCAAAAACACTTTTAAAAAATATCTTTTTCGCGGCCGTTGTTCTCTTTATGCCTCTAAATTATAATTCGACCTTTTTCTCGAGAGTCTGGAACAATTTTTCTACTTTCTGAAAGCCGCTAGACGCTGTGTTCGAGATCGCGGAGACCGGCATAACAAAGCGCTCATTAATATGCACCCTAGCTGTTTTCGACTCTCAAATGCCGACAAATAAACAGGGTCGGTGTAACAATTCGCGGGTTATCTACTTTTTTAATTGAAACTGTATTTTAACTTTGCTCTTTTATTTAATTTGTACAAAGTCTGACATAAAATATCTTTTTTTTACTGACACTTCAGACTGACAACAACACTCAAACTCTAATCTAAACTCTATCTGTTATAAAATAAAATCCCTATGAATAAAAATATTCCTCAACAGTCGGGTTGTAACAATATTCTGATATTTTAATTTTTATTTTGAAAAATTAAAAATGGTATTTACCGTTCTTAAATGAATGCTTGCCCCAACGCAGAGAATATTAATTTTTAACAATTACTACGAATTAAAGTAACGAAACGTGTTTAAATCCACCAATCATCATCTAGTGACGTCACTCCTGTTATGACAACTTATTTGAGGTTACAGTTATAAAGGTAAACATTACATTATTGTTATTAAAAATTAATAGCATTTTTTGAATAAAAATGGAAGTCGGGTTTATCAAGGCAGACTCCAGAAATCTAGCAAATGTTAGGTCGACATGGTTGTAACCTATTTTGTCAAAAAGCCAAGTTTTTAAATGTAAAATGAAATAATTCGCTTTGATAAAGCTACAGTCTTTTGAAATATTTTCATTTCTACTTGAACTTTTTCGACTGTTTATAAAAATATACTGCCACCTGTACACTCTGAACATTAGAAATACATTTTAATATTTTGAGAACCATGTGTTTATGTCATTAGTGAACACTGTAAAGTTTGATCTGGTGAATTTTTAATGCTCCCAGGAATTTCATGTCTTTTCCTTTTCATTACTGCTGATTTTGGCATCATTGGCAATTGGCATTATTCTATTTTAGCATTAAAAAATGTGAGCTACCACACCTTTTTCAGAAATCAAAGTGGCATTCACAGCATCGGATGATAGTATTTGGATAATAATTGTCATCATTCTTCGTACAATTTATTTTAAAACTTTCTTAAAGTAGATGACACATTGACATACAACATGATTCAACACGGCTTTTTTAAAGCTTTGGTGGCATTATTATGACTAACCGGATGTTAATGGATAGTCCATTTTAAATCCTCTATAGTAAACATTCTTCTTTTAGTGCCTATCGTCTATTAATATTGGCGAACACGTTGGCCCAACGTACTTTGTTCACTGCCGCTCTGAAAAGTTCTGTAGATGTTAACCCTGTCCACTTTCTAAGGTTTGCCAGCCAGGAAATGCGTCTGCGTCTGGGTTTTCTCTTGCTGTTAATTTTGCCTTGTAAAATGAGCTGCAACAACCGGTACTTCACGTTGCGCATTCTTCTTCTTCTTAGTCTAACGTCGAGAACGACGTGTAGTGATCACAAGTTAATGTCAGGTGTTATTACTCAGAACTCTTCTTACAGTCTCTCGCCATGTCTCACGGTCAGCAGCAGTTCTAATGGCTTCCACTAGTGGACGCTCGGTTACTTTTAATACAATGTCTGTCCATCTAGATGGGGAGCGTCCGCGTTTCCTTTTGCCAAGGGGTTTGCCCTGGACAATCAGTCTCTCAATGTTGTCGTGACGAGTTATATGTCCGAAGAAGTTCAGTATTCGCGCTAATGTCAAGCTACTGAGACGGTTTGATGGTCCAATCTCGTTCAGCACTGACACATTGGTGCGATGTGCCGTCCACGGTATTCTTAGCATTCTTTGCCATACCCACATTTTAAAGGCGTCGACCCGACGCCTGTCGGCTGCCTTCATAACTCATGTCTCGGAAGCGTACCAGAAAATGGAAACACTAGGGCATGGACCAGTGATTTTTTGATATTGATGGATATATAGCGATCTTTCCAAATTTTATTTAATTGGCTCATTGCTGGTCGGCCGAGTTGAATAAGACGGCGGATCTCCATCTCGCAGCTGCCGGAGGAGTGGATATAGGCACCCAGATAAACAAACTGATCTACCACTTCACAGTTGGCAATGTGATGTGGTCTGTTTGCTGTCTTATCCGATCTGTCAACCATCAATACTTTAGATTTGGCATAGTTTTTAGACCATACTCTTTTGATGTTCTCTCGAGTCGTTGTATCAATTCTGTAAGTTCTTCTGCTGAGTTAGCGATCAGAAGAGTGTCTTCAGCATTATTTTAGGCATTATATGCCTAAAATACGCCTCTTTTCTATATTTAATCATATTAAGGATTTCGCTGTTTTTCCTAAGTTTTATCAGAATAGCGTCATTGGTGACGTGATGTACATATGACACTCGCAACATTCGCCGGTGGCACTACATTTCGAATGATTCCAGTCGCCTACTGGCGTTTTCAGTGAGGCTTCCAACTTTCTGCTTCATAAAGCAGCACAGAGATCACATAGCATCGAAGGACTCTGATTCTTACATCGATGCTTGACGAAAGATTACAAAGAACTTTTCGCAGTCGGCTAAAGGCATTTCTTGCTTTCTTAATACGAGTTTTTATTTCGTATAAGTGATCCCATGTATCAAATAAGTTGCATCACAGATAACAAAATCTTTTTACTCTTTTTAATGGCATGTTGTTCACCATAAAATTGACTGTTATGTTTAAGTTCCAACTTATAATCATATTTTTGTTTTTTTTTACAGTTTAGTTTAAGACCATATTCACTGCAGGCCTTGACTAAAGGGTTCATTATCCTCTGAAGGCCCTCAGCACTATCTGCCAGCAGAACTGTATCGCCTGCGTACCTGAAGTTGTTAATAAGCTCTCGGTTCATGATTACACCATCCTTTATTTTGCTTAATGCCTTTTTAAAGAGATTGTCAGAATAGGTGTTAAATAGGGTAGGACACAGTACGCATTCTTGTCGTACAGCTCTGTACAGCAAAGCTTTCTGAAAGTTGATTATTTAATCTGATAGTTGCATGTTGCATATCGAAATAGAGATTTAAAATTATTCCTATGTCAATACCAGATATTTCTAAGACTTCTATATATATATATATATATATATATATATATATATATATATATATATAAAGTTATTTTTATTTCTTTTCTTGGGTTTGTGGTTACAAAATAAAAATATATAATTTTTTTAATTTGGCGTTTCGCCCCTTGATTATCTAAAATTGTTTATTGTTAAATTGAAAATGTTAACAATTTTTAATTTACACACAAATTAAGTTTGTTTTACATAAAAACTAATATTTAAACGTTTAGAAAACATTATATTTGATAGCAAGTATATACCTTAGAATAAATTTCTGATATACGAGTAAAATCCAAAAAGTTTGCTTTTATTTTTGTTTTTCTTAAAGCACTATGGTAAATTTGGCTAAGATTTTTTATTTCTTAATTATCATTTACTGCATTTTTTTCTTTTCTTATGTGTATCATTTCCTTAAATGTTAATTTGTGATAATTTGAGTCTTGTGCTAGTATTTTTGTATTTTTAAAATTGAATTCATGTTTTTCTGTTATTTCTTGTTTATGTAAAGCGGTAGATGCATTTTTTGTAAATTTGTGACCATTTAGACGACTTTCTAGATATTGGGTTGTCATACCTACATATTTTTTTGGGCAGTTTAAGCATGGTACAGAGTATACAATGTTCGATTTTTTATTGGTTTTTGTTTGGCTTTTTAGTTGGGTAAATATTGGGGATAAGGTGTTTTAAGCTTTATGGCATACTTTTATGTTGTGTTTGGAAAATATGTATTTTAGTTTTTCTGAAAGTTGGTGGGTGTATGGCATGGCTATGTATTTTATTGGGTTTGCTCCAGTTTTTGTGAGGCTTTTTTGGGTGTTGTTGTAGAAATTGTAGATTCGTTGTTTAAAAATTCGTTCTATGTTGTGTACTTGGTAGTGATTGTTTTTTAGAGTATCCTTAACATGTTTTAAAATTTCTGGACTGTAATCTGGAGAGGTAAGTTTGATGGCTCTGTCTGTTAATCTAATAATTATACTATTTTTTTGTGAATTTTGATGAATGGAGTTGTAATTAAGGTATCTGCCAGACCATGTGTCTTTTTTATACAGTTTGGTTTGTATTTTGTTGTTGCTTCTTATTAACGTTATATCTAGAAAATTTATTATTTTGTTTTTTTCTTTTTTAATGGTAAACTGGAGTTTTGGATGAAAATTATTAAATGCGGCTAACATATTATTGATTTTATTTGACGGAATGGCAGTTAAGCAATCGTCAACAAAACGTTTAAAAAATAATACATTGAAATCTAAATTTTTTAGTACGTTTTCTTTAAGATGTTCCATTATTAAATGTGCTAAGGTTAAAGATATGTAAGAACCAATTGTACATCCATCTATTTGTTGAAAAAACTTATTTTGCTATTGAAAATAATTATTATTTTGTATTAGTAATACTGCTTCTGTAAATTCATTGCACGATAGAGTTGTATGTTTTTTAAGTAAGTCCCATTTTGATTTTAAAATATCTGTTAATAATTCATTTGGTATGTTATGTATGTATTATATCAGTGCTTTAAAAACACTGAGCTGCAACAAGATAAATTCTAAATTTGTATGGAATTGCATCGAATCCCTAGAGTACCTTGGTGCGAACAACAGGATGACCCTACTGTGGGTACCCGGGCACCAGGGGGTGGAGGGAGACAAAAAAGCCGACACCCTTGCAAAACAGGAGGCCGACTCTGCGTTCACTGAAACAGAACCGGTTTTTGGAGTCACCACAAGTGCCGCCCAAACAATTATTTCGGACTTGGCGGAGAGGAAATTACTCACGTATTGGTCCGATATACCAGGGTTAACTCACTCGAAGGCGTTTTTACCTAAACCCTCGAGAAACACAACTAAACAGATCCTAGAATGAAGCAGAAATGACCTTCGTATTCTAACAGGACTGCTTACAGGACACTGTCGTCTAAGATACCACCTCAGAAAGATAGGTCTGAACCAACAAACGGACTGTCGGTTTTGCTGCGTGTAAGACGAAACTCCTGAACATATATTATGTTCATGCCGCGGCCTGGGAAGAATAAGGTTCAACATATTTGGTTACACCAACCTAGAACCTACTGATTTTAAAAAAATCCCACCCTTTACAACCATGAACTTCGTAATAAGTAACCTCTAGTGGTGAGCCACAATAGACCTACTAAAGGTCGCAGTGGAGTGGCGACCACGCCCCACTCACTTGATATCTAACCTAACCTAAGACTTCTATAAGTTTTTATGAGACACTGTATCAAACGCCTTTTTAAAGTCTATGAAGCATGCGAATATGTCACAATTTACGTCTTGAGCTTATGTACTCATACAAAAAAATCTTAATAGTCAAAACTAATACAAAACAAATAAAATGAAAGCCAGCGACGAACATGTATAACTGGTGATAAACAGGAGTGTCGGATCTGTAGGTCCGTTTTCGCGCTCAAATTTGAACTGTCAATTTTAAACCGCATTTTTTGCAATAAATTATTGTTCTTTTTTTTTTAAAGCTTGTTGTCTATTTTTCATGGAATTCTTTAAAATAAAAGCAAAAATAAAAATGTCGCCTGTTGCATATTACAATATTTTTCATTTACGGTAATACATTTTAATCAAGTAATTTGGATTTTTTATGATGTGTAATGATTTGTGAATTAATTGACATAATATTGTATTATGTATTTCATTACCACCCTTTGAATGATAACTTTATTTAAATTGTTAAGCGAATTAGATTCAAAAACATTTGCATTAAATTTGAAGTACTGTATCTTGATTATAAGCACAAGTTATGAATTTAAAAACTCTATAAATAATTTAATAATTATAAAGTAAATAAAGAAAACAATATTTTCTTGTCGTGTGTTTTTTAAAATTATTAAATAACAATGCTAATTGGATATGACACAAATACTTTATTATCCAAATACATACAAGTAATTAAATTAAAGAACTGCCAACAATCCGCTGCCATCTAATAAAAAAAAAGACTATGAAACTTTTAAAACTGCTCTATTATTGATTTTGAACTGTCTCTGAAAAATTGCAGATGATTGAGTTAATGAAACAATAAACATTCCAGAATGTCTCGAGTCTTTGAAAGCCTTAAAAAATTTACTCTCCGGTCTTTTTAAAAACTTCATGACAATTTTTTGTGTAAAAGCTTTTATTTAACATTTTACCAAATAAGGCGTACAGAGATATATAAACACAACATTTAAAATTAAAATAAATGTTCTAATAAATAAAAATTTTAGACATTGGTTTTAAAGGTATGAAAGTTTTATTAACAGAAACTGTATTTTACTTTTGAATGGCTATCCCGATGCGTTGAATTAGGTATAGTCTAGAACGATTGTCTTTACTCTGAATTGCTAAGAGTTCTCCGCATTTATTAATAAATTTGATGGCTTCTTCACACCACGGTCCAAGGTCTCAAAAGCGAATACTTTTTGACCTTCGCTAATGCAAGAGGTGGGCTGGACATGTAGCAATAGGTGCTTCTTTGCAATGCGGACTCTTTTGCAATTAAAAATGTTGTCAAGACTGTCAAAACTTAAGGTGTACCAGTTGGTAATCAAACCGATCATCTGCTATGGTTGCGAAACTTGGACCCTTACGAAGCATAATGAGCTCCTACTGAAGAGATTTGAAAGGAGGATTATGGGGATAATATTTAGATCCATGAAATCAATGCGCCTGAGGTAGGCTGGATACCTGAGGTAGGCTGGATATGTTCAGAGAGCACCTGACGACTAATAAAGACCGCTGGGACGACCGAGAATCAGATGGAGAGACAACATCCTAAGAGACCTACAAATTATGTGAAAATATGACTAGAAGGAGGCCATGTTGGACCGAGATCGGTGGAAACAAATCGTTAACGCTGCCAAAACCCACGAAGGGTTGTAGAGCTACCCCCAAAGAAGAAGCTAATGCAGCGGCTTTAGCAGCAGATCCTGCTTGTTTTGATCGTTTTTAAGTAAAGAGCTGCATTAGTGTTAGTACAGGTTACATCCCATACTAAGCATTGTGAACTTTTTCAGGGAATGAAAGTCATTTTATTTTCTCGCTTAGTATTACTCGTCGATAGTCCACTAGCTTCAAGGTGGCATGGGATTTTGGCACACATAACATCAATTTTACAAAATGATGGAAGAAAGGCAGGCAAGTATAAATTATCAATCCAGCGTATTACGAGTACACCTAGTCGTACTGGTAGTAAAACTTTGAAATGCTGACAATTGTAGACACTTTTAAAAACCATAAGTACATCTGTAAACCTTTTTTGGCGACGCTTGTTGCGTAGATTCCTTACATTTGGTCATTGTTTAAACCATTAAAGTTTTCTAATAGTACATACATATATGGGTATAAAGGGCTAAATCCCTTTTTACGTAACGTGGATTATGAGGTTTCCTTATTTGGTAGTAACCTAACATGCTTTCGGCCAATTTTCGCCAAAACATGGGCGTGACTCGGAGTATAAAACTTAAAAAATCGCAGTAAAATCTCTTTCGGGCGCAGATATTTAATTTATAACTTGCTCAAAAAAAAAATTTACCAAAAAAATAGGTTTTGGAATGGTAACAAAACTTTTCCTATGTCTAAACGAAAAATATATTAATTAATAGATAGAAAGATAGATAGATAGCGTTTACTTTACATTGAAGTAAGTTTACAGGCACTATAAGATGGTACATAACACACATTTGATAAACAAATAAATAGATAAAATACATTTAAAATATGAATATAAAACTTTATAAAATACATGCTATGATTACAATTATACACCTATATATTTTATTTAAATTTATATTTAATATTTACTGCACATTAATAGAAAATACTCCATGATAGAATAAAAGCAGTGCTGTAACAAAAACTCCGTAACAAATTTTTTATATATTTGGATTTTCTTTCTGATGATAACTAATGAAATAATTGTAAATATTAACATCAGGTTTTTTATTTTGTGTAATGCCTATTCTTGAAAATGGAATTTAAAAATCCTCTGTGTGCCTTGTGTTATAATTGTGAGTATCCATATTTAATGAAATTTGATTTTTATTCTTATGTAGATAGAGTAAACTATCCGGAAAATACATACAGGGCAGTAGGAGAATTTTAAAACTCTGAAACAGTGTCTTACAGGGAGTTCCATAGGGAACATTAGCAACGATTTTTACTGCAGCCTTCTGGCAATTGAAGACCTTATGTAAAGCACTAGTTTTACCTCATAACAAGATGCCGTATGACAGATGACTATGAACCAAAGCATAGTATACAGATTTACAAGAATTTTTATTTAGAAAATAATTCACTCTCCGTAGTTTAAACTCGTATCAAGCATAACTCCTAATAATTTTACTGGTAGAGTAAAAAAAAGAACATTTGTGGAAGAGTCAAGGTTTGTGCATTATTTTAAAAAAACCGAAAAATCAACTAAAAGAAAATATTGAATATCTAATATTTTAAAAAAAAAAAAACAATGAATAGCTTAATCTAAAATAATGATTCAAACCTTACAAGGTAATGTTTTAATTTTAAAAATTGCTTTTTAGATATTTAACTTCTAGGAGCTATAGAAAACACTTTTGTAAACGATAAATTTGTGTCGAATAATATCGTATAAAATTTTACAAAAACAAGTAACATCAAAGAAAGGATCAATAAAAATTACCGCACAATAAATGTAAGTTAAATAATTAAACATTGTTTAAGTATGAAGTATGTATACTAATAAATAATGATGAAGAGTGAAATTTTCAAACAAAAATGTTGGATAATAATATAATCTTTCACAGTTGAAATGTTAATATACGAGGATTGTTCACGACTCGTTGTCCCTAATATAGTTGGCGTTGAATGACAAATGCAAATAAAGTTTCAGGCAAAAGCTTATTGCATGAAATTAGTGTTTTTTAATTAGCATCAGCGCATCAGTTCCTGCTTGTTAAGTATTACTTTTTTTCCATTAAGGTGTGCGTTATTTTATAAAAATGGACAAATTGAGATTAGAGGTGCGATAAAGTACCTCTGTAATAAGGGGTTATTACCGCAAGAAATTTATAAGGACATGGTATAAAAGTATTGGGTAATTCTGCTCCTTCGTACCAAGTAATCAAGAACTGGTCGTGAGATTTTTAACTTGGAAGAGAGACCTGTCGACAGGCACCAGGTGCAGGAGTTCCCAACACTGTGGTAACCAAGAAAATGTGAATGTAGTCCAGGACATGGTTTTAAATGACAAAAAATTACAGTCAAGGCTATAGCAGAGACAGGTAGGTTTTCTTTTGGAAGCGTTAAAAAAAATTTACAGCAGGCATTGGGTTTTAAAAAACTCTCTGCACGTTGCGTTTCATGAATGCTAACGGCAGACCAGAAACGTGTTCGCCAGCTTGCAGCGTAGACAAACTTGGAGATTATTAACAGGAATCCCGATGAATTGAAAGAAAAATTTCTTAGAGTCGTCGAAACATGGGTTCATCACTTTAATCCAAAATCCAAATAACAAAGGATGGAATCGCAGCATAGGGGTTTTCCTCTTCCTCGAAAATTTCGTGTTGTCCCATTAACTGGTAAGGTCATGACTACAGTTTTTTCGAATTTTGCAAGTGTTATTTTCGTGAATTTTTTACCGCGTGGGCGAAACATAACAGGTAAATAATATTCAAATTTAATACCAAAAGTAAGCGACGCGATCGGAGAAAAGAAAAAATAAAAATTAAGTCATGGTTTGTTTTTCTACTAGAACAACGCTTCGGCCCACAAAAGTTTTATTGCAATGGCTGCCATTCACAATGCGTGATTTAAAATTTTTAAACAACCCCCTCATTCTTCAGATTTTTCTCTCAGCGACTACCATCTATTCCTAAAATTAAAAAACTATCTTCGTGTAATCCGCTTTGCTGATGATAACGAAGTGATGACGGCGGTAGATAAATGGCTAAAGACTCAAAGTTCTAAATTTTTTTCAAACGGGTTTGAAACACTTCAACATCGATATACCAAGTGTATAAACGTTGCAGGTGTATAAACGTTGCAGGTGACTATGTTAAAAAATAAATTAGTTACAGTCTTTTCGTGTGTTTGCTTCTATGTTAGGGACAACACAATTTACAAACTATCCTGGTATGTCAAAGGTAAATTTTTTTACATAATAGTGTTGAATTTCAAATTAAAAAAGGTATCAAATAATAATCCAAATAAAAAATCAATGCCGCATAAAAAGGTAGTTTTCCTCTTAAACTCTAGAACAATTCATTGTACAGAATATCCAATAAATACTAACAACAAAAGATCGGTTATTTCACTGTCTTTCCAATTTCGTAATTTTACTTATAGTGAAGCGCCTGGAGATTTTTACCTTGGATTTCAGTTGTAGTAAATGCATTTATTTTTATTATAAGTAGCAAAGTTTACCAAAAATGTTTGTGCTCTCGATTTTTTAAATTATTTTAACTAAAAACCATGAAATAGTACATTGTGTATCTAGTAGTAAAAGCAATACATTCCCGGATGACAATGTAAATTGAGTTTTGAGTCTAGGATAGTGCTTTTAAAATAAGAAAAACAACGACAAAAGAAAATAAAAGAAGACCTCGAGAAAATTCTAGAACAAAAAAAGCAGAGAGAAGAACACACGAAACTTTTAAAACAACAGAAAGAGCAAAGGAAAGTAGATACCCAGAAACTTTTAGAAAAAGTAGTACAGAAAACAGAAATACAAATTGTCAAATTAAAGAAAAATGTCAAAAAGATTGACGGTGGACACAATTAAAAATGACGTACAAAGCCAGATTGCCTTGCTTCAAATTTAAGATCGTCGTGACAGGGTTGTCACATCGGAAATTTCAGTAAAACCACCAACTTTTGATGGACAGTCATCCTGGTCACAGACAGTTTAAAGTTGCTGCCTCGTCTAATGGGTGGAACGATGAAGAAACGGCTAATGCACTTATAGTGGCCTTGAGAGTAAAAACTTTGGAAATGCTGCAGACAATCCCGATCGAACAACAGAGTAAATATGGAGATTTAGTGGCTTCACTGGAGTTAAGGTATGACGATCATTATAGAAAAGAGCTAAACAGGGCGAAAATAAAAACTAGGGTGCAGAGATCTGGTGAAAGTCTGCAGAAGTTTGAAGCAGACGTGAGGAAGCTGATCCAGTTAGCATATCCACAGGCACCGAAAGACTACAGGGAGCAACAGGCCATCCAGCTATTTATTATTGGATTTAGAAATCCAGAGATTCAGAGGAATCTTCGTTTGACAATGGAGAAGTTGCACAAGTAATTGATCAGGAAGATAAAATTTAAAAGGAGGGTTATGTTACGATAAATACGTCCCTGTTCTATTTTCTTCTTTTATCGTCCACACAAAGGCGCTTATTTCTTTTTCGGCACAAAAAAGCCCCCGTTTAGCGAATGATTTATGGCCACAGGCACGATTAAAGGCATCCGATGATTCTTAAAAGGTCCAGCAATTTCGGGTCAATGTGCAGAAAGAAATCGTTTTGTCGAGAACATTGGTTTACAGGTATGTAAAAAAAATCACAGATCGCAGATTTTGAGTTAAGTTTAAGTAAATTAAAAAAGTAATTATAAAGTGTAATAAAAAGATTGTATAGAGTTTATGAGTATCTAAGTGATTTGTCATGTAAAAATTTATTGTTTAAAAAGATTAAAATAAATTGTTTAGTTTTTGTACCAAGTGTTTAAAATCCCAGATTAAATATAGCAACAATATAAATGCAATAAGTTTAAATACTCGTGCAAGACATATCGCTTATATTCAAAGATACATTCCTGACGCTTTATAATGTCGTAAATTAAAGAATTTTTTAGTTTTAAATTGTTTATTTTAAATTTGTTTGTGTTTATTTCTTTTTTGCAATTAATTATTCCCAATTTGATTGTACTTATTCCCAAATTAAAATTTTGAACGTTAATAAACTAATGTTAAATTGACAAGTCCCATTTTGAAAGTGTTTATTATCATTTTAATATCTCATTCTGAAGATATAAAGGTATAGTTTTCAGTATTGTTGTCAGCGTATAGTTAGGTTTAGTTATGTTTCTTCAAAGAACTACTTTTGCAAACCGGATTGAATTTAAGATACACTTCAAGTGCCTTGCCTACTTAGATTTTTCTTTTCAGTCTTTTTACCATCTGGAGGGTATAGTAATACTATTTTAGGTATGTGTTTAAATTTGTTGTTTTCATGCATTTTTATCTTGTGCTAGATGTATTGCCTCGTGCATTTAGTGTCCCGTCATTTCTTTTGATCTGTCGGTCCACCTCATTGGATACCGTCCTCTAGGTCTTATTCCTTCAACTTTTTCCTCGACCATTAGGTTTTCCATCTCACCTGATCTTATAGCTATGTGGCCAAAGTAACTGAGATATGCTCTATTGATTTGGTTTGGTAGACGCTTTTTGATTTTTAGTTCTTGTAGAACAGAGGCGTTTGTTTTGTGTTCCTTCCATGACACTCTTAGGATTCGTCTATGGACCCATAATTCGAAGGTTTCAATTCTTTCTCGATCTGCTTTCTTTAGTGTCCATGCTTTAGGAGAGTAAACAGCAAGGAATTGGCCAGCATTTCTTTCACTGTTTTTTGTAATGGTTTGATCACTCCATATTTTTATGAGTGTAATTGTTGCTAATCTGGCCATTGCCAATCTTCTCTTTATTTTATCTAAACAGCCTCTATCTTTGGTTAACAACGATCGCAGGTATACAAACTTGTCCACCACATCATATCTCGCAACGTTTTTGATATTGGATGTGTCATTGGATCGATCGATGATCATTACTTTATTTTTGTTTAGTTGATTTTCAAACCATATTCTCTACTATCATCATCATCAATCAGCCTGTCCCATCCACTGCAGGATATAGGCCTCCCTCATTTCTGCCCACTGTCTTCTGTCTTGAGCGCTCTGCATCCAGTTTGTAGTCATTCTCTACTATAGTTCTTTAAATTGTTTATTATGTTTATCAGTTGTTCTTCGCGTCTACTGCAATAATCAAGGTGTCGTCAACTAGTATTCTGTCATTTACTGCTTCGTAAGAATTCACCCACTTGCTGATTTTCTTATTAACGATGACGATGCAGGCAACCCGTCCCGTTTTTTCTGCTTCGTATATATATATATATATATATATATATATATATATATATATATATATATATATATATATATATATATATATATATATATATATATATATATATATATATATATATATATATATATATATATATATATATATATATATATACGGTACAATCGGCGAGCATATTTCGATCACATCAACACTGTTTCGAAGAAAGGCCAGGTCAACAGCACCAACAACTGACGAGCATGTATGAGAGCACGGATGAAAGTAGGGGGAGCAAAAGATGTGTGTAGGAACCTTTGCGGAAGTGGAAGAAAGTGGTCTTTGCCTACCCCTACGGGAAAAGGCATGACTATATGTATGTATGTATTTAATGTTTTAAAAGGTCCCTTGTCCTTTTAATGAGTTTTCAAAATTCCACATATTTGCACTTAAGTCTTTCTAGTATGTGTAGTTTTTCAGCTTGTAGTAAGCCTTAAACATTCCATATGCCTATATTGATATGTTTCCGTAATTCAAGGATGTCCTGTCATACAGTATTACATTTCGCATGCGATGCCTGGTTGCTCACATCTCTGTCGCATGGCAATCTAACACTTTTTTTGTCTCTGTCCATAATAGTATTCTCATGCAAAAATAATCAGGTGGTTTCCCCTTGCCTGCCTAATCCTATGCCGTTGACCTATTGATTATTGGTTCATCCGCCTCTAGAGATTATTTCTTGCCTCAAGCGCAAGAGGGTGCCCTGAACTTACCATAAGGTAGGGGGAAGGCTTACTCAACTAAGACTTAACAACTGTTTCTTAATGTGTCGCTTACGATATTTTTTATGTTTTATGATTAAAAAAGGAAATTAAAATTAATAAAAAAAAGATGGTAAATTGGAAAAATTGTTTTTTGATCAATATGCTCACGTATTTTGATTAATATTTAATATTAATTAATTTGGTTTTTGTGAATTTTGCCCGCATAACAAAAGGGCGAGTCACTTGCTAGACCCTTGGGTATGGTGAACAAATTTTATGAACATACGAGCATGTTCGAGCAAATTACACAAAGGAGTGAGTGATTTTTTTAATTTTCAAGAGTACCTACCTAGGTATATAACTTTTATGTTTTTTGTTCTTGGTAAATTAATTAGGCTGTAACATTATATACGTAAATATGTGGCGTTAAAGATATATCATTTATTTGCATGTTGATAAGCGAATGTCAAGCTAATTAATAAAGCACATAATATCAAAAAAAAAATGTGCTTGTAATCGAAGATTTATTTTTAACATTTATCACGCAAGTACAACATTAAACAAATAACAGGAATATAAAAGTTCCGAGATTTTTAAATGTTTAGTAGTAGCAACACGAATAATCAAAAAAAACATTATGCAATGTATCAAAATAGAAAATATTTAGCACAGGAAAAATTAAATGCACTTTTTTCAAATAAAAATTACACATCAGTTTTTAAATAATTTATTGTAAATAAAATTAAATAAAAGATGACATATTTAGGCAAATTCAGATGCAAATGATAAAAAAAAATTACTACGAATAAAAATTAGAAAAAAACGTAGAGAAAATACCATTTGGTATGCTCACTGTCTTTACAGAAATCTACATTAAATATTTAACTAAAAAAAAATTCGCAAGAAATGGCAGAGTAAAAAAAAAAATCGATTTAGCAAAAAAATTATATCTAAATAATGACGACAGCGTAAAATCATGCTCTAGTCCTTAAAAAATACATTGCTGACCCTTGTAACATACATACATGCATATAGTCACGCCTTTTTCCCGAAGGGGTAGGCAGAAACCACTTCTTTCCACTTGCTACGTTTCTTATACACATCTTTTGCTTCATCTACTTTCGACCTCTACCGACTTGAGTATTCACACTTGCCTTATAAATTTGTTTCGTCAATCTTCCTTTATCCATCCTTTTTACGTGTCAAAACCATCTAAGCATTCCTTTTTCTATTTTTGTAGCCACATCTTCTTTTACACCACAAGGTTCTCTTATCTCACTATTTTTTACTTTATCCAAATGAGTCACTCCTGCTATACTTCTCAGACTACCCATCTTCACAGCATTAATCCTATTTTCATGCTTTTTTTGCCAAACCCAACACTCACTACCATACATAAACATAGGAAACAACACACCTCTATGCACAGCCAGACGTGCTTTTTTTAACACTTTCTGGCTGTACATAAAGCTATTTAGTGCCCTATTCATTTGTTTACCTGACACTCTTTGCTCCATATCACTGTCATACTTTTCATCTCTCATAAACTTTGAACCCAAGTATACAAATTCATTTAATTATTTCATTTTTGCCCTTATTCAGAACTTCGCAGTTTGTCATGCTTTCTTCTCTTTCAAAAACCATTGCTTTCGTGTTGCTTACATTTATTTTCATCCGTTTGATTTTTAGGACATCATGCATAACATTAACCATCACCTGCAACTTCTTTTCAGATGACGCTAATATGACTTAATGATTGGCGTAAAGAAG
The DNA here is from genome assembly GCA_950111635.1 of Agelastica alni. NCBI lineage: Eukaryota > Metazoa > Arthropoda > Insecta > Coleoptera > Chrysomelidae > Agelastica > Agelastica alni. The sequence goes on along the minus strand of OX467710.1, from coordinate 82,450,754 downwards.
GCATTTGACGATAAAATCATTCATTTTTAATCCATACGCATTCTCTTTATCATCTTTTAAACGTTCGTCTATGTATAAGTTAAAAAGCCATGGCAAAGCCACACATCCCTGTCTCACACCTTTTTCGATGTTAAACCAGTCCGTGCAAGCGCCGTTTATTCTGACACAAGCAGTGGAATCTTTGAAAAGTGATTTCAGTGCTCGTACTAAACTACCGCTTACCCCATACATAGACAATGTTATAGGCCTTTTCCAAGTCTATAAAAGCGCAATAGACCTTCTGATTTCTAGACAAACATTTTTCGACTATAAATCGTTATAAAAAGACCAAATCCCATATCATCTTCTTAGTTTCATTCGTTACTCTTTTAATCAATATCTTTGCATACACTTGCCACGTCTTTTTCATTCTCTATTGAGTACTCTGCCAGTGGTCTCTCTACTGGCAAATTATGCCCGAGCTCAGCCGTAGAGGGTAGAAGAAAAAAAAAATAAAAAAGTGAGCCGCGCCACCGACTTAGACGGTTCAAGCCGGAAACCCCTAGCTCTTATAGGCACTAGCAGAGCCACACGATAAACAACTAAGATTATGGTGAACCAAATAAATAAAATTATAGCAAAAATATATTGGATACTTTACTTACACAATAAATTAAAATACACAGCTCAATAACAAAATTATAACACATATAATCAAAATTAACAGCCAACAATAAATCGAAACTTCAAAATTTACAACTTTATGAGACAACAGAAATCAAAAATCCAAAGTTTACGATTCCATAAAATAATTAAAACAAAGGTATGAATAACAAACCTTATCAGGTTACCAAAAAAACGTATACAAGTCAACTTTTTAACAATACTTCATCAACGTTCACGTACGGCTGCTAATTTACTCACGTTTTTACCACTTACATAAAGTTTTACACTGTTAAAACAATCGAGCTTATTTAAAAATATTTCTTTTTACAATGGCTGTCCTTTAAAATATCGAAATTGTAGGATATTTACAAATAAGTATGAAGAAAATATATTTACTTGGACACAAAAAACTATTGAGAATATTACTTTAATCAAAGTTTAGCCTTGGCATATTATCCAATGCAATAAATAGTTTTCAACAGTGTACCATATTAATAAATTAAAACAAAACTTAATCGTGGTGTCAAAAACAAATCACGCCGTTTAAATATTCGAAAATAAATCACTTGTAACCTTTGGGTATACGAATTCACTACTCCTGTGGCCTACTCCTGTGGCCCACTCCTGTGGCCGGTTTGAATTATGGAACAGCACCTGCTACTTAACAATGGCTTCCCTCCATCAGATCCCGCACGCGGTTATTTTAACTCGACACCAAAATCCAAAATATCAACAACAAAGGTAAGATAGAATGGTCAAGTTAAAAATTAAATGGTTTTTCTTCAAAATCCAATTAAGATGGCCCAAATACAGCCAGATATGAAAGAAAAAACCGTAGAGGTTCTGCTCACGTGTTAATATCACGTATGTTACTGACACCAAACGACCCCCCAGACTGACTACCAGACCGGAAATCAAGAAATGACACGGAATAAACGTCAACCCACAATCTTCGCAAATCTATGTTTCAAATTCATAATCGCACTCGTCCGCGTTGATAGCCAGCCCATCCACACAGAAATGCAAACCAAACAATAATATAGCTGACAACACACGACAATCGGGGCCAAAAATTAAGGCAAAATCTAATAACAAAAACCCCCACTCCATCTCCATCGATTAACAAAAATGCCACAGTCATTAATAATCGAATTCTATCACTACTAGGTATGCAACACTATTTACAAAGAATATTATATTTAAATTACAACAAAATACGGTAAGCAAAACTATTTACGAGTACCTAAAAAATACGAAACTATCAGAGACACAATTAAAAATGGAACTGTAGGAGGAAAAAAATAGGCACGTAACAACATCCCCTCTCCAAAGAAAGAAGGAAATTTTCCTTAAAGATTTACGACGATGACTCAAAATATTAATGGGTGCTTTCCAAAAGGAATTCCTGGAAAGAGAGAAGGTTATACTAATAATAAAAAAAAAAACAACATGACAGGCAAGTTAAACTACACGTAATTTTGAAGAAATAAAGGTAGACGCAGAATACATGACCAGATTTCTTAACAGGGTACTGGACAACCCGAACAACATACATGACCGCCTTTCTAAACAGGGTATTGGACAACCCGAACAACACCGATCCTAGTCAAATGATAATGTGACCCCAAAATGTGGTTAGGTTGGAGGGCTCCTACCTCCCCGCCTGGACAATCCCCGGGTGATCGAATTCTTAAGCCCCAATCACAGGGCCCACAAACAAACAACAAAAAAACAAGAAGTGAAGGAAAGAAAAGAAACAATAATATCCTAAGCGAACCAAGTATGTTATTCCACATCTGAAGATGGAGACTTATAGAACGGTTTCAGATCTTGTACATGCCAAACACCTTTAGAATTACCTGAATCGTCTTGGAGTTCATATGACCAAGAACCACACCTACGTTTGATGATGAAAGGACCTACATATACCGGAGCTAATTTAGCACTATAATAAATTAGCGCATCCGATAAAGACTTATTCCTTCGCCAGACTTTGTCTCCACAATTAAAAGAAAGTGTACGTCGACGTAAATTATAGCGATCAACATTATTCTTTTGTGTAGTCTTGATGCGCCCCTGTATTTGACGATATAATTTGACATATCCTTCACAACGATTTTTAACGAAAGTATCTAGAGGGATTGACTTGGAAGGAACTTTAGTTTGATGGTCAGTACCATAAAGTTTATGCTCTCTGCCGAATAAAATGAAATACGGACTATACTTAGTAGTTTTACTAGGTGAAGTTCGAATAGCACAACCTATCTCATTCAGATGTTCGTCCCACGTTCGATGATTATCCTGTTTTACGAAGGTGCGCAGCATCGTTTTAATTACACTATTATGACGTTCGGTGGGGTTAGCTCGAGGTTATAAGAAGCTGTGAAAAATATCCGAGTGTTAAAACTCTCACACAATTTACGAAATTCGTTAGATTTCATTTGAACACCATTATCACAAGTCAACGTCATCGGAGTCCCGTACAAAAGAAAGAAGCTCTCCATAATTTCGACCAAAGACTTAGCTGTAGCTGCTCGGCAAGGGTATAAAAGGACTTCTTTACTAAAATAATCCGACACGACAAGAATATATTGGTAGCCCAGTTTCGATCGTGGAAGTGGTCCTATATAATCAAGACTAATGGTTTGAATGGTTCGGTTATTTCTGGTCGTTCTCCCATCAAACCAGTAGGCAACTTCTGTTCTACCTTATTCTGAGCACAACTATTGCAAGACTTTACATATTTAGCTACATCCATTCTCATCTTAGGCCAGTAATAGTTTTGGCGCAGTTTTCCATAAGTCTTAAAGACACCTATATGACCAGCAGAGGGTAAATTATGACAACGTTGAAGAATAGACAGCCGTTTGTCCTTGAAAACTACTATTTTCCAGTCATCAGAAGGTGAAGAGAGATCAGGAATCGATGGTTTTACGAGTTTATATAAAGTGTCATTGTATACTCTCCACAAGGGATATTTTAACGGACTTGCTTGTACCGATCGGATCATTGATGAGTACCATTTGTCGTTGGTGGTCATAGGAGGATCTAAAATGGATATAGCATCGACAGAAACAGGTACTGCTTGAGAGAGAAAATCGGGAACTATATGATCTTTACCTTTACGGTGGATCAACTTAAAATCATTTTGCTGCAAGCGCAACTGCGAGCGTGCAAGCCTACCTTGGGGATCTTTTAATTGATAGAGCCACAGCAACGATGCATGATCGGTGATAACAACGAAATGTACATGATCTAAGTAATGACGTAGTTTTTCGACGGACCAAATAACCGCAAGACACTCTTTTTCAGTAACTGACAACTTCATTTCCTGTTTAGACATAGATCTAGACAAATAACAGATAACCTTTTCGCCTTCTTTATACTGCTGGGTTAGAACAGCACCAAGACCGTAATTTGAGGCATCAGTTTGCAAATAAAACGTTTTTTTAAAGTCGGGAGCTGTGAGAATAGGAGCAGACACTAAACATTCCTTAAGGATGGTAAATGAACGTTGACAATCAGTTGTCCAATTCCAATTGGCATTTTTCTTGGTCAATTTGAGGATCGGAGCTAATAAAGAGGAGAAGATGGGTACAAATCGTCTATACCACGAAGCTGTCCCTACAAACCTACGTATTTCGTTAACATTACGAAGTGGCGGAATATTTATTATAGCCTCTACCTTCTCAGCATCCGGACGCAGACCTTTATCATCGGCTCAGCCCAGAGGGTAGAAGAAAAAAAAATATAAAAGTGAGCCACGCCTCCGACTTAGACGGTTCAAGCCGGAAACCCCTAGGTCTTATAGGCACTAGCAGAGCCACACGGTAAACAACTAAGATTATGGTGAACCAAATAAATGAAATTATAGCAAAAATATATTGGATACTTTACTCACACAATAAATTAAAATTCACAGCTCAATAACAAAATTATAACACATATAATCAAAATTAACAGCCAACAATAAATCGAAACTTCAAAATTTACAACTTTATGAGACAACAATAAATCAAAAATCCAAAGTTTACGATTCCATAAAATAATTAAAACAAAGGTAAGAATAACAAACCTTATCGGGTTACCAAAAAAAACGTATACAAGTCAACTTTTTAACTCACTGTTAAAACAATCAAGCTTATTTAAAAATATTTCTTTTTACAATGGCTGTCCTTTAAAATATCGAAATTGTAGGATATTTACAAATAAGTATGAAAAAAATATATTTACTTGGACACAAAGAACTATTGAGGATATTACTTTAATCAAAGTTCAGCCTTGGCATATTAACCAATGCAATAAATAGTTTTCAACAGAGTACCATATTAATAAATTAAAACAAAACTTAATCGTGGTGTCAAAAACAAATCACGTCGTTTAAATATTCGGAAATAAATCACTTGTAACCTTTGGGTATACGAATTCACTACTCCTGTGGCCTACTCCTGTGGCCGGTTTGAATAATGGAACAGCACCTGCTACTTAACAATGGCTTCCCTCCATCAGATCCCGCACGCGGTTATTTTAACTCGACACCAAAATCCAAAATATCAACAACAAAGGTAAGATAGAATGGTCAAGTTAAAAATTAAATAGTTTTTCTTCAAAATCCAATTAAGATGGCCCAAATACAGCCAGATATAAAAGAAAAAACCGTAGAGGTTCTGCTCACGTTTTAATATCAAATCGTTCCAAAAACTCTCACCACCACCCGACTTTGACGACTGACACCAAACGACCCCCCAGACTGATTACCAGGCCGGAAATTAATAATCGAATTCTATCACTACTAGGTATGCAACACTATTTACAACGAATGATATATTTAAATTACAACAAAATACGGTAAGCGAAACTAATTACGAGTACCTAAGGAATACGAAACTATCAGAGACACAATTAATAATGGAACTGTAGAAGGAAAAAAATAGGCACGTGACGCAGTTTGCTGACTATGAGGAGTAAACTAATAGCTCGGTAGTTCTTACAGTCCTGCTGCGAACCTTTTCTCTTGTAAAGCGGCACGATAACGGCCTTGCACCAGTCGTCTGGTAACAGATTATAAATAAACAAAACATTTATGGAAGTTAAAAAAATAAATTAAGTGCAAATAAATAGAAAATTAAGTTAAAAAAGTATTTGACGATGAGTAAATTAAGTATAATATATTTAAATTTTAACAAATATAAAATGCAATTGTTGTTAAATCAGTTAAGGTTAACCGTCAAAAATATTTTTTAAAACAGAGTAAAAATAATAAACTGAAAAAGATATTTAATTTTTGAACATTAGTAAGGTAAAACTAAAACAAAGTTTCTTTAAATATTTTTTTTAATTGGACTTGTAAACAATTCAGAAATTTTAAAGATGATTTTTTCCTATTTTAGGCACCGGTAAATGTCATTATGTAAACAAAGTTTAAGGCAATATCTCACACAATATTTTATATTGGGTATTTAAAAATTAATTAAAAAAGTTAATGTTAACAATATTTAGAGCATGTTTTGTTTAGTTAATATGAAAGTTTGAAATTTGTTCTTAAATTAGATATGTTTAGTCCTGCATAGCTTTATGTGTCAAAAAAGGCACGCGTGGCTGTGCATAGAGGTGTGTTCCTATACTTATGTATGGTAGTAAATGTTGGGTTTGGTAGACAAAGCATAAAAATAGGATTAATGCTGCGGAGATGAGAAGTATAGCCGGAGTGACTTGGTTGGATGAAGTGAAGAATAGCGAGATAAAGGAACGCTGTAATCTAAAAGAAGATGTGGTTACAAAAATAGATAAAGATTTGCTTAGATCGTTTGGACACAAAGAAAGGATGGATAAAGGAAGATTGACCAAACAAATTTATAAGGCGAGTGTGAATGAATAAATCGGTAGAGGTCGTCCTCGTAGAACATCTCTCGATCAGATCAACATTTTTTTAAAGATAGGCCAGCTGTCAAGAGTACCAACAACTGATGTATGAGAGCACTGATGAAAATAAATAAAGCAAACGATGTGTGTAAGAACTGTAGCAAGTAAAAAGAAGTGATCTTTGCCTACTCCTACGGGAAAAAGGTGTGACTATATGTGAGTATGTTTAGTCCGGTTTGTGGACCAATGTTTGTCGCAGTAATCCGTTGAGTCAGATTAGATTATGTGTTGTGTTTTTTCGCGTATTCTTTTGATTGGATTTTAAATGAATGTAAATGTATACACTGAAACTACGTATATTTACACTATATACATACAATTAATTTGTTTTTATAATGTTGTAATGATGTTGTTATATTTTGGACATTCGAAAGCTGAATGTATAATGGTAAATGCTGGGAAGCTAAATTTATACTGTTAAATGTTCGAAAACTGAATATATAGTGATGAATGTTACACGTTAAAGGTGTCGTAGGCATCTAAAAGCTTTGAGTCATAAAAACATAAAAGGCTACCTGCGAAATGGTCTGTCATACATTTGTTTCTAAGTGTAAATTTTACAAAGACCCATAAAATAACAACAACTAATCAATATTGCTGGAATGCTGATAGGTGGACAGGGCGTGGTAGTTAATTGCTATACCACCATCACAGATCTCCAATTTCCGTCCACGGCTATAAATCATCCGCTAGTATCTCAGGCGTTTGATGCTCCGAAAAAAATCATACATTGCTTAAGGTCAAATAATGGCTTCAGGGGCATACTTGCTGACCACAATCTGTCACAATGGCAATAATGGTAGGTTACCAAATAACATTAAATACGTAATGTTTTTTTAGATAAAGGAAGATGGCAACATTAAATTATTTTTTCTGCGAAATTTTGTTTATTTTATATAATTTTAAATTTTTATAATATAAATTTGTGTTAAAACGTACTTATCAAAATTTTATCTAATCAGGTGTTTGCTAATAATATTTTTAATAAGTTGATAAATAAAGACTTTTAAACGGTTTAATAACACGGTAAATGCGTGAAAAATATTAATTATATTTTAAATAAAAATCATATGTTACAGCTAAAACTAGTTGTTAGTTAAATAGCGTTTTCTCCAGTTAAAACCAGCTTTTACTAATTGCCTGTGTTACATACATATCAAAATGTATAAAACTGATTTTTAAAGGACCAGCCAACTTCGCTGCATGTTAACCTATACTATAGGTATATGTGGGTCAATTATACATTAGAAAACAACTACACTCCTGGCTATTTGCCTACGACGAGCATTGAATTACATCTGATATATAATCGTGCATAATCCCATTTTGGGTGATATGCATGCAGATGCTTGTTTAGTAAAAAAAGAAATTATTAAATTTATCCATTTAAAATAATCACCTATGGACTGGTTTTGGGGTGTTTTCACTCATCAACATGGGTAGGTCTTGACAAACTCGTGTTTGCCCTTCAAAGAAAAAAATCAACAATTCCAACTCTAACCAAGTATATGTGAAGGACTACACGAAATACGATAGTCACAAAATCTTTACTTTTTAACAAGCACCACCCAGTAAATAGCTTCTAAATGGAAGTATTAAAATATAAAAATTAAAAAAAACTATAATACTTTTATAGAAAACTCTAAAAATTCTTGACAGTGAAAATAAATTTAAAAAATATATAAAGACTTGTCAATTTACACTCGCCTTATAAATTTTTTTCGTTAATCTTTTTTCATCCATCCTTTCCACGTGTCCAAACCATCAAGCATTCCTTTATCTATCTTTGTAACCACATCTTTTACACCACAGCATTCTCTTATCTTATCTTTTTTTACTTTATCCAACCGAGTCCCTCCGGCTATACTTCTCAGACTACTCATCTCCGCAGCATTAATCCTATTTTCATGCTTTTTCTGCCCAACCCAACATTCACTACTATACATAAGTGTGAGAACCAACACCTCTATGCACAGCCAGACGAGACTTTTTTGACACTTTCTAGCTGTTCATAAAGCTATGCAGTGCCCCATTCATTTGTTTTTCTGTCAACACCCTTTGTTCAATATCACTGTCATACTATTCATCTCTCGTAAACTTTGATCCCAAGTACACAAATTCATTTACTTGTTCCACTCTTTTTCCCTCAATCGAAACTTTATAGTTGTCATGCTTTCTTCTCTTTTAAAAACCATTACTTTTGTTTGCTTACATTTATTTTCATCCCTCTGATTTTTAGGGCATTATGCATAACATTAACTATCGCCTATAGATGACGCTAATATGGCTTAATTATCGGCGTTAAGTCATTTGACGATTAAATCATTCATTTTCAATCCATACGCTCTCTTTTTCAAATCTTTTAAACAATTGTCTTTGTATAAGTTAAACAGCTATGGCAATGCCACACATCCCTGTCTCAAACCTTTTTCAATGTTAAACCAGTCCGTGCAAGCGCCGTTTATTCTGATACAAACAGTTGAATCCTTGAAAAGTGATTTTAGTGTTCGTATTAAACTACCGCTGACCCCATACATAGACAATGTCGACCACAATTCACTCCTCACCAGTCTGTCATAGGTCTTTTTGAAGTATATAAAAGCGCAATAGACCTGATTTCTAGCCAAGGTACTACTGTAAATTAATAGAAAAACCCGATCATTTGATAAGGGAAAGAATGGGAATTTTAAACGGCTGCCTGCCACGGCAATCGAAATTATACTACTTTGAGTGTCGTATGCCACACTAGCGATTCGTGATAAACGTGGTAAGAGAAAAGCGTCGGCTGCCCGTTGATCAAGGCGAAGACATTGCGAATAGGTCGTGCTGGCTGGAGACATCGCGAATGAAGAGGGGAAATTTGCAGCCGTTTGTAGTTTACGGCTCTTTGCGGTTTACAGCTGGTTACGGTTGTACATACGTTGGCGCTCAGGTATGGCTCGAGACTAATTTAATTAGAACAAAAAAAAATCAACTATTGAAATTAATCTGTGATTCCAACAGAGGACAAATAAAAAGATCATCACCAAGACTCCTCTGGGTGAGGCTAAAGGTTGGTCTTACTCGTATCGTTTTGCTAGAGATTTATGCCCCGCAAGATGCGAAGTAGAACCAATCTTTAAAAGCCCAAAAAAAAGGATAGTGTAAAAGATATTCTGAATAAGTGTTACCAGAATGAAAGAGTTGTAATTGGTGATTTTAATAGTTGGGTAGGAGTAAATCGTGATGGATGTGACAGTGTTTTGGGAATGTTAGGTGACGTAAAAATAAATGAAAACGGAGAAAGTCTAATCAAAGTATGTTTGAAGTGGAATTTTGTGGTAACAAACACAATGTTTAACCATAAAATGGTCCACTTGTACACAAGACAAGAAGGATACCAGAGAAGTAGAATTGATTTTGTAATTGCGGATAAAAGATTAAAAAATATAGTAATGGAACTCGGGCATACCGCGGTACAAATATTGACACAGACCACTTCTTAGTAATGAGCCGAATAAGAAGTCCCTTTAAACGGTGGCGGCTTTGTGTGCAGGAATCAAATAGTGTTCTAGAGAACATAAAAGTTGGGAATATTTAAGAAAAAGGTTTAAAAGAAAAGTTCGTTAGTAAATTGATCGAGAAATTTGACATTTTAAATAAAGCATTTTTAAATATCTAAAAAATTAACGTTGCAATCATTTATATGTCCTTAAAAGTGTTGCCATAAAAATGCTAAATAATACAGTTGCATTTTAGACACTGAAAGGTTAGTGACTTCTTTATGTAGCCTTTCGTCACACTACTTGACTTTCATCCACCGTGTCTCTTTATTGACTTAATATTACCTCCCCCATCAATTAATAGTATTGTACCTCTTCACGAATGTATTCTTTTACATAACTCCTATCACACATCTACAAGTATAGCATTTTCCACTTTAATATTTTTAAAAGAATCCAGTTTCTGCTATATTTTTTGGTTTTAACGCTGCCAATTTTTGATAGATTTTAAGATTATCTTCTTCAATTATTGTGATCAATCTAACTTTTCCAGTCTTACTATCCGGAATTTTTTTTAAAATAAAATTTTCCCTGTACCCTATGTCTGCAGTTTTTATTTTACCATTTCATCACATCTGCATGCTCCAGTTATCCCAAAAAATAAAAAAATCTAAAGAAATCACATGTTTAAAACAAAAATTTTGCGGTCGGGGGACCCCCGTAAGTTCCTTACGTTTTTTCTTCAACTCCGATTCTAATTTGAAATGAAATCTATATATCTCAATTTTTATTTTATATTATTTTTTCAATGCAAATCATCTAAAGGAACAAATTACATCAGAGTTTCATTTATTATTGCAATTTTTCGGAGTGATTTCGTGAAATGGGACGGAAGTGTGTAACAGATGTGTAACATCTTTTCTATCGCTTTATTGCAATTTGTGGAAGTGAAATGTAACAGAAAGTCGCGGAAGAACGCGCTATTTTATTTGACGAATGAGCGCGCGGTGGTAAAGTTAGCCGTCAGATAGCCGTCAACTAATTTTATAAAGTTTGCTGTTATATGCGTAAACTATATAAATAAATATTTACTGTTAATAATAATTAAGTGCAGATCATTGATAAAATTATTCAAATAAGTAAAAATAAAAAATTATTCAAATAAAATATTTCAGTAGTTAGCTTTTTTAAATTTTGAGGTTGATTTCTGTCACTTTTAATGCCAAATAAAATACAATTTTTATTAAAAAAAATTATTATTTGTTATAAAAAATCATTTCAAATAATACCCGATCCATTTTTTCAAAATATAATTTTAAAATTGCTTACTACTAAGGTGAGATGTCAAATGTTACACATCATATGCGACTAGTGTAAGGCTTGCTCGTTTTGTTTTGATTCTGCCGGCATTGTTGTTGGCGGTGAGCATTGGTTTTCGGTATTTTATTTGCACTCTGACGTTTGTGCTTTCCATACTTTCTGGGCTTTGAACACATGATTTCACTATTGTCTACCCATAATTTAAATAGTAAAATAAATAGTTAGCACTCAAATCACAAGTACAAGAAACGAATGTAAACAGTAAATACTTTTATCAATTTATACAATTTTATTAACTTACTTTTCTAAATGTGTATTACACCCATTTGCTGCAGTTTCCATTTTTCAAAACTTAATTGCAATAATAAAACAATATCTAACACAATAAATAATAGTTTAAAAAAACTTAAAAACACGCTTTTAGATTTGATTAAACTAAAAAGTAAATAATAATTTTTTACCTAGGAATAAAATTACTGACAAAAAAATTAATATCACTGTTTAAAAATGGGCTTTTTTCGTGCGTCCGGAAATTTTACGGTGCGCTAGTGACATCAGCTGCCAACCTGCATGTCAAAATAAAATAATATGTTATTGACAGTTCTCTAAAAATCGCATATTGTTTGTTATAGTATATTGTGCGATAAGTTGGCGATTGCTCACGAGAGCGAAGTTGAGAGAGTTCATTCGCTTGAGTGAGCAATCGACAACATCGCACGAGTTGCACATTCTATTTTTTATTGCGAATGCGGATAAAGGCGAGAATAAAACAGGGGTCCAGACCAAAAATATTAACTGATATAAAAATATAAACTTTGTAATGTCAACTTGACAGTTGTGCGTTCGGCTGTTAACCGAGAGGTTGGTGGTTCGAATTTGCATGCGATAAGGATAGTTTTCGTAGTAAACTTTTCGCACTCAAATGGGCAAACACCTCAACACCGTGCTCTGAGATACTACTTATCCCGCATGAGTAATAAAAATTTCCTTAGCACACTCTTGTTTTGTGACAATTTTTTGATATTTTTATTGGAAATATTTATCTTTGTATCGTTTTAAACATACTTTAAATATGAGCCAGATTAATATTCACAACACGACACTTTAAACAAGCCTTTTTGTGTAAAATCAATGGACAATTACAACAAACCGCAAGGAAAGTAACTTAAAATTAACATTACTTACGGTCCTCCATATTTGTTTAAGTCTCGCAGCGCCCTTAATGGTTAATGAAAACGCGCTAAATTTACCAGGCTATTGCGTGAACGTCAGACAAAGCAGCGGTATATCCTCTCTGTCGTCAGTGTTTCCATTCAATCTCACTCTCAGAGTTTCCGTGTATGCGAACGTAAAAGCGCTGTCTGAGGATCTTTTAAAGATACCGTATTAAATTAACAATGTTTTCGTCAATCATAACCGCAACGCAAATGTAAAATTAGACGAATAATGTGGTGCTTAGTTGTATTTATTGTTTTAACAGTCGCGCAAAGTTCTTACAGTCAATCGACCGGAAAATGCTGTGATTTAGGTCAAATTTTAAAGGAATACGAAAATTCTACATACGATTGTATAGAAGATACAATTCTAAGAAACAGTGTTTTGACTACAACAGTAAGTGTCCTCATAAACCAGCAACAAAATATTAAATGCGCCGATTACAGTACAAACTTCTACGAGTTCGAAATTCTCGAAAAAAAAATCATCCACAAGAAATTACTCAGCGGACCAGTATTTCCGAAATGTTGTCCAATTGGTTATATCTACAACACCGTTAAACATTCCTGCCATCGTAAGAGCAATTATGATCACAGTTTTATTCAAACAAACCTCGTGTCTATCGGTTTGCCCCAATGCGAAATAATAATAGACACAGAGTTAGAAAAACTGGAAGACACCAAACCTGAAGGGGAATATTGCGAGGACGAAACCAATGGTGGTTTTGTGAGAAGGGAATGCAAGGACGAATCTGTTTGTGACGATATTAGATGTGTCAAAAAGTGTTGTCCTGACGGAAAGAGTTTCGTAAACGGCGCCAAATGTGTGGATACCTATACCAATGGATTGGACTTGAGTTTCTCGAGCAAAATTGAAAATACCGATGGTAAGAATAATATAGTCTAATTATTAAAAACAAAAATTATCCTGCTCGTTTAAAATATTATTTTGTTGCATTAAAAAACCAATTTATAGTAAATAAAATAAAATATATATCATCGTAAGGCAGAAAGACTTTAATGGTTTTTCATAGTACTTGAACACTCAATGATGAAAAAGTCAAAATACTGTGGTGTGTAATAGTATGTTGCATAACAAGAGTTGTAAGACGCATATTACGCACGAGTAGAAAAAGATACGTAATTCTAAAAGTGCGTAATTGTCTTATAGCTCGAGTTATGTACTATACTTTTTCTACAACCACATTCATTCCCATCATAATTAGGATTCCCCTAAGTGAAAATATTTTTTACTAGCGGACTCGGCAGACGTTGTCCTGCCCGAACGTTAGCTTGCCCGCTTTAAAAATATCGCTACCATACTCAGTGACCCCGAAAACTAGAAATTCGACACTAATATCGACGTTTTTAATAGTTTTTATATTCCATTCCTTTACCACTCCTATCGTAGGGGTGCTAACAAAATTACGAATGTCACTATCAAACTCAGCGATCCCAAAAACTATAAATTCAAGATAAATATTGGTTATTTGTGATATTTTTTATATTTCAACTCCCTCTTACCCCTTTTATAGGAATAAAAACTATCCCATTTCTTAAAGTTGCTGGGTACGACAGGATAACAGTTAAAATGCTGAAGGCTGGACAAAACGTGGTAGCTAGTCTACTGTACCGCCTTTTTAACCCTTGTTGAAGGAGTGGTAGCGTACCAGACGACTGGTGCAAGGCCGTTATCGTGCCACTTTACAAGGGAAAAGCAGGATTGTAAGAACTACCGAGGCATTAGTTTACTCAGCATAGTCGGCAAACTGTATGCAAAAATATTGATTAAAAGAGTAACGAATGAAACTGAGAATATTATATGGGATGTGCAAACAGGAATTAGAGGAGGAAGGAGATGTAAGGATCAGGTATTTTCATAACGAGGTATAGTCGAAAAATTCTTGGCTAAAAGTCAGAAGGTCTATTGCGCTTTTATAGACCTGGAAAAGGCCTATGATAGAGTGGTGAAGAGTAAATTGTGTTCTACAATGTCTTTGTATGGGGTGAGTGGTAGTTTAATACGAGCACTAAAATCACTTAACGAGGATTCCACTGCTTGTGTCAGGATAAACAGAGCTTTCACGGACTGGTTTAACATCGAAAAAGTTGTAAGACAGGGATGTGTGGCTTCGCCATGGCTGTTTAACGTTTGCATAGACAATTGTTTAAAAGATTTGAAAAAGAGTGCGTATGGATTAAAAATAAATGATTTAATCGTCAAATGCCTTCTTCACGCCTATGATCAAGTCATATTAGCGTCATCTGGAGAGGGGTTGCAGGCAATGGTTAATGTTATGCATGATTCCCTAAAAATTAAAGGGATGAAAATAATTGTAAGCAAATCAAAAGTAATGGTTTTTGAAAGAGAGTAAAGCATGACAAACTGTGGAGTTTCGATTGAGGGAGAAAGAGTGGAACAAGTAAATGAATTTGTGTACTTGGGTTTAGTTTACGAAAGATGGAAAGTATGACAGTGACATTGAGCGAAGGGTGTAGGCAGAAAAACAAATAATTGGGGCACTGCATAGCTTCATAAATAGCCAGAAAGTGTCGAAATAGGCACGTCTGGCGGTGCATAGAGGTGGGTTGGTTTCTACACTTATGTATGGTAGTGAATGTTTGGTTTGGCAAAAGAAGCATGAAAATAGAATTAATACTGCGGAGATAAGTAGTCTAAGATGTATAGCCGGAGTGACTCGGTTGATTAAAGTAAAAAATAGTGAGATAAAAGAACGCTATGGTGTGAAAGAAGATGTGGTTACAAAGATAGATAAAACAATGCTTAGATGGTTTGGACACGAAGAAAGGATGAATAAAGAAAGATTCGGTAGAGGTTGACCTCGGCGAACATATCTCGATCAGATCAACATTGTTTTGAAGAAAGGCCAGATCAAGAGTACCAATAACCAACGAGCACTGATTGAAATTACTGATGAAAGTAGAGGAAGCAAAAGATGTGTGTAGGACCCGTAGCAGAAGTGGAAGAAAGTGGTCTCTGTTTACCCCTATGGGAAAAAGGCGTGACTTTATGTATGTATCTTTTAAGTTGAAGCAATAAATACAAATTTACAAAATTTTATTAAAATCTGACTATAAAATCAACACTAATATCAGCCGTTTTGATAGTTTTTATATTTCATCCCCTTCCCTGATCCGATCGCTACCAAACTTTACAGAAACACATGCGGGGCTAATCTAAAGATTGCCTAAAAATTTTATTAAAATCGGCATATTTCAGTTTTTGCGATACTAACGAACGGTGATTTATTTTTAAATTATAGATATTTTTTAGCTTTTCTTTAGGATTTTCTCCAATAATTTTTTTAAATTACCACTGTGATTAAATGAAAAATAGGTTAGCGTTCTCCAAAAATTTATATCTATACTTTTTCGCGAACAAAATTTACATTACATCTTTAATAAATAAATTTGCAAAAATATGTCATCCCTTTCTTTTTAGCTTTTTCTTAGAATTTTTTCCATTATTTTTCTTTTTAAACCACCACTGTATTAAAGCAAACAAAACAAAAAACAATTATTAAAATCGGTCAAGCCATTTTTGAGTTTTAGCGATACTACGCACGGCAATTCATTTTTTTATTTATTGATTCGACAGCCAACTGACACTTTTTTTGGATTTTTTTAATCTAAATACGTGATAATCCGAATAGATTATTTCTGAAATAGAACTGTTTTGCATTCCAACAAAACAGATATCGCGTGTGTGTGTGTGTGTGTGTGTGCGTGTGCGTGTGCGAAATAAATACTCGTTGCACAAAGGGCACTTTTTAAAAAGGCTCTTTATTAATTACGACAAATACACGAGTTACTAAATAATTAGAACTAAAAACTTAACTCTATCTACAACTATTTATAATAAAATTATTTTATTATCAGCACAAAAATATGCAATAGTGTAGAATTGCAATATTGCACTTTAACTGCGCGTTGAAAGGCAGGAATTTGTGGAATTTCCGATACCGGAACAAAGGTTTATTGAACTGTAACTTGCCCATCCTTTGAGGAAATTTTGTACGGGACAAACAAAACTGAAAATTTTGGTCCTCCCTCTGTCTCGGTAATAGTAGTCCTGGGTTGTTCTTTAGGTTCTGTAGCTGCAATTCCTGGGCTGCGCCGAAGGTGCATTTGTAAGGTATTTTTATTATTAGTGTTTTTATCGGATTTGTGCTTGATGTTCCTTTTGTGAATTGTTGTGTTTTCGGTTTTTATGGTTATAGGATTATTGGTTTTAACGACTCTTCCGGTAAATCTTGGGAGTAATTTGTTTCTTTTTGCAGTTCTCCTCGTGTAGATTTTTTTACAAGGTTTGTAAGTGATTGGAACGTTTCTATTTAAGTTTTTTTTTATATTGCTCGCTCTTTAGTTTCCTGAATTTTCTTATTTATTTGCTTGTACATTACTTTTGTTTGCTCTTTGTGGTTTTGTGTGTAGTTGTTTAAGAGAGTTTTCTTAATATCAATGTCCAGAGGATTCTGTGCTTCTAGGTGCCCTGTTAATACCTCAATTGGTTTTTGTTGAGTTGCTGATTGAATCGTGTTGTTATACCCCAGGATAGCGTACAGCATCTGTTCTTTGATAATGGATGATTTTCTCCTTTCTCTTCTAAGATTCTAAGATTTTCTAATAAAGTAGAGTGTAAGCGTTCAATCATCCCATTTGACTGAGGGTTATCAGGGGTAGTGTAGTGGATGAAGATTTTGTGTGTATCTACAAATTCTTGCATAAGGCCATTTTTGAATTCGGTTCCATTGTCTGTGACGATCATATGTGGGAATTCATAGTAAGTAATAAAGATCAAAAGTGCGTTGAGGACGTTGATTGCGTTAGAACCCTCGATAGCGTAAGCTTGTCCATATTTCGAGAATGCGTCTATTATGGTAAGAAACTTTTGACCATTTGCTTGAAAGGTATCCAGATGAACAATTTCCATTGGTTTTGTCGGAGATGGTGTAATCAGAAACTTGGACTTAGGTGGACGCCTGTCGTACTTATTTATATGGCAAGTGTCGCACAAGTTTATGACTTCTTCGATATCTTTTCTGAAGGTTGGCCAATAGTAATGTTTGCGGATTTTCACTTCGGTTTCGTTAATCCCCATGTAATTAGTTTTTCCGTTATGATAGTCCAGAATAATTTTCCTTTGTCTTTCAGGACAGTTTATATCTTCCAGTTTGTAGTTGCATTTAACAAGATCGTAGGCAGTGTTTTTGAATGTCTTTCGAACGATGTTGCACAGGTAAGGATATAAGTCGTCATCTTCGAAATAAAGGGCGTATTTCTTCTTTGGGTCCAAATAATCTTTAAATAGGGAAAATATGTTATTTTCTAGGTTATCCTTGCCTAGTTGGATATGAAGTCTTCTTTTGTTGACGAAGGCTTGTTCCGTGACTAAAGATGCTGGGTTGTAGTTGACAAGGGTTAAAATTACTTGATTGTTGTAATAATTGAGAGGCTTTTCACTAATAGGTATGCCTAATATGGGGTCTTCAGTGGATGTGTGCCTTGTTACGTCGCTAGTGATGTCTTGGGATATTCGTTTTTCGTCTTCTTTTAGAGTTCGTCGATTATTTCGAGCTCTTGTGGATTTAAGTCAATTACTGGATTATTTGTAATTGTCTCTAATGGGTCATGCGTAGATGATGGATGGTTATATGATGATGCGTTGTCAGTATCTTCTTATTCTAGCTTTTTGTTAAAATATTTAATGTACTTTTCTAGTTCTCTTGTATTAATTTCGATTCTTGAGAGGGCGTCGGCATTTGTATTAGCTTTTCCCTTTTTGTAAACAACCTGATAGTCGAATTCTTCGAGTTTCAGTCTCCATCGTACAAGTTTTGAGTTTGGATCTTTAAGGGAAAATAGCCATTGAAGCGATCTGTGATCGGAAAGGATTTTGAATTTTCTTCCAAAGAGATATGGCCTGAAGTATTTAGTGGCCCAAACTATGGCTCACATCTCCTTTTCGATGGTTGAATATCGGAGTTCTGTTTCGTTTAAGGTTCTTGACGCATATGCAATTGGCTTGTCGTTTCCAATTGGGCATTGGTATAGGATTGCTCCTATGGCGAAGTTTCTTGCATCGGTTGTAAAGTTAAATGGTTTTTCGAAATCGGGATATTGTAGAAGTGGTTCATTTGTTAGTAAATTCTTACAAGTTTTTATACAGTTCAGGAACTCTGGGGTATGTTCTATTAGAGCATCTTTCTTGAGGCACAACGTAAGAGGCTTTGTTATTTTGGCAAAGTCTTTGATGAATTTTCTGTAATAACCCAGATTCTCGAAGTCTTTGGAATATTTTTGAAAGGTTTACAAGATGTTCTTGTAATGAGATCGAATAGATGATGATATCGCCCATATATACAAGGCAAATTTCTCCTTGTAGCCTTTTTAAGATATTATCCATCACACGTTGAAAGGTGGCAGGAGCGTTCTTTAGGCCAAATGGCATTCTAGCGTATTCGTAATGCCTATTTTCTACGTTAAAAGCGGTCTTTTGGATGTCTTCTTCCGCCATTTCTATCTGGTGGAATCCGCTGGCAAGATCTAGTGTAGAGAAGTATTGGCAGCGTCCCAATTTATCAAGGATGTCGGTAATATTTGGAATTGGATACCGGTCATCTATGGTTTTCTCATTCACCTTCCTATAATCAATCACAATTCTCCACTTTTCCGGAGGCGTCTGGTTTCTTAGAAACGACCCATATCGGAGATGACCATGGTGACTGGCTGGGTCGAATAATTCCCTGGTTTAGCATTGATAAGATTTGATTTTTGACCTCTTCCTTATGTATTTGGGGATATCTGTATGATCTTGTAAAAACTGGAATTTCGTCTTTGGTCCTGATGTGGTGTTTAATCTGGTTGGTAAAAGTTAGATGAGATTCTGGATGATGGAAATACCTTTTGCAAAGTTTCCTTATACTTTGCTCTTCCTCTGAATTGAGATGGTCTGTTCTTATGAAGAGATCGATTTCAAATGGTATATGTCCATTCATTTGAGATGTAACGTCGGAGGAATAGAGATCATAATCTCGCAGATCAATTTTATTACTCGTTATTGGTTCTGTAAGAGCTAGCTTTACTGTCTCGTCTGTAGGGTTGATTATTTCGGTCCAAGCTAGTTTATTGCAGGCATTTGTCAGCGACTCACGAACGAAGATGCCCTGTATCTCTTGTCTAGGTAATAATATAGTTCCTTGTTCTTCGCTAACTGGTATTCTTACTTGGGTAATGGTTTGTGGTTCTAACTGGATTGTGTAGAATTGAGAACTCTGTGTTTCATAGTATTGGATAGGAAGAGTAATATTTTGGGTTACTAACTTTGATTTAGGAAAGTTAAGTTTGGCTTTAAGATATTTAAGATTATCAAGGCCTATTAGACCATCGAATGTCTTGTGGAATTTGAATAAGTAGAATTCGAGAGTTTTGTCTGAGTTAAACTCAGGAAAAATGGGAATTTCTGCACAGTATTCTTGTGAGTAATTTTGGAAGATTGACGTAACTACAAAGGGTTCGTGTTTGATATAATTTTTGTAGAATTTGGAGGCGACATTGGGGTTCAGAAAGGATTTCGTTGCTCCAGTATCGATAAGAAGTTTTAATGGGGTTGGGATATTTTGATATACGGAAGCTCTTTTTATCTTCGTAGGAATGTAGTTCGACTATGTTTCTTCGGTTGCTATTGGGTCGTTTGGAAAATTTACAGTTTCTTCTTCGAGGTTTTAATCGGTGGACTCTGCTAACTCAGGCGGTGAATTCTGGTATTCCGGGTAAGAATTGGTGTAATATTCATCCCCATGGTATGTTTCTGAGTAGTAGGCATTAGGTTCTTCTGTTTGTTCGATATTGAATAGTTCTTCTACGGCAAACTTTGGGGTTGAAGGTGCGTACTAAGTGTGCCGGGTGATCGGATGAGCTCTATTTTGCGAGGTAGCTCTAGTGCTAATGCTCATTGGCGTTGGCTTGTAGGCTTGGGGTGGATTTGCCCTATTGAACGGTTGATTTGTTGGAAGCTGTGGCCTGGCAAATGGATTGGTTTGGTTTTGCATCATTGGTTGTCTGTGTCCAATTTGCTGGGGTTGTTGGTTCCATTAGGGCCTCTGTTGCCATTGTGGACAAAAATTGGTGAATTGGTTTGGTCCCGATGGTCTTGGTAAGTACGTCTGCTTCTGAGGTGAAGCGATCTGAGATTTATTTCTCGACGTTAATTGAGTGTCGAATCCCCTTTGAAGATATCTGATATTATTTTCTTCTTAAATGTATTGAAAGGCAAGGTTTAAGCTGGCTGGTGGCATTGCTCTAATTGTGGACCCTAAGGGCTCACGTAGTCCTGCCAAAAATGTCGTGAGAGCTTGTTGTTGGAAGAATAGCTTCTTACTCATTTTTATGACTTCATTTTTTTCGTGCAACTCGATGTAGTTTGATATGGTATTTAACAGTCCCATAACTCTTTCTTGAAAGTGTTGAGGGCTTTCGGTTGGTCCTTGACGTAGGTTAACGAGATCTCTGGTTAGCGAGTTTTCGTTTCTTTGGTCCGCAAAGTGTTGGATTAAGGTATTCTTGATCTCTGTCCATTGCATTCGATGCAACTTTGAACTGATTAGATTTTCAGCAAAATCTAAACTTTCTTGATTTTCTCGAGAACAAAAATAATATCAACGTGTGACCAATAGCATTCGACGCATAATTACGCAACTTAAAACTGATTAGATTTTCAGCAAAATCGGTGAAGTTATTTTTTATGGAGGATCCAAAATCTAAAAAAAATGTTAAACTAGCTGAATTTGTTACAAACAATTGAAAATAGCTCCCGCTTAAAAAATGATAAAAAAAAGTTAAAAACAGTACGCTTGACATAAACAAAATATTGTTATTGACAATTATAATTTGTTATAAACAATTTTAAATCGTTGTTGATAATAATTTTAATAATAATAATGATTATAACAACAAAATGTATGGTATTTTTTATTCTTTCCACTGGGAAGTTAGTCGTGTGACCCTCTCGGGTCGCACCCAGACCACTAATATTTAGTTGTTGTAATTGGTACCTACTTTTGAATGCAAATTATATGCCCTAAGTATGCTGTCTTCCTTATTTTTATTCTGTGCAGTAGGTAGTATTCGTTCCTTATTTGTTCGTCGCAAAACTGCTTCGTTTGCTTCATCCCTTCAGTCCATCAAGTAGTCCTGACCGTATATATAATTTGATAAATTGCATTTTTAGGTTTTGACCAAACTCGGTGTGGGAGAATATTTTTCTTAACTTTATAAAAGCGCTCCGTGCAGTTTTAATATGGCATTTGATTTATGTGTCCGGTTTCTATTTCTCACAGAGCCATGTACCAAGATAAACTCCTAGACAAAATTACCGCAACAATATGAAATAATCTTAAAAATTAATTTATCTTTTCCATACGTCCGTTTTTGAAATTTCGTTGTTTATCAAAACAATGCGTTTAGATTTACAGTTTTAAAGAATGTGCAAAAGATAAACAATTTTGTGCAATACTTGCTCATAAATTGTTTCTTTTTTTTAAAACTAATACGTTTTTATGGTAGACTGTTTAATTTCTGACCTTGACAAATAAAAAAAAAATTGCTCAAGATATATTACTAATGTTTTATTAGATGAGGGATATTGCCAATTTGTTAGGCACAAATGGTTCTACAATTAGTCGTGTTATGGTAAGACGTTTAAATGAGGCATTAAATTATTCTAAAAGGCCAGGCAAAGGCGAAAACGATGCACTAACGACCAAGATCAATGTTTTATCAGACAATAAGCTTAAATAAATATGACTGTCACTATTTCTGTGTTTAGAAACGAACTCGATGCTATTCACAATGCCACAATTTCTTCTAAAACAGCTAGAAGACGCAGTTAAATGGATTAAACAGTAGTAAACCCGCTACTGCACCCTTGCTTACTAGAAAAAACAGAGTTATCAGGTTATGTTTAAACACCAAAATGCGGATGCTATGTGTTCTCAACTCTTCTATACGGCGTTGAGTCATGGACGTTATCCGAAACAACTTGCAAGAAATTAGAAAGCCTTTGAACTCTGGCTCTACCTTCGTGTTCTGAGAATTTCATGGGTTGATTAAATGACCAACAAAGAGGTGCTACGTAGAATGAGAAAAAAAAAGAAATGTTACGTCAGAAACGTAAACTTGAATAGCTCGGCCACATCATGACAAATTCTGAAAGATACCGGCTTTTGCAACTTATACTCCAAGGCAAAATACAAGGTAGAAGAAGTGTAGGAAGAAGAAGAATATCATGGCTGAAGAATCTCCAAATGTGGTTTATTACAGCGTTTCTCAAACTGTGGGGCGCGCCCCCTAAGGCGGGCGCGTTTACATAATTGGGGGGGGCGCAGTACAGATTAAAAATAAAATGGTAATGATAAAATGCTACAGATAGATTTTTAAAAAATCTTTATTGAAATTTTACTTACTTAATGATGACAAAGAAACATTCTAAGGACTAATGGCTAACATGAGCTTGTTTTAAGGCGCACAACTTCTCTAAATTTGGTTCTATGTTAGAGATGGCCACTCTGAGTTCATTTTCTACTTGAAGTTTATTTCTGTATTTAGATTTCACGACAGCAAGTGCAGAAAATCAAGTTTCGCAAAGGTAGTACGTTGAAAAAGGCAACAGAATTCTAAGCGCTTTGGCTTTTATAACGGAGTAGTCGTTCGGAAGTTCAGTCCAGAAGTTTGTTAAAGATTTGTTAACAAAGTTTGATTTTTGTAAGGGATTTGTTGAAATATCTATCAGTTGTTCTTCTTCTTGGAGTGATAGTCCGACAGGTCTATTTTCGAATGGATTTAAAACCCAGCTCCAGTCTGACAACTTGATATCTTTCTCTGCAAAGAAGTATTGCTTGAAATTCTCAGTTAAGTTTTCTAAATGGCTTCCTATGGTTTTTAACATCACAGCTTTATGAATATCTTCCAATGGGGAATCTTGCACAAAATCGCAAAATGTGGGAAACATTTCCAAACTGTTTTCTTTCAATTTGTTATGCCATAACTGCAATTTCTTACAAAAAGCATCAATCTTTTGACTTAAATCAAATATATTTACGTCTTTTCCTTGCAGCTGAAGATTAAGTATAATAAGTTTTTCAAAAATATCTACTAAATAAGAAAGCTTCAGTAAAAATAATTTGTCGAAAAAATCTGTTGAATGCTTGTGACCTTCCTCGCTTAAAAATATTGCTATTTCCCTTCTTAATTCAAAGACACGCTTAACCGTCTTACCGCGTGACAACCATCTGGATGAGGAATAAAACAACAAAGATTGATGCTCAGCTCCCATATCTTCACACAGAACAGAGAACATCCTTGTTTTTAGTGGTCTGGTTTTTATAAAGTTAACAACTTCAATAACTACTGTCAAAATCATGTTTAGTCCAGGGCTTAGCGATTTTGATGCTAACGCTTCCCGATGTATCATGCAGTGCGTCCAGATAATTTCTGAGGATTCCTTTTTTTACTAGCGCTTGTAAACTGTTGTATTTACCAGACATGGCTAGAGCTCCATCGGTGCAAATCGCAACACAATTTTTCCATTGCAAATTCATTTTAGTAATAGAATCATTTGTAATCTTGAACAACTCGGTGGCTGTAGTTCTTCCTTCAATCTGTTAACAAAACAATAAATCTTCACATATTTTAGAACATTGACAGAATCTAATGTAGCAAATCAAATGGGAATCATTACTAGAGTCAGTTGCTTCGTCAAGTTGTATAGCAAACAAGTTTCCAGTAAGCTCAGATTCAAGCTGCTGCTGCATATCAACTGATATATCGTTAATTCGTCGACAGATTGTATCATTTGACAGAGAAATATTGTTAAGTTGTGAAGTAAAATTTTCACCAAACATTATTTCTACAATGTCTTTGCAAGCGGGTAAAATAAGTTGCTCTGCAATAGTGTGCAGTTTTTTGCATTTAGCTACTTTGTATGCCACTTTATATGATGCCAAGAGAGCCTTCTCATTTACTGCCAGTACTATATGGAAGCTGGATTTTTGTTTTTTAAACAATCTGAGTTTCTCCACAAAAAAAACTCGCGGTTTATTGACATATTCTCTGTACAGCGTTTCTAGATGTCTCGGTAATTTATTTGGTTTCATGCTATTAGCAGCCAATACTTTTAAACAGATAACGCATTGTGGTTTTTCTTTGCCACCTACTTCAAGGCTAGTAAAGCCCAAATTTAGGTATGATGGGTCATATTTTCTTGTTTTAGATTTCGGACGATTTCCACCTGAACCTGTCGATGTACAAGCCCCGTCATCCTCAAGTTTTCGTTTTAAAAATTTATCCATACTACATCTACTTATACACTCACACTTCACAATAATGCTTGCTTAGTGTTAAAACACCTTCACTGAGAGACTGAGAATACCGTATGTGCGCTTCTGTATTTATAGTCGCGTTCAGACAGTTCGAGAAAGATCAGGAAGCTTGAATACGTGGCACGAACGCCGCGAACTTTCCGACAGCATCTTTGGCGCTCTCGACGAGACAATGTTGCCTATTTTAGTCCAAATTCCTAGGTCTACGGATTGGGGGGCGTAACATTTTTTAATTTAAAACAGGGGAGCGTGAATAACAAAAGTTTAAGAACCGCTGGTTTATTACATCAACTGTGGGCTTATTCCGTGTATCAGTGAATAAAGTTCGTATAGCCATTATGCTCGCCAACATCCGGAACGGATAGGCATCAACAGAAGAATAAGGTTACGTTTTGCTCGAAGTTATTAAAATTTATCTGTAGATAATTGGAAAAAAGTTTTATTTACAGATGAAACTAGGGGTAGCCCAAAACATACAGATGGTCGTTAACGAGTCTAGCAAAGATCAGGAGAGATGTTTGCTCCTTGCAATATCTTTCCAAAGGATTCCATTCGGCGGTGACTTTGTTATGTTTTTGGGTGGTATACGATTTAATGCTCGCACAGAATTAGTTTCTGTCCATACGAGATCCATAAATGCCAATTACTCTTTTGAGAATATTGTAATAGAACATGTGATGCCTTTCGATTCTTTATTGAAACACAATTTCCTGTATAAGCTAGATAACGCTTAACCTCACATAGCTGGGGAGGTACTTGATTATCTTAATCAAGTTTATATACCAGTTATGCAGTGGCCACAAAAAGCCCGTATCTCAATGCGATCGGGCATTTGTGGGATCACCTCAAGAAAAAGATTAAATGTCAAATATCTGCACCCAAAAACTGGAAGAAGCTTGAAAATGCAGTTATCACAGCATGGAAACAAATTCCTTAAGATATCATTTAAAAACTCACGCTACTAGTGTCGCATTTACACCATTAATTTTTCTACTAGAGTCTTCTTTACACCATAATTTATTTTTTTTAAAACAACAATTATTTTTAAGTCTTAGAAATAATTTTAATTGCAATTTTATAGAGACATATTAAAGCTTATTCACTTTTATAGTATACGAATAAATTTTTTTAAACTTTTAATGTAACTAATGTCCATGAAAAATTATAAACATTAATTCATTAAAGCAATTAACATGATTAAATATGTTGTTGTGCCAATTTTTTCCAGGAGTTAATTTAAGCTTGTTAACCCTTTCAGTGAGAGGTTTTAAGTGTTATTTTGGCATCTTGTCTTGTAGATCTCTAGTCACAATCGTATACTTTGGGTTTTTGATATTAATGTTTAGTCTAATGTTTAGTCTAATGAACCTTCATATAACAACCTCTTTGAGTTTTTATCACTCAAACTGGACTACATTCAGGAGAACCATCCAACAGCTGAAACCATAATCATGGGGGACTTTAATGTACATAACGCTGCCTGGCTCAAATTCTCTAACAAAACTGATGATGCAGGTCGTCAAGCTGAGGCCTTCGCCATCACTCATGGTCTAGAACAACTGGTCGAGCTACCAACCCGCATCCCTGATGTCAACAACCAGGCTGCCAATACACTAGATCTTTTCCTCACCACCAATCCTGACCCGTATAGAATAGAAGTTTGTGCCCCACTTGGAAACTCTGATCACACCCTTATCTCCACAACATTCTCTTTCCATTTACCATCGAGCAGCACAATACCACCCCGTCTCATGTGGCATTACAATTCGGCCGACTCGGAGGGTCTTCGTATGTTTTTCTCAGCGTTTCCATGGAAGAGAGTTTGTTTTCCCTCAGTAGATCCAACACGATGTGCTGAGACAATTTCTGAAATCATCATGTTGGGGATGCAAACTTACATACCGAATACCGAAAGAAGAACATCATCCGATAAGACCTGGTTTAACAGAAACTGCTCTAGAGCTGTGGCTTCCAAACAGGCAGCATACCATCGATGGCAAAAAAATCCGAAACCTGAGACCAGAGCACCATATGTTGGGGCTAGAGGCATATGCAAAGAGACAATAGAATGTTCAAAAGATGCTCATAATGCCAAAATAAGATCAAAACTTGTTGAATGTCCTAACGGATCCCGTTCATTTTGGTCTTTCGTCAAAGCTGTGGGAAGAAACTTCACTTCCAGCTCTTTTCCTCCCCTAACCAATGAAGATGGAACACTAGCAACGACTGCCCAGGAAAAAGCCAATATCTTTGCGCACCTATTTGCTGGAAATTCCACTCTGGATTCTTCGGGAAAACAACCCTCGAACATTACACCTATTGACAGTCACATGCCCGAGATCACCTTTCGCCAACGTACTATCAGAAAGATTTTGCTGGGTCTCAACACCAACAAAGCCTGTGGATCTGACGGAATCCCGCCGATTGTTCTCAAGAAATGTGCCCCCGAACTAACACCTGTTCTTTGCAAGTTGTTCAACCACTCTTACAATTTGGGAGTATTTCCGTCCAATTGGAAAATTGCAAGAGTACAGCCAGTCCCTAAAAAAGGCAAAAAGACCCTACCTAGCAACTACAGACCTATCGCACTGCTATCTATTATTTCAAAGGTCATGGAAAAAGCCATCAACATCGAGCTCATGAAATATCTGGAAGACTCAGGAATTATCAATGATAGGCAATATGGCTTCCGCCATCAGAGATCAACTGGTGACCTGCTCGCATACGTCTCACATATATGGCAGCTATCTATTGAAAAGTATGGAGAAACTTTAGCTGTGGCATTAGATATCTCCAAGGCGTTCGATCGAGTTTGGCACCAGGGACTCCTCGCAAAGCTTCCGTTTTATGGCTTGCCCCCTCAGCTGTGTTCTCTGCTTGCTAGTTTTCTCTCAAACAGGTCTCTCCATGTAGTGGTCGATGGAGTTTCATCTGATACTCTACTCATAAATGCTGGTGTTCCGCAAGGATCCATTCTAGCACCAACACTATTTTTACTTCACATCAACGACCTATTGAAAGCAACTTCATGTCCCGTACACAGCTTTGCCGATGATAGTACCCTCCATACCGCTTTCTCTTTCAGGGTCCCTATATCAGCCCGTGAAACCAGAAATGAACGAGGAAGAAATGTTAACAATATAAATATGGACTTAGCAACAATTCTCGAATGGGGATCCAATAACTTGGTAGAATTCAATGCAAACAAAACACA
Source organism: Agelastica alni (assembly GCA_950111635.1). NCBI lineage: Eukaryota > Metazoa > Arthropoda > Insecta > Coleoptera > Chrysomelidae > Agelastica > Agelastica alni. The sequence goes on along the minus strand of OX467710.1, from coordinate 82,422,559 downwards.
AGCATGTCTTTTCTCTATAAAAGCCGATCCCACTGTGCCTAACATAACTTTGTCAGGAGTAACCATACCACTGAAGTCATCCATATCGATGCTTGGTATTACTATCAGCAATAACCTTTCCTGAGAAAATCACGTGAGGTCCATTGCCAAAAGTGCATCCCAAAAACTTGGTTTATTGTTTCGTGCCAAGAGCTATTTCACCTCCAGTCAGCTGCTTATGATCTATAAGGCACAGATCCGACCTGTACTAGAGTACAGTTCCCATATTTGGAGTGCAGCACCTAAACATATCCTGAAGCTACTGGATTCTATCCAAAAAAGGGCAATTCGTCTCGTCGGTGATGCCTCGCTTACAAACTCGCTCTTTTGTCTGGAACACCGTAGAAAAGTTGGCGATTTGTCTCTTTTTTATAGATATTTTCATGGGCGATGCTCTTCCGAAATATCAACAATCGTTCCTCCTTTGGCAGTCTCTTCAAGATTAACCCGTCGAGTTCAGTCTTCACACCCCTTCGTGGTCACCTTTGGAGACCTGCAGAACATCACTTTCCAAAGACTCATTCATCCAACGAATTGCGAGGCTTTGGAACTCATTGCCTAGGGAGGTGTTCCCCGAGGCATACAACCTCCAGAAATTTAAGAAGAACACCAACTCCTACCTTCTTTCCCTTGGTTTCCACGATGTTCTCTGAACATTACAGGATATCCCTTTTCGTGGGAACCAGAACATAAAAAAAAAAAGTCCCATTATCCTGCTTTGTATCCCTGCCTTATTAATAGTTGTTGTGGGTCTTTCAAGTTTTCCGCAATTAATATTAAGTTGTCTGCATATCTAACATTGTTTATCCAGACTCCATTTACCTTCACGCCTAGTTCTATATCAGCCAGTGCTGCTTGAAATATATGCTCGAAATATAGATTAAACAGAAGTGGTGATAAGACATACCTACATATCCTTGCCTTCTCTCTTCCGTCGATGTCTGGTTTTAGACGTCGTAACCCCTTGAATGTATACCCGGGACAGTCAAGCTTCTCCAGGTTTCTCTGTCTTCAGCAGTCCGCATCACTTTTTGTATGGAGAGGTTTGTCCAGGATTTTATTTGATTGATATATCTGTTCAGTGATCTTCCTCTCCGGCGCCTTCCGTCAACTTTCCCCTGGATGACTTTTTTTTCTAACTCATCTCTCCGAATGACATGGCCAAAGTATTTGAGGGTGTTTCTTTGGATGTCTGGTAACAACCGTTCATTTTCCGCAATTCTTAGCTTTTGAAGGATTGAAGCGTTTGTTCTGTGTGCCTTCCATGGAATTCTAATCATTCGCCTAAAGCATGTCATTTCGAAAGCTTTGATCCGGCGTCTACAAGCCACATTGATTGTCCATGACTCGGAGTCGTAGGTAGCGATTCCTCCTTTTTATTTCCTCTTCACTGCCACCTTTTTTCGTGATGCATGCACCGAGGTATATAATTGACTCTTTGCACTCTATGTCAGGTATTAAAGAAAGGGTTTGTGCTTTTATCCAGGATGATGAGATAACACTTGTTCCTGTTATGTTTTAACCCCGATTCTGCACTAACTTTCTTGTTTTACGTATTGGTATTGCGTTAGTTACACAGTTTTAGATTTTCACTTGAGCAGTTTCGTTCTAGTACAAACTTTTCATGCATCATATGTCCTTTTAATCGAAGTATTTCTGCTGTTTCCAAGTGGCACCCCTTTAACATTTCCCACTCATTCTTAAAAATGTAAAATAGCAACTCCTACCTTGTGATAAATCAAATGAAAACCCAATAAAAATGCAAATTAGCCATATAAACAATTTATTTTGCAGATAACATTAAACATAGCGTAGTTACAACAGAAACTAAAATGAACTTAATAACAAACAGCTCCATAAATGTATTTACAGTAACTGTTTAAAGTATGCTCCGCAATAATATAACCTATTTTAAATTCTTCTCGAACTCTTTGCAAAGTTTCGTTAGTAATTCGTCTACATTCTTCAGTTATTACAAGATTTACTTTTTTAATGTCTTTGGGAGAAGTTTTGTAAACTATTGTTCTTAAATAGCCCCACAGAAGAAAGTCAAGTGGTGTTATATCTGGAGATCTTGCCGGTCATTCTATAAAATACCTTTTTTAAATACAATGTTTTGGAAATAGTTCGTCTTACAGCTAGTTCGTAATGTGAATAGCTCCGTCCTATATGTTATTTTTATATAGCACCATATTTCCCTGGTTATCAATTTGTCTTTCTAGTGACTAAGTAATAAGTGGATCAATTTCATATTCTAACACTTGTAGGTACAATTTTTTTCGTTAGGTTTTGGTCATTAAAAAGTGATCCAATTATCTTATTTTCTAGAATACCAGCCCATTCATTAATCTTTGCTGGAAACTGAGTATTATTCTGTCGAAACACGTGAGGATTTTTTTTATCCCAATACCTATAATTATGTTTGTTAACTAAGTCATTTAAATAAAACGTTGTTTCACAAAATTCAATTCTGCGGCGTAGTCGTCTTCACTAAGCTAATGATGAATTTGTATTTTATAATGAGAAAACTTTTGCAATTTTTACACGTTGTCTGTGCGCTCGAGCTGTTCCTCGAGCGCACTTGTTTTGATAACTGTAAATAAATATTATTTTTATTTATTCTTGCAGCAAAGATGCTACAGCTACAATTAATGGCTTATTTAACGTCACTAATAACTAATTAAATATACTATTAATATTTTTGAAACAAAGAAACAAACTGACAAAAAATGTTAAAAAAGGTATCATGTATTCAAAAGTAAGATAATTGATTTCTTATTAATTAGAAATCTACCTATCCAACAGTGGCGTAGGTCGTTTTTTTTTGGTCTTATGTTATTTCACAAAATTTGTTATCAGAAAAATAAATCAATAGAATAAATTGTTGTTTATATGGCTAATTTCATTATCTTGGTTTTTTATTTGTTATATTACAAGGTAGCGGTTGCCATTTGACATTTTAAAGAAGAAGTGGAGGATGTTAAGGAGGTGCCACTTAAAAACAGCACAATAACATTTTGAAACTTTCCTCTTAATTTTAAATTTGACGTGTTGTTCTTACATTTATGCAAAATCAAAAGTTATTTGGACTGGCTAGTTTTGAAATGAAAACACAGTATAATCCATTATCGTTAATAATAATAATAATAATATTAATAATAATAATAATAATAATAAAGAACATTAAGATTTAACTAAAAAGGTTAATGTTTTTAATTGTTACAATCTTGTTTTAAGCAATTTCAATTTCCAAAACTTTTTTTATACCAGTGATATCGTGTCGAATTTATGCTATTACTAATATTGTATTTACAGGTACAGGTTTTTTTATGTGATAAACCTTTAAAAAGGCAAATGATAATTTTCCAAAGTACCAAAATATGTTTTATTAGTTAATCGACTAGAGTTAAGTTGGAAAAGAAAGAACTTCAAATTAAACCCAGTTCCACAATCTAGTGGCTTTCTATTTTAATAAGAAAATACTAAAAGTCTGGAGCTGTAGGTACACTGTAAAAATGCATAATAATAGCCATTTGTACAGACAGTGTGGTCCAAGAAAGGATCAAGTAGTAGTATTTTATTACATCTTATAAAATTTAAACTTGGTCTCATTTGGGCTCTGCGCATACTTTCAGGATGTTAACAGATTATCTTTTTTCTGTGACGACATTCAATAAATATTTATTTTAATTTGTTATACTGCTTTCTATATGTAAATTCTGTAAATGGGGATTTTATGAGTAATTTAAAAACAAAATCTCTTCAACGAAAAGAATGTTAACGCAATTTTATGATAACAATTTTGTACAAAGTTCAGTACGTTTAGTCTCTGTTATAAATATTTTGTGGTATTTGAGTGAATGTATGTTACACAATTAATTAATTGTATATCGATGCGTATGACTGACACGACACATTGTTTTATCCGGATGTTATTGTGAATATTTGCTTTTTTTCCCGACCAAAACTAAATTTTTTAAATTCGATTGTAATTTCACACACTTAAAAAATTAATCATATATATAATATAAATTTAAAAATAACTATAGGGAGTACCAATAATTAAAAAAAACATAATTTATTTATTTTTTAATTATGAAGAAAATGCTTTAAAAGAACAGTAATCATTTCAATAAATGTAAGCATTATTTTATCAAATGCTAGTCTTTAATTAAATACATAAAGTTAAAAAGAAAAAAAAATATCACATAGAAATTGGTTTTTCAATTTATATGCAATGGCATTTTTTAACCATTTTAATAAAAAAACATATAGGGTGTGGCGCGAAAAATTTTGATTAAAATTAATGGCGGATCTAGTTATGTTAAAAATCTGAAATTACGAAGCTGTAGGTTCTGAATGACCCTGAGTTCAAATAAAATGTTGTCCTAAACGTGGCACCTCCGGTTATACCGGAAGTAGACGTCAACTTTGTTATTTTTAATAAAATCTAATATTTTTTATTTTATTTTAGAATTCTACATAAAATTTTAGATAAATTTTGTTCATAATGTCCTATACCAAATTAAAGTATTTTCGAGATAATTCGATTTGTTTCAAAATTTCGAAAAAATCCAATTCCACATTGAATAACGATATCTCCATTAATAACGAAGCTAGTGACGTAAAAGTGTAACCAATAAACAACAAGCGCTTGCCCGTTTACTCCATGTGTCCCAATCATTGATATTTTATACAGGGTGTTTTAAACTGAGCCGCCAACATACATACATACATACATACATATAGTCATGCCTTTTTCCCGTAGGGGTAGGTAGAGACCACTACCTTCCACTTGCTACGGTTCTTACACACATTTTTTGCTTCCTCTACTTTCATCAGTGCTTTTATACATGCTCGTCGGTTGTTGGTACTCTTGACCTGGCCTTTCTTTAAAACAATGTTGATCTGATGAAGATATGTTCGCCGAGGTCGACCTCTACCGACTTCCGTCCATTCACACTTATAAATTTATTTCGTCAATGTTCCTTCATCTATCCTTTTTACGTGTCCAAACCATCTAAGCATTCCTTTATCTATCTTTGTAACCACATCTTCTTTTATACAAATTCTTTACTTTATCCAACCGAGTCACTCCGGCTATACTTCTCAGACTAGTCATCTCCGCAGCATAAATCCTATTTTTATGCTTCTTCTGCCAAACCCAACATTCACAACCATACATAAGTGTAGGAATCAACACAACTCTATGCACAGCCAGACGTGCCTTTTTTAAGACTTTCTGGCTGTTTATAAAGCTATGCAAAGCCCCATTTGTTTGTTTTCCTGCCAACACCCTGCGCCTAATGTCATTGTCATACTTTCCATTTCTCGTAAACTTTGAACCCAAGTACATAAATTCATTTACTTGTTCCACTTTTTCTCCCTCATTGACGTAAAAAAGGCATTTGACGATCAAATCATTTATTTTTAATCCATAAGCACTCTCTTTCAAATCTTTTAACCAATTGTCCATGTATAAGTTAAACAGCCATGGCGAAGCCACACATTCCTGTCTTACACCTTTTTTTATGTTAAACCAGTCCGTGCAAGCTCTGTTTATCCTGACACAAACAGTGGAATCCTTGTAAAGTTAATTCAGTGCTCGTATTAAACTACCGCTCACCCCATACATAAACAAAGTCAACCATAAGTCACTCCTCACCACTCTTTCATAGGCCTTTTCCAGGTCTATAAAAGCGCAATAGACCTTCTGACTTTTAGCCAAGAATTTTTCGACTATACCTCGTAATGAAAAGACCTAATCCATACATCCCCTTCCTATTCTAAATCCTGCTCGCACAATTTAAATCATTTATAAGTTCTTACTTAAAATAGAACACCCTGTATTTTATTACATTTTTGCAGTTTTTTTTAAGCTTATTCGTTTGATATCGGTATTTTCTATACCTAAATACAACCACTTTTAAAATATTTTATTATCTTAGTTAAAACATAACAACACTTAATTATTTTAACATTAATAAAGGATAGGCCATGATTTCCATTATTTAAGGTGATATTTTATTATTTTTTCATAAGTTATTAATTGTGAAAAGTAACCAATAGCATTAAAGGATTATTAATTGTGGGTATCATTAAAAACCATGTAAACGTGTCAGTAGCAGACATCTTAATAGAGAATGTGCAGTCATACAAATACCTGGGAGCCTGGATAGAAAAATCAGGTGACCAAACAAGAGAAATAAAAACGAGAATAGAGATAGCCAGGTCTACATTTACGAAAATGAAAAAGTTGTTCACCAATCTAGATATCAAGATTGGACTTAGGATGAGGATGCTGCGTTGTTACGTGTTTTCCGCGCTTTTGTATTGAGTGGAGGCATGGACTCTCAAGAAGAATCACACAGACAAACTACAAGCCTTCGAGATGTGGTGCTACCGTAGAATGTGGCGTATTCCCTGGACAGAAAAGATCTCTAATATGGAAGTCCTAATTCGGATGAATAAGGAATGTGAAGTCATTAACACCATAAAAAAGAGAAAGCTTAAATATCTAGGTCATATACTGAGAGGACCCAAATACGAACTTCTCCAGGTGATAGTTCATAAACAAATTAAGTATTATAATAAATGTTTAGAAGTGGATAATGCTAATTTAGAACACTTATTATAAAATTTTATTAGTTTTATATTACATTTAGTTATTTTTGTTTGTAAGTTATCTAATTAAATACTTTATATTATAATTATATTATAATTATATTATATAATACTTTTCATTATTATTAATTTATGAAAACATAATAAAATATTACCTTAAATAATGGAAATCATGGCCTACCCTTTACTAATGTTAAAATAATTAAGTGTTGTTATGTTTTAACTAAGATAATGAAATATCTTAAAAGTGGTTGTATTTAGGTATAGGAAATACCGATAACAAATGAATTGGCTTAAAAAAATACAGCGGAAAATGTACTAAATACAGGGTGTTCTATTTAAAGTAAGCTACTCATAAATGATTTAATTTGTGCATGTTGGCGGCTAAATTTAAAACATCCTGTATGAAATATCAATGAGTTGGATATATGGAGTAAACGGGCAAGCGCTTTTTGTTTATTGGTTACAATTTCATGTCAAGAGCTTTGTTAATAATGGAGATATCGTTATTCAATGTAGACTGGGATTTTTTTAAAATCTTGAAAAAAATCGAAATATCTCGAAAATGCTTAATTTTTGGTATAGGACATTGTGCACAAATTTTTTCTAAAATTTCATGTAAAATTTAAAAATAAAATAAAAAATATTAGGTTCTTTTTAAAATAACAAAGTTAACGTCTGCTTCCGGTATAACTGGAAGTGCCACATTCAGCACATTGTTCGTTTATTTTGTATTCATTGTTTCTAATATTTTTCGACAAATAAAAAATTTCTTTTTACTACTTGTCAATATTATTTATTAATTAATGTCAGTTTTTATGTTGATACTTTACTGGTGACAGACCAATCAGAATTCAGATTTAGCTGTGTAGCGAATAGTACCTTTAAGTATCTTTTATAATTATTAAGCAATAAAAACATAAAAAATAGTTTGTTACATTTAACACACATTATATTTGAACCCAGCGTCATCCAAAACCTACAACTTTGTAATTTCAGATATCCACCAATACTTTTGATAAAAACTTTTCGCGCCACACCCTGTATAAAAGAAAACAAAAAGACCATTAAGCTACACAACTTATTAATATAATAAAAACAAATGACACACTTAATATTGGCTGACGATTTGGTCATAATAAGAGATTTGGAAGAATATTTATAGAGATCACATCCTGCGATGCGATATTACAATAGCAGAAAACGTCAAACTAACCACATTTGCTGATTATACAGCAATGTTAGCATTCGAAAACTATAAAGGAAACAACTATTACTCTCCAAAAGCAATGAATAATAAACGCTTGGATCAGTGAATCAGGTTATGACGCATTTAAATAAATAAAGGCAAATATATTTTATTTAAATTTAACGAACAAAAAAATTAACCATCAGCCAGTACATTTAAATAAGAACACAATTCGCCATAAAAAAAGCCAATCTGGATGCCAAGCTTAAATGTAAAAAGAACATATTAAAATAAAAACAGAACAACTAAAAATTAAATATAAAAACATTTATTAACTGCTCGGAAAAAATTCCCTGCTTTCTTTTAAAAACAATGTACTGATTTACCAGCCAGTGTATCACTCGAAGGCGTTTCTACCTAAACCCACGAGAAAAACAACTAAGGAGACCGACCCTAGAATGGTGCAGGAATGACCTGCGAATTCTAACGGGACTGCTTACACTGTCGTCTAAAGGTAAGTACAGACCGGGCAACATGTTGCCGGGTGTTGTCAACATATTTGTAGAATGATGTTGCTAACACTGTTGCACGTCCACATTAAAGTCAGTGTTGAATTAAAAATGGAAGAGACTATTGCTGTTGGTACTAGTGCTGCTTTTATAATAATTGCTGGTAATGTTCAAAAAAGGAAAAGACGGTGGTGGCAGAGAGAATTTTTAAATCACGGGATAAGCCATGGGGATAACCTATTGTCTGAACTACGTTTAAACGATGGTACCTCGTTCCGCAATTTCGTTAAACTGACAAAATCTGATTTTGAACATATTCTTTCTTTAGTAGCCCCTAAAATCGTAAAAAAGAATAAAAACTATAACTTAACAATAGATAATAGCGCACCTACTTGTACCACTTGTTGAAAATTTTGTGTTGCCAACTGCACTAGCACGTACACACTAAGCGATGTTTTCCATTTGAATGGGGAACACGGATACATGCAACAACCAACAAATTTCTTTGTTGTCACGCCGCCCAACTTGTATCTTGTTGACGGGATACATGTTTCCAACACGTGTTGCCAACATTTTGTTGCCTGGTCTGTACTTGCCTTAAGATACCACCTCGGAAGGATAGGTTTAAATCACCAAACGGACTGTCGGTTTTGCTGCGTGGAAAACGAAACTGCTATACTATGTTCATGCCTCGGCCCGGGAAGAATAAGGTTCAACATATTTGGTTATACCAACCCAGAACCTACTGATTTCAAGAAAATCTCACCCCATATAACCATGAACCTCTTAAGAAGGGCTGGATTGTGCGGTGAACTGTAACTCTGTAACATATAGGGGTGAGCCACAAGTGCTTAAGCTGGTATATATATTGCTAAAGGCAAGATTTGGCAGGATCCGCGCTAAAGAAGGTAATCGCCATTAATTCTTACAGCTGTTCAGTAAGGCGTGTGTACGGTTTACACAAGGTAAATGGTCCATTTAATATTTTAATACGAATGGGAGTAAATTTTTGGTGCGCCACTCATGCTGGTGAAAATCTGAGCTCACCCTAATAAGAAGAACATACCATTACACCAAATAAAAAAAAACAGAATGAGAACCTGTAGCATCTGGGGTTAAATAGTAGACAAATAATAGTCAGTAATCCTCGAATTTGATTTATTGTCAGTTCGACGTCACACATTTTACATTCTAAGAGCACTCAGTAATAATTTGTAGGGTAGACTTGTCCAAGTATGAAATAGAAATATTATAAATATTAAAAGTCGAACGATAGTGTAGTAAAAAGGTGAAAAACTTAAGGTAGCCGTCTTATGCGGTTTGTAAAACTATTTCTATAGAGGAGCCACCGTGCATTTTGTTAAATATTTATCAACGTTTGTAACCGAACAAATGAGTAATTAAAGTCAAAACTAACTTTTTACTATGAACGAATCTGGCGAAGTGGTGGGTGTGCACTGTTGCCAATAAAGTTACGTATTCCATGTAACAGCTTTTTTGAACTATTTGTTATCATTTGGCTAGGAGATTATTCAGAAAGAAATGATTATTGAAATAATTATTCCAAATAAAAAATTTTCAGATAAAACTCAACGTTGGTATACCAACCGAAACAGGGAAAACAAAACAGAGCCATTTACAGGAACCTCGTCAATATTTATATAAAACGCTTAGACCCGTTGATTTTTAATTTAAGGGGGACAACCTTTTTTCGGTATTTTTGTCTCCACTTCTTCCAACCCCAAGCGAGGATAAAAATTATTCTTTAAATGGCATTGAAGGTCATATAAGATGTCTTTTAAAAGCTCTGACAATTCTCTTTTCAATGGTCTTTAAATTTTTGAAATTCCGTCCATTACTTATTGAGATATTAGATTTTAAATGTGAAACTTACCTGCAAACAATCACGAACGGTAAAAATGTCATTTATTCGAGTTAAGTATGGTATAAATTTAGTATGTATTTTTTACTTTGCATCGCTTTGTGGTGATTTTTTATCACTTCTAAAAATCTTGATCCTACGTTGAGTACGGGGCAGCTGGCATCTGTTCTGGGATCAATCGAACTAGCTTCCAAACCATTTTAAAGAAGAATAAATTCCATCCATATAAAATTCCGATGAATGCAGTTTTTTCTCTTGTTTAGTTAATAACTTTTTCATTCATTTTTTTATTTTTTCGAGGTCAAAAATAAACAGTTTACCACAAAAAACATATTACTTTTAAAAAAAGGATAATTTCTACGTTACAAAATATGGGAACGCTTGAAGTGTCCCTTTCATCATAGTAATTTATCTTTAACAAATGTTACCACCGATTTCAGTTCTGTGAAATATCTTGTTCATAAATGTTATACACTTTCTTTAATCTTTAAAGACTCTTAGTGTGTAACAAAAATCGTATTATTAATACGCTACTTTTCATTTATAACACAAAATTTAACCAACAATTTAAGGCCTATTTTAACATGTTATTAACATTTTGTAAACAAAACATGTTTCTAACTTCAGTGTAAACGTGAATTTACAATATTTAGTTTATACAAAATTTAAATTTACCAAACAAAATATTATTTTTTTTATTGTTAATATTTTAGAACGTTTTTCTCCTATTTAAAGTTTTTGGTAACTACAATTCAACAACTAATTTTTTTTTGCAGTAAATCACTTTTAAATGTTTTATAAATAGTAAATTCGTTTACATCTTTAATTCATCACCTTGTGTTTTTAAATAAATCGACAAACTCAATCTTATCGTGTAAAACAGATTTAAAGACATTTATCTTTATTAAATAAAAAAATATTTAATAGACAAATTTTTAAACATTTATTTTCTACTATACATGGTGTTTCTAAATTCATATTAAAATTTCCTTGGCCGCCCCTCTAAAAGATATCACCTCTAAAAGGTGGTGAGCAAAATTAAGTTTTTATTTTTTTCTCAAATTTAAGTAACCATAGAAACTTAAAATGTTTTAGTTTCCGTTCACTCGCAAAGGACTAACCACCATTATTTTTTCTTTTTTTCTACATATTAAGAGTGGAAAACAGTAAAGATGGATAATGCAAGAATAAAATACGATTCATAATAAACGCCCCCAGCAAAAATACATGACCGTAATCTATGTTTCATTGATCGTCGAACACGTTCAAGAGTATCCATCATAAATTTTCATAATAGTCACCAAAGTTTAGATTATGGGCAAATTACCTTTTTTGCCTATTTTGCTTATTTAGGTGTTTTTTACATATTTTGCCTTTTTTGAAATTTTCTGCTACTTACTCATAAATCTCATGATGTTATTTATTTTATACTATTACTAAACCTTTCTATAATAAAATTTTGGGCTGGCAATGAGGATTAAAAGGGTTAACTATTGGGAATATTTAGATCACCTATTATTTTCTTATCTGTTGTTTAGACGGTTAGTATTACAGTTTAGTATTGTTGCGTATGCCAAAAAGTAAAGAACACTCATTTAAAAAAGTTTTAGACGTTTTGTAAGTTTATTTAGAAAAATGACTCCTATAGTTAAATTCCACAATTGTATAGAGTGACTCATATTGTACAGCCATTTTATAGGTTAATCAAAATAGACGTTTACCCTGTACCAAAAAGTTGTTGTTAACAGTTATTGAGTTTTTGAATACCGATAAAAAGAGAAAGATTTAGTATTAGTTAATAAAAAAGTAAGTGTGTTCTTACAAAAACTGTTTAATCTATTAAAAATTTACAAACACCTTCTTTTACTTACTCTCCAAAGACTATACGTTAAGAAAGTTTATTAAAAATTGAAAAAATTGCTATCCTTATATATTTTTTAAATAACTATTTTATTTTTTCATTATTTACTTTCCGAGCAGGTCTTAGGTTGCTGAAATATTTTCGTTAATTTGACTGGTTTATTTTTAAACTGTTTAAATTACTTCTAAGCCATTAAGGGTTCGATAAAAAATGAAACGTTGTCAGCGTTTATAAGGATGTAGTTATATCTTTCCCCAACAGTAGATAATAGACGAGATCAACAATAACGTCGTAAATTAAAGCTACGTTATTGGCAACAGCGCCATTTAACAGGTAGTTTTTGCCGTGGATTTTCTCGCTAACGAAGTTTCATAGACGTGCTGCAGGGGTTTCGTAAAGCAAAGACCGGAATTTTGTTGTATTATTGGCGTTTTTACGTTCAGTTTATATTGTATATTTTAACGTGCAGTAATTATCGTCAAGATCCCTAGTTTTGAAGTTTGTAATAAACATAGTCTCTATTTCTTCGTTGATCTTTGATATAATTGGAAGTGTGAATTGCAGTAATTAAGCTTCAATTAAATTTGGTGACAAATAATAAATATGAGTGAGAATAGTAATAGTAAACCGGATATAAAACAAACGTCACAATTTAACACTCGAACAAAAAACCATGATCTGAAATGTGTTTAAAGGACTTGGAGCCAGGGAAAAAAATATAAATTTTGGTGAGATAGTTACATTATGTAGTATTTTGAAAAAAGTTTTCGAAGCAGATTGGCTTGCTAAGAAAAATATTAAATTCAATGAACCAATTTTGAAAATCGAATTACTAAACTTAGCATGATGTCATAAGGATAAATATATCAAATATGTAGGTAGTAGATGAAATGGCGCGAGAACGAGGCGTAATTGTACTTTGATTGCCACCCTATCACTGTAACTTACAGTCTGTAAAATAAATTCAATAGAACTTGTATGGGCTCAAATAAAACATGAAGTAGCAAGGAACAATGTAACTTTTAAATTAAATGACGTAAAAAATCTGCTAAGTAGTGCCGTCAACAAAGTATCCTCACAGTCGTGCATAAAATGTATCGAACATGTAGTAAAAGAAGAGCAGAATATGTGGAATCTTGATAGTTGCATTGAAGTAACCATCGAACCCGTAGTTGTGGATCTAAGCAAAGATATTACTAATGAATCTGAAGATGACATAGACGACTCAGATTGGAATAAAGTAAACTTTTATTTGCTCATATTTTGTTATATTTATTAGAAAGAAGTATTTAATTATGTTTAACTATATATAATTGTCTGGAAATGTGTCGGAAACCTACGAACCTTGGCTAACCATAACAAGGTTACCTTGTCGTCGATACCAGGGCATAAAGGTATTTCTGGTAACGAAGAAGCGGATAAACTAGCTAGGTGGAGCTCTAGAACACCATTTATTGGGTCAGAACCAATAATAGGGATACCCAATGCCAGCGTTAAAGCAGCGATCAATGGCTGGATCCACTCTCAGCATCAGCTGAAGTGGGCACAGACAGAGGGAGCAAGGCACAGCAAACTAATGCTGAAAAAACCCTCTCCTAAGCAGGCGAGAAAGTTGCTCTTGCTAAGTAAGGAAAAATTTAGAACAGTTGTAGGGCTTTGTACCGGACACTGGTCTTTGAGGAAACATCTGCACAATATAGGCGTGTTTGACACAGAACCTATATGCAGATTATGTAACTAGGAGGAAGAAATAGCCACTCATATTATCTTCGAATGTAAAGCCACCGCCCAATGGAGGCTATACCTAGGTTGTATACAAGACCAAGGGAGTGATCCACCTGGGGCAATAGCAGTACCAGAGCTTTTACTTCTTAGCAGGAGAATTGAGGAAATGGAACTTAATTAAGGAGCTGGAAAGGTAGAAAAAGCAGACAATGCTGAAGTGCCTAGGGAAAAATTAGACCTCTTCCACAACTCCTATTTACTCATTTATTCATTCATAAAACTATTTATTACAATTACTATCATCTCAAAAGACTATTACAGTTTATAACAGAAATATACAAGAAATATATTATACATTTGATGTACCTAACTTAAAACTAGCATTAATAATAGGAAGACAGAATATGTAACTTTTTTTTTTGTATTAAACTTATTTGATAATTATTATTGCCGGTTTTTCTTACCTTGAGCATTTTTAAAATAAGAAAAGAATTGTTGTGACATTTAATTCGTTCTAAAATGCTAAAGATAATTTTTTATGATATAATTATAAACACACGCCTATGACTTGTCGATTTCCTTTCCTCTTGGACCCGCAAAGGTCTACGTTGAAAATATGAGTCCCTCTATACATTTGTGGTATTCTACTACAAATTAAGTGCATGGATCCAACCATATCCAAAACTTTCTATAGAAGGAGATGGAGCATTTTGTAAACCGTGGGGTAAATCGGTAAGTTTTATTTTTCTTTTTCTTGCTCCCACATAACTAAATTCCAGAGTGGTATTAAAATTCTAATTATTGTAATTTTTTTTAAATCACAGATTTTAAATACTAAAAGGTACTTTATTGACCAACATTGTGGAACTTCACTTAACAAACGAAATTTGGAAAAATTTAATTCCTTTAATGTAAGAAATAATAAACACGTATTCTACTCAAAAACTATATTTATCGTAAAGCGTATTCAAACTATCTCTCGATAACAAAAAATGCGTCTACTTATTGTCGTCCCTTCATCAAGACTGCCGCCAGCCTCTTTCTCGTTCTTTTCTTCAAATACCTGGCCTCTAGATGAGCTTGTGTATCCAAAAGCGGGGTGAATCCAAATATATCTTACATTAAGTTAGTCCGAACATCTCAGCGAGATAGTTTAAGCAGTTAAAAAAAGAGAAGGAGGACACATTTAAATTTGATTTATGCCAGATGATGATTGATTTCAACATTCCTCTGTATAAAGTTAACCATCCTAGTTTTAAGTAATTTTTTTAAAATTATTTTAATAAATCTTTACCGAAGGAGAGTATTCTTCTTGTCCTGTCATTATCATCCGACGTTGCTTCACCAAAGCGAAGGCTTCACGGTTTTCTGCCATGTGTAGAAGCTGTCCTGCATTTCATATACCGGACCTATCTCTAAGATTTTTAAGCCAAGAAACTTGTTTTCTTCCTATTCCTCTTTGACCTTTAATTTTTTCATTTATTATTAGTTTTAGGATTCTATAACGACTCTCTCTCAACATATGACCCAGATAAGACATTTTCCTATGTTTAACAGTCCTTAGTAATTCTCTATCCTTATTAATGCTCTTAAGCACTTTTTCGTTGGTTGTGCGTGCCGTCCAAGGTATTCTAAGCAATCGTCTATGTATCCACATTTCTAATGCTTCTATGCGATTCATTGTTGACAATTTCAGGGTCCATGCCTCCGCTACATGTAACAAAACCGACTAAACATAACATTTAATACGTATGTTCGAATGTTTGTATGTGCGTTCGGAATTATTTTTCGTCTCGATTATCTCGAGAACAAAAAATTATATCCATGTGGGACCAATTACATTCAACGCATAATTACGCAACTTAGAACTGATTAGACTTTCAGCAAAATCGGTTGTAATGTTTTTTATGAAGAATCAAAAGAATAAAAAATTGGTAAACTACCTGAATTTTGCAATTTATAAATTATACTATTTTTAATACAGAATTTTAAGATCTCTTGAACAGTATGATTATTGCTTGTATTTGGAATATTTGTATAAAAAATATGATGATAATATTTTATAAAAAGAGATAGTTTTAGTAAACAAAAATAGGAATTGGAGAATTTTAAACTTGTGTCAGTATTAAGAGAATAGCATTAAAGGCGCTATAACAGTGAAAAATTAATGTTAGTAATAATCAAGCATTGTTTTTAACAATTTAATATTGCTACTAACAAATGATTATTGATTATACTAATTAAAAAAAAATCGTTTTTTATAATAATTATAATAATAATAATTATAACAACAAAACGTATGGTATTTTTTTATTCTTTTCACTGGGAAGTTAGTCGTGTGGACCTCTCGGTTCGCACGAGGACCACTAATATTCTTTATTTACTTTTTTTTAAAATAATAACTTATACCTTCAAGTAATGACGTAATTACCGGTTTTTTTTAACGACGACAATGACTAACTTCGGCCCACCCTGTACTAATTTTTAAACAACGTGATACATTATTTAAACAGCTCATTAGCGTAACTTTGAAAATTGGAAAACAATGGGTTGTTTCATTTAAAAAAATTACTTGAAGGTAGGTCACCTGTATATTAATTATTATTTTAAATAATTCCTTAAAAAAAACCGACTTCCAATTAATTTGCTCCTAAGAATTAAAGAGTTCCTTAACTTTTTCATGGATACCATAATCAGAACCTAACCAAACTCTTATCAAACTACCCTTGAAGTACATCCTTTTCAATAAAAAAAGAATGCTCGGTTAAAGTGACATTGAGTTATTTGTCCATTTGTCGCGCACATACTTAATGCAAATTTAAGACTTAAATGGTTTTCTCGTGGATGCCATTGTCAGAACTGGACCAAATTGAAATGGGACCAGACGGGAAGCACCAGCTTGCAAATAAAAAAAATCATCAAAATCGGTTTACCCAGTCGAAAGTTCTGAGGTAACAAACATACAAAAAAAAAGTCGAATTGAGAACCTGCTCCTTTTTTGAAGTCGGTTAAAAACGGTTAATTAAAATGAAAAATCGAAAATCGGTAATTTTCAAGAATATTGTTTATTTAGCTAATAATGAATATATGCTTTACTTTATGAACGCATTGTATATCTACCTTTTAAATTTATTTTCAAATAATTGGAGCAGCTAGATGAGAATATAGCACATCTGGTATTTTTCTATTAATAAAAAATTATCGTCGTAGTGACAACTGAATGATCAAACACTAGGCAAGCAATATCAAAAACAAATAAACTTTCGTCACCCTTGCTGTAGAAATAATTTTCCACTCCTTTTACAATCGACTCAGAGTATTTATTATAAAAAAAGTTTCAAATGGGGCGGCAAAAAACATCAAAAAAACTTTTTTTCTTAAATTTTTATAGGTCGTTCTTGATTGTAGAAAATACTCCTGAAGGAAAATATTTTTTATAACTAGCAGAGCCCGGTGTACGTTGCTACACCCCATTATTTTATTTTATTTTTTCTGTGATGCCCAATCCATATTAAAATTTTATTTATTTAACAAATGTTTTATTTTAATGCCAGCTGATAAACAATATTTACAGTTTTTTCAGTAGGTGTGAACACGTAAAGATTTTTTGGTATTTCAACTCTGGAGCAGGCAACATATAATTGACCGTGCGAAAAACAGGAACTTTGTAAAGTCAAACCAGCAACACTTAAAGATTGGCCTTGAGCCTTGTTGATAATTATAGCGAAAGCCAGACATACTGGAAACTGTAATCGCTTGAAATTAAATGGCAAATATATTGAAATCATTGGAATTCGTGGTATCTCCTTTAAATTTTCCACTGATGATTATGGCTTCGATTAATTCGGCGATAATTTTTTAACAGCAAGTCTTGTTCCGTTGCACAATTTCGGAGGATTTAAGATGCGTGGTGGCATTCCAGATGGTTCCAAAGAGTTAAGAAACTCTATTGGATAATTAACAGCTTGTTCCTTATCTATAACTGTGTCGATCGATTTTTACTTGACAACTTCACCTGGAAGCTTGAATTGAATTTAATGGTTAATATTGTTTACATCATCATTTTGGGAGCCAAAATTGCTCGTTCGCGAAGCCAATCATGATTTTTTTAATTTTTGCTCAAATTAAAATAACTCAAATAAAGCTTCAATATTTTCGAATAAAAAATTTGAAATGACAGGTGTTTGGCTACGAATATTTTTTTTGAGTTGTATGGAAGGTACCATTACCACTTCGTACACAAAAGTTTCTTTCACTAAAACCACCCCTGTTATGTATAAAACACCTTCTGAAACTTTCATCCCAATCAGTCCAGCTGTTTGTGAGTTTTTGAAGGACATACATACAAACATTTTTATATAAATATAGATTAAAATCTACTCACTAACAACCAATGAGCAATTTGGTTTTAATTTAAACTAACTTTGGGCTTAATTCCAAAGTAATACATTAATTAATTTAAATATGTGATAAAGTTGCTCAGCAATAATTCTCTGAAAATCAGACTGTATCTAGAAATTAATTTGAGGCTTGCAATTAAAAGAAAAACGATTGAAAAATATCACAACCAATTTGTAAATAAAAAAATCAATTTACCCAATGATGGAGTCTTGTAGATTCTGAGGTTTGGATGCACAACTAAAAGTAATTCTCACTATGAAGCTTATTTCACGAATATACGGTGGTTTCGGATTATCGTTAGAAACTTGATAACCAGTATTCAACTGTACATTTAAGAAGTACGAAAGTAAATTGTCCCAATAGTTTTAAATAAATTTCGTAGGTAACGACTTCTTGTTTGTTTGTTAGCATGGGTAATTTTGCAACCTTCTTAATGACTTTATTAATTGTACATAATAAGAGAAGAAGGTAAGTAATCCAAACAAGTTTTACTAATTAACTAAGCTATTAAGCTTTAATTTGGCTTGTTGATTTATTTTTGTAGATTTTTTGTTAGGTTTCTAGAAAAATAATTATTAATCGTGGGTTATCATTGTAGTGGGTACCTTCATTAAACTCGTATAGTACCGATGATGATTATTGGTCTTACGTAGGTAGCACACATAGCCCACGAGTGCCCATTAAGAAGATTTAAAGGAGAATGGAACGAGATTCTCAATGCCGCTCCTGCTGCCGTGAATTGGCTGACCTCCCTGGATATCGATCTATAACCCATAGCCTGCGATCCGAATGTATTCGCATAATATAGTAATTTTTTTTTTAATTGTTATTCAATTTGCAAACGTGTTAGTCTTATACATATATATGTACATACTTTATTTATATTTAAGAGTAATAAAAAAAAAAACGCAGGTTTTGTATATTTGAACTGTACTGTCGATGCTCATCGTTATCGTCTCTTAGACGTCTCTTAAACAACGTGCAGCTAAAGATATTCGCTTCCAGGTATCTAAAAGATGTGATAATTTTATTATTTATAACCAGCTTAAATCTCGTTGGTGGAACAATTCAATAACTATACTTTTGCTCAAGAAGGGAGATATAACGGACCTGGAAACATATAGACCAATTAGTCTCCCTAACCATCTTTATAAACTGTACACCAGAATTATAACAGGTATTTTTTTACTTTTAAAAGGCTTTTGATACAGTAGAATTATCGTCCATCTTAAGAGCATTACAAGATTGTTGAGTCGATTACTGACGTTGCGGCAGAGTAAAAAATATATATGAAAATGCCACAAGAACTGTTAAAAAGATAAGAATGGAAAGAGTTAGACACTGTGACACCATGTCGCCAAAGCTGTTTAATCTGTCCTTGGGATGCATTTAAATGGTTGGCATGGCAAAAAAAGAAATACTTATCGATGAAGAGAGATTCAATCATCTACGCTTCGCGGATGACATCGTTATTTTATCGGACAATCTGGGAGAGGCCAAAGACATGCTTCAAGAACACAACGATGCCGTGCAAGAAATTGGACTGACAATAAATTTTAAAAAGACCAAAATGATGACTAACATGGTTCCCAGTGATTAAATACAAATTAATAACAACAAAGTAGAATTGGTTGACAAATATATATATTTGGGTCATAAACTTAGAATAGCCAGAAAAAACCAAACCTGCGAACTAAACAGACGAATTACACTGGGAGAAACTTACGGAGAAATGAAGGCAATCCTAAAAGGAAATATTTCGATTCGCTTGAAACGAAAACCATTTAACCAATGCGTATTGCCCCTTTTGACCTACGGTGCGAAGACCCTAACTTTAACGAAGAAAACCGCAGAAAAACTGAGAGTAACACAAAGGCGAATGGAGAGATCGATGCTTGGTCTGACCCTGAGGAATCGAATGTACTGGAGTAGATGATATTATACAGCGAATCACTACACGGAAATGGAAATGGGCTGGACACATTGCAAGAATGGAAGACGGGAGATGGACCAAAAAACTGTTGGAATAGAGACCAAGAACTGACAAGCGTAGATCTCCCACTCGATGGACGAAAGACCTAAAGAGGATAGTGACAAATTGGATTGCAACAGCCAGGGATAGAGAGAACTGGACACGTTTGAAGAAGGCCTATATCCAACGATGGACGTGAAGAGGGCTGCATGATGATGATGAAATGGACATAGCCATAGATTTTTTGGTTTTCTACGACCAGAAGAGGTGCAAGAAATATTTGTTTAAAAGTTTCAGTACCTACTATAAATTAATAGCCATTCTTTTTTTGACTTGTAATATTCGTATATATTTTTTGTGTATAAGTAATGGGCTATTTTAAAAAATTAGAATAATCAGGCACGTATATTGTGTCAAAGTAAACACCTTTATAGCATTAATGTAAAAATCCACCCATCTAAACATTTTCTCAAATAAATAAAATAAACTTGGTAAAAAAAAAGGTAGAACTTAATTTTGTGTCAATTATTTTTAAAATAAACAAATAAATTTGTAACGCTTCTACTCATATCAAGCTGTCACTATCATTAAATAAATAAAAACAATTGCAATAGATTTGTGTCAATATTAATATTTACAATATATCATTTCAAATACTTGCAGATATATTCCCATCTATACTTTTAATATATTTGTGTCCCCATTTTTATTTTGGTATAGCAAATAAAAAAAAATTGTATCGTCATTGTCAAAAAAATCTAGTTACTTTAATTGTCACAAATAGCATATCTAATACGATAATAAATTATTTATTATATTATATTAGCAATGTGTTTACCGTTTACTATTGTTGATTGTGATAATTTTGACGAGAATCCCCTATCGACGATTATTAAGCAGATAGAATGAAAATAAAACAGTAATAAAAATTATATTTACACCAGATGTGAAATTAACAATAATCTCACCAAATTGGTCATGAAGGATAGGTGATATTTTACTTATTTCATATCGGGCAAAAAATCCCAGGTTTAGACTTTTATAAAAAACTAGCTGGCCCGGCAGACATTTCGTTCTTTCCGACAGGTGGCGCTATAAGTTTGATTTAGTTAAAGTTCCTGTATTAGAAATTCCGTAGAAAAAAAGTCATTGGCGCGAATGGACGATATGTAAGGGGACCGAAAAATGGCCGCACCAGTGATAAAGCGCATAGAAGCGCGGAAAATTGCAGTTTATTTAAGGAGGTTCGTTATAAAGCGGGACGCGAGGGGGTCCTATGCTGAACATGTTAAATAATCAGCTCTGCCAACTTCAAATAAAAAACATACTGATTTTTCTAATTGAAATTGACAGACACTTTTACAATAAAATCATTATAAAATTAATTGACAAATCATTATTTATTCATGATTTAATAAAATATATGGTTTTTATTCAAATAATATGATGATAATTGAGTCCTGATTTATGTATGTTGTTGTAAAAAAACGTGGCAACAGCGTAAATAGTTACTTTTATTAGCAGCAGCTGATAGCTGATAACATAACCTCAAATTATAAAAAACTATTTTATTATTAAAAAGTTATGTAGATGGTTAGGCAACATTAATAAAGAAAAATACTATTATAGAAAAAGTTTTACAACATCTTTTTATGATAGCAAAAGTGTTAAAGAATTATAATTAAGTGAAAAAAAAATATTATAGCTTATTTTATTTATTTAGTACAGAAAACTCATAACACTAATATTAACTTTATATATAAAATTATATATAATTACTTACAATACACTATATTTATTAGCCTTTCCCTTTCACTAATAATTGTTTCTTGTTTAGTGCACAACACACAGGTTATGTGTATTTGTTAGAATGTTGGATTGGTCGCAGTGGCAAAAACTCATTAATATCAAGTCACAGATATAAAAATACAAACTGGAACACTACAAATCAAAGAAAGAAAACTCTTTTAACTAATAAAAATAATGATTAAATTTTTTTTCATCTTTTATACTTTTCATATCATATCTGACATTACATTATTTTAACAATTATGACAGCAATGTCAATTTCTTCTTTTTTAATAGTGTACTAATAACAGTATTTACATTGGGTGACTTGAGACTTGAGTCGTCTGCACGAATGCTCCGTTGCATTCTTCTTTGACGCTCACGTTCACTTACGCTTTAAATAAATTTTTTCATCGTTAAAAATAAAATATTTCAAATATTAGACAGTGGATAATACTTTTCAAGCACCCAAACTCGTCGTTATTAAATTTCCTACACACACGCATTTTTTTTTCATGGAATTTTGCATTTTTTACAATGTTTTTGTTTATTTTAATATCAAAAACCCATGATTTCTCCTAAGAACTCATGTTAAAAGAGCGAATTTTCGTTTTAATTTTTCTAATAACTTTTATCAGTAAAAAATTATCATTTAATATAAAGAACTATAACTATAACTATAAGTTTGTGCCCCACTTGGAAACTCTGATCACACCCTCATCTCCACAACATACTCTTTCCATTTACCATCGAGCAGCACAATACCACCCCGTCTCATGTGGCATTACAATTCGGCCGACTGGGAAGGTCTTCGTATGTTTTTCTCAGCGTTTCCATGGAAGAGAGTTTGTTTCTTCTCAGTAAATCCAACACGATGTGCTGAGACAATTTCTGAAATCATCATGTTGGGGATGCAAACTTACATACCGAATACCGAAAGAAGAACATCATCCGATAAGACCTGGTTTAACAGAAACTGCTCTAGAGCTGTGGCTTCCAAACAGGCAGAATACCATCGATGGCAAAAAAATCCGGGACCTGAGACCAGAGCAGCATATGTTGAGGCTAGAGGCATATGCAAAGAGACAATAGAATGTTTAAAAGATGCTCATAATGCCAAAATAAGATCAAAACTTGTTGAATGTCCCAACGGATCCCGTTCATTTTGGTCTTTTGCCAAAGCTGTGGGAAGAAACTTCACTTCCAGCTCTTTTCCTCCCCTAACCAATGAAGATGGAACACTAGCAACGACTGCCCAGGAAAAAGCCAATATCTTTGCGCACCTATTTGCTGGAAATTCCACTGTGGATTCTTCGGGAAAACAACCCTCGAACATTACACCTATTGACAGTCACATGCCCGAGATCACCTTTCGCCAACGTACTATCAGAAAGATTTTGCTGGGTCTCAACACCAACAAAGCCTGTGGATCTGACGGAATCCCGCCGATTGTTCTCAACTAACACTAACACCTGTTCTTTGCAAAAAAAAAAAATAACAACCAAGTTAAAAGACTTATATATGTTTTTTAAAAACTTGGCTGCATTTTTTCTTTGGCCTCCGAACTTCCTTAACAATGTAAATTGGATGTTACTTTTATGAATGAATTATTGGAGCAGAAGTGTGTACAAATACCCAGAATGGTCTTCATATGTCAAATCTAAATTCTCCAAAAAAAATTACGCCATATATTGGATGACATCATATATCACAATAATATTTTTGACTGTATAGTGTTATTACAAATTATCTTGGCTTAAAAATAATATAAAATTTGTGATTTTCTGAGTCATTTTGGCCATATACTCGGTACTTTACAGAATTAACAGTATCTTTAAACAAAATAAGACCCAATTGGCCGATTACTATTCAATGGTTTTTTTTCCAATACATTCATCAATGATTTCATTTAGAAAGTCTCTTACCATAGCTCCAATGCAGGGGTGCTTCATCTTATTGCCTTATTAAATTTTCCTTAACCTACTAAAGGGGTTTATAAAGTGAACTATTTTCCAGTTCTAACCACACTACTTAGAGTAAATCTTTGTACTTTACAGAAAAAAATAAGCACAGATTAGCCGACCGCTTAAAATACCTGCCCATACAAACACACAAATGAATGGGGCACTGCCTAGCTTTATGAACAGCCAGAAAGTGTCAAAAAAGGCACATCTGGCTGTGCATAGAGAAGTGTTGGATCCCAAACTTATGTGTAGTAGTAAATGTTGGGTTTGTCAAAAGAAGCATGAAAATAGGATTATTGCTGCAGAGATGAGTAGTCTGAGAAGTATAGCCGAAGTGACTCGGTTGGATAAAGTAAAGAATAGTGAGATAAGAGAACGCGGTGGTATAAAAGATGTGGTTACAATGATGGATAAAGGAATGCTTAGATGGTTTAGACACGTAGAAAGGATGTATAAAGGAAGATTGACAAAACAAATTTATATGGCGAGTGTGAATGGACAAGTTGGTAAAGGTCGACCTCACCGAACATATCTCGATCAGATTAACATTGTTTTGAAGAAAGGCCAGGTCAAAAGTACCAACAACGACGAGCATGTATGAGAGCACTGATGAAAGTAGAGAAAGCAAAAGATGTGTGTATGAACCGTACAAGAAAAAGGCGTGACTATATGTATGTATGTATGTATTATTTAACAATTAAGTCGGGCCCAACAGAAGCCCTTGGGCACCTAGATCTTAAGATCTTTTGTGCCATTCCTCGGGTTATTTTTTATGTGTCTTCTGGGACCAATTTAAGCCGCACATTTTTTACGATCTTTGTAAGCAGAAGTTGCCTTACCGAACGATCTTACTCTTCCTTGTGATAGTACAGAAGATGTAATCGGATGCCCAAGCAATCCATATCGTGGCATGCTTTTACAAGTTTTTCTGTTTCAAATAGAGTTTTCACATTCCATGTCGCAATCTTAAAATCCCTTGGACATTTAAGCCCTGCCGGGGACTAGGGGTCATTATATTTTGTTGTGATTTTTCTTGGGAAAAGAATATCTGAGTGGTTTCCCGTTGCCTTCTCTTAACATCGCTACAAAATGGTAAAAAAAAGATATAATATATAATAGTAAAAAATAGTAATAGTAATAAGATTAGTAAAAAAAAATTCAATCCCAAAAAACTAATTAAAGGTGTTAAAAAAAATTTTAAAAATAGCCAACCGACGCGGGCACTTGAAACGCCCACCATTTTGGCGAGCTTGGTGTGACGTCATAGTCTATGACAACAAACAAACAAGTTGCTCCAAAGAACGGTTGTGTAAAAGTTGGGATCAGCTTATTGTCGGATTGTGTACTCCGCAGAATTTCATATGCCTGTTCGTATCATCTTCATTGGGCCTTTAATTAAAGTAGACCCATATGTTATCAATTTTAGACTTATCTGAATCCTTCGAAGGTGTTTTCTTGCTATTTAATGTTTCTTAGACGATTTTATTTAAGATGTAGTCGGTGATTGCACAAAACATTATGCAACAACATTAAGATTCTCTTTTACGGTAATATACCTAAACGAGGAAGCTCCGCTACCGGACGCAGCCTTTTTAAATCTTAAATTTAATTTGCGAATACCATGTCGAGGAGAAAGTTGAATGTTTGAAAAACATTACGCAAAAAAATTACAAACATTACTAAAATTACAGTTAGGTTTTTATCATGTTTGCAGAACAAAACACATTGTTCTATAGCTAACTTTTTATCTCTAATATTAGATAACAACAAACAACAGCCTAACTGCTAGTGTCACCTACTTATGAGTACACACATGAGTATACAAATTTACTTGTAAAATTTGACTTTATTCACCAAAATATAATCTTTATCGATAAAGAGATTTGTTTCAAATTTTTTTTTCTGAATACATACATACAAGGTAGCATTACAACCCAATGCGGGTCTTTGCTGACTGCACTATACTTCTCCAGGCCTCCCGGTCCTCCATCAGATTCGCGTATAGAGGGATATTTATTTCTGTGAGATCTGCTTTGATGTTGTCTTTTCATCTCTCGCGTGGTCTCACAAGTGGCCTTTTTCCCGACGGTCTCTCCTCCCATATCAGTTTCGTCAGTCGTCATCTCGTAGTCTATGGACATGTCCGTACCATCTTAGGCGCTGGGACTTGATTTCTTTGACAAAATCTCCGTCGCCATAAAGCTGACTAATCTCGGCGTTTGTTCTGATATGATACTTGTTGCTGTTAGGGTCGCGGTGGGGACCAAATATTTTTCTTAGAATTTTTTTCTCGAGACGCCCAAGTTTTTCTTCATTAGCCTTAGTCATCGTCCATGTCTCGCACCCGTAAGTGATTATTGGCCTTATAATTCTTTTATAGACCTTCACCTTTGAGGTTCTTGAGATGTTTTTGGATTTAAAAAAGTTGCTTAATGAGAACTTACATTGATTTGCGGCTTGTATTTTGCCTTTTATTTTCTCTGTGACGTCGTTATCGGCTGCAATTGTAGCTCCCAGATATATGAAACGTTTCACTCGTTCAAAATTGTAGGTGTCTATTGTCACGTCCTGCCCTATTCTATCTCTGCGCTCCCGTCTGTTTATACACAAATATTAGGTATTTTCCTCGTTAATCTTGAGTCCTACTTCTCTTGTAGCTTTTTCTATGCAATTAAAGACCTCTTATACTGTTGGTGTGGAGTCTCCAATGATGTCAATGTCATCTGCATACGCTAACAATAGTTTCGGGCCTCGGGCATTCAGGAGTTCTGTTTGAATTTCTACCGACCTGGTAGCTTTCTCTAGGGCGATATTGAAGAGTATAGGTGATAAGGCATCTCCCTGTCTTAATCAGCTACATATCTCAAAACTATCCGAGAGCCTATTATTTATTCCCACTCTAGGTTTTCCATCTTCCATACATAATTTCGTCATTTGGAAGAGTTTTCTTGGGATTGCGAATTCGGCCATTGCATTACACACTTGAGTTTTTTAATGCAGTCGTATGCTTGCCGAAAAGATTATTGATAGTACGGTTAAACTCCCATCCTTTTTCTAGTAGTTGTCCGAGTGTAAAAAGTTTCTGAAGCATCTTCTAAAAGTTTGCTTATAGGTTATGGTCTTTGGAGAAACTAGAAGTGACGAATATAAAGTGATGACTACGGAGACCACCAGTGAGCTGGATTTTTGTTAGCCCTTTTTTTTTATTTCGTAGAGCTAGATAAAGGGCTAATGCAATCTCCGAGAAAGCGACCACGTTCGACATGGCTCTGAATCAAACTAGATGCGTATACGATTTCCAGAAAGACAATGTTGCGGAGCAAAGAGTCTACTGGAAGTAAACGCGGCAACCTTTTGACAAACTATATCTCATGGCCAAATTTTGATGTAAAACATTGCCTTTAATGCGTTTTGATTTAATTATAATGTCAGCTACCTTTTGTAACTTCACTTAAAGGTGGTCAAAAATAATCTTAAGCATTTTTGTAATGTTTTCTTGTGTAGTCTCCTTGTAATAGTTTTATTTTGCACTATGTAATCGTTATTTAGAATATCTGAATTATAAGTTTTTAGCTATCAGATCAACGGCTCACTCTGTATTCCGTAATTTCATTTCATGTAAAGCAAGATGTTTATGGACCCAGTTTAAAGTGTAAGCAAACACTGGTTAGATTAAAAAATATGTTTTTATTCTGTATCATTTTATTATTGATCTCGATACGTATCGTTGTGATAGGCAAGTTTTCATAAGTTCTCTTATAAATGGCCCAACTCTTTCGATCAAATGATTTGATAGTATTTTGATATTATGTTTGCTTATACACACTGTTTATATATTATCTCTACACATTTTATTAATAATCTCGAGCACGTGCCTGCAAATTAGGTTATGCTAATGGACTAATGGTAAACCTATTAGGCGATATGCATAAAAATTAGTGGGCACTTAGAAGTAGCCACTCTAATTTGTAGTGAGTAGCTACTCCTGATATTGAGTGGATACTCCATTTTAATATGCATAAAAGTTGTTACAAACAATGGAGATGTCACTCGAGATATCAGAGGAGGCACTCTGACTTGCGAGCCGCTTTGACCAACAAAAGTTTCTAAATCTCATGGATTAAGTTATTTCAAGAAAAAAATATTAAGAGATATAATAATAAAGGACAAGAAAAAGTTTATTAAAAAAGTTTACATAGCTAAAAATTGTTGGATTTTCAAAAGTTTCATTGTACGAAATACGAAAAAAATTTAAGGAATTAAATATGCATTAAACTCTCGGCTTTTTTAGATTCGTTTTTAAAGTTGCTTAACCAATACAAATCACGATACTCTTCTTCTTCTTCTTGATCTCAACGTTTCCGTCGGAGGTTGCTGATCAACATGGTGATTCTAACTTTAGAGATGGCTGCGCGAAATAGTTCAACCGAGGAGAGACCAAACCAGTCACGTAGATTACGTAACCAGGAAATTCTGCGTCGTCCGATACTTCTGCGTCCCACGATCTTCACTTGCATGATAAGTTGGATAATTTCGTATTTACGTATGATGTGTCCAAGAAATTTTAGTTTCCTTTTTTGAATAGTAAATAAGATCTCCACTTCTTTTCCCATTCTATCGAGGACACATTGATTTGTAATGCGATCCATTCAGGATATTTTTAGCATGCGCCTGTACACCCACAACTCAAACGATTCCAATCTCTTCGATGTATCTTTATTTAGTGTCCATTCTTCAAGGCAATACAGTAGCACTGGGAAGACGTAACACCGCACCATTCTTATTCTCAAGCTTAATGAGAGATTCTGGGCTGTCAGCAACTTTTTCATTTTTATGAAAATCGTTCTGGCTCAATTCTCGATAAAATTTCATCCTACTCTACTTTTCTTGATTCCCTTTGAACCTTAAACAGCTTGGTAGGCTGATAAATTGGCAGAAATTTATCCATCTCGTGCAGACATCTACTTCTGATAAAGCTGAGTCTGCTTTTAAGGAGCCTCGCTTTTTTGAAAGTAGATACTCAGTGAACAGAGTGGACATACATAAAAAAATAAAAGTCGGTACTCAAGGAGCGTGTACTCATGGAGGGTGTTACAATAGATGGAGAACAAGTAATTAATATTAACTATGCTAAAACTAAAGCAATTACAAACCTAGTACCAACAGGAAATATATGCATAGATATGCATAGATATGCATATACGCAAGTAGAATATGTAGAAAAGTATACCTATCTGGGACACAAATTAAAAATTAGCAGGGACAACCTAACTTGTGAACTTTTAAGGCGCATAAACCTCGGATGGGCAGCATACGGCAAATTAAGACATATATTTAAGGACAAAATTCCTATAAGTCTAAAAAAGAAGACTTTTAACACGCGTATCCTACCCGTTTTCACATATGGGGCATAAACCCTAACGATCACTAAGGCTTCAGCAAGGAAATTGAGTGTCACACAAAGTAAGATGGAAAGATCTATGATGGGGATATCACTCAACGACAAAGTAAGAAATGGGGAGATTCGTAGAAGAACAAAGATAGAAGACATAATTGAAAAGATCTCAAGGTCGAAATGGAGGTGCGCCGGTCATGTAGCACGACAAAAAGATCAGAGATGGACGAAAAAACTTCTAGAATGTAGGCCATGGTCAGACAAACGAAACCATAAAAGACCACCCACCAGATGGACAGATGATTTAAATAAGATCAACACCAACTGGATTGCAGCGGCACAGGACCGAGAAACTTGGAAGTAACTATGTGCCTATGTCCGAAAGCGGACGAAAATAGCTGGAGAATGATGATGATGATGATGACTTTTGTAGAGAGGACATCCTCACGGAAAAAGTATACACTCACAAGTTGGAGTTTATACCTACATTTTTATGCATATCAAATGGAAGTAGCTCTTTTAAAAATGTAAGTAAAAAGTGGCCACTCAACTTTATGCATATGACCCATTGACTCTTACTTGTTTTATTTAAAAATTATTGCTCATCAATTTACCTTTGACATACTTTACTTCATCTAAAACAGCTAAGTTCAGATCTAACCTTACTTTTACCAGCGCCACCTTTATAAAGGGTTGTTTGTAAATTTATGCGAAAAAATTCTGGTGATTGCCCCTATAAAATTATAATGGATCTTTTTTATAACAAAATTTCCTTAGCTCACTCACTTCCGAGATATCACTCCTAAAAGGTGGAGAGTAAAATTAAGTTTTAATTTTTTTTCTCGAATTTAAGTAAAGATAGAAACTTGAAATTTTGTAATTTCCGTGCATTTGCAATGGACTAACCACCGGTATTTTTTTCAATATTCCTGTCACATTATAAGGGGGTGAAATAAGCATCTGTGATCATATTTAATACAAAATCTTTTTTTGAGGTTTAAATTAAAACACAGGAAATTGTTTTTTTTTTTTAACAAATCTATTGGTTTCAAGAAAAAACTTTAAGATTAAGAAATGTTTCTTAATAAACAGAGATTTTAAGTAATATTTTTAGTTTAAAAAACTAAAAAAAAAATTATTTAATAAGGTCTCTCTCCTTGGTCCTATTACTGTCACAAGGGTTTGGTGGCACTATGCCTCTACCATTTTTATAGCAATTTTTTACTCCTCCTTGTTCTATGCTAGTTCTGTAGCCTCGTGCAGAGAATGTCCAGTCAAGCTTGTGATTCCGTCTTCCCATCGGGTTAAAGATCTTCCTCGTGACCTTCGTCCGTCGACTTTGCCTTGAACCACTGGCTTTTCTAAAGCATCCGATCTCCTGGAGACGTGCCCGAAATACCGTACTTTGTTCCGGTTTATCCTCTTGGACAGTCTGTCCTCGATTTTCAAATCTTCTAGGATCAATTAATTGGTGCGGTGCTCCGTTCATGATATTCGGAGCATTCGTCGGTAAACCCACATTTCAAATCCTTCTATTTTCCTTTTGTTCGCTTGTCTTATCGACCAGGTTTCAGCCGCGTATGATGCAACTGAGAAAAATAAAGGTAGACCAGCCTGATTATCGTAGATTTACTAATTGACGTGTCCTTCCATATGCGTGTCAGTTTAGTTGAGGCCGTTCTTGCTATTGCTAGCTGTCGCCCTATTTCGGTTTCGCTACCTCCTGTGTTGGTGATGAGAGAGCCAAGTTAAATAAATTTATCTACTACTTCGAAACCGGCTACCTGTCGGATATCTGGAGAGTTGTTCGTTTTCCGGTCTACTATCTACTATCTACTATCTACTATCATGACTTTGGTTTTACTAATGTTTAGTCTTAAGCCGTACTTTTTGATTATATTTATTGGCCTTGTCATGATCGTTTCGAGCTCAAATTGATCTGCCACCAATATGAGAGTATCATTGGCATATCTTAGATTACTTATGCGCCTTCCTTCCACTGCAATCCCCCATACCATAAAAATTCTAAAAATCTTTGGAATACTTTAAGGGCTTATAATGTTATACCTAGCAAGTCAAGCACAATACCAGACAATTTGAAAAATCCTGCTGAAATAAATGAATTTTTTATCAATTTTTGTGTTACAAAAGAACCTCCTGAAGAATTACTTTCGTCATACAAACACAGAAAAATAGTGGAATCAGATTTTGAATTTCAAGAGGTGAATGACTTATTTGTTTATCAAACAATAAATGCTATAAACACAAATGCTGCTGGTGAAGATGGATTAAATTTAAAGCTATTGAAATTATGCTGTCCACATATAATTCCTTACATCACACACATTATAAATTTTTGTTTAACTCATAATATTTTTCCTGAACTTTGGAAAAGAGCCGTTGTAAAAATATTGCCTAAAAAGTCAAACCCATCTAATTCAAAGATTTGCGCCCAATAAGTATCCTGCCAACTTTATCGAAGGTACTCGAAAGGGCTATAGAAGTACAATTAAAGAAACATATCGATCAGTATTCATTATTACCTATAACGCAATCTGGATTTCGGAAAAATTATAGTTGTACAACGGCACTTCTCCATATTGTTGATGATATTGTTCGAGCCTCAGACAAAGGTAAGTGTACTGTTTTGGTCTTGCTAGATTTTAGCAGAGCTTTTGACACTATCAACCACAACCTATTGCTTGAAATTCTACATTACATAGGACTGAATAATGCTATGAATCTCATGGCATCATACCTTCGAGGTCGTAAGCAAATGGTTTTGGTTGATGGGCAATCCTCTAATTATATGGATTTGAAATGTGGAGTCCCCCAGGGTTCCATATTGGGGCCATTGCTTTTTGCTATATATACTTCCTGTCTGGTGAAAACTCTTCAGATTTGTAATGTACACCTGTATGCGGATGATACTCAAATTTATTATAGTTTTCATCCCAGTATGGTAGTGGAGTCATGTGACCTTATAAATGAGGAACTTGATAAGTTCATTGAAGTTGCAGAGGATCACTGTCTTAGTATTAATTGCAGTAAATCTAATGTTATTCTTTTTGGCAACAAAAACAAACGAGATGAGATTTCTGATAGTGTAAGTATTGTAATAAAAAATGAAGTACTTCAAAACTTAAGTGAAGCCAAAAGTTTAGGGATAATATTGGACTCCCATTTAAAATTTGAAAAACACATAAATCAGATTATTCAACGTGCATACTTCACTCTTAAAACTATTTATGGCAATAGATATTTCCTCCCTATTCAAATAAAATCAAATCTGTGTGAGTCATTAATACTGTCAATATTTAATTATGCAGATGTACTCTATGGTCCATTCTTGTCCAGCCAATATCAAGTAAAAATACAAAAAGTACAAAACTCATGCTTACGATTAATATTTGGTATCCGCAGAAGGGAACATATCTCACACAAATTGAAAGATAATGGTTGGCTAAATATGAGCAATAGAAGGAGATTACATGCTGCTGTTCTTTTTCAAAAAATTATTTTCGATAAAACACCCTCATATTTGCACAGAAAAATCACCTATCGATCCGATATACATAATCTGAATATCCGATATAAAGGAACCCTTTCACCGCCAATCTTCAGACTAGAAATATTCAGGCGTAGTTACACTTATCAAATATGTTCAATATACAATCAGGTCCCTACCATGTTAAAATCCTACAGTTTGCAAAGATTCAAGAAGGCATATAAGAAACATTTGCTTTCAATGCAATCCTGATATACGTACGATGGAAATTAGATTAAGAATAGCTATAATTGTTTTACTTTCATTCTTTTATTTTTTTATATATTGTTAAGTTCAACACACCTAGCGATATACTTAAGGTTAAGTGGAAGAACAGTTTATGAGCTGTTTTTATATCATCTTATAAACTGAACTTCGCCTTTTGCTTTGGGCCTGATTCACATTATATATGTATTCTTGTTATCTATATATGTAAGCAATAAAGTCGTTTATTATTATTATTATTATTATTATTATTATTCATCGAGTACTTTGCGCATGACGTACTTACTATATATGTTAAATAGGGTTGGTGATAGGATACACCCTTGTCTAAACCATTTGTTTGAATAAGTTTTATCTATTCTGAACCCTTGCTGTACTGAGTTTATAGTGGTTCCGTATAAGTTGTATAAGGTGGCCTGGTATATCCATTTCATCTAAGATCTGCCAGAGGGCACTTAAAAAATTCAAACGCTTTGGATTAGTCGACAAAGCACATAAACATTGTGACGTTATATACGCGCGCTTTTTTATGATCTGGCGAATATTCAGTATTTGTTTAATGGTGCCTTTTCCTGGGACAAAAAGGTATATACATACATATAGTCACGCCTCTCTTCTGTAGGGGTAGGCAGAGACCACTTCCCTCCACTTGCTACGGTTCTCACACACATCTTTTGCTTCCTCTACTTTGTTGGTACTTTTGACCTGGCCTTCCTTTAAAACAATGTTGATCTGATGACGATATGTTCGCCAAGGTCGACCTCTACCGACTTCCGTCCATTCAGACTCGCCTTAGAAATTTCTTCCGTCAATCTTCCTTCATCCATCCTATTTACGTGTCCAAACCATCTAAGCATTCCTTTTTCTATCTTTGTAACCACATATTCTTTTACACCACATCGTTCCCTTATCTCAATATTCTTCATTTTATCACTCCGGCTATACAATTCTCAGACCACTCATCTCCACAGCATTAATCCTATTTTCATGCTTTTTTTTGCCAAACTCAACATTCACTACCATACATTAGTGTAGAAACCAACACTTCTCTATGCACAGCCAGACGTTTGAGGGATGTTAATTTCACCCCCTTATTATGTAACATAAATGTTAAAAAAATACCGATGCTTAGTTCTTTGAGAGTGCGCGAAAATTACAAAATTTTAAGTTTCTATTTTTACTTAAATTTAAGTAAAAAAATTAAAACTTAATTTTACTCAACACTTTTTAGATGTGATAACTCGGAAGGAGGTGTGCTGAGGTAATTTTGTTACAGGAAAGATCCATCATAATTTTATACGGGCAATCAACTTCTGAACTTTTTCTCATGAATTTAGAAACACCCTGTATATAACATTTTAATGGAAACTTTTTTAATAAGTCCCATATATTTGTAGGATTGTTCTTCTTATTTTAACCTTTTATAGTTCACTCGGAACTGATGTTTGTTTTTGTTTATCCTGTGATGTCAGTGGTTCCGACTGATTAAACTGACAGTTATTAACATATTGTTATGATATTTTAATAGCTTACCTATTGTCATTTTTTTTCTCTGGTTTCTTTTCATTTTCTTTTGTACTCGTGTTAAAACTTAATGACGAGTTGTAATTTTCTCTATTGAACTTTTGAGCATCTCGGTACGGGTTTAAAAATTTTTAACAGATTATAATTACCTATTATTTATCGTGTCTTATTATTGGACGTATGCTTGTGTCCGCAAAATTTGAAAAATGGTTAATGAATAAGCCTGTTTTCTCTGAAAATTTAAATCTCGTTAATTACTACTTTTTATGGGTGTTTAGCATAAGGAATCATTTTTAATCGTTTTGTTTTTCATATTATTATTTTTTTCTAAACCTCGCAAAACGCTTGGAATTTTCCGTTTCCGTGGGAACTTTGGAATAAATATAATATAAAAACACTTTTTTCTTAAAATGCAGCGTTGTGTAAAAATTTTAAGTTAATTAGCCTATTTCCTCTAAGAATTTAAAAATTATCCACCAGAGGTAGCACCAGTGGAGGGTACATCTGTTTGGATTTCACTGTTGACACTAACGTTAAATGTACTCAATAAAAATTAAATTAACAGAAGATGATGGCCGAACCCACCCCAGCCCGCAAAGTTTATTCAAATGCAATTCGCGACAGCTAGTTTAACGAGTTTAAATTAGCTTTATTTCCTGACGTCAGCAACAAAATTAGAAAACATTGAAAAATTGAATTTTTATGTACTTGATTTTCGAACATAAATATCGCCTGTTTTATTACAGTCTTTATTGACTGTTTCGATGAATGAACCACACGAAAAAACTGCTCCCGATCCAAACTAAATTGCTCCGTGGTCAGATCATCGAAAGGTGCCTGCAAAAACGAAATAATTGTTAAACAATAGCTGTCGCAAATTGCATTTGAATAAATTTTGCGGGCTGGGGTGGGCTCGGTCGACACTGTCGTCTAAAATACTACCTCGGAAGGATAGGTCTGTATTAACAAACAGACTGTCGGTTTTGCTGCGTGGAAGACGAAACTGCTGAACATATACTATGTTCACGCCCCGGCCTGGGAAGAATAAGGTTCAATATATTTGGTTACACCAACCTAGAACCTAAAGATTTCAAGAAAATACCACCCAACACAACCATGAGCTTCGTGAAAAGGTTGGATTGTACGGTAAACTGTAACCTCTAGGGGTGAGCCACAATAGACCTACCAAAGGTCACAGTGGAGGGGGACCTACGCTCCACTCACATAATACCTAACCCACTTTAAATCTACCACATTAAATTTACAGCACAACGACCACCGACTTTTTTTGTTAAACTAAGCATTTAACTCCAAAAATCCGTACATTTTAACCACAAATCATTTTATAAAAACACAACTAGCTACGGCTTTTAAATTAGAATAAATCCGTTAACACACCAGGCCCGGCTCTCATAATACAATATCGTATTTTCAGAAAACATTCCCGTTACATAAAACCAAATTGAATTTTGTCAAAATTGGGTGCGCATCTTGTTTTTATTCTCGCATGTATCACTTCAAGGTGGGCCTTCAACAGTTGGCTGATGATGCTAATTAATCTGTACTTCTTACATCTTTTAAACCGACTTCAGAAAGGAGGAGTTTCTCAATTTGACTGTATTTTTTTATGTTTGTTACCTCAGAACTTTCGACTGTTTAAACTGATTTTGATTATTCTTTTTTAACCCTTAACTGGTGACCCTAACTTTAATTACATAAATGGTGACCATTAGTCTGGCAGACTCCTAGCTAAAGAACGTATTTTTTTATAATTTATAAAAAAAGTATTGTTATAATATTCTTCTTTATTAATAAAATAACATTGCATTAATATTTTAAGTTATATTAAAAAAATCAAAGTTTAAATCTTAAAAAAAATATGAAACGTTTTAAATTCCTGATTTTACTTCATTAACATATTTTAAAAAACATAGATATGTGGGAGTTTACCTAATATAAGTTTAAAAATAAGTATTTACTACATAAGAACATGTTAAATATAAAAAAATATAAAATATTTAGAAAATCTTCATAAATCTAAAATAGCAAAGAAAAAATCATTATTCTCGTTCTATCCTATTGCATCTTTTACAGATTTTCGCGAATACTGCATGCATACTGGTTTTTGGCAATTGTACATAAACATGCAGTCTTTATTTTTAATTTGGATGGGCAAATGTAACAATACTTTTTTATTTAAAGTTTTTTTTTCATCAGCCGTATTTTCTTAACAAGGTGTTGACAAATCAGGCTAAAAAATTTTATTACATGTCTGACTGTTCCACATGTAAACGTATTAGTGGAATTACATATATATTATATGCAGGTGTACGTACGTTTCTGGTTGGCTCTGCTGATCATCGTCTTCACTAGAAACCGTTTCCGAATAATGTTCTTGTTCACTGTCCATTGAATGATTAGTGTTTATATAGTCTTCCTCTTCAACTTTTTTCTCACTTATGCCACTGGTCACCTCATTATACCATATACAGTCTGGCGAGAACTAGCCATATTATAATAACCCTAATAATGACCTTGCGTCTACTAGACTCCGCGATATCAATAACTGGAAAATTATACAAAGGGGGTAAACTCTCACTAAGATATATGTAAGCATACTGGACACTAGAAAGGTACACGAAATGGCCGCTTGCTGTTTTTTTCTAGTGAAGATTGCCGATACAAAAAAGATCGTGAGGAGTCGGTGAGACGCATGGTCACCAGTTAAGGGGTAATTTGAAAGCTGGTATGATAAAACCTTTGAAGTCAGTTTTTTTTCTCTAAAAGTTATTGAATGTTGTTTTTTGTTTAGTGGTATAAAGGTGGATTTTAGCTAATCATTAGAGAGTCTTCTACTAATTTTTATTTTGTTAAAATGTTCTACAATATTTTTAATTTTATTATCGTTAATAAGTTTTATTAATTAAATAAGCACCTTATATGGGCCGACTGCTCTATTTTTTGCAAGATCAACATCATGCAAAACTTGTGTTTTTGATGTGTGATTCATCATATTGTTACGATTTCTTGAGTCCTTCTTTGTTGACCCTTTCTGTCGCGACAATGCGTCGGCCACAACTGAGACTGTCGGCGCGGAGACCAAAGGAAAGTTACCGCAAGTTGTAACGTGCCTATTTTTTCCCTTCTACAGTTTTATTATTAATTGGATCTTTGATGCTTTTGTATTTTTTAGGTGCTCGTAAATAGTTTCGCTTTTTTTGTGGCCTCGATTGTCGTGTGTTGTCAGCTATAGTATTGTTTGGTTTGCTTTTCTGTGTGGATAGGCTGGCTATCAACACGGACGAGCGCGATTATGAGTTGGGAACATAGATTTGCAAAGGTTGGCTTACGCGTGTCCCGTGTCATTTTCTGATATCCGGCCTGGGAGAGAGTAGTCGAGTCGCTTGGTGTCAGTCGTCGAGGTCGGGTGAGAGTTTTTGGAACGATTTGATATTAACACGTGAGCAGAACTTCTACGGGTTTTTCTTTCATATCTGGCTGTATTTGGGCCATCTTAATTGGATTTTAAAGAAAAACCATTTAATTTTTAACCTGACCATTCTATCTTGCCTTTGTTGTGGATATTTTGGGATTTTGGTGTCGAGTTAAAATAACCGCGTGCGGGATCTGATGGAGTGAAGCCATTGTTAAGTAGCAGGTGCTGTTCCATAATTCAAGCCGGATACAGGAGTAGTGAAATTCGTGTACTCAAAGGTTACAAGTGATTTATTTCACTATATTTAAACGACGTGACTTATTTTTGACACCGCGATTAAGTTTTGTTTTAATTTATTAATATGGTACACTGTTGAAAACTATTTATTGCATTGGATAATATGCCCAGGCTGAACTTCGATTAAAATAATATTCGCAATAGTTCTTTGTGTCCAAGTAAGAACGTTTATTCATACTTATTTGTAAATATCCTACAATATCGCTATTTTGAAGGACAGCCATCGTAAAAAGAAATATTTTTAAATGAGCTCGATTGTTTTAACAGTGCAAATCTTTGCAAATACTACTT
Organism: Agelastica alni; assembly: GCA_950111635.1. Taxonomy (NCBI): domain Eukaryota; kingdom Metazoa; phylum Arthropoda; class Insecta; order Coleoptera; family Chrysomelidae; genus Agelastica; species Agelastica alni. The sequence goes on along the minus strand of OX467710.1, from coordinate 82,383,890 downwards.
GGAGTTTTTGTTTCTTGGATCATCGATGTAACAGTGGCGTTTCATTGAAGTTTTCAATTGGTTACATAGTATTGAGTTTAATTTTATCAACTTATCAGTTATTATGTGATTGATCTAAGTGTTGTCTATAGTTTAAAATTAACAAATTATTTTCATTAAATCTGTACCTGCTCCAAGTTGAATCTGAATGTATACATTATGTAGTTATTGTAATGGTTTCAAATTATTATTTTTTTGTTGCCGGTCCATTTATTGTGTATTTTCTTTAATCTTTTGCTATCAGGAATTCTGTATAAAACCAATTATTATTTTTTTGAAATTTTAAATATTGTGAACATTTTTTTTTGTTTTTAATTCTCTTTTGTACCTCATTAGGTTTTTACTATTGTCTGAAAGATTGTTATAAATAATTTAAATATTATTTTAAGAAAAGTGAATTAAATTCGTTTAATCCACTTTACAAAAATACAGAATTTGTTCTAAAAAACCAGAACATCATTTTTACTTAATTAATATATTGCAGGAATTGTAAATATAGTTTTATTTATTTATTTCACCAAAATTGTTTGTTGTTTATCGTGTGGCTCTGCTAGTGCCTACAAGACCTAGGGGTTTCCGGCTTGTACCGTCTAAGTCGGTGGCGCGGCTCACTTTTATATTTTTTTCTTCTGCCCTCTACGGCTGAGCTCGGGCATAATTTGCCAATAGAGAGACCGCTGGCAGAGTACTCTTTAGAGAACTAAAAGACGTGGCAAAGTTCTCGACGAGGTGTCTAGTAAATTCTTACCGTTTCGAAAAGGGTTCTATCGCCTTTAAGAATAAGGTCGAATTATGATTTACAGGTATAAAAAGGGACAGCGGCCGCGGACAGAGTTAGTATTAGTATTAAAAGTGTTTATAATTTAAGAAATGTAAATAGTTATAAAAAGTTGTATATCTAAGTGATTTATAAAAGTAAAATTTATTGTATTGGAGTAAACATTGTTTTGTTACTGTATCGAGAGTTTTAAATCGCCAAACCCACGAAAGAACTAAATATTGTAACAATATTATTCACGATGTTTTAACTGTAGGTAAATAATTATCCAACATTTTACATATCACGCTAGGTTGATATAAATTTTCTAGCTGCATACAATTTTAATTACATATTTCTTTAATAACATTGTATAATGAATAAGTAAATACAAATTCTCATTGTTACAATAATCACATGTGTCTGCGAAAATGGACCTATTTGTTTAAATGGTATTCACATATTTATAATACTAATAAAAAAAATCATTATAATTAATATTTTCAATCACTTAAAATCACAATGATTTTAAGTAAACATTTAAAATTATTTTTCCAACTAAAAATTAATGAAGCAATTTCAAATATTGTAGATTTTATCTTATTAATATAAACAAAAAAAAATTTACGAGTGTTTATTTTGAAATCGTTCCAAAAATAGGTCAGACTAGTTTTGCGCGAATAGTTTTTATTTTTACGCACATTTGTTAAAAATCTTTATGCTGTAAAGTGAAACAGAGACTCAATAGTTTTCCGTAAAAAACAATAAAATGAATAAAATGAATAGGGCTCTGCATAACTTTATAAGCAGCCAAAAAGTATCAAAAAAGTTACTTATGGCTCTGCATAGAAAGGTGCTAGTCCCTACACTTATGCATGGTAGTAAATGTTAAAAAACGCATGAAAGTAAGATTATTGATGCGAAGATCACTAAGTCTGAGGAGTATATCTGGATAAAGTAAGGAATAGTGAGATAAAGAAACGCTGTGGTTTAAAAGAAGACGCAGTAACAAAGACAGATAAAGGAATGCTTAGATGATTCGGACAAGTAAAGAAGATAAATAAAATTGATTTATATATCGAGTGTGTATGGGAAAGTCGGTAGACGCGACCTAGGTAAACGTATTACGATCAGATCGAAATTGTTTTAAAGAAAGACCAAGTCAGGAATACCAGAAACTGACGAGTATGTATGAAAGTGCTGGTTAAAGTAGATAAAGCAAAAAAAGTGCGTAAGAACCATGGATTGCAGTTAAAAGAAGTGGTCTCTACTACCACTACGAAACAAAGGCGTGACTAAATGATCTCCTCACTAGTAGTCCTTGTTGTTTAATAATTTACCTACACTAATATTTACATTTAAAAAAACTGTTTTAACACAAACACTATAACTTAGATAGCTCAAAAGGCTTTAACACTTAAATGTTTTTTTTTACTGAAAATAGTCGCAAAAAGGGTAGACTTATCGAGTGGGCCGCGGACGGCCCGCACTGCAACTATTAGAAGGTGGAGGGATTATAGAAAGGAGATGATTGTGGACCCGCTTTTTGAAAAGTTGCAGGACATAGTTTTTTGGAAAAACTGATTTTGAAAGCCTGTTCCATTCCGTAACAGCCCTGTAAAAAAAGGACTCTTGATGGAGATTGGTCCTTGTAGTGTCAATCTTGAGAGTAAATGGGTGAGACTGATCAGCGTACCGAGTTCTTCGGCCGAATGTGGCCAGTGGTGGTATAAGAGTTTTTATTTTTCTGGAGCATCTGCCATGGAAATATTTGTAGAGTAATGTCTGGTCTACAACTCTTCTTTTATGTTCTAGTGGGTGAAGGGTATCTGTGAGAGTTGGGATGTTTATCAATCGAATGGTTCTTTTTTGAATAGAATCTTCTTATAAGGTTAGTATTACTAAGAAGCTGAAAAGTCTTTCCATGTTGTTGTAAAATTTTTTTTTTGATTCCGTACACATTTGGTAATTATTTGGTCCTTAGTAACTATCTGGAGATCTCGATGGAGGTCTTTGTTTTTATGGCGCATTGACATTGCTTTTTTTTGGTTTACTCAGTTTTTAGGATATTTATTTGTCTGGCACAGACCTACAGCTGTAAGTAAAAAAGATGTAGCATTATTATAGTAATTTATTTCTCTAACGTCTATCTCGTAATTATGGGAAGTAGGCAGAGAAAAATTGCATTTTTGTCGAACTATCAAGACAAAGATTAAATCGGACTACCTTGGTTACGAAAAACATTGTGCTACTAGATACATTGCTGTGTAGTTCTGTCAAGGCAATAACGTTGTTGTGAATGAGAGACAAATAGGGCAGCTAATTCCAGAAAGACAAAAAGACACCACTGGAAGACTGCCTAAACTAAAGAAAAAAGTTTTTTCAAAATATCTTGGGATAATAATTTGTGACTATCTGGCATGAATCCGTCATAGATTGACTCTATAAAAAGCTTAGTGTAGGATTAAACAAATCAGTGATGGAAAAGCAACCAAAACTTGTTACCAAGCTCTCTTTGATTACCATCCTAGATATGAAATTGTAGTCTGAGGAGGGACTACACTTTGCAATGGGTAAAAAAAAACATTCAAATTCCAAGAATTAAAGATTCCTGTAGGCAGGCTTTTTAAGCGTTGGAATTCTCACTGAAATTAACCTTTACATCTTAGTGACTGTCATTCTCATATATCTTAAATTCCATTAGCCAGTGATAACTGGTATACAAAACCATGACTAAAATACCTTACATGCCTTAAACTATTGCCTTTTCGTTCACAATCTTGCAACTATAAAAAAGAAGCTGACTTATACAGAAGCAAAGTCATGGAACACTGTTCCAGAAGAGCTAAAAACCAAATAACAGTAGTTTTGGAGGAGACTAAAGCTCTGGCAACTTTCTGCTCTTTTTCATCTTCCCATTTCGTTTCTATTGAATATTGGCTATCATTATTGCAATCTTTATCTTGGAGGTTGCGATGCGGAACAGGGATATTGTGCTCTTCCCAAACTTCTTCTTTTTACAGTGTCTTGCTTTTTTAAGTGTTGACGACTCCCATATTGACTACTTCTTTGTATCTATCTCTATCTTGAGATGTTTGGAGAAGTTCCTTGGCAGTTAAACCCGTCCATTGTCGTAGATTTCGAAGCCAGGACAGCTTTTGCGGCCTATCCATTTTTCCTCTCGATCTTGTCATTTAGAATAAGCCGAAGCAGAGTATAACGTGGTCCACGCATCACATGTCCCAAGTATTCCAGTTTGCGGCGCTTGATGGTAGTTAAGAGCTCTCTATCGTGCCCTATTCTGATAAGTACATTCATGTTGGTAGTTCGGCTTGTCCACGGAATTTTGAGCATCGTTCTGTACAGCCACATTTCGAGTGCACCAATGCGGTCAATAATTTTTTGGTAAAGCGTCCATGTTTCGCAAGAGTACAACATAATAGACCATACATAACACTTGGTAAACCTTTTCCGCAGATGATTGTTAAGTTGCTTCGCACAGAGTAGCGGCTTGAGATTCAGAAATGTTCTTCTAGCTATTTATATTCTAGCCTTGATTTCTTCGTCTGGATCCATTGACTGATTAATTCAGCTTCCGAGATATTTAAAGTGCTGAACTTTTTCTTTATTCTCGCCATCAAGTGTTATTCTTTTCGGGCCAACATTCATTTGGCTGACAACCATAAATTTCGTTTTTTTGACATTCCCAAACTACTGATGCATTTTCTTGGGCCAAAATGTTCTTCGTCTTTCAGGAGTTCTTCTTTTTTTAATCTTATGTGTAGCAGACAATATTTTTGTAATTTCTCATCACATGACCAAAATATAGCAGTTTTTTTTCGTGATAGACAGCTGGAGAGTTTTTTTTAGTATTTAGCCGGGTCAAAATGTCTTCGTTCGAGCGATATGGCAGGTCAAAGCAAGAGATATTTCTCCGAAGACTACTGGTAAACAAATAGTTCTGTACCATTTAAAATTGACCGTTCTACAGTTCTTTAAGGATGTGGTAGTGACACGTTCAGTTTTTCCAAAAAAACAGGCAACTCATCTTGGACCCATACAGATGATTAATATTTACTTTAAAGCTTGTACTCTAAGATCTATAATAAATTATTTACTACGGTTTTATAAATGACTTGTAAAAAACCGTGATTGCAGCTTTTCAGCAAAAAAATACTTTTTATTACTTTCAAAATTTGAAATAAACAATTCTGCTGTTAGATGTTACCGATAATATCCTTTTTTTTCAGAACCTTTTGCCATAATTCACAATCACACGTTGTGTCCTGGAATATTTTATCTAATGAGCGAAACCCGATACATATTTTCTCTGTTAAAAAATGGAGAGTTTAAGTACTGGAAAAATACCTCCAACTCCTTTGTGATAGAAAACCCCACGGATTCGGTGGGGTATTGCCTAGAACATTCTGAACGTCCAAATTCGATGGGATATTTCTTTTTTAATTGTTTGACTACCGTTGCGACTAAACAGAAGTTCCAGTATACGAAATGGCCAAAGATATTGTCGTGCATTTTTTTGGCACTGACCATCGTGATTTATGTATTGTTAAAACAGATCAGGAAAATCTTCGGGAAGATTTTGATGAACTATTGCTTGTCTACGTTATTTATGTACGCTCTACTGACTTATGCGCAGCTGGATTTACGAACCAACGATGGACCTTGTCAAATTATTGGTAAGATATTTTCGCATGTTATTTATTGTGCTTAAGTTTAAGTGAAATTTTAAAAGCACACCGTGTACCATATAACTCATAATTTTATTAAATTTGTATTTTTTTAATTAATAATAATAATAATAATAAATAATAATTTAATTTAAATAAGAAAAAAAGGATCTTATATTTTGATTTCTAGTCAATTATCAAACACTTGTCCAGCGATGTGAGGCCCCGATTTGATTTTTAAAATATTGAGTCGTTATAATTTACGTTATAATAAACTCTGTACATGTGTAAAATATAATACGTTACCAGAATCCCATTTAAAAATTGTTTAGTCATGAAAACTTTCTTCATGTTCATAAACCACGTGCAAAATTTTAAACATCCTAGTTATCTATAAAAATAACACATTTCTGGAAAATCAAAATTCTGCACCAAATATAACGGACACTGCAATTCCTTTACTTAATTTTACTTAGTTAGATTGTAGATTGTAGGGAAGTTCGTGAAGGCTATGCAGCATCTTAAGCACCTCGACCTATCAGATATTTTGTACTTTGAGGCCCGGGATTCCGATACTTTGTACAAAGTTTATTAGTTTCCTGGGAGGTAAGTTCCTGACATCGGAGGGCTTTAAAAAGACCCCTTTCAGAAACTTAAGCCTCTTGCAAAAAGCGCTGGGCATTTGCAAAGCAAATGTTCTGCAGTTTTAGCGAAGTTCTCGCAGTAGCGGCAACTATCACTCTCTGTTTTGACCATATTTTTCAAGTTATAACTTAGAGGGTGTAGTGCAGTGAGAAGTCGTGACACCAGTTTCAAGTGTTTCTTGTTCAACTCGAGAAGCTGTTTAGCTGTTCTTGGCGAAAGGCTTACTCCAACCCTCATTCATCTTGAATCGTTCAGTGTACTACACTGATGCATCTCTTTTTAGTTGAGGTCCGTTCTCTGTGCAAACTTGGTGGTTGTTTATGACCACTTAAAACTGCATTTCGAAGTCGTACCTAACTGGCATAATATCTGTCGACTTAGGACATGGATTCTAGGGAAATATTTTCCAATGTATAAACCGATTCCCTGCTTAAAGATTTATTGTCTGGCTCAGTCTAAAGGCACTGATTGCTGCTTCTTTTATTACACATAAGTGCAATGGTGGAAGGTTTAGCATTACCTCTACGTTTGCAGTGAGGCACGTGAATGTTGCCGCTGTGATTCCCAGACAAGCTAGCTTCTGCACTTTCTGCAGCTTGACTTGTGCCCCATGTCTTGCCGAAGACTCTGTGGTATGTCAAGCTTGCCGCTATAGCTCTGGAAAGAATGTGGTTTAGTTGACTGTTCCATATCAGTTTTAGGTCGATTATTACGCCCAAATATTTAACTTCTTTGGAAAATATGAGCTGGATTCCATTCAGAGTTAGGACTTTAAGTTCGTACTTTGGCCTCCTGTTAAATGGAACCGGCACTATTCTGCTAGGATTGATATTGAGTCCTATCTTTTCGCACCAGCTTTTGATTGTGTTTAGGGCTACTTGCATGCGATTGGAGATTACTTCGTCATGTCTGCATATACATATGTATAAAATGTACCTGAATAAATACCTAAAAACACAAGAACATGTAGCTGGTGTTAAAATACCAAATTTATTGGTTTTACGAAAAAACTTTAAGATTAAAAAATGTTTTTAAACAAACAAGGATTTTAAGTAATATTTTTATTTAACAAAACTAAATTTTGAAAAAAAGATCTGATATTAAAAAGGTAAGGGATGCTAATTTCACCCACTTGTAATTTAACAGGAATGTTTAAAAAATACCGGTGGTTAGTCCTTTGCCAGTGCACGGAAATTACAATATTTTAAGTTACTATCTTAACTTAAATATGAGAAAAAAATTCAAACCTTAATTTTACTTACTACATTTTAGGGATGATATCTCGGAAGGAGGTGTTCTGAAAAAATTTTGTTATAGAAAAGATCAATCAATAATTATTTGGGCAATCACCTTCTAAATATTTTTGCATGAATTTGGAAACATCTTGTATATTTTTTACAATAAAATCTTTAATTTAGGATAATTAAAGTGCCTGGAGTAAATTAATGTAATTAGATAACGAAAAACAAACTTCAGAGATTATACAAACGGTCAGATATAAATAAAACGCTCATTGTAATTCATGAATATAACAAAAATATTAAATAAAAAAAATAATAGAAGTGTAAAACGATAAAAAAATTGGATTAAATGTTTTTTAATGTGAAAAATCCATAAAAAATATTAAAAAAAATTGGTTGGGAAAAAAAAAAAAAATCCAGATATCGAAAACAACGCCACCTTCCAGTTTTCAACTATAATTAAAAAACTATCCAGGTGACTCCACAAGTGAAAAAAAAATTCATTCAAATAGGTCTAGCCGTTTAGGAAAAGAATTACGAACACACGCACACCGGATTTTTTTTACAGTGCTTTTATTTTAAAACCAGCTAGTCCAAATACCTGTTGATTTTAGGTAAATGTAAAAAAAACAAAAAATACGTCAAATTTTAAATCAAGGAGAAGGTTTAAAATTGTTATTTTGCTGTTTCCAAGTGGCACCCCTGTAACATCCTCCACCCCTTCTTCAAAATGTAAAATGCAACCCCTACCTTCTGATACATCAAATGAAAACTTAAGACAAATAAAAATCAGCCATATAAAAAACAATTTATTCTATCTGTCAATTTTGCAGATAACATTTAACATAGCGAAATTACAACAGGAACTAAAATGAACCTAATTACAAACAGCTCCTTAAATGTATTTGCAGTAACTGATTAAAGTGTGGTCCGCAGTAAAATAATTTATTTTTAAATTCCTCTCTAACTCTTTGCAAAGTTTTCCTAGAAATTCGTCTACTTTCTTAATTTATTCTAAGCTTGAGTTCTTCAATGTCTTCGGGAGGAGTTTTGTAAACTAATGTTTTTAAATAGCTCCTTGGAAAAAAGTCAAGTGGTGTTAGATCTGGAGGTCTTTCCAGCCATTTCATAAAACCCCTTCTGCCAATCCAATGTCTTGGAAATCGTTCGTCTAGCAATTGTCTTACAGCTAGTGCGTAATATGGTGTTGCTTCGTCCTGTTGAGGGTTGTGTTCATCTAGCACTTTAATTTCCTTTTTATCAACTTGTTTTTTTTAGTAACTGAGTAATAAGTGGATCAATTTTATTTGATAATAATTGCAGGTACGATTATCCTGTTAGGTTTTGGTCAATAAAAAGTGGTCCAATTATCTTATTTCCTAGAATATCAGCTCATACATTTATCTTCGCTGGAAACTAAGTAGTATCCTGTAAAAACACGTGAAAATTTTTTTCATTCTATTATCTACAATTATGTTGTTAACAAAGCCATTTAAATAAAACGTTGAATCATCACTGACACAAATATTATTAACCAAATTTGCGTCTGTTTGTTTTTCTTGAGACATTGTTTTACAAAATTTAATTCTGCGATCATAGTCATCTTCACTAAACTGATGATAAATTTGTATTTTATAAGGAAAAAACTTAATAATTTGTATATGGAACCAACAGAAATATTTGTAAGTTTTTTTACTTTTGGAATGAAATAGGTAGGATCCATAGCAAAATGACCCAGTACTTAAATTTGTGCAGCTTTGTCGAGAACTTTGGGATTATTATTTTTTTTATTTTAAACGAATCCAGTTTCTCCGAATTTCCGTACTAACTCTATCTACGAGCTGTTTCTCGGGCGCACTTGTTTTGATGACTGTAAATAAATATTATTTCTATTTGTTCTTGCAGAGAATACACCATTTTAATTAATTAATTATACTATAAATATTATTGAAACAAAGAAAAAATTGACTAAAAATGTTAAAAAGGGTGACATGTACTCAAAAGTAAGTTAATTGATCCCTTATTAGACATCTATCTATCCAACAGTGGCGTTGGTCGGTTTTGATATGACCTCCTGTTATTTCACAAAATTTGTTGTTATCAGCAAAACAAATCGATTGAATAAATTGTTGTTTATATGGCTGATTTAAATTTTTTCTGGGTTTTTATTTGATGTATTACAAGGTAGGCGTTACTATTTGAAATTTTAAAGTAGGGGGGATTGATGTTAAATGGATTTTTTGTTTTTTACATCTACGCAAAATCAAAAGTTATTTGGACTGGCACTGTATAAATAAGTATTATTTCACTCAAGTTAGAATCTTCAATTTTGTTGTCTACTACTTTATATTTACGCTAACAATTTAAAAGTCAACTTTTTATCGATTTTTTATAATGTAAATTCAAATTTGTGATTTTTTTTGTCTAAAAATATTGTACATTTCAGGTTTTTGCCTTGTTTTTGTTGCCACAGCGTCCTTCGCTTTTTTAAACGTGATGTGTTGTGACATCTGGCTAACATTTGGGTAAGTGTATATACATAACCACTATATATAAACATTAATTGGTCGTTGTTTTCATAAAACTTCGTTTTTTTTTCTTGTATAACTTTTTTTAAGTTTTTGGATAAGAAATGTTGGAACTATAAATTTCAATTTAAAAAGTATCCATTAATTTTGTTTTTGTTATAATTATATTTTTTTTATACATTTTTATACATTTTTTTCGGTTTTTATAAATTAAAAATAATATATAATACAATATACAATATTGCTTTAAGAAAGATCATTAATTGAGTGTACTTAGGTACAGAGTACATATATGTGCACTGAGTGTTTCACAGAGTAAGAAATATTACAGAAGTAATTTTGTTTTTACAGAAGTAGTGTCGATTTTTAATTATAATGTTTTACCTTCTACAACAAATTTTTATTACACAGGGTGATACACATTAATGTGATGACGTCATCGGCAATTTTTGTAATTGTAACACCTGATTCCATAAAGGTATGATACTGTGGGTCTATCGGACAGAATTTAATATATTTTTAGATAATTTTCAAAGCGCAAAAATCAAATTGACCAAAACTGGGTCATACGAAACATCAAACCTAATTGTAAAAATAAAAAAAATTAAAAATATTGGAAATCATCAAAGACATACATACATAGTCACGCATTTTTTCCGTAGAGGTAGGCAAAGACCACTTCTTTCTACTTACTACGGTTCTTACACACTTTTGGCTTCCTCTACTTTCATCAGTGCTCTCATGCATGCTCATCAGTTGTTAGTACTCTTGACCGGACCTTCCTTCAAAACAATTTGATCGAGATATATTCGCCGAGTTCGACCTCTACCGACTTGTTTATTCACACTCGCCTTATAAATTTGTTTCGTCAATCTTCCTTCATCCATCCTTTCTACGTGTCCAATCCATCTAAGCATTCCTTTATCTATATTTGTAACCACATCTTCTTTAAACCACAGCGTTCCCTTATATCAATATTTTTCACTTTATCCAACCGAGTCACTTCGGCTATACTTCTCAGACTACTTTGACACTTTCTGGTTGTTTATAAAGCTATACAGTGCCCTATTCATGTGTTTTTCTGCCAACACCCTTCGCTCAATACTGTCATCCTTTTCATCTCTCGTAAACTTTGAACTTATATATACAAACTCATTTACTTGTTCCACTCTTACTCCCTTAATCAGAACTTCACAGTTTGTTGGGCTTTTTTCTCTTTCAAATACCATTACTTTCGTTTTGCTTACATTTATTTTCATCCCTTTAATTTTTGGGGCATCATTTATAACATTAACCATCGCCTGCAACTCCTCTTCAGATGACGCTAATATGACTTGTTTTTTGGCGTAAAGAAGGCATTTGACGATCAAATCATTCATTTTTAATCCATATGCACTCTCTTTTAAATCTTTTAAACAATCGTCCATGTATAAGTTAAACAGCCATGGCGAAGCCACTTATCCTTGTCTCACACCTTTTTCGATGTTGAACCAGTCCGTGCAAGCTCCGTTTATCCTGACACAAGCAGTGGAATCCTCGTAAAGTGTTTTTAGTGCTCGTTTTAAACTATTGTGAAATTGTATAATGTGTTGCCGACATTTAGAGGCGTTACTCCAAAATGTATTTTGCTAATGCTAAAAGATTTTATGATTTTCAATTGACTAAATGTATGTAAATAGATTAAATAGAGTTGTACGTAGATAAAAATTAATTGCAATTTGATTAAACAAAGAAATTTAAGTTTTCTTATTAAAACGCACGTGTATGTTATGAGATCTCATTACGTGCTGTTAAATGTTATTATTAAATGTCACTTATAAGGAATGTCGACAGTAAGATTTTTGACGTTTACTGACATGGGCGTAAAAAAAATATGTTAAAAGGGTGTTTGTTTTTGCTGCTTTTGTATTTTTTTTTTCAACAATACAAATTTAAAATGGATCGAAAAATAAGAAGAACTACTCTACGAAAACGAAAGAGGTAATTAAATTTATAAAAAACGAGGCAAAGCATGGCTTGCAAATTTCAAATGAAAGTATTAGTCGCCGGGTAATGGTTGCGACAGGAATATCGAAATAGGTTTTTTCAGTGTTTACGATGAGGCTTAAAGAGTAGACACAGTTAAGCAACCTTGTATTTACATTTTAAGAGGACAGGGACATTAATAATTATTCCAGAATACAACAACAACGGCTGATTTTAGCAGTTTTATAAGAAGCACTCAATACACATAGTAAATTTTAAAAAAAGTACTCGTTAAATTAGGTTTTTAGTGGCAAAAAACTCCTGATAATAGAGATGTAGGTATAAATTAAAAGTTATTATGTAAGATAAAAACGTTTAGAATTTTTGAGTCAATTAAAACAGTATTCCGAGGAAGATTCCTATCCTACGACGAATGTATAAGTAAATACTACAAATATGGAAACACATTTAAAAACCTCACAGTAAAAATAAGGTTAATTATAGTGCACAAGCAGAAGGAGAATTGGGAAGGGACACAATGGGGTAAGACATAAATTAATGGGCTCTGACATAATAAATGTTTCTACTACTTTTTTTTTAAATCGTTCCACACCCTTTTTTTTAAATAAGTAATAACACTGGTCGACAAACAAAATATTAGAAGCAAGAATGTTGCTATGTGATTTTCATCGACTTTGGTTTGCTGAGTCCAAATCTGTCTATAGAATTACTTTGTCACGTCTGGTTTTTAAATTATTGCTATTTAGATGAAAGATTAACATATTTAATAAGAATACTTACACAACTATTTGGTAGACCGTCTTCTTTTATAACTTTCATGTGCCATTTCTTAATTGATTTCCCAGCAGAAATCAGCTAACATTGCTGGGGACCAATTGCCATTCTACCCTTTTTCTATAGGCGCAATATTTTGATGGAATGTCACACCATGATCATTAGATACGGAATCAAGGTTTTCTGAAAAAAAATCTAAATGCGAATACAGGAGGTGTATTTTTAATAACTCGTTGCAACAGAGTTGTTGATACGAAGAAAGCAGTTCCTGTACAAGCTCTACATAATTTGCTGCTCTTATTTTCAAGGAAATTATGACATATATTTTTAAAAACTACTCATGCTCTTATTACTTTATCGACCAACTTAGATTTGAACATTTGGTTTTTAAAGATTTCTCTTAGTTAAGTGCCAGCAAATATGCGTTTCTTATTTATGCGTGGAAATTTACTTTTCAGGTGTTCAAATGCCTCTCCATTGCTCCATTACTTTTACCAGTCAAGGCTAACTTTAAATGTAAGGATATGTTTTGGCTGTCATCTAAAGGATGTTTTGTGATGTTTTTATTCCCAGAAATCGCATGTGATCTTAGGGGCCAATTTTGTTTTAGGTAATGACTTGCTTATGCGCTTTTGTCCCACTCACAGCAAAAACAAGAACATTGCAATCCTGCTATCATTGCTACCACTTTTAATTCAGCACACACGTTCCACGAATAACGATCGTACTAAACTATATTAAGTAATAGCATCATATTTGGTACGTTTATTTTGTATTTACTGTATGAGCTAAAAAAACTACATACATACATAAAGTCACGTTTTTTTTCCGTAGGGGTAGGCAAAAACAACTTTATTTCACTTGCTAAGGTTCTAACACACATCATTTGCTTCTTTTACTTTCATCAGTGCTCTCATACATGCTCGTCGGTTGGTGATACTTTTAACCTGGACTTTTTTCAAAACAATTTCGATCTGATCGAGATATGTTTGCCGAGATCGACATCTACCGACTTGCCCATTTACACTCGCCTTATAAATCTGTTTGGTCAATCTTTCTTCATCCATCCTTTCTACGTTTCCAAACCATCTAAGCATTCCTTTATCTATCTTTGTAACAGAATCTTTTTTCACACCACAGCGTTTCCTTATCTCACTATTTTTCCTTTTATCTAATCGAGTCACTCCGGCTATACTTCCAGACTGCTCATCTCTTCTCCTTCTTCTTTAAGTGCTCATTCGTTAACGGATATTTGCGATCATCATGGAAATTTAAACCTTTGAAATAGCTGCCTTGAAAAGGCCAGTCGTTGGGCTTTGAAAAGTTTCAAATTACGTTCTAGATCAATAAAGTCAGTTTTCAAATAACGCCATGCTACGTGCATATAAATAAAACCATTTAAAGGAAAATCAAAATTATTGGAACGAAGTTCCTTAACGCGGCTTACGGGTAGTGCGATTTAGTAGAAATCGTCACGTAACGAAATGCATTGGTGGTTCAGGGGTAGAATGCTCGCCTGCTACGCGGCTGGCCCGGTTTCGATTTCCAGCCGATGCATTCTTTTTGTGCTTTTACCAATTAATACATAATTTTTTAAGTAAGTAAAACAAATCGAACTAAAATGCGAAAATAAATTATACTTTTAAAAAACCAAACTTAATGTTAATGTTAATCAAACTAAAAAGTAAAAAATAAATCTTAACATAAGAATAAAATTACTGACGAGAAAATAACTGTCATTGTCAAAAAAAAAATAATGTGGAATCAATATCACTGCTTTGTATGACATTTTTAAACCAACTCTAAATTTCGGAATAAAGGCACCCCACGCTTTTAGAACAGTGACATTAATTTTCTCCTCAGTAATTTTATTCCTATGTTAGGAATTATTTTTTAATTTTTAGTTTGATTAACTCTAAAAGCATGTTTTAGATGTGTTAGATCATACGTGAATATTGTTTTATTATTGCAATTACGTTTTAAAAAATGGAAACTGCAGCAAATGTGTGTAATACAGGTTTAGAAAAGTAAGTTGATAAAATTGTATAACTTGATATAAGTAGTTAGGTACTGTTTACATTTGTTTATTGTACATGTGATTTGAGTATTAACTATTTATTTTACTATTTAAATTATGTAGAGACAATAGTGAAATTATGTGTTTAGAGTCCAAAAGAGTATGGAAAGCGCAAACGTCAGAGTGAAAGAATTTAGTTCTGCAATCACAGTGATCTTCAGCCACCTCATAGATGAGACGTACTTTATAAGGATGATATTGTGCCTTTTTAAAAATGTTAATGTAAAAAAATGTGGTGTAAAAGAAGATGTGGTTACAAAGATAGAAAAAGGAATGCTTAGATGGTTTGGACACGTAAAAAGGATGGATGAAGGAAGATTGACAAAACAAATCTATAAGGCGAGTGTGAATGGACGGAAGTCGGTAGAGGTCGTCCTCGGCGAACATATCTCGATCAGATTAACATTGTTTTGAAAAAAGGCCAGGTCAAGAGTATCAATAACCGACGAGCATGTATGAGAGCACTGATAAAAGTAGAAATAGATGTGTGTAAGAACCGTAGCAAGTGAAAGAAAGTGGACTCTGCCTATCTCTGCGGAAAAAAGCGTGACTATATGTATGTACCTTTATTATGGATGCACTGTAAATTTTTACTTAATTTTACTTTACTGAATATTTTAATAATATAAACCGAAATTTTTTAAATTGGTAAATAAAACTAGAATTTATTAAAATATTATGCACTATATTTGGTACCAATATATTTATTTTACAGACCCTTATCACAAAAGTATCCATTAATAATTATTTATTTATTTACTTTTAATTTTAAAACATTTTCTGATTGATAAATATTCGATTACTTTTACAAATATTTGACGATACGCCTTTGCTAACCAATTCAATTTAAATCGGCAATTGTTTTATTTGTTTATTTTAAAAATAAATTGGGGACACTTGAAGTGTCCCTTTCATTAGTAATTTATCTCAACTCTCGGGTGCTCATTGTTTTTACAGTTTACTTTTACTGAAGTACCTTAATCCAAAATTTATATAGTTTTGTTTGGAGTTAAGCCACGTATGTCATTGAACAGAAAATTGAATTTTTATTTCGATGGTGAGTGAGCCTCATGGTATATCCCCGTCCAGAGAGTTTAGTTATCGAGATGAAATAACGTCAAGGATCTAAATAATTATTACTTCCTTTCTATATAATATTTAGTATTACTGCATATTTATATCTCATTGTTGGAAAAAATTGTGTTATTTTTAAATAGCAAAACAGGAAAGCAAATCATTTAAACGCATTTAACATTTGCAAACAATTTCAGCTATAGTGCGACTAAAAAGGCAGCCTATTTTTACTGTATAGACATGCAAGAATAATTTTAAAAATAACGATGATACAATGTTTGATTTATTATGAAAATGTATAACTTTTTTTCTCGTTTCAGGTAAAATATGCACAATTTTGATTTATCAGGAGGTTGCTGTAAAAATGTGTACCGAGATGTTTATTATTGAAAGTGTAAATTGATCGCAAAAAAAAGTGTGTATTTAAAATAGTAACATACTGTTTGGCTTATTTAAATATTTGTAAATCCGAAATACCACATGTACAGGGTTTCTCACGATATTATACTCGTTAATACATTTTTTTTTCTTAATGTTCAAATAATGTACAAACGAATGAAGATAATTTGATAATGGAAATTATGATTAAAATGAGCTAAGAATGTTTAGATATTTGGAACGATGCATTTATTTTAAGCAACTGGGATTACCCAAAAATATAATGATATTAATTTGCAGATCGTATAATGATTTGATCGTTAAATGCTTTTTTTACGCCGGTGATCAGGTCATCATCTGAGGAGGAGTTGTAGGCGATGGTTACTATTATGCATAATGACCTGAAATCAGAAATAAAAGAAGCATTAAAGTAAGATCCATGCTGCATAGGGAATGCTGTGGTGTGAAAGAAGTAGTAATAAAGATAGATAAAGGAATGCTTAAATGTTTTGGACACGTAGAAAGAATAGAAGATTGACAAAACAAATTTATGAGTCAACTATGAATAGGCAAGTCGGTAGAGGTCGACCTCGGTCAGGTCAAGAGTATCAATAACCGACGAGCATGTATGAAAGTGTTAATGAAAGTAGAAGAAGCAAAAGACGTGTGTTAGAACCGCGGCAAGTAAAAAGAAGAGGTCGACAGGTTTTAACACCAATTTTTATCCGTTAATTACTTCGGACTCGTATCGAATGTCACACAATACAAATTGTATTAATGTTTTTTTTCTGCAGTAAAAATCACAAGATGCGTTTCCCGCACTCATTTTTATATCTTTTTGTCAAATTTGTTTTTCACATCCCTTAAACTTTAACAAACAAACATCTACCATAAAGTTTTTCTTGTCTGCCAACCCAATAGGCGGGAAGCCGGTGACACTAATCAATCCAGTACAGAAAACGGTACTAATGCACCTTCATCACTACCTATCGAGAATACAATCTTTATACAATGATACAAGTATTGTATAATGTTGTCCTTATAGGCAGGGCGCCAGTGACACTAAAAGTGCACTTATATGGATTTTGAAATTTAGCATAGGTATTTAATCATAGGTACAACATAGGCTCGGAGTGCCAAAGTTTTATTTATACAAATTCAAAAAAATATAATTACCAAATATATATACCAAATATTATTACAAAATTTAAATTTATCAACTTTATGTCCAAAATATTTGAATTAATTTTTTTCCCTTTCAAATAATAATGTTTTTTTTTAAAAACAAACTTACTTCTTATTTCTCTGTTGGTCGACACCTTTCCTCCAACTCAGATGATCTTATCAGGAACTCCTAACTTGTTGACTGTTTTCGGAAAACTGCCCTTCACTTTTTTTTTTATTGCTATTTTAAATTATTATTATCTTCTTTACACTTTTAACAAACTTTTACAATACAATATATTATATCAAAAAAATAGCTACTCTCTTTTTTAAAACTGATTTCTTACTTTCTTCAAAAAACACGTCTGCTCTCCTTTAATATTCTGAACATACTAACAATTTTTATTTTTTTTATAATCAACAAAAAACCTTAGAAACTCGTTTCTACATTGATTTAAATTTTTATGCACTCTTAGATAAAAATAATTTATAAGTTTTTCTAACTGAACTCCCTGTTTTATCCTAAACACATCCGTCATTCTTTATAGTTATCCATCAAATTCTTTTTAATGTTTTTATAACCAAATTAATATTCAGGTGTCAACTATTTGTAAATTTTTATTTAAATATTATGTTTATTAAAATATCATTTATATATATATATATATATATATATATATATATATATATATATATATATATTTGTGTATAAAAACTCCTTACTGATCCAAATCGAAACGTACCTTTTAAGTAAACTGATCAGATTAGATTTTGAAAAACTATTATCTTTTTATAATATAATTTGTACTTTTCTTTTACAGATCAACAAAGAATTCAGTGGGAGGGTATCAAAGAAGAAAAGATTTTAAAAAATTAATTATTTACTTGGCTTATGGTTGGGGCATGCCATTAGTGTTAACCCTAATGGTGTACGGTTTTAGTATTACCCACGTTCTGCCTGATTCAATTCGACCCTACGTGGGGATTAGCTCGTGTTTTATATCCTATAGTAAGTACAACAAAACTAAAAAATTATCTACCAATAACATGGAAAAATGACTTGGACTACTTTAAAAATTTATATTATAATAAAAAATAAAAATTATATTTTTATGCCTACGTGTTGTTTAAAAAGTGGTACACGCTCAAAATTATTAGTTTTTATTTATTACAAATTACAATTCTCCTGACTTAATGATTCCAACTAACTATCTTTTTTTCTTTAATTGACTATATCTTTATTTTTAACTCACTTTTGCATATACTTTTTACTAACAAACTTCAAAAAAACTAATAGTTCATTTAACGACGTTATAGCACACTGTAGGTTTTCGTCTTTTCAGTAATTTTCTACCATTCTGTCCTGTTTCTACTTGGCGCTTGATTTTCATTGTTTTTAGGTCGCACTCTTCTTCATTTATCCACTGGTTTCCACTCAAGGATTTTTCTTGGTGTTCTGCTTTCATCCATCCTCATTACATACCTTGCCCAAGACAGTCTTCGGCTTTAAATGAATTTTACAATGTCTGCGCTTTTTATCAAGGTGTCTAGTTTAAAATTCATTCTTGATCGCCATGTTCCATCTTCGTTTTGCACTGGTCTAAAAATTTGCCTTAAGATTTTTCGTTCGAAAGTTCAAAAGAGTAGCTCATCTTTCGTGGTTAAGGTCCACGCTTCGCATCCGTATCTAACAACAGGTCTGATGATACTTTTATATACTCACTAATACACGTTCTTATAAATCGATTTTTTTAGAACAGATATACTGGACAGGTCCGGCCTTTAAGATGTTGGTCGTGATTCGTAACAATATTAAAGTTTTTTAAAAAACTGCTTCCAAAATAAGTAGGAAAATCACGGGGTATTATTATAAGTATTATAAGTTTTAAAGAATGGGAGTATTAAGGGTATTGTTTTAACATATCCAAAAGTTTTAATCATTTTTCTTTTACCTTTGTGGTTAGGTCTGAACTGAAAAGATTTTGATATCCCACATGATTTTTTATAATTATTTTAAAAATTTTGGTTTGTTCAAGATGGCGGCAAAAAAAACACATTTTGCGCGGATGTATATTTTTAGTATGTTGATTAGGAACATGTTACCTAGCATTTGTAATAAGAATCATTTTTGTAGATATTTGTTCGACTTCCAACGCTATTTCTACTAGACTAATATTTACAAAAATTTTAGGACCAGGAAACTACGCATTACTCATTTTTATACGGCTTCCGCATCTCCTAATGCAATTGGTCAATGCTTTTCTCTTTATCAGGACCATCTTATACTGTTTGAAAATCAAAAACGAAATCAGCCGCATCAATGATAATAAAAGTGAAAAGAAGTTAAATTTTAATAGAGATAAAGAAAAGTAAGTTATATTTACAATATTATGCAACAAATTATTTATTTAAGGTACCTATCAATGACAAATCTGTTCTTAATACTTACCAAAATAACTAGTGTATATTGCTTGAGTAAACTCAATTTTAAATTCCTTTTAAATGACCGGGACACACTTATGATGCACCCTTCCGCTCCGACTCAGATCATACTGTCGGACGACTGCCTGAGAGAGAAATGGTCTTCTTCTTCTTCTTCTTTTAGTGCCTATCTTCTTTGGATGTTGGCTATTACGTTTGTTTAAATAAGTTTGTTTACTTCTGATCTGAACAAGGTGCTAGAGGTCATTCCTTTCCACTGACTAAGGTTATTTAGCCATGAAGTTCTTTTTCGGGCAGGACCCCGTTTGCTCTTGATCTTGCCCTGCAGAATCAGCTGGAGGAGATGGTATTTTTCGTTCCTTATGACATGCCCAAAATATTTAAGCTTTCTCGTTTTAGTGATGTTCAAAATTTCAAGTTTCTTTCCTATACTGTCCAGCACCGTAGCATTTGTTACGTGATAAATCCCGTATGCGATTGAACGTATGGTACACTGGACTGTAAACGGCATAGTTCACAACTTTACGACAAGTGACCGATCCCGATCGACTCCGATTATGCAGTCTATCCACTGCGGTACGTTTGTTGCTTTGTGAGAAATTATCCTGTATCCTGTATGACCAAACCAAAGAGATATACAATATAAGTTTACTTTATATTGTTTTTAATAAATAATTTTTTTTTATACACAAATATTGTAAAAAAAAATCAATAAAAAATATTAATTAATAGAATTTTAAATACCAGATGTGTTTTACAATCTTCCTAGATGTAGCACAGGCTTTCGACAAAGTATGGCATGAAGGACTCGAGTACAAAATGAGACATCACCTGCCAAGACAGCACTCACAACTCTTAATTTCTCACATGTCAAACGGAGTCTTCAGAATAAAACAGAAAGAAGCTGCATGAGTTACCTTCGATTTCTTTCATCTCCTTCTTCTAAACAAAGTGCCAGTATGGCTTAATTTTTTGTTATTTTGTTTTTATTAATATTTTTTATAGATTACGAAAAAGCATTCGATCGCGGGCAATACTACAAATGCAGCTCCTCAAAAAACTTGATAAAGATCAGAAAGACTGTAGCATTTGAAATTGCCACCTTTTAATTTTTTTTTTTATATAATAAATTTTTCATTTATTGGGCATTGCACTCACAGAGAACATTCAGTTTTGATATCAAATTCCTGAATAGAACATCTATCAAAATCACTATTTCAAAACAAACATCACATATAGTTGAATGCTAGTAAATTCACAGGTTTCCAACACTAGGTAATACTCTTGCTTCTGACATTCTAAGGGCTGTTGGAAGTGATGTAATTAAGCTGCAGGAATCTTATGATTTCTGGCTACCTGTCTGATCCTAGGCCTGGAATTGAAGATAATAGAGTCAATAAAAACATCCATTCACATGTAGGCAGGCGGCATACCGTTGTGTTCTCTAGTGTGATGAATTCTAGGCTATTGAAGGTTGTCCCAGGATTTTGTTGATTCTGAATGAGATCTCTGGGTATTTACTGGGTTTTTTTCTCTATTTTTCAGAAAGAAGAAGAATGGTAGTTTTTTTGATTACTTTCGTTGGATTTCGTTCTGTCAAACGGGATAGCATTCATGGTTCTGACCAATGAGAGGCTAGGAATTCAAAACTGGCGCTGACTTCATACAAGATGTGCAGTTTTTTTGGCAATTTTTGGAAATAGGAGATGGTATCCGTCTTCTAGCTGCGAACTGGAGTTTTTTTTTTTGGTGTGGTCATGATGAGGTGCGCATGACTCGTTTTTCGGTGTGTTTAACCGGAAAGTAACCTTTTAGGGGAAGTTAAGTAAGTGCCGTTGGGGCCGAGTTCAAGTCGCACCCATCGTTGGTGTTTTTTGGAGCCTTTATATGGGGATTTGTGCCGACCACCGGGAGACTGCCATGCGGTAGGAACGCCGCCATTTTTGTCCTGATGTCCTGTTAGTCCTGTTTGCTGTTTTGGCTATCTTCTAGTTTTACCTCCCTTCTCAGAAGGTAAGTTATGATTTATGAACCAGCAATGATATGGATCAGGTTGAAAATATACCTACTTCATTTTTTTTGGTTTTTTCTTTTGCATATGTCCTCTCATGAGACTATTTTTTTGTTAGGGTACAGCTTAGCCCTCATCATCAGACTTCTGGCTGACCGGGGAGGTTGAGCTTTCTTCTTATCTTCTCTTCGTTTTGCTGGGCTGTTTTCTGTCTGCTTCCTGTCTTTTTCCTGTCTTCGTTGTTGCTGTCTTTAACTACACCAAGTGGACCTTGGATAGAGGCTACATATATGGACCATTGGACCTTAACACCAGTTTTTTTACACCTTCAGTGTTCTCTTATTTTTTGAGATTTATTTATAACTAATTATTCATATCAGAGTTTATCATACCAATATTTTTTCTAATAACTAATTATTGATATCAAATATCATACCACCATGATAATTTTTTAAACTATTATCTAAAGAGCTCTTGTGAAGCTCTCACATAGTACCATGTGACAGCGAATTTAGTCACAGTTTTATTTCTTTCCAATATACCTCATTTTGTTTATTTTGAGAGGTATAACACCCGGTATATAAATGTATGTATCTTGATATAATATATTATTTAATTGATTTAACGATTACTGATATAATCTATTATTCTGGTCCATAACATATTTTTGCCTTGTTCATTTTGGTGTCTTTATTATATTCTTGTATGTTTTTATTCTTCTATTTGCCCAACCCAGATATCTAAGAAAATTTAATTCTATATCATTTCAGGTATTATTGAAGGTTAGTATTTGGTTTTCTCAATTCCCCAAATATAGTATAGCATTTATTTAAATTGAGTGGCGCCCTTTTAAATTTGAATTTTCAATCTTAGAGCCATAAACAATTCGAACTCATTTATCTGTTCTCCGGCGAACAGCTGCCGTCAGCACATTGTGTTCTATTTTTTTGAATTCATTTTGTGAATATAATAAAGTAGGCCACAAGACACAAATAAAATAAGACAATAAGATGTCCAAGACCATATATATTAAAAATGGGGCTGCGACAAGGATGTTTGCTATCTCCACTCTTATTTAATTTATATTCAGTAGCAGTTTTTTAAAAAGCTTTAGAAGAAGCGGAAATAAAAATAAAGGTTAATTGCACAATATACACGACCTACTGTAATATTTAGTATTATTTGTTAATTATAAAACAACCGAACATTTTTGGTAACTTTATTTAAATAAAGTACTGCCACGTACTCAACAATTACAATGTTAATGTGTTCTGTTGACAACCCACTGGACAACTGCCTGCCCATAGACGTGAATGGAGAGAATGATCCATCTAACGACATTTGGTGGCATAAGAATTAATTGGTAATATGGTTTTTTATTATCACAATTGACATTTATGCTTTACGTTACACCTAGAACAACTGGTCAATGCGGTAGAAGAACAGAGTAAATCAATGGGTTTAAATATTAACACCATAATACAAAATTCATGATTATCTCCAGATATCTGAATGTATTTGAAAACTCCAGCATAAATTTTAACGCAATGCCCATAAAAATAGTAAAGAAATTTAAGTACCTCGGCACCTGACTATTCGAAGACTGGACATTGGATAACGAAGTAAAGTGGCGCATTGAACAAACCCGGCAAGCATTTTTAAAGTTTGAAAGGATACTTACCTGTTCCGAATTTAAACCTTGACTTAAGACTAAGATTCGTAAAATGCTACGTTTGGTCGGTGCTTTTCTATAGTATGGAGGGTTGGACACTGAAAATGAGTGCAATTAACAAACTGGGAGACTTCGAGATGTGGCTATACCGCAGAACGTCAACGAAAAACGCGAATTGTTTGAAACCATTAAAAAGAGGAAACGGCATATCTGGGGCATATCAAACGAAGTGGAAGACATCAATTCTTGCAGTTGATGATCGAGGGCAAGACTGAAGGAAAAAGAAGAATCGGAAGAAAAAAAATGTCATGACTGCGAAACATCAGGCAGTGGACAGGGATACATGGTGTGCAGTCGCCAATACACTCCGCAAGAAACAGAGAAGCGATGGAAAATATTGTAGCAAAAATCAACTACTGGATACGCACCAGAAGAAGAAGAAGAAATGTTTTGAATTTTTTGTCTACAGGACCTTCTGCGAGAATGTTTGAGTAGGGACTGGTAAAGCCAGAAGCGTGTATGACAAGTGTGCTCACACCTTCTCGATCCCGCACCAATCCGAATCTTATTACAACATCGAATCGAGGTCGGAGGATCAGAAGGGTACATAATAGGTGTGTCCCGGCATAATAAAGTTTGTCTCTGGTAACATTAGGATTTTCTTTATTTTGCTCAATAGGATCTTACAAAGAATAGGAGAGCCAAAATCAATGGATTTTTCTAATTAATCCTATTTATGGAAGTGTTGGTTTAATGGAAAAATTTATTTAAAATATTTTTCAGATTATTTTTGATATTAAAATTAGCTGTAATTATGGGCATCACTTTTGTAGCAGATACTGCGTCGTCATTCGTAGATATGAACGGGTTAGGGCCCTTCTGGAGGAATTTTGAAATTATTATTGACTGCATTAATTGCTTACAAGGTATGTAGATCAAATTATTTATTCTTCGTTATTCGAGATAATAATTTAATGTAGCGTTGTAACAATCAGCTTGCTTATAAAATATCATAATGAACACAAATTAGTTAAAGTTACTTAATGGACATATTTTATTTAAAAATTTAAAAAACCATACACGATTACTACACAAACAATTTGTTTGGCATTTAATCCGATAGAATTTTTTATATATATATATATATATATATATATATATATATATATATATAGAAAGAGAGAGAGATAACGATTTGTAAACTTGAGGATAAAGTCAAAGTACTGGGCTTGTTTATTTCCTTTATCAAGACATCTATAGAACAGTTAAAATGTAAACAATTGTATAAAGATAGATTAAGAAATACTTAATAAACACATGAGATTTGAAGTAACAAGTCAACGTCAAAACGAAAACAGACAATCGTTAAAAATCAAATTTAAAAAAACATTAATTGTTCACAAAATTATTCCCAGAAAATTAATTAACATATTTTACTGACACGTGTTAAAGGATGTAAGTACAAACGATTAACATTTAGTTTGTTGGTTTTAAGAGTCAGGGTGACACAATAAAATCATACCAATCGTATGACATACCTAAAATACGTGGGAAATTTAAAACTTATGATTCTGTGAAGATTCGTTTAATTATTTGGGAATTTTGAAAGGCAAACATTCTAATTTTAAAATTTAATTGTAAATAATACTTAAATTGTCAAGGTCAGTTTTTTTTTCATACTGTTAGTATCAATCTTGATAAAAAACATTTCTTTAAAAAGCCTCTTATGTAAGTTATTTTTTGTGCAGAGTACTTGTTTCCATTATGTTTTTGCTAGAGATAACATGCCCGGCCAGTGCACAAGTCAATTTCTTCATATTGAATATGCCTTATCACAAGTCCCACAAGAAATTTTATAAACGACACTTACTTTTTCTAACAGTTCTTATTTTTAAGAACATTTAACAGCTTAGGTGTTAGTGATTGGCAATATGGTAAAGAACAGAAAAAGGGCACGACACTGTTGAGAGGCTCCTCATCATTGTCCTGACCTTCCTGTAATGCCAAAATTGGAATCAGCACTATTAAACATGTTTTTTCTGTTATTAGACAAGACCTCTGCATCCATAGTTTCATTTATAATGGAAGAGCTGTATAAAAGTTTGTTTGTGAGCTTTAAAGGATATAAATTGTTAAGTACAATCACTTTTAGTTTTTTTTACTAAAAATAGTCGGTAGACCTATCGTGTGGGCAGCGGAAGACCTGCACTGCGACTATTAGAAAGGGGACAAATTATAGCAAGGAAATAATTGTGAACCCGTTTTTTAAAAAGCTGTAGGTCATAGTTCTCTGGAAAAACTTATTTTAAAAGCTTGTTCCATTCTGTAGCGGCCCTGTAAAAAAAGGTTTTTTAATGGAAATTGGTCCTTGTAGTGTCAATCTTAAGAGTAAATAAGTGAGACTGATCATCGTACCGAGTTCTTCGACCGAATGTGGCTAGTGGTGTTACAAGAGTTTTTATTCCTCTGGAGCATTTGCCATGGAAATATCTGTAGAGTAATGTCTGGTCTGTATCTCTTCTTCTATGTTCTAGTGGGTGAAGGGTATCTGTGAGAGTTGAGCTGTTTATCAACCGAATGGCCCTTTTCTGAATCGAATCTAGAAGACGAAGAGAATGCCTTGGAGCTGAACCCCAAATGTGCAAGCAATATTTCAGTAGAGGTCGGATTTGAGCCTTGTACGTCGTCATTAGTTGATCAGGAGTAAAAAACTTTCTAGCTTTTCACAGAAAACCCAGCCTCTGGCTTGCTGACTTTGCGATGTTAGCAACATGTTCATTTAAAGTTCATTAAAACATTGTATTTTAAAAAGAGGATGTGTAAATTTCATAATTCTGTTTCTCCGGGTAAGCACTAATTTTGTTTTAATTTTCGTCAGATGGTAAGAGTGATAGTTTAGAAGTATGTTGTCATATAAATTTATAAATATATATATATATATATACAAGGATATATAGTACGAGGTCTGACAATACTTTATTTTCAAGATAATACAATCTAATTATGCATCTCTACTAAGGCCGGCCACAGATTCTGTTCTGTTCTACAAGAACAGAATAGAATTCGGGTTCATAATCACACACATGCCGGGCGCCGGTCTTTCTTGAATCTCGCTTACTCGGAATCTAGCGCTTGTCGAAATAACTACGTAAAAAGTAAGTAAGCTATACCTCTTTCTGACCACCGGCCAGAACGTTCTGATCGGCGATGCTGACTGATTTCTTGCTGACCGGAATTCTTTCCGACCCAGGTCGGTAGGTATGTGATGAGTGGTACGTTTTTTATTGCATTCATGTATGTACTTTTTTGTGAACAATATTTACACTGTCTCTTTGACAGATTAAATTTCCGAAAAGATACAAATACAACTCGTCGCAGATCGTATAACCCCAAAATTTTTAAATGTCTTTGGGGGTCGAATAAGATGTCTCTTAAATGCTCTGACAATTCTCTTTAAAATAGTCTTTAAATTTTGCATTTCCTCCCAATGCTTTGAAAAAAATTACATGTTAAAACTCCAATTATTTTAGTTGCTTACTTAATACTTAATAAATGAAATTTTTAAACTGATGACCGCCACTTTTGTACAATAAAAAAGATTTTGTTTAAAACTTTCACGCACATTCCAAAAAATTTCCGGAGTAATTTGACGGCACTCGTCAACGATTCTTTAACGCAAATATTCTAACGTCACTGGTTGTGTTTTAAAAATTTTTTTTCAGATGTCCCCACAAAAAAAATTGAGGGGCGATAAATCTGGTAAACGTGGAGACCATTCAATGCTGCCTCTTCTCCCAATCCAATGCCGTGGAAAACGTATCAGTCAAGGCAGGGTCAATAGCGTCTTCTACTAATTGCAAATGCATTTCGCCAGTCAAATTGCCTGGTAGAAAAAAAGGCCCACCAATCGGTCACGCAAATGCCAGCCCATACATTTTATTTCTCCGGTTGCTGTGTATGTATGCACCTCGTGAAAAACTCTTGGGTTTGAATCAGACCAATAGCGCCAATTGTGGCGATTTACCGTACCGTGCAAGAAAAAAATAGGTACTAGGTACTAAATTTATCCCATTGGCGTACTTAACTCGAATGAATGACATTTTTACCGTTCGTGATATTTTGCAGATAAGTTTCACATTTAAAATCCAATTCCTCAATAAGTATTGGGCGAAATTTTCAAAATTTAAAGACTATTGTAAGAGCTTTTTGAAAGACATCTCATTCGACCCCAATGCCATTTAACTATTTTGGGGTAATTCTTATCATCGCTTGGGGTTGAACGTAGTGGAGCTAAAAATACCGTGATACCCTTTAATCAAAAATCGACGGGTCTGAGCGTTTTTCTAAAATGTTAATGAGTGTTCTGGAAATGGTTCTGTTTCGTTTTCGGTTGGTCACCGAGTATGTTTGAGCCACCCCTAAATAAATCGGTGCGGAGCTCATGAACTGGTTAAAAACTAATATCAGCTTTTTTTCAATCATTATCAACTCTGATAAGAGTCCATTTCTTATTACAATGATTGTTAGCACCGCTTTAAGACGAAGAACTGTTGTTGCTACTGCTAATTGTCACATTTACGCCAATTTTAATTTTTACATTTACGTTTTTGGGCAATCTCATTTTCTTTATTTAAACCGCTTTCAATTACCAGTTAAACCGCAACATTGTGTCGTTCTTACTATTTCAAGTGTGTGTTCGCAAATATATTTAGACATTACGGGCAACATTTAAATTAGAAGCAAAACGATCTTAGAGCTTCCATACTCACCTTTCAAAGGTAAGTCGATTGTAATTTTTAAGAATTCGCTAATTTCACAATATATCTTTACGACAGTCCATTCACATTTTTAAGCCTTCAGCATTTACATTCTGGTCCATAACAAGCAGGATGTATAAAGTGCAGTTAGCGAGTCTACTTATAATATACTTGCGAATAGTTTTTCATTTCTCTGTTTTTTACGTGTTGCCTTATTTGAATTTAATTGAAATTTATGTAAAATAAATTGCTACGTTTATCAGACTCGTTGTAAAATCAAAACACGAAATATGAACTGGTATTTTATTGCCTTTGAAATCTTTAAATATTCAAATACTTTAATTCATTTTGCCATTACTGGTTGTCTATACACTAGTTTTTGATTTCGTTAGTTCTTATCTTTGTATGACTTCAAAACTTTTATTGCTGCTTGGCTATCTGATACAATATAGATTTCTGCCGTTCGGGTGTCCCTTTTGAAATCTTTAAATATTTAAATATTTTAATTCATTTTGCCATTACTGGTTGTCTATACACTAGTTTTTGATTTCGATAGTTTTTATATTTGTATGACTAAAACTTTTACTGGTTGTCTATACACTAGTTTTTGATTTCGATAGTTCGTTTGTATGACTTCAAAGCTTTTATTGCTGCTTGGCTATCTGATAAAATATAGATTTCTGCTCTTCGGGTGTCCCTTTTAAAATCTTAAAATATTTAAATACCCTAATTCATTTTGCCATTACTGGATTTCTATACATTAGTTTTTGATTTCGATAGTTCTTATCTTTGTATGACATCAAAGCTTTTATTGCTGCTTGGCTATCTAATAAAATATAGATTTCTGCCCTTTGGGTGTCGTTTTTAAAATCTTAAAATATTCAAATACATTAATTCATGTTGCCATTACTAGTTGTCTCTACACTAGTTTTTGATTTCTTATCTTTGTATGACTTCAAAACTTTTATTGCTGCTTAGCTAAATGATAAAATATAGTTTTTTGCCCTTCAGGTGTCCCTTTTAAAATCTTTAAATTTTTAAATACTTTAATTTATTTTGCCATTACTGGTTGTCTATACACTAGTTTTTGATTTCGATAGTTCGTTTGTATGACTTCAAAGCTTTTATTGCTGCTTGGCTATCTGATAAAATATAGATTTCTGCCCTTCGGGTGTCCCTTTCGATGCACTCCTGGGCACATATCCCTATGGCATGTAATTTTGCTTGAAAAATGGTTTTAATAGTTTTAAATTCGGCCCTGTTACGCCCACTTTAACCCTTTTATCCATATTGGATCCATTAGTGTACCACACTAAAGCATCCTTTTCCAGTTGAAGTCCGTTCTCTGTGCAAAATTAGTGGTTGTTTATGACCACTTTAAACTGCATTTCGAAGTCGCACCTAACTGGCATAATATATGTTGGCTTAGATATAGATTTCAGGTATTCCAAATCAATAACGAACCAAACTTATGTGAACCGCGAACACGAAACTGTTACTAAAAATTCAGAATTGTTCATCCGCGAACGCATTTTTGTAGACAGCGGATGTGTATACTCTCAGAACTGATTCGGAATCGGACCCGCTAACAAAGCTAATTATGTGCGGCTAATAGGAAAAAATCACGTAATGCGAGATGGCGCTGTCAATGACAAAATGTCGGATCGAGGTGTAAACAGCAAAATTTTCTGTCATTTGTTCACTTGTAAAACCAAAGTTTTTATTGAAGGGAACTTGGTTATCTCAGTGATTTGGGTTGATTTTTTGTTTTTAACTATTAAATTGAAGCTGGATTTAAGGTTTTTGACGTTTCAGTTTTATTGTCGCTGGATTCTTGTTAAATTCCAGTAAAGACCAGGTGTTTTCAGGTATCAATTTTGGTTTTGTTTTCAAAGTTTTTCAGTTCTAGCCCCACTACAGAGCAGGGGGAATACAGCTCTAACAAATTTAATTATACATAGTTACAATAAAAATAAGAAAAATTTTTAAGGATTTTAAAGAAAAAAATGAGACTTAATGATTGACAGCTTACAGAAAAAAAAGTCTATATCACAATTCATGTTATTAACTATGCTGCATGTGGTATAAAGAGGAGAATTCTTAGAATATTAGTTTGATATGCATTTAAATAAAAAGTGTCCAAATTTCTGGATTCAGTTCGTGTAATACGAAAACAGAACCTTTATAGTAGTGTTGGACAGTCAATTAAATTATGCACTAGCTTGTATGCGAGGATTACGTAGTAATAATCGCGTCTCTTTTTCAATTTAAAAGAATTGTGCCGCTGTAACAAATCAACTTTTGACGTATAAAATGGAGGGTAGACAGCATCAGCTTTGAAATTTAGCAATTTTAAAAATCGTGTTTAAACTGCTTCAATGCGATTAACATGACACTGATAAAACGAAATCCACACCACAGAAGCATATTCCAGCTTAGAAAGCATAATATAATGTCTTTGTTGTGGAGACACTTCTAAAGTCACGAGAGGTTAAGTTATTGCGTTCGCACCAGTTAACTACATGATTTAAGTTTAAAGATAAATGTTTACAGGCATCAATAGATTTTATGGGTCTGTAAAGTTTCAGATCATCAGCATATAGTAAATAGTTGACATTAACAACCTCAGAAATATCATTGTAACGTTAAATTTTCCTACTCGAAATTTCAAAGGCCGGATGTGGTCAAATTCCAAACATATTTGAGTGGTGGAAGTCTTTCGAGCGAGGTTTTTCGAGGTGTGAAATCTGTTCTTGAGTTAGTCTACGTCTTGGCGTGATTTTGGAAGGGTTGATCAGATTAAATTCACCGTCCGCTGACTTACTGTTTTGAGGGGAAGGAGGAGTTAATGGTGAGATTTTCTTTTTTTTTTGTTTCTTATTAGTTAGTACCTATATGTGATACATATTTTGGTGGTTGGCCCTTTTTCTTTTTTTTTTCCGCTGACTTGCTGTTTCGAGTGGAAGGAAGATTTAATGTGGTTGGCTTTTTCTTTCCTTTTTTTTCCGGCGAATTTCACCATTGGCTGGACTATAACCGTGGAAGTCCCCAGTGGGGTTTGCCTTTTCTCCATTGAGTTTCGTCGTTTCAACGAGAATTTGCAGTGGCTGAGGATGTTTTCGCCGTCTGTTCGCCTGATGCCTTAGACGGATTTTGGTTTTAGAAATTTAGAAATTGGTACTTTTTTGCGCTGGATTTTTCTCCGTTGTTTCTCCGATTTTTCTGCTGCTTGTTTAATTTTATTTTTATTCTATTTCCGCTTAAATTGTTAAAATTTTAAAATTATTTCTTTTCGTT
Source organism: Agelastica alni (assembly GCA_950111635.1). NCBI lineage: Eukaryota > Metazoa > Arthropoda > Insecta > Coleoptera > Chrysomelidae > Agelastica > Agelastica alni. The sequence goes on along the minus strand of OX467710.1, from coordinate 82,352,360 downwards.
TTATAGATATATGTACTCAAAAATTGACTAAACTTTTTAAGTAAATAAACCTGTATACATTTTAAGTTGTTTTTTTGTTAATTGTTTTCTAAAAGATAAGAATGGGATTTTGCAAATAGGAGGTGAAAATACGTTAATTAGCTCGGTAAATGGTACTAAAGGTAAAGTAAACTATTGAATTTGTTTGGGGTGCCTATTTTTAGCGATTTTTGATTCTAAAAATCGCTTGGTGCCCTTACGTGGTTTTGTAATTTTAGTTTTTTAGTTTGGTATTCAGAAAAAAATATGATTGTATAGATTCGTGAACTGACCTATACAATCCCCCAAATTGAATTCAATAGCGAAATCAAGTAGCCACGAAACCCTGAGGAAATCAGTAATATTTCAGTATTATTATTATTTATTTATTTCAGTATTCTTTTTTCATATGTAACAAAATTTAGTTATTCAATTTTTTTTAAATTTCCGTAACAAATTGACAGTTTTAGTAAATATAGATATTTTCTTTTTAATTCCGTAACATCATTTATAAAGATCTTAAACAACAGCGGGCCGAGGATTGATCCTTGAAGAACACCTGATGATGCTGTATATGTGATAGACTTGAATCCATTGACCTAAACAAATTGTGTACGAGCCTAAAAATAAGAACGAAACAGCTCCTCCAGGAAATCAGACAGCCCAAATTATATAAGTTTGTTTAGAAGAATACCGTGATCCAGTCTATCGAAGGCTTTCGAGAAATCTGTGTAAATAACATTAGTCTGGGTGTTATTGTCAATTGATTCAGCGATATGCTCAGTAACTGTAACCAGATTGGTAACGGTTGAACGACCCTTCATGAAACCGTGTTAATAACTTGAGATTCTACTGTTAACATGTCGGTAAACTACTTGTTCTAATAATATTTCAAATATTTTTGAGAAATTGCATATTATCGAGATAGGCCGGTAGTTTGATATGTCTTGCTTGTTACCTTTTTTGATTACTGGACAAACTTTTAATGTCTTCCAGATGGTTGGAACTTTCGCGGTCTTTAAGCATAAGTTAATAACTGTAGACAACGGACGTGCACGGACAGTTGAACAATCTTAAGGTAAAAAAGCAGGAATATTATCTGGTCCAGCAGTCTGTTTAGGCGCCCTGTACTTCAATTTCACTGAAATTGTTCACATGCAGAGCAATGTGCAACAGAGCATATTTTTCGCGATTTTATCACCATATCACCTTTTTTAATAATTTGCATTTTCGGATTTTGTGGTTTATTAACACGAACTCTTTACAAAATATCGTTTAAATATAACACTTTTAATGACAAATTGCTCGAAATAATATATAAAGTTCACTAAAATCCATATAAACAAATAGAGGTTGGTTTGTTGTTCACACCTTGAGAAGTTCATACGATCAATAATAGATATCGCTCAATCCGTGAATTTGTCAATTTTGACATCGACGTGATATAGTTATTAGACAATCATTATTATAGATTTATGATTTTATTAAAACGACTCTAATAAATCAAAAGAAAACTTGGGTTAAACTTATGAGGTACATAATTATTTTGACAGAAAAGATGTTTAATAATGGTGTAATATTTTATGTAACTACTAGTTACACAGTTTTTTTTCTTTAAATACAAAATTGCTTTATTCTTTTTTTTTTGTTGTTGTTTTTTTCTCATTTAATTTTATCTTTTGACAAAAAAATTGGTAAAAATAACATTTAATAGGTTACTATTATTATTTATTTAAAAGCCTTTGTTGACTGCAAGCATCTTGAATGTTACTGTTTGTATTTGTTAATTGTGCATGTATTACTTTTATTTTATGTATAAGTGTCTGAAAAAAAATAATTTTGATAGAATTATGTGATTTTAATTTTAGTTTATTTTAACAAAAATTATGGCGAAACCAACAATTTAATATTTTTATTTAAATTTTTGTACGTCTTTTTTTATTCTCTTTCTAGGTGTCACCATTTTTTTCGTCTTCATCTGCAAGAAATCCATTTTTAATGATTTCTCAAAAACACCGACTGGTTCTAGATTATATAAAGAATACTCTTCACTTAAGTATTGTTGTTTAACATATTTAAACAGTTAGTCGTTGGTACGATTTTTTGGCATACATACATATAGTTACGCATTTTTCCCGTAGGAGTAGGCAGAGAACATTTCGTTCCACTTGCTACGGTTCTTTCACACATCTTTTGCTTTTTTTACTTTTATCAGTGCTCCCATACATGCTCGTCGGTTGTTGGTACTCTTTACCTGGCCTTTCTTCAAAACAATGTTGATGTTTTAAATTTGTTTCGTCAATCTTTCTTTATCCATCCTTTCTACGTGTCCAAATGATTTAAGCATTCCTTTATCTATTTTTGTAACCACATCTTCTTTTACACCACAGCGTTCTCTTATCTCACTATTTTTTACTTTATCCAATTTATCCAACTGAGTCACTCCGGCTATACTTCTCAGACTACTCATCTCCGCAGCAATAATACTGTTTTTATGCTTCTTTTGCCAAACCCAACATTTACTACCATACATAAGTTTAGGAACAAAAACTTCTCTATGCACAGCCAGACGTGCTTTTTTCGACACTTTCTGGCTGCTTATAAAGCTATGCAGTGTCCCATTTATTTGTTTTCCTGCCAACATTCTTCGCTCAATTTCACTGTCATTCTTTCCATCTCTCGTAAACTTTGAACCTAAGTATACAAACTTATTTACTTGTTCCACTACTCCCTTTATCGGAACTTCACAGTTTGTCATTCTTTCTGCTCTTTTTTACTGACATAATTTCAAATTTTTTGTATCATGGGATGTAGAATGTCTTTAAAGATGCTCATGATTAATGCTCATATACATAAATTTAAGGATAATATGGGAGCTTATTCGTGTTATACAATTTTTGCACAAATAATAAAATTGAGATTAATTTTTTATATATATTTTTTTATTTCCAGATATAAAAGCAATAAAAATCCCACGTGCACAATTACTGTTAACCAGTGTTATTTATGGTATTCTACTAGAAAACTATAAAACGCCTTAAAAATATCTTCTTTTAATCTGTACCTTCACAGCTTTTAGCGACTTACAACACCAGAATATTTCTAATACAATTATTATCACAGAATAGAATAAATTCAACTTTATTTACCACACACAGCTTTAATAGAGTTGCTTTTAGCACCAACAGTTTTTGCATATGGTTTTATTGAAGTAAAAATTAAATCAGGATAAAGAAATTACCGTTGGTAGATCCTAAGAATTATGGTGACACGCGTTTTAATCCCCAAGCAAAATATACCAAGGGACAAATATTCCTCGTCATAATATAATAGACAAAATATGTCCCAGTATAAAGGAAAACGCAAAAGAGATATTATACCATTTAAAATACCCACGATTTTCCTAAAAAACCAGCTTTCACATATTAGGTAGTTTCTTTTCCCTCCCCTTTTCTCCCTTTCCTTTTATGCGAATTTCGCTTTCGGGAGTTTCCCTTCCGGAAGTTTCATTACAATGCGTCACAAATTTTACAACATTTCATAACCTTAAATAATACAGGTTAGTCTACAATTTTGATACAAAAAAACGCCCAAAATAGTTGTGAATATTATAAACAAGCATTCAAATTTTGGCTCCAAATTGGTTGTTTTAAAATGCTGCTATCTGTCGTTGGATTTTTTATCCAACATTTTGTTATTTTTAATATCGATAATCTAGTTTTTATCGTTTTAAACAAAATTATATCTTTTTTACATCACACTTAGTAAAATATTTACTATTACCAAAATTAATAGACTCTATTTGCTCCCCTCAAGAAAATCATAAGTGAATGATGTAAAAGTTGTTTTGGTAATAAAAAATTAATGTGTCATTTTTTTATTAATTTCGTGGTGTAATTTATTTCCTCAAATAATTTGTTTATTATGTTAACGACGGTGAGGTTATTTTATGATATACATATGTTATTAATAAATGTTCAATATTTTCGTTCAAGGGATTTTATGTCGGGGATTTTATGTCACGGGGATATTTTGTAGAGAATTTTATGTCTTAGGATCAAAACGCAGGCAACCAAGAATTATTATTAAAAGTTTAAAGGCTTATGAGAAAAAAGCTAAAAAAAATTCCTATCCTATCCAATCTGTAAATTTAAAAACTTAATATTAACAATTTCTTATTTTTTTCAAAATAATAAATATCTACCGCATTTCTTTACTACCATTCGATTAATATGATAGTGTTACTACACTTTTCCAGTCTAAGTACAACTATAAACTAAATTTTTATTTTAATTTACTCGAATTCGTTCGTCCGGTTAAAACCGGAGTGTGTATTCTAGCATAAATATACAACAATGTTCTTTTAAACTTAAATGCTCTTAGGATCAAGCTGAACATTTCTAATCCTGTTTAAAAAATCTTATAACTCTTTTTTTCCATTATATTTGTTATCATTTTTGAAAAGATCAAAAAAATGACGACTATCCAGATTTGTCAAGTCATTATTACATCGTTATCTCCAGTGTGGAAAAGCCAAGTGGAATAAATTCGTTATTCCAATTATTGGGTAGACTTGGAATTTTTAAAAAAAAAGAGTCATGTTAACGGGTCCCACCATATTTCTAAAGTCAGCAGATGTTCAGTGCCGATTCATACCGAATTGGGTACCAGTGTCGTATCTTAAATATTTTGTAATAGTTACCAAATATTTATGTTGCTAAAAATGTATTAAAATTGACATTTTTTTTAAATTGCAATCAACATTATCATAAATTAAGGATTTTTTATGAATGCATAACGTTTTTTTTACCATCTTATTACCTATAAAATCGTTTCCTTGACAATTAATGTTTGTTTATTGTTGTGACAAAAGTGTAGGTCGGCAAAAATTTAAATATTAAATTAAAAATTAAAATATTGAATTTATAACATTTGGCTAATCTAAACTATAAAGAGAATGTCCAATCTCTGAATTGTAAATTCTAGACCTCAAAATATGATAACTCTGCCCAACATGCCTTTTACAAATATTACTAGTTTCCGAGATACCGGGTGTTTAACGTTTAAATATGGATTTGGATTTTCGGAATAATTTTTTATGTTTTTACAAATTCTATTAAAAAATTGGTAATTTTACGTTTTTTGGCATGAGGATTGCAAATTTGGACTCTTATTTAGCATTGCAAATAGAGGGCGCTTGTTACACTTGGTTATGTTTAGTAAACCAAAACGAATTTTTTTTCGGCTGAACTATGAGTAAGACAATAAAAATTATTAAAAAGCATTAAATTTCACTAAAAAAGTTACTCTTGTTTGATTCTTGTAACTCGATCGGTTATCGAGTTATTTTCTTCCAAATAGTTCAATGAATTTTAATTTTATAAAAAATACAATAACAAACTAAAAATTAAAAATCAAAAATAAAAATAATAAAGTAAATGTTTAAAATGCCCACCATTTACTGCAATACAATTCATAGCCCAGTCAAATAGACTATGAAATCGGGTTTTGGCAGATATAGCTGACACTATATGGAAATAATAGGAAAAATGCGTACAAAAGTGTGGGTAACGTAAAAAAGTTCTTAACCTCCGGGAAGGGGATGAAAAAAATTAAAAACTACCCCGAAAAACGATTTTTAGGTTATATTTGAAAAATATAAAAAAAAGTTTAAATTAAAACGCACCTTCTCACCCCTACGACGGTTAAGAGTAATAAAAAAAAGAAAATTCAATAAAAAATATAAAAATTAGCCTTTTTTATTATTTTATTTAAAAAGTTACAAACAACAATCGTGGAGGAATTTTTTTTTTCATCCCTCCTAATATAAGTCAAGGCGTGAAAACGGTTCTGGCTCGATATTTGACTTAAAACGGGTTACTTAAAAAAAATTCATATAAATTTTTAATTTTTTTTTTTTTGATTTATATTTATGTTTATAAATATTTACCTGTAGGAAATAACCTTTTCTAAAGACAGGTAATTTATATATTTTATATATTGGATAAAAAAATTTTTTTTTCTCTACGATTGTTGTTTTTAATTTTTTTTACGTCCTTCCCGGGGGCTGACAACTTTTTTACTTTACCCACAGTTTTGTACGCATTTTTCTGATTATTTCCATATAGTTTAAGCCATATCTGCCAAAAACCTGATTTCAGAGCCTTTTTGCCTGGACTATTATGATCGGCTATACAACCCATAAGTCAATACGGAGCTACAAAAACTATCACTGTCGATGAAAAAGATGAAATTTTATTTCGTGTTGCAGAGAATCTAGATATAAGCACTCGCCGATAAAGCCTGCAACAGGGTTAAGCCATATCATTACACTTTTGTTCAGAATTTATTACCCCAAGATTTGCATTACATTTTGCCCAATTTTTGCAAGATAAACAAAATGTTAACCCAGATTTTCTGAATACAATTCTTTTTACTGATAAGGCAACATTAACCAGACGAGGAATATTTAATTTAAAAAATAATCTGAAAATGCAGATGCTAAGAGAAAAACACATTTTTAGCACAATTTAAGGTTAACATTTGGAGTGGAGGAATTTCTAATTATTTAGTAGGACCTTTTGAACTACCAACCAATTTAAATAAACCTCTTTATTTATTTATTTTTTAAATTCCGCATCAACCGTGTAGGTTATTAGCGGTAGATACATTTTATATAGATTAGATGGTTCTATATTTGTTTTATATCAAATGGAATAATTTTGTTTCTATAAGAAATTTTTTAATGCTGTCAACTTTGCAGTCCTGACCCAAGATGTCTATCAGGTTTAAAAATAGTTTTTTTTGTTTTCTTTCAAATTGATATTTGAATATTCAATTAATATGTGTTTTATAGATCACAACTGCAAAGTTGACAGATTGGTTTTTACGATTTTCTAATTAGATACTCATGAGTCAGTTTTGTGTGTCCGATTCTAAGTCTTGATATCAGTACTTGATTATTTCGTTCTTTATAATTTATTGACCACGGCAGTGTTTTGTCTTTTATTTTGTTTTACTTTCTTGCCATTGGTTTGGCCACGCACTTTTCACTTTAAATTTTATATTTGATTTTACGTCACAAACCACGGCTAAATTAACGTTAGTTGCACTGTCATTATTCACTGCTTCTTTGGCATATTTGTTGGCTAATTAGTTTCCTTCAAGTCCTACATGGGAAGGTGTCCATAGAAATTCTTTTTAGTTGAAGATGATATAACTCATTTTTTATAAGTAGAGCTATTGGGTGTCAGGTATATAATTTTTTAATTTCTATAAGTGAGCTTATAGAGTCAGTAATAATAAGTGCTTTAGGGAATTTTGTAGTGTTAATAAAAGTTAGAGCTTTAAGTATAGCATACAATTATCCCGTGAAAATACTTGATATTTCTGGAAGCTTATATTGTTGTATCCTGCTGGTGTAACCACAGCAGCTCCAGTACTGTATGATGTTTTGGAGGCATCTGTGTATACTTTATAATAGTTGGGATGTTTGGCTATTGTAGATAAAATGATTTGTTTTAATATAGATGTTGGGGTTTTAGTCTTATTGTAAGATTTTAGGTTGGTGTTGACAGAAGGCCAATTTATAAGCCAAGGCTGAAAGGTTTTTATATAGGGAGAGAAAACGGGCTGAAATTGAATCTGGAAATTTTTTAACTCCTGTTCTACTCGACAATAAAAAGGCGGATCACTTCGTTGTCTTTTTTGTAAAATTTGATTCAAATATTTGGAACGGTTATTATTGTGAACGTAATTTTGTTGTTTAGGCAGTAAGGATGTAGCATAAGAGAGTGTTAAGTATTGTCTTCTTCTGGCTAACGATGGTTCTCCTACTTCTACGTATAAACTTTCAACTGGTGCTGTTCTATAGGATTTTATTATGGACAGAGTCAAGGGTTTTTGGGATGTGTTTTAGCCATAGACCTATTATCAGAGGAGACGGAACTATTTACTTTTAAATACAATCAAACATCCCCACTTTCTGGTCGACTGTATTGTCTTTATGCGGCCAACTGTGATGTTGCCTGCTCTCTAGTTATGTCAAGAGGTTTGTGATTATTATGGAATCGTCCATAGTATTTGTTTATTATATTTGCAACAATATTGTGACCATAATGCTATATCTTATTAATATTTCATGAATTATAACAACCTGAATAATACAACCCAATTTATGGAATGTTGAGCCATTAACTATTTCATTTCGTTAGATCATAGAAATGTGTTGCTCAATAAGCGACAACGCCGCACGGCTTGTCTAAATCGTTCCACTTGCAATAATGTGTTTTTACTACGAAATCGGCTATTATTAGTAGCGCTGTTGCCGAAGGTGTTGCAACGAGATTTTGGTGTATTATCGGGGATTTTTAGCATATTATCGGTAAAATTTAGTGGAAGAAATTATTCGTCATTGCAAAGTATGTAAAAAACCTGACTATTTAAGCCCCAGTGTTTATTTTCACAAGTAAGTTGGAACATCTTATTGTTTACTATATTTTTATCCAGTGGTGTAGCGATGACGAGTTCAATATAAAAAAAAACAGGTATTATTTTGAGGCATTACACACGTATCTAAATATCAAACGATGCGGCAATCAATACTTTTCGAGATATTCTCAAAAAAGGTTATTATTTCCCTGTTATTTAGCAACACTTATTCAGTGGTATTATCCTTTTTTTGTTGTTATTTGAAAACTATATACCTTCATGATCCATTTTATAGTAGTATTTCATAAGAAATCTATACATCTATACCTCAAATTTTATCCAATCGAGAAATCAAGGTGTACCCTGAGCATAATATTTTAATCTTTTCGTTTAGGTTACTTAGCTGTTAATAAATAGTTTGAACATTAAAATTAAAATCTAAAATACATTACATTTTATTTGTACTAATAATATTAATGATAATTATTTAAGTTGTTTTTTTCCATTTCAGACAGTTGGTAAAATTATTTAAAATTCTTTTTTAGTACTTTATTTTGATAAAATAATTTAGTTTAACGGGTATTAGTAAAACTGTTCGCTACAATTTTAGCAGCCCTTGAGTTGGAATAATTAAGTTTTATAAAAGTAACTTATAACATTACACACAATTGGCTTTAGAAAAAAAACTTTAACGTAACACCACAAAATTGTCGCCCAACATTTGGGGAATTAGTAAGTTTTTTAAGTTACACAAAATTGGCACCTCACTTTTGTAACTTTAGAAAAATTCTTTTAGTCGGCTACAACACTTCAATTTGATAAAAAACTGAGTATCACCTATTTATAAATGTATTCTCATTTTGAACAAATAGCACACCACTGATTACAAGCATCGCCATAAGTCGACAGTAATGTTACAGCGTTGCCAGCACGAGGACGGGACAAAGATAATCGATTGGTATTCTTTGTTATACTCACGGCCACTCTCGTGTAATCATTGCGACAAAACAAACAGAGTTTTATGAATGGAATTTTGCGTCTCCTCTAGATAATAGGTCTATTATTTTAGCGGAGCCATATGCAACTGCAGCATAATCAAGTTTAGATCGTATCAGATGTTTGTATAGTAAATGTAAGGTTCTTTGTTCTGATCCCCATTTTCTATCTGATAGAATCTTAAGAAGATTAAGACCATTTTGACATGATGAAATAAGTTTTTTTATATGTATGTACAAGTTCAATTTATGATCAAATGTCATTCCTAAAATTTTTATGGTTTGAACAAATTGTAGACGTTTTCCATATAATTCTAATATAGGCGGTTCAACATTTTTTCGAGAAAAAAGTAAGCATTTGGTTTTAAATATTAAAAATTAAAATCCGGTATTATGAGACCAAGGATCTAGTTCATTGAGGTTCCTCTGAAGTAACGATTTCATTGTTGGAAGAACCTAACCTAACCTCTTTATTTATATTTCCTTTAAGAACATTTACACGAATTACTAAAGAATATACCTCTCGCTTTAAGACAAAACATGTGGTTTTTACAAGACGGGGCACCACCACATTATTTTCTACCAGTTCGTCAACACTTGAACAGTTTCCGCATCGATGGGTTGGTCGTGGAAGTGAGTTTGCTTGGCCACCGAAAGTCTTGATTTTAATTCTTTGGATTTTTCAATTTAGTCGCAAATGAAGTCATTACTTTACAAAGAAAAAATTAATTCTCTTTCAGAATTGCGACGAAAAATAGAAGTTGCGAATGTAATTAAAAATAATAGACAAGGGTTTTATGATATTAGTAGATCTTTGCAAGAGCGGATCAAGTGTACCTATTGAAGTAAATGGTCGGAATTTTAAACATTTACTTCGAAGTCTTTTATTTTTTAATTTGGTATTGTTACACATTAAGAGAATAAATTTTTTCATAAAATTAAAATTTATTGGACTTTTTAGAAGCAAATAACTCGATCGGTTATCAAACAGAAGTAACTTTTTTGTGGAATTTAATGCTTTTTGATAATTTTTTATTGATAAATCAGCCTATTTACTAAACACAACCATGTGTGGCAATCCTTAAACGAAAATTTCTAATTTTTAAATAAAAATTGTGAAAACATGAAAATTTATGGCAAAAATCAAAATCCATATTAAAAGTTTAAACATCCGGAATCTCGGAAACTAGCAATATTTGTATAAGGCATGTTGGGCAGAATCATCAAATTTTGAGATCTGGAATCTACAATAATTCAGAGATTGGACTTTATTAATGAATCACCCTGTATATAGCCAGATTATAATTAGTTTAGTTGTACCATATACTAACAATGTCAAAATTATTCGATTCTAATAATAATTTTTTTAAGGCGTCTACATTTTCATCATCTTCATCTGTAAGAGAGCGATTTTCAATGATTTTTTGAAGATAGTGCACATCAAACGAAGAGATGCATATATCAATAATACTGAATCCTTTACATCTACTTCTCGAATTAGTTTAAAGACATCAGGAAAAAATGGTTTTAAAAATTAAATCGTCTGTGATATTTTTCGATAATTTTTATGTTTAGTTTTAAAAAATATGTACAATGGTTCAGAAAAAAAATATTAAAATTGAGAGGCGACATTTGGTAATTTGTTTAAGTTTAAATTATTCAGACAAAAATACTTTCATGGAATTTTTTATAATGTTTTTTTTTGGAACTACACTTAATATTCCGTAATTTTTTGTATTGAATCTAGCGGCAAGAAGGTTCGTTTGCAAATATTTCTAGTATTTAAAGATTAAAATTACATTTTTGAAATTGTATATTATTCAACGAGCGTGTAACAATTACGACGTGAGCCGCAGGCTCACGTCGTAAACTTCATTCTCATGAGTAATAGCCATTACACGAAAGTAGAATACTATACTTTTTCTATGACTGAGTGTTTACCATTCAATTTAAACGGACGAGATATTCAGCGAATATTTTGTTAAAAAAACAAATGTTAATGGTTTTTGTCAAACAATTTCATATTAGAAGCTTATAAAAGTTCATTTATTAGTTACAATATTTATGGTAAAATTTGTGCAGTTGGAAATATTTATAGAGGGAGTAAAGGAAGAGGAATCAATTTTCATACATACATACATACGCCTTTTTCTCATAGGGGTAGGCAGAGACCACTTCCTTCCACTTGCTACGGTTCTTACACACATCTTTTGCTTCCTCTACTTTCATCAGTGCTCTCATACATGCTCGTCGGTTGTTGGTGCTTTTGACCTGGCCTTTTTTCAAAACAATGTTGATCTGATCGAGATATGTTCGCCGAGGTCGACCTCTACCGACTTCCGTCCATTCACAGTCGCCTTATAAATTTGTTTCGTCAATCTTCCTTCATCCATCCTTTCTACGTGTCCAAACCATATAAGCATTCCTTTATCTATCTTTGTAACCACATCTTCTTTTACACCACAGCGTTCTCTTATCTCACTATTCTTTACTTTATCCAACCGAGTCACTTCGGTTATACTTCTCAGACTACTCATCTCCGCAGCATTAATCCTATTTTCATGCTTCTTCTGCCAAACCCAACATTTACTACCATAGATAAGTGTAGGAACCAACATACCTCTATGCACCGCCAGACGTGCCTTTTTTGACACTTTTTGGCTATTCATAAAGCTATGCAGTGCCTCATTCATTTGTTTTCCAACCAGATTTAAGTTATTATTTTTTGAAGTAGAGGAGGTATTATTTGGAATGTTTTTAGACCTCGGATTTGAAGATAAAGGTCCAATTGAGTTCACGATTTTTTGTACCGTATTCTTCTTGTTTTTTAAGGAATCGTCAATATATCCTTTTGCAACCGATGATGATTTCCATCCTGCGTGCCGTTTTAATGATGTTAAATCTTATCCTGCGTCAACTAAAATGGTGGCAGATGATCTTCGAAATGTATGTCCAGTATATAATTCTGGGTTCGGAAGTTTCAGAATTAGTGCTATATGCTTTCCCATTGCTCCGAATTTATTGATTTTAATTTTTGATTTGATTTTTGATTTTCTTCTTTGTATTCGGTATTGTTACTAGAGCAGCCGATCCAAGATCTTGATCAAACGTAGTTTGTTCGCACGACAAGCACCTATTAGTCCCATTACTGCTGCCACAAAAATTGATGAGTTTATACCTTTGTTGCGAGATGAATGTTATTAGGAGCTTTAGTGATGAACAGGCTGATTTTATCAGCAGTAAATATATTCGCTTTTATTGGCATATATCCATGAATTTTCTTTTCAGAAATGCCCGTCATTTAAGATATTTGTCAACATTTACATTATTATTTATTGAAATTGTGCTTCTTAGTATGGAATACTATTACCGCAAAAAGGAAGCTTAATATTAAACTGCCAATTCGCCAAAACAGGCTAGCAGTACATTCTCCGATAACGAATTTACATGTTTTGCTTTTCGCCAATCCATGAATATCTGGTAAACCATTTCATACATTTTTTTAGATTTGTCGGGTAAAAGGCTGATTGTACTTATACTGGCAGTTTGTAGAACTTCTGGTGGAGTGCAGTTGAATTCCTTTTCGCTTTCTGAATCCATTTTTACAAAAAGTCAGTTTTAAAAAACCCCAAGCAGGTAGTTATATTGTCAAATTATGACATTTTATGGCGAGTCTGATTCAAACATTGCACTGCATGCCCCATATTTTATTTTAATTTTGTACAAATGGTATCATTTGTTTCGTAGGTAATAAATCTACTTTGTCGCTAATTGGCCATAGCCCGTTGTGTGAAGGCTCTTACACACGGGGCGTGGTTTGTTCTGTATAATGCATCCAGTTCTCAACAAAAATGTTACATAAAAAGGGTCAATTTTACAATGGTCATAGAAAAAATAGTTTACTACTCACTAATTTGTTTTGTTTTAAAATATTTGGATAAATTTATAAATATATTGTGTACATAGGAATTGTTGGTTACTAGCTATTAAACCAAAAAAATTTCAAATAAAATACCCTTTAAATATGAAATTTTTTACCAATATAGGAGGTCTGACAATAAAGTACTGGGACTGGTACGATAAAGCTACTTAACTTTTAAAAAAGTACAAACTTACTATGCTCCTTATCAATATACTCTCCCTGTCTATCTACACACCATTGCATGCAGTTTCGCTATTGTTCTTAATATTGGAGAATGAAAAGATGTTAATCTGATAAGTAAACGCGTACTTTTTCCTTAACTACTTGTATGGACTGAAAATGGGTCGGATCTAAAGATTACTTTGTTTTGAAGAACAAAAAAAAGTGTTAGGAATTTGAATCAGGTGAATAGGTGGGTGGTAGAGGATAGAAAATTGTTTTTTGAACAAAAAAATGATTTACAAAAAAGACATTGTGGGAAGGTGCATCGTCGCAATGAAGACATTAAATTTTCTCTTGCCACAAATCGAATCGAAGTCACCTTATTCGTAGTTTTCTTAAGATATTTCAAGTAAATTTAATTGACATTCTGCCTCTCAGGCATTCATTCATCATTCATCTTATTCGACCCACAATGCCATTTAAAAATTTTGGGGTTTTTCTTACCCTCGCTTGGGATTGAAAGTAGTGGAGTCAAAAATACCGCAAAAGAGTGTCTCCCTTAAATAAAAATCAACGGGTCTGAGCGTTCTTCTAAAATGTTGACGAGGTTCCTTCAAATGGCTCTGTTTCGTTTTAGGTCGGCCACCCTGTATGTACCTAACGTAAAAAAAAATGAGCATCACCTGCATTTTCGATTGATGGTGCCTTTCAGAAATAAATTCACTAAGAATTATCCTCCTATTAAAATCTAGTAAAAATATCTTTCCCTCTGAATCAGCATTAAAATATTTTATTACCCAAAGATAAGAATTCACATTTATTCTATTTACATTTATAAATATTCTAAATTCTAAAGATTTAATTTTTTCAAGACAGTGAAAATACATCTCCTTATTAATTTTTAATTTAATAAAATAAGGTACGGCCCTTGGTTCCCTTGGTTTTTTACTGCAATTTCTTCACAATAAATCACATTTCTTAAAAAAACCAGATTATGTTTTAAACTTTTTAATAATGGCCAAGCAAACTTGGTGGCGGGCTTATTATTAGTGACATTTTATTTATTAAAGTCACTAAGGTAACTCTCTAATTCCTTTTTGTCAGACCTCGAATTTTTTGTAAAATCGCTTCCTCTCTATTTCAATTTTTAACGCACATATCTTTACAAATAATTATCTTCTCAGTATTTCAATAGTATTATCAGTAACAAATTCAAAAACACAGTGTTTAATTAAATATAACAATGATAATACAAACAATGAATTTATTCTAACTAAGGGTCTCCTCCAAGGATGCTCAACATCACCCACACTATTCAAAATATTTTTACAACAGACACTAAGACCATGGAAGAGAAAATGTGCAGGAATGGGAATACCAATTAGAAATGATCATCTGTATACTCTAAGCTTTGCCGATGATCAAGTAATCATAGCTCAAGATGAGGAGGATTTAGGTTTTATGATGCGGAAACTAGAGGAGGAATATGGGAAAAATGGAGTGGAAATCAACCTCGAAAAGACCCAATATATGTCAACGGCACAAGACAGGATATATCACCTAGAAATAGATGATAACCGACAGATCTCAGGAACAGACAAATGTAAGTACCTAAGGTTTATAATATCAAAAAGTGGAACAACAGAGGAAGAAATAAAAAATAGACTAGGTCAAACTAGGGCATGTATTAATCAATTAAACCCAATATTATGGGACCGCCACATAACCAAGACTAATAAAACGAGAATATTCAATTCAATAGTTCGCAGCATAATGACTTATGGTGCTGAAATGTGGGTGATCAACAAAAAAAACAAAGGGAAGATTGTAGCCACAGAAATGGACTTTTGGAGAAGGAGTTGTGGAGTGAACAGATTAGATCGAATAAGAAATAAGGAGATCAGGAGAAGAATGGAGGTAAAAAAAGACATACTAGAACACATAGAGGAAAAAAAACTAACGTGGTACGGACATGTTAGAAGAACTCCGGAGGATCGCTGGATACACCGGGTAACTGAGTGGAGTTCATTAGGCAGACGAAAGAGAGGTCGACCAAGGCGATCATGGAGAGACGAAGTGGATGAGGCGATGGAATTAAGAAACTTGCAGGACGGAGACTGGCAGGACAAGGACAACTGGAGACAAGGGCTGAAAGCAGGAAGGCAGCGACAGCTGTAGATATCCTGGATTTTATATATTATATATGAATTTATTCCTTCTTAATTACATTGTTAATAATAAAGTTAAGATTTTGTATAGAGTTATCACTTTATGTGCAAGCATACATGCCTAAACCGAGTTTTCACCAGCCAATATTAGGTATTTTTTAATAGTTCTGTTAACTGCTTTACTAGTTTTGTTGCTAGTGTTGGTTCTTTTTTCCATTTTGTGTATTTTTTTCAGACGGCCAGCGTAAGCGTAACCTCAACGATAATAAATAGATTAAAGAATATAATGACAAGGTTAATACTCTACGTAAAGGAATCTTTCACATAAATAGAAAATGCAGCAAAGGAAATAGGTCTCGTGATTAATGAACAAAAAACCAAGCTACTACTGCAAAGCAGACAACAGCGCAAACGATTAGGCCAAAACATCACATTTGATAATTACAATTTGGAAGTAGTGAATGACTTTACCTACCTCGACTCAAATATATCACATGACAACGACAAAACCAAAGAAATTAGAAAAAGGACCAACGCAGCAAATAGAGCATATCACTCAATAATACTTTTACTTAATAATAAATTGAACATCGAGAGATGTACGCAGGAAGACCAAAATTAGAGTCTATAAAACGATGATCCACACAGTTTTGACATACGGAGCTGAAACGTGGACACTCTCAGCCAAAAACGCGGAGCTTTTAGACTGATTCAAACGAAAAATCCCAAGAAGAATTCTTGGTCCAGTAAATGAAGGGGATTTCTGGAGGGCACGCATAAATCGTGAAATATACCAGTTGTATGAGGAACCCAGAGTTTTAATGCTTATAAAACTGATGCGACTGAGATGGGCAGGACATGCCCAAAGAATGCCAGATGACAGGGTCCCAAAAAAGGTGTGCTCAAGGAAAACCTGAAGAAAAGAGTCCGGTAGGAAAGCCGAAGCTGCGCTGGGAAGATGGGGTACGGAAGGATGCTGAAGAAATACTGGGTATAAGAAATTGGAGAGAACACGTGAGACCCACTGCAGAAAAAAAGCTTTGTTAATTTAGGATGGCCATTATAGCCATAATAGCTATAAGGATTTAAAATTGGCCAAACAAAATGCGATCACTCTTTTGTGAGCGTTAGCTTGCCTACTTTGGGAATATCACTATCATACTCAGCAATCCCGAAAACTATTAATTCGACACTAAAATCGGCGTTTTTATTAGTTCTTATATTTTATCTCATTTCCACTTCTTTCGTAGCGGTGCTAACAAAATAAGAAGTTTTACAATCAAACTTAGCGTCCTTGAAGACTATAAATTCGATACTAATATTAGCCGTTTTTAATAGTTTTTATATTTTATTTCCTTCCCACCCTTTTTGTTAGTCTGGAGATTGTCTAAAAATTTCATTAAAATCGGTCCAGCAGTTTAGAAACGCATAAAGGACAAAAAAATAAACATAATTTGATTTATATGTATGTATATATATATATATATATATATATATATATATATATATATATATTCTTATTTTTCGCTTCCAAATTTTGGACAATTGGACTTCAGTGTTTGAAGTCAAGTACAGACGTTCTATTTTTGATATTGCACACTAACTTTTGAACATCTTGTTCAATAGATTTATATTTGTATTCAAACATTTAAACGACCCCACAAACAAATCTCTAGTCGAACTTTCTGACAAAAATGTTAATTTAAAAGAAAAATTTTAAAACGTGGAGAAAGTTCTTACATTCTTGTGAAGAAAAAGCACCTATTAACAATGTAAAAGAAGTTTTAATTTGAAAAAGAAAAATTATTTACAAGTACAAGGAGAATGTACTAAAGACCATGTGGAACCAGAAGACCAGAATGATGCAAGAATAATATTTAAGTGAATTCGAGAGTGAAATTAATGCATTAAAAGGGTCCTAAATTTAAACTATAATTTGATACAACAACTGTTATTTTTACTGTACTAATTTCCGTATAAATCAATACAGAATTTTTTAATGTTTTGGTTCCGATTTGCTGGTAACGTTACTTTAAAGGAATACACACATGCATATAGTTACGTCTTTTTCCCGTAGGGTTAAACAGAGACCAATTTTTTCCACTTGATATGGTTATAACACATGTCTTTCACTTCGTCTACAGTAGTGGCAACTATCACTCTCTGTTTTGCTCATCTTTTTAAGGTGATACCTTAGAGGGTAGTATCCAGTGAGAAGCCCCGTCACCAGTTTCAAGTTTTTCTTGTCCATTTCGAGAAGCTGTTTAGCTTTCTTGGCAAAAGGTTTACAAGCCTTTTCGCTTGTTTTTTTCCTTGCACTTTATCCCAGTGAGATTTCATTTTATCTCTTCCCCAGCGTCAAACCTCTTCCTTCAAGTGGGCTTTGGAAAGTCCACAAAAGGGTTCTGGGCCGGAAAATTGTGTATTTGCCTCTTCTTTGGCAAGGCAATCTGCTTTTTTTTGCCTTTTACTCTCTTGTAACCTGGAATCCACATCAGAGTATCCTGATTGTTTGCTGCCAGTTGTTTCATCCCTGTTTTATCGAAGGTTATACCTAAATATTTGTAATCTTCACATGCTTCTACAATATCTAAGTTGTTTAGTTGTAAGTTCTGGTTTTCCGTCCCATTGCTGGGGTATCTAGTTTTTTAGATGTTCATAGTGAGGCCCCATTCCTCCTAAGTTTTTTTCAGTTTGCGGGTCATGTATTCGAGGTCTTCTCTGTCTCCTGTCAAAACTACCCGGTCATATTCTACTTATTCCATTTTTTTTCCTTTAATCAGCACCTTATAGTATATTATGTTTCTTTTCCTTTCAAAAATAATTACTTTTTTCTTGCTTGCATACATAAATATTAATTTTTTAAATATTTATCCTTCTTTTTTGGTAAAATGTACCACGTGACCTCAAACACTTTACCTTTATTGGCAAAAAATAATCTCACAAATGTCTCTTTAGCATCAAAATTATTCCGGGTACTTTCCTCAAGACTCTCCATTCTAGATGACAAATCCTTTAAAAAATATAAATAGCTCTCGTAATATTAATTAATATTTAGATATTTTTGGAGTACCTGGTTTGTAAATAAATAATTTTTAGTCCCAAATTTTTGCAGCCTTCTTAACAAATATATCAAAAGATGCTAGTTTAACTATTTAAATATTTCAATTTTTAAAAATATAAAAAATATCTTTATTCTAAATTATTAACCATTTATATCTCTGTCAATTATTAACTATTGGATCTCCAAACCTATAAACGTTGTCATTTATGTAATTAATATGCGTATACATACCCTGTAAGGAAAAAGTAAGGAAACCCCGGAAATTCGGAAAACCGCACAAGGTTAGTCGTAAAACAAAGATTATACCCTTGGTAACTTTCAACTAGGAATTCAACGGTGACCTCTGATTTGACCTTGAACCTTATTTTCAAGGTTATTTTAAGTTCAGCCTTATTTTTTTTAACTGAAACTGCTATTTTTTATACCGAAATTAAAACTAGGGAAAAGTTTTACGTCCGGATGTGTATTTAGGTATGAGTTTAACGTAACCACAGAAGGTCAAATAGAGGTCAAAGTATGACTTCTTAAAAATGACGCTAGTTAATTAGTGAAACAAAACAAACAAAGGCAACTTTTAACGAGGAATTTAACAGTAACCTCTGATTTGACCTTGAACCCCATTTATAATTTCAAGGTCAACCTTATTTCTTTTAACGGAAACCCCTAATTTTTATGTCGGAATCGAAAAAAACGTATTTTAAAAATCATCACCTCTTAAGTCCTGGAAAACTAGAACAATCTGATTTCGCAAAAGTACATAACTTAAACTGTTCAAATTTCCTTTGATAAAAAAAAGAACCTACTATTGTATCACCTACCATTCCTGTCCACACGTTTAATTTTTGAGGATATTGAGTTTGACTTTCTCTCATCCAATGAGGACTTGTGTCTGACTTATATCTAAAGTTATGATAAAAATTGACCGAAATATAACTGCAATTGAAAATAAGGTTCAAGGTTAAGTCAGAGGTCACCGTTAGATTCCTCGTTGAAAATTACCTTTGTTTGTTTTGTATTACCCCTAAACTAGCGAGAAGTCATACTTTGACCTCTATTTGACCTTCTGAGGTTACATTAACTAACATACCGACACACATAGTCGGACGTAAAATTTTCCGCTCTTTTCGATTCCGGTATAAAGAATAGAGGTTCCCATTTAAAAAATGAGGTTGACCTTCAAATAACCTTGAAAATGAGGATCAAGGTCAAATAAGAGTTCACCGTTGGATTCCTCAATGAAAGTTACCAATGTTATGACCTTTGTTTCACGACTAACCTCATCCGGTTTTTCGAATTTTTTGGGTTTCCATACTTTTTCTTTACCCTCTATATCTCTTTAATAATTTAAAAAAATTAAGTACCTTATTCTGGGTGTTCACCTTATATTAAAAAATATTTTTAAATAGATACATATATACAATGCTATTAATGTTTTATAAAAAAGTGCCTACCTATTTTATTTTTATTGTGCCTGCTTATAACTGCATAGTTAAATATGTATTTAGCGTTATTAAAATTAAACACATATTTTAAATAAAATGACTGAAAATTAAAACGTTTTTTATTGACCTTAACAACAAAAATCAGGATTTTATTGTAATTATAGCAAAATAAATAATTAAATTACAATTAGATAGCCAATAACTTATTACTTTTTTAATTACAATAAAATTAATTAAATTACTTTTTTAGGTTATTGTAATCATTTACTTAACAACACTGTTTGTTTTCTAATAGGTAACGGTATTAACACTGATTTGGTCCTTTCGGTAAAGAGGTAATCTCTGAAATACGATTTAAGAGAACTAATTACTTTTATAGTTACAATGACAATAATTTTACTACTTTTTCAAGTAAATGTAATAATTTACTTAACTACACTGTTTTTTTTTTTAATAAGTAATTAATGTATTAACAATAATTTAGCCGTTTTGGTAAAGTAGCTTATCTCTGAAATAAAAATTGTTTTCATTTTTTTAATCACAAAAGAATAATGCAACTGTAAACTTTTAATTGTGATGTAGATAGCAGAAGACTATTATTTCTAAATGCATAACATAGTCTTTTTGAATATGCCTTTAGCTTCTTATATCAATGAAAAACTTAGTTGTTGTGGAAGTTCTCTTTTTAAAAGTCTACCATACCAAACGAAAAATTTTATGGATCCCTGTTGACTTTAAGGCTTTACCTCTTTTTCCTTACGGTCAATCCAATCTAAAAATAGCCTACTAGGATAAGTAACGAATCAGCTCTTGAAATCTTTCGTAAAAATAGTGAAGTACCTTTATCTTTTTTACACACTGGCTTTATTTAAGGCGGCAACAAGACCTCTTAGCATTTGCAATCTTACATTGAACAGTTCCTAAAACCTAAAACTTTCCAACTAGTGCGGTCAGTTTTAAGCAAAGCCTACACAATGTAAAAAGTTTTTTCTATTTCTCCTCCTTAAAATATTTACCAAAATAACCTACGAGTATTTTAAAAGCTTTTTTTATATTAATATAAAAGAATTTATAATAATTAAATAGGAATCCTACTTTGCATTAAAATATTTTAATACTATTTAAGAAACAGCAGTGAATATTTATGTTAGAAATCAAGAATAGAGTACTTATTGTTTTACTATGTGAAAAAACTGATTAAAAGAATACATATATACATACATATAGTCACACCTTTTTCTCGTAGGGGTTGACGGTTCTTACACATATTTTTGCTTCATTTACCTTCACCAGTGCTCTCATACATGCTCGTCGGTTGTTGGTACTCTTGACCTGGCCTTACTTCAAAACAATTTAGATCTGATCGAGATATATTTGCCTAGGTCAACCTCTACCGACTTGCCCATTCACACTCGCCTTATAAATATGTTTCGTCAATCTTCTTTCATTCATCCTCTTTACATGTCCAAACCAACTAGGCATACATGCTTCTTTTGCCAAACCCAGCATTCACTACCATACATATATGTAGGGACCAGCACACCTCTATGTACAGTCTCGTGCCTTTTTTGACACGTTCTGTCTGTTTATAAAAGTATGCAGGGCACCATTCGTTTGGTTCCTGCCATTATTCTTTGCTTAATATAAGAGACATACTTTCCTTTTTTTGTAAACTTTGAACCCAAGTTTACAAACATATTTACTTGTTTCACTCTTTTTCCTTCAATCATCACCTCGCAGTAATGTGAAAACAATTTGAAAAAGAACTAGAGACATATTGAATGAAATACATTATAGTGAATTAAAGAAAAAAAAAGTAAAAGGAAACAAGGCTGGATGACTGATGATATTCTAGACCTCATGGATCAAATACGTAAGTACAAGAATAGGGACGAGAATGAATACAAGAGGATTCACTACAAAATAAGACTGACCTGTTTAATCTACATAAAAAACTAAAGCAGGTTAGCAGCAATAATTGGCTCAGCTCAACCCAGTATCTGGAGAACCGAAATGGAAACAAAATAAAAGACAATAACTTGATAGATGGAAGGATATATTACACATTTTTTTGACGATGTGATATGATTGATGCTACATCACGACCACCAATTACTATAAACGAGCAATAAAACTCGCCAAAAATGGAAAAGCAACTGTATCGGATCAAAAAAGCACTGAAATTTTGAAACTTTTGGACAGCAAAGAAATAATAACTCTCACAAAGCTATTTAACTCCATCTAAGAGACTAAAATAATACCAACGGATTGGCTGAGGTCAACATTTGTTATGATCCCAAAGAAGAACAGAGCGACCAATGTAATGACCATCGAACAATTAGTCTAATGAGTCATGTTTTAAAAATATTAAAATAACGAATAAAAATGGTACGCTGCTACGTCTTTCCAGTTTTTTTGTACGGCATAGAATCATGGACTATCACAGAAATAATGCTGAAACGCTTGAAATCATGAAATCATTTAAAATGAAAGTGTATTACTAAAGATCAGTTGGGTGAACAGAGTTAGTAACAATATAGTTCTTAATCGCATGGCCTAGGATTTGGTCTTAGTTAAAACCATCAAGAGATGCAAATTGAAATATTTTGGTCATATTATAAAGCATCCGGAGAAATATAAGTTATTGCATTTTATTATAGAAGAGAAGATCCTAGGCATTTATTCTAGCAGAAACCAATGCCCTGAAAACCTGTGCTGGTTTCCAGAACTCCTGACCAGTATGCTGTATAAGGTCCATTCGTAGTGGTTTCACGTACTTTCCACTTCTTCCCATTTACACAAAGAACATTAATCCGTATTTTTTTCATTGTGTAAATTTCCTTTATTTTATCATTTAATCCTTCCCTTTCGTTCAAAGTAGCAAAGTGACTAAATCTGCACCACATCACCGAATACACACCGGAAAATAATCTAAGGTTATTAATTTATGTTTATAGTATATTGTGCAACTAGTGCGATATGTTGGCGATTGCTCACGAGAGCAAAGTTAATCGCACGAGCGAAGCGAGAGCATTCATTCGCAATCGACAACATCGCATGGGTTGCACATACTATTTTTTATTGCGAATGCAAAATGCGAGCCTAAAACAGGACTCCAGATCAAAAATATTAACTGAAATAAAAATATAAACTTTGTAATGTCAACTTGACAGTTGCGTGTTTGGCTGTAAACCGAAAGGTTAGTGGTTCAAATTTGCGTGCGACAAGAATAGTTTGCGTGTGCTAAGTATAATTTGTATTACTTATGCGGGATAAAAAGTATCTTAAAGCACTCTGTTATATTTAGCACTCGTAAAATATTCTTGTCGCACGCAAATTCGAACCACCAACCTTTCGGTTAACAACCAAACGCACAACTGTCAAGTTGACATTACAAAGTTTATATTTTTATTTCAGTTAACATTTATGGTCAGGACCCCTGTTTTATATTCGCGTTTATTTCAAATTCGCAATAAAAAATAGTATGTGCTATATACTATTGCGTCCGCCAAGTAACACTCAAATGACGCAAGTGTGCGCCAAGTAAACTTGTCGCACTCAAATGGGCAAACAGCTATTTTTTAACCGCAACAGCGTGCTCAAAGATACTACTTATTACGCATGATAAATAAAAAATATTATATTTAAATGTATTTTAAATATATTGTATTTTTAACTTATATTGTATCACTGTGTTTTTTGTTTTAACTTTGACAAAAAAATGCTTTAGTATTAATTTAAATTCAAAGTAAACTACATCAATTTTTTGAATTGGACACCATTTAACCATGAGCAAATGCTGGGAGCTATTGGAATTCTAAAAAATGGCGCTTTACAAACATATGTAAAAACTAAAAATGTATCTGGGACACTAGCACACAAGAGATCTGTATGCAATAATGCAGATCGTTTGTTGCAAGCAACTGCAAGAGGGACCCAACGGTAACGGCATCTGGGTTACAAATACAGCTGTTGCAATAACATGAAAGTGTCTTCCAGAACCATCATAAATCGTTTAAACGAAGCTTATTTAAGATTTAGAAACCGCTAAGATGTCAGTCTTTAACAAGAAGCAATTGCACTGTTCGTTTAGCTTGGGCTTAAAAACCCGTGTTATGGCAAAATGTCCAAGAGAGTCCTTTTTATTTTTCAGACGGGTGAAGATTTGATACATTCTGGCTTAAATTTAAAAAATGTACAGAAGGATATTCATTTTTATAGAGGAGGTAAATAATGCCCGACCATAATATGTTGCGGCAACAGTGGATAGCTTTTCAAATTATAATACTATCTAAGTATTGCCGGTGATTGCGCAGGCGCAATTACCGGAATTACATCTATTAAAGCATGTAAGAGACATCCCATAAAAAACATAAATGTGAAATGAGAGCCAAGTTTAATATTATGATATAGGCATTTGTTGTTGTCTTCAACGACAAAAAAAGTGAGATCTAAATGGGTGCCGAGTTCAATGGTCAGTCCTGAAATTTATTTATAACAACATAAAATATTTTATAAAATCTTAAAAAATCATTTTTTCTAATATTATAGCCTTCGCAAGCTTTAAGGCTGTAAGTTCTTATTTTATTCTTTCGAAAATTTGGCTCTTCCATGACTGTTTTAGTAGGTACTTAATATTAATTCGTATGTTCGAACTAGCCAAGTAAGAAATGACATTTTAAGTTGGTATATACATAAATATTTTATGTTGTTATAAATAAATTTCAGGACTGACCATTCAACTTGGCACCAATTTAGATCTCACTTCTTTTGTCGTTGAAGACAACAACAAAGGCCTATATCATAATATTGAACTTTGCCCTCATTTCACATTTATGTTTCTGATGGGATATTATTACTTTTTGTTCAGAAATTATTAGTAGCTCATTCATAATAAAATTAATAACAAATAGTTTTTGTTATCCTACTGTATTTTCCTACGTTTACAGGGTATAATTAACTTTTTTGTGTTATTTTTTAAATTTTCTTGTACCTTTGAAATATTCTAGTAAATTTCCCGTTCAGTAACCAGAATTTTTTTACGCGTTTTCTGTTTATACTTAATTTGGCCCTGTCGGGGCGGTATAACGTGCGCCGGCGGTTGTTCTTTACAATAGAGCTCACTTGTGCCTTGATTTGACTTGGATTCAAATTGATAAGATGTACTCCATTAAAGGCTTTAACTCTGGAGAGTCCAACGTAAGCCTGCCCTTTACTAAATATCGCACCGCTCCCCACCCCGCTGCTCCACGGCCGCCGCACCGTGCACCGTGGCTTGAAATACCTATTTTATTTAATTATTTATAAGTAATGATCTTACACTACTGATGTGCGCTAAATATTAAAATAATAATTTATACTAAATCCCATTTAATAACGTAATAAATACGAAAGTTCGACTATACTCTTAGTTATAAGTACTAAAACTGATATTTTTGGATTAAAAAAAATTAAGGGTGGTATGCAACTCGTTATATATTAACGTAAAGACCTTAAAATCCACAAATACCGGCTGCCATCAATTTTAATTGCTGATTTTTACATTACAGGCACTATAAGTAAGTGTTCCTAATAAAATCAATTAATTAAAAATTTTTAATAAAATGATAAAAATTTACTAGTTTCTGATTTATTCCTTTGTATTTACCCAATTACCTATCTGTATGCCAAATTTGAACTTTCTAGGTCATCTGGAACTGGGCTTGAGTTTTGATCTATAGGTCAGTCCTTGACAAAAATGACGATTTTGGACGTTAATATCTAAATAACTGTTAGACGTATGTTTATGAAATTTGGAGCACATATATATCTCGAGGGTCTCAATATATAAGCTAAAGTTGACATTTTTATGTAAAATAGTTTTTGAGTTATGAGGGGGACAAAAGTGGCTACTAATGGTTCATGTAATATTACACACGGTACCGCTCGCCATTCTGTTAGCTTGAACTTGGCTTGACACGCTACCGCGTGTCTAGATGCTTCAGTGAGGTGTTTGGTGAGGTGGCAAATATTTTTGCAGGGAGCATGAATATCTTGTACTTTGACAAAAAATTAATTAATTAATTACACCCATGCATAGACAATGTTGAGCTGCTATAAATAATTAACAAGGACTTGACTTGGTTTTTTTGTGTATTCTTGTTGAAAATATATTTTTGTGAAAAAAAGTAGGTTGTGGTTTGAATTAACTTAGCCAAAATTAACTTTTTAGCATATCAACATCAAAACCTTAATTAAGTTGAAAATTTCATAAATTTATTTTCAACCAATCAAAAGGCTTCTTATTATTTACGTTGCTTATAGCAACGGGAGATTATAAGTGGTAATAACCCAAGGACATTGATAATTGTCGAAACAATTTTATAACAGATTTCGAAAGCTTGTTGCCTATAAGCAACAATCTTGAGATAGATGTTATAAAATTTTTGAGCATTCATCAATGTTCGAGGGTTATACGGATAGAAAAATGTTTGCTGATTATGGAAATAAATACAGAGCAAAAACCATTTATTTGAATGTAATATTATCAAAAGTACAATTAGAATTCCATCTAATTCATATTTTCTTACATCACAAAAGTCCATGAACGCTTTCCACACAAAATTTTTATTGTGAACAGTATTCTTCGGTATATTCGATGCTATAATTTCATCAATATTATCTTGAGTATCACTACCAAATCGTGACATATTGAAATATTTGAATTGTCAAAATCGAATTGAATGTATCCATAGCAACATGACATGATTTAGTGAAAATAACCCATGGGCTCTTTTCAGTATAATTTTGTTTTGATTGGTTGTGTTCAATCAGATGACCACAAATTGACTGATTTTATTTGATATCAACTTGAGCAAAAAAATTTCGCGATAATTTTTTTAGTTCCTATTAACTTAATGGAATTAATAAGTGATAATTTTTCTGTCAAAAATGAAGCACTTTATATTTATTGGCAAAAGTCACTCAGAATAAAATCAAAATACTGTTACGAATTTTTTGGGTCCGTCTTTGTCGACCTTGCCGACGGCGCCGACCGAATTTAGGGTTAATATTTAATGAGCATAGAAAACACTGGATAATTCAAGAAATTAGTTGAACTCAATTCGAACACTAACTATTTTTCGAAAGCGATGATTTAGAATTATAAAAAAGACAGCGGTCGCATAGAAGTTTAGTTTTAAGTTCTTAAGAGTTATGAAATGTAATTATTGTAAAAGTTGTATCTAAATGATTTGTAAAAATAAAGTTTTATTGTGTAAAAGTATTGGAATAAAAATTGTTATGTTACTGTCAAGAGTTTAAAATTACCGAACCCAAGAAATAAAGAAGTAATTTTTGTAACAATACATTTTGTTGCTAACTTATAGTTTTTATTGATACTAATTAATTTGCTTTACATATCGAACACCGGGGCTAAAAGAGACATCAAAAAATTTGAAATTCTTGCACGGCACCTTTATTAATAGGCAAAAAACTTGGTTATTCTATCATTAAAAATTGTCTGTGTTTCAACAAATATATGTAATATTTTGACACTCGTTTATTCCGTTGGGCTTTGGCATCTTGTGGCTTCCTAAAATTGGTTTTAATCCCATATCAACTTTGTAAAATAATTTCTTATCTTCAAGAATATTTTCGTCCGTAAACTGGTCCAATGAAAATGGTAATAATTTCAAGTCTCTTTGGTTTTACTCATAAAATATTTGACAATTACGTAGAATAGGTCGTAGGGTTTATCTTCTCATTATATTAAAAGCAACTCCAATTTATGATATTTTCTTATCGAATCTCCCACGCAGCAGAATTAATTCCCGATAATTTTTTTCTCGGTTTCACCCATGTTTTTGTTGGTAGAAAATTTCCCTCGTCTTTGACTCGGGATAATTTTCTATCAGCAAAAACATTCGTGAACTTGAAAAAAATTATCGGTAATAATTCTGCTGCTAGGAAGATTATCAGTTGAAATTTTCAGCTCGAAAAAAAATATCAGTATTTTCATGTCTTAGAAGAATGCATAAAGATACAAAAGTGGTTAATATTGTAAAACAACGAAAAATTGAATATTTTGGACATATCATGACACACCCAGAAAAGTATGACATTCTACATTTTATAATACAGGGTAAGATTAATAGTAAGAGACGCCCCGGCAGACAAAGCACTTCCTGGCTCAAAAATCTCAGACAGTGGTTGGTCTCACCACTATGCAACTTTTCCG
This sequence comes from Agelastica alni, assembly GCA_950111635.1. NCBI lineage: Eukaryota > Metazoa > Arthropoda > Insecta > Coleoptera > Chrysomelidae > Agelastica > Agelastica alni. Next base: position 82,323,941 of record OX467710.1, on the reverse strand, counting down.
AGCGGCTACCAACAAAATATTGATTGCAAACATGATAGCCAGAATGATCACCAACGATCGTAAAACGGTCATGGCACCTAGAAGAAGAAGATTTTCATGTCTGTATTTAAAAGATCAACTAGTTGTTGAGCACATTGTCATTAAAATATGTTCCGACTTTTCAATCACATACAGTATGTGATTTTTAATTAAACTATTTTTTTCCACTCCTCATAAATCCTAATTTTAGTAAAATTCATAAGGTATTATTTAAAAATAATAGGACTCAATAAAAAAGAGTCTACAATTAGAATTTTTTAACGGATTATTTTTTAGATTATAAACTAAATTTATTTGCTCACTTACTATAAATCGGAAAAACCCATACTGTAGATGCGTTTCTATCTACTTACAAAAAAATCAGCAACCTATGTACTTTCTTATTAACGATTATACAAAAATAAGTATCTATATAACTATTAATTTAAATCATTACGTAACGGGAAAGTCCTTTAACTTCCCCTACTTCTCCTCCATTCGGGGACCTGGAAATCTTCAAAACATTTGCGATTCTCATTTCTCATCAACTCGTCAACGTACACATTCGCAATTATCCGGTATGAAATAATACATTCACTAATTAATAATGAATGTGGTGTTTTTATTAATCTTGCATTCCATAGTGATAACAGTGACTCGAAGTGACGAAGTGCGAAAATGTTGCGCTCACAACGAAATATTATCGCTTCAAAAGGAAACCTACACATGTGCGCCGGATATCTCAAGAAGATTTCAAATAAACGCCAACAATACAAACTTTATTAAGACAAATTCCAGTGGTATATGTTACGATGTATTTAATAATGATTTTGTTACTTTTAACGTTGACGAAAATAAAATAGATATACAGAACGAAGCTTACTTTCCGAAATGCTGTCCTTTAAACACGGTATACGACACGAAAAAGCATTCGTGCGTCAAAAATGAAAACTCGACACTGAATTTCTTGAATCAAACCTTCGTTAAAATTGGCCTAACAAACTGCAAGTTAATCGCCGATTTTACCTTGGAACAATCCGAAGACTTTAAAGATAAATTGTTCAACAATATGAACATTATAAGAAGAAATTCTTTACACAATTTGGGATCTTTTTGCATAGATAAGGACGAAAGTGATGCTTTCGTAACAAGAGAATGTCAAGAAGGGTTAGATAGTTGCGATAACCTAAAATGTATAAAGAAATGTTGCCAGGACGGGCAGAGTTATATAGATTCCAAATGTGAAGATACGTATAAATATGGATTGGATTTAAGTTATTTCAGCAAAGCTGTGCCTAATTACGAAGGTTAGTAGATTAATAAATATTATTTAAACAATTGTTGTAACTATCCATACTAAAAAAAATTAAATACACTTTAGGTAAATTGTAAATACATTTAGTCGTTTAATCATTTTTATTTTATTGGTTAACATTCCAATGGAGGGTTAAAAGTTAATGAAACTTTTTCCAAAACGTAGATATATTTAGCCGGCATAGCAAATTCAGCATACAATAATTTTGATAGGGATACTTTTTAGAGAATATTAATCGGTATTTTATTACTATATTGAGTATCGCTGCAATTTGTACAGGGTGTTTCAAAAAAACGTGACTCCGTCTTTAGAAAAATAAAAAAACTGAAAAATAATTGGGGTTTGCTTGTTAAAAAAATTTCGTAATGCCATCCGTTTCAAGATAAAGGGCGTTGAAGAAATTCATACGCATTTATTACGATTTTGCCGAAACTGCTGATAATATTGTAATGAAATTTTATACGAATATGTTTTAAAAGCTAATACATCCCATGAATTTTTTTTTATATTTGACTCTTATAGAAGGCGCTATTTACACTACGTTTTGTACCAAGTAGTATTGAACATAACGTTTTTAAGGTGAGGTTTATTAATCAAAATTTTAAGTGAACTTAGACATCATTCAATTTTACACCAAAAAAGTACTCCTGGTTAAAGTCAATACTGTGTACCGTTTTCGGAATATTTTAATTTGAGAATTATGAAGTAATAACCGATGCTGGTATAAAGTAATAATGTTTTAAAAAGGTGACCCCGTCTCTAGGATAGGTAGAAAACTAAAAAATAATTAGCGTTTGCTTTGTAAAACATTTTCCTACCGTCATCCGTATTCAAGATAAAGGGCGTTGAAGAAAAACAATGTATTTACACGGTTCGTACCAAGTAGTATTGAACATAACTTTTTTAAAGTTATATTTATTAATCAAAATTTTAAGTGAACTTAGACATCATTCAATTTTACACCAAAAAGGTACTCCTGGTTAAACTTAAAAAAGAAAATAATAAAACATTAGGAGTACTATGGAATGCAAATACAGACACTATTCAATATTCCATTAGTAATCTATCAATGGGATCTGTTACAAAACGATCAATACTTTCTGTCACATCTCAGACATTTGATCCATTGGGTCTTCTGGGTCCTATAATTATACAAGCTAAATTAATTCTTCAGCAACTATGGCAATCTGGTATCAATTGGGACGAGGCTGTTTCACAAAAATTATATACACAATGGTTAAAATTTAAGAAAGATCTAGATGTTATCAATCAATTAAGAATACCAAGATTCATTCGATCTTCCAATTCCACATTTATTGAACTTCATGGTTTTTGCGACGCATCCGAATATGCTTATGGCACATGCATTTATATACGATCCAAAAATGAGACAGGATGTTATGTTGCCACGTCTTTTTCGTTCTCTAAGAGTACTCTGCCAGCGGTCTCTCTACTGGCAAATTATACCCGAGCTCAGCCGTAAAGGGTAGAAAAAAATATATATTAAAGTGAGCCGCGCCACCGACGGTTCAAGCCGAAAACCCCTAGGTCTTGTAGGCACTAGCAGAGCCACACGATAAACAACTGAAATTATGGTGAACTAAATAAATAAAACTATTACTAAAATATATTAGATTACTTTACTCAATCAACAAAAGTAAATCAAGTTGAAGTTAAATTCCAAAATGTGTAACAATAAAAAAAAAGTTAAAGATCAGATAATATAAATCTTGAAGCCAAGTAAATACAAAATTAAGTACAACAAAAAAAAAATACAAATAGATAGAGAAATGAAGATTCATATGGAGCGTACGTGTGATCACACTAAATTTCAATTATCATACATTAACAACAGTTAGATAAGCTTATCTGTGATACTTGGTTTACATGGTGGCCCCCTTCGGGGAGCTAGCCTCCTCTTCAGGAAAAGTTAAGCGTTCTAGGTGCTCAGTTTTCTAGTTGGACCTTCAGACCAAAGCGCTGGAGTTGGGACCCTCTAGTACCAACAAGAGAAGGCAGATCTTCCAGATAAGTACAGAGATGGATCCTCCAGGAAGAAAAAAAAACTCTAGATGTTATAAGGTTTAAGTCAAACACTTCAGCAAGAATAACTGTAGCCGGTTTGGTTATGGAACGGCACCTGCTAATCAACAATGGCTTCCCTCAAATAAATCCCCATGCGGTCATTTTAACTCCACACCGAAATCCAAAAATATCAACAACTGAGGTAAGATAGAATGGTCAAGTTAAAAATCAAATGATTTTTCTTCAAAATCCAATTAAGATGGCCCAAATACAGCCAGATATGAAAGGAAAACCGTAGAGGTTTTGCACACTTGTTAATAACACCTGCCCTCAAAATTCTCACCACACGACTACCTCCCAAGCCGGATATCAAGAACGACACGGAATTGACGTCAACCAAGAATATTCGCAAGTCTATGTTCCACACTAAGAATCGCGTTCGTCCGTGTTGATAGCTAGCCTCATCTACACAGAAATGTAAACCAGACAATAATATAATCGATAATACACAATAATCGAGGCCAAAAACTAAAGCAAAATATAATAATGAAAATACCTTACTCAATCTCCAGTGACCAAAAATGCCATATCTATTAACAATTGAATCTTATCACAATAAGGTATGCAACACTATTTACAACGAATGATATATTTAAGTTACAACAAAATACGGTACGCGACACTATTTACGAGTACTTGAGAAATATAAAATTATCAGAGATATAATTATAATGGAACTGTAGAAGGGAAAAAAAAGCACGTTACAATGTATCAACATTACTATGTGCCAAATCCAGAGTTGTACCATTAAAACAAGTTTCGTTGCCGAGATTAGAACTTTGTGGCGCTACCTTACTCGCACAAGTTGCGAAAAAGGTTTGTGACACGTTGAATTTAAATATTTTGAAAAATTATTATTGGTGTGATTCCACTATAACATTAGGTTGGATAAAGGCGCCTGTTAGAAATTGGAAAACTTTTGTAGCAAATAGGGTTGGCGAAATCCAAACATTAACCATTCCAAAGGATTGGAATTACGTGAAATCAACTGATAATCCTGCCGATCTAATATCTCGAGGTATGCCAGCGAAGGCTATTATTGAATCCAAACTATGGTGGGAAGGTTTCCCTGGTTGTTTCAGGATGAATCCCAATGGCAGCTCTCATCAACTAAAAAATATTACTCTGAGGAGTTACCAGAAAAAAGAACTATTTCTGTCTTTATCACAAACAATGTGAATATCAATATTTTTAATTCTTTTTCCTCACTGATAAAATTGCAAATGGTGACAGCATATTGTATACGTTATATTTCCAATTCAAAAAAGTCGAAGAACGATCGTCAAAATAGAACATTGACATTAAGTGAATTGAAAAATGCATTGAATGTATTAATTAGAATTAGCCAACAACAAAGTTTTTCAAACGAATATGATGAGTTATCTCGCAATAAACAAATTGATAAAAAAAGTCGACTTCTATCTTTGAATTCATTCCTTGACAGTGAAGCTATATTGAGGGTAGGGGGCAGACTAAAGAACTCTAAATACGATTATGATAAAAAGCATCCAATAATTTTATCCCCAAAACATACATTAACTAATCTTATTTTATCCCATTAACATAAAAGACTTCTTCATTGTGGTTGTTTTCTATAAGAGTAAGATATTGGCCACTTTGTGGTCGTGATACAAGAAAGATAACTCGTAATTGTGTGACTCTTTTTCGAGCGAAACCACGCACTGAACAATATTTAATGGGTAACCTGCCTGAGGTTCGCGTCTCTCAAAGTTTCCCTTTTTCTAATGTAGGTATCGACTTCGCTGGTCCTATTTTGATAAAGGATCGAAAGGTGAGAGGATCTAAAGTAATTAAAGCTTATATATGTTTGTTTATATGTATGTATGTTTATATGTATGGCAGTACACATCGATCTCGTTACAGATCTAGCAACTGAAGCTATTTTGGCAACATTAAGACGTTTTATAGCTAGAAGGAGAAATCCAAATTAAATTTATACAAATAATGGTTCTACATTCGTAGGAGCTAATGCACAATTAAAAGAATTTTATTCATTTCTTTTTTCCTCCTCTGATACTATAAAGGATACTTTATCCAGGAAAAACATTCTTTGGCATTTTATACCTGCTAGATCTCCCAATTTTGGTGGATTGTGTGAAGTCGGTGTAAAGGGGAATAAAATATCATCTGAAACGAGTTGTCGGTAATTTGCAATTAACGTATAAAGACCTTCTTACGGTACTTACTTAAATTGAAGTTACAATTAATTCAAGACCACTGACGCCTCTATCGTCAGACGCAGCCGAATTTGAAACCTTGACACCAGCCTATTTTTTGATTGGCAAGACAATGGCAGCCATTCCTGATCTATCCCTACTTGATGCTAAGGAGTCACGTCTGAGCAAATACCAGAAGATGCAACAGGTGATACAACAGTTTTGGAAAAAATGGCACCGGAATTATATTTCAATGTTACAAGAACGAGTGAAATGGAAAACAAATGTCGCAACTGTCCTGAAAATTGGTAGTCTGGTTATTCTAAACGAAGACAATCAACCACCATTGAAGTGGAAAATGGGACGAGTCATTAGTATCCATTTTGGTAACGACAGTGTTGTTCGTGTGGCGACGATTAGATTATCCAATGGTAATGAAGTCCAGCGAACAGTTTCAAAACTCTGCGTTCTACCAATAGACTGTGACAGTGAATGAATGACATTTTAATTTATTTTATTTTATTACTTCTATAATTATAATTTACATTTGAAAGCTCATTGACCCTTTCAAGGCGGGCAGCATGTTAAGTTGTATGGTTGTTTTTGTTTTTGTAGTCATAGATATAATAACAATTGTAAAAAAACCACAGGGTAAATAAAATCATCAAAAGAAAATCCATACCCTGTTGGTTTTAATTTGAAAGAAAAAATTAAAAAGTTTACAGTCCGCTTTAGTCAATATTAAACACATGGTAATAGGGAGATGGGTCGCCAGTTTTGTGGATTTTGTAAGTTTTTATTCGGTTTAGGTAAGACTATTATTTGTACTCAAATTCCTGCAGGCGCAACTTTATATCAGCGCGAACGAAGTTTCGAATGTTCCCGTCAAACACGCCGACCGAAGTTTCTAAAAAAAGTGGCGAAAATAAAAAATGTGACTTTTTTTTTACCAGTACCGCGCGTTCTTCTGATAAAGCCGCCATTTGCTTACGGAGAATAAAAAATCATGAGATGAAAATATTTATGCATCTTGTAATAAGTTAGAATATAAACATTTTCTCCGTATTGTATGCTCAATAATGTTAATACTCAGAAGTGTTTAACTAACTTCTAAACAACTCGCATGGTTTAAAAGAAAGCGCACTCAGAGAAAAAATATTGTTAAATTAAAAAAATCACAATAACTACCTTTAATTTTCTTTCAACGCAGCAATAAAATCCTGATGGGATAATAAATAAGCGATTAAAATTTACTTGCAAAAAAAGTTTAAAAACATTGATTCAAGTGCAGTGCTATATTCATAAAAACTGCAGCGATTGCATTTCCGATATCGTAATAAAATAGCGATTAATACACCTATCCCCCGATTTACACGGTAGATACGTTCCTGAGAAAAACGTGTAAATCGAAAATTAAAAATTTTCAAGTCAAAACCGTGTAAATCGAAAAGCTTGCAGAAAATGCATAATTTTGCTATTTAACAGTTTTGATTTTTTTCAATATTTTTAGGTGTACACAGAAATAAAAATAAAATGCATTGACAGGTTAAAATATGTAATATATTACGGAAACACTGTTTTTTTATTTAATTACGATACATTAAACAGAAGTACAAAGAATAAAACCAAAGGTGTTTTATTATCCTTCATCACTATCAGAAATTACTCTCATTGTTTTTTTCGGAATCGAAGGTTGGAATTCACTTTCATCACTCGAAGTTATTTGTGCCGATTCGATGTTTGAAGCAAAAATATTTACATTCTGAGAGGTGGTAATAAAATCGGTTATTAACAATTGCTTCGAATTTTTTGTAAGATCCTAGTAGAGTGCGATAAAAACAAAAAAAAACTTATTTGGAAAACCGTGTAAAAGCGAAAACGTGTAAAACAAGTACCGTGTAAATCGGGGGATAGGTGTATTCTCTAATAAGTTACTACATCAAAATTATTGTGTGCTACATTTGCTGGGCCAGCTTAATATATTTCCAGAACTTTGCCCTACCATTTAATTAAATGCTTTTAGTAAATATTTTACCGGTATAACAAAAAAAACAAATAATTATATTTGAAAGTGGTTTTATTTTAAATATGTTTCACGCGCTTGCATCAGTTTTTTTTATTTATTTACAAAACTTTACGATTCACTTATAATATATACAGTACCAGTCCAAAAAACTTTTGATTTTACGTTAATGTGAATAAAACAAAAAATACATGAAATTTTAAATCAAGGGGAAGGTTTAAAAATGTTATTCTGCTGTTTCAAAGTGGCATCCCTGTAATATCCCCCACTCCCTCTTTAAAACGTCATATAGCAACCCTTACCTTGAGATACATTTAATTAAAACCCAAGGATAATGCAAATCAGCCATATAAACAACAATTTATTTTATCGATTTATTTTGCAGATTACATTTGACAGCGAAATTACAACTGAAACTAAAATGAAGTTATTACAAACAGCTCATTAAATAAATTTACAGTAATTTTTCAAAGTGTTCTCCGTTATTTTAAAGGACATAATATAACCTATTTTCAAATACTTCTCGAATTATTTGCTAAGTTTTGCTAGTAATTCGTCTACATTCTTCAGTTATTCTTAGCTTTAGTTTTTGAATGTTTTCGTAAGGAGTTTTGTAAACTAATGTATTTAAATAGCCATACAGAAATAAGTCGAGTGATGTTAGCCATTGTGTTACAGCCAGTGCGTAATGTGGTGTAGCTCCGTCCTGTAGGTATATATAGGTATATATATTGTTCATCTAGCACCATATTTCCCTGTTTATTGACTTGTCTTTTTAATAACTTAGTAATAAGTAGATCATTTTCATTTTCTAATAATTGTAGGTACAATTCTTCCGTTGGGTTAAGGTCTTGACAAAGTTGTCCAATTATCTCACTTCATAGAATACCGGCCCATACATTGATCTTCTACCAGGTTTCAAAGAAAATCCCGGCTAGACCTTTGTAAACCACTATTTATGTTTTGTGGTTAACCCTGAAAACCATCACCTAGTTGGAGGAACAAATATTTGTGGGTAGTTATTTTTAATAAACTGTGGCCTACTTTATTATGTTCATTATATGAAATAAAACAATAGAACACAAAGTGCTGACGGCAGCTGTTCGCCGGAGAACAGATAAGTGAGTTCGAATTATTTATGGCTCTAAGATTAAAAATTCAAATTCATTAGGCGCCACTCAATTTAGATATAGCTATACTATATTTGGATAATTGAGAAAACCAAATATCTATCTTCAACAAAATACCTAAAATGATATAGTATTAAATTTTCTTAGATATTCAGGTTGGGCAAATAGGAGAATAAAAAAACATATCACATATAAGAATATAATAAAAACACCAAAATGGACAAAGCAAAATATGTTGTGGACCAGAGTATCATAAAGTAATAATTACATAAATTAAATAACATCTATAACAATATTAACTAATGTATTATAGCGAAATACATACATTTTTATACCTGGTGTTATACCGCTCAAAGTTACCAAAATGGGGTATAATGGTAAGAAATAAACCTGTGACTGAATCTGCTATCACATAGTACTATGTGAGAACTTCACAAAAGCTCTTTAGATTATAGTTTATAAAATTATCACGGTGGTATAATATACGATATCAATAATTAGTTATTAAATAAAATGATGGTATGATAAATACTAATATGATAAATTAGTTATAAATAAATCTCAAAAAAGTAAGAGAACACTGAAGGTGTAAAAAAAACCTGGTGTTAAAGTCCAATGGTCCACATATGTAGCCTCTATCCAAAGTCCACTTGATGTAGTTGAAGACACAAAAACGAAGACAGGAAACAGACAGCAAAACGAAGAGAAGGTAAGAAGAAAGGCTCAACCTTCCAGGTCAGCCAGGGGTCGATGATGCAGCTCAGCAGGTCTCTAACCTCTACCGGCTACTACTAGTCCTCATCCGGTGGATGTCTGTCGACTCTGGCCAGGATTTAAAAGCGACTCGGTGTTGGTCCTCGTGGGAATCTTGACCAAAGCCAAGAGTTGCCACAAGAGTCGTCGTTCGATTACCAGGAGTCTGATGGTGAGGGCTAAGCTGTACCCTAACACCCTAACAAAAAAGTCTCATAAAAGAACATGTGCAAAATAAAAAACCAACAAAATGAAGTAGGTATATTTTCAACCTGATCGATATCATTGCTAGTTCAAAAGTCATAACTTACCTTCTGAGAAGGGAGGTAAAACTAGAAGATATCCAAAACAGCAAACAGGACTAAACGGACTAACAGGACATCAGGACAAAATGGCGGTGTTCCTACCGCATGGCAGCCTACCGGTGTTTGGCACAAATCCCCATATAAGGCTCCAAAAAAACCACTAACGATGGGTGCGACTTGATCTCGGCCCAAACGGCACTTCGTAGATTCCCCCCTAAGGGTTAATTTTCGGTTCAATACCGAAAAAGAATCCCAAAAACGAGACAAGCGCACCTCATCATGGCCGCACCGAAAAAGAACTCTCTGACCACCACGAGGACAGGTACCATCCTCTATTTCTAACAGTTGCTAGAAAAAACTGCACATCCTGTATGAAATCAGCGCCAGTTTTGAATTCCTAGCCTCTCATTGGTCAGAACCATAAATGCTATTGATTGACAGAATGAATTCCATCGATTGTAATCTAAAAGACCATTTTTCTTCTTTCTTTTCTACTATGGGCACGAAACATTAACGGCTAACCGACTTAAGACCGATGACAGAAGTTCTATGAAAGAAGTACTATGACAATCAGACAATGATATCGACGTCTAGAAAGTAAATATAACCTCTAAGATTATATTATGAAAAATAGAGAAAAAACCCAGTAAATACCTAGAGATCTCATTCAGAATCAACAAAATCCTGATTCAACCTTCAATAGCCTAGAATTCATCATACTAGAGAACACAACGGTATGTCGCCTGCTCACATGTGAATGGATGTTTTTATTGACTTCACTATCTTAAATTTCAGAAATCCAGAAATCCAGCCAGAAATCATAAGGTTCCTGCAGCTTGATTACATTACTTTCAACAGCCCTTAGAATGTCAGAAGCAAGAGTATTACCTAGTGTTGGAACTTGTGAATTAACTAGCATGTGATGTTTGTTTTGAAATAGTGAAATAAATGTTTTATTCAGGAATTTGATATCAAAACTGAATGTTCTCTGAAAGTACAATGCCCAATAAATAAAAAAGTTATCATATATAGAAAACAAAATTAACAGGTAGCAATTTCAAATGCTACAATGCCCAATAAATGAAAAATTTACTATATATAAAAAACAAAATTAACAGGTAGCAATTTCAAATGCTACAAAACAAAACTACAAATAATACATTTTAGAACGCCACTGATATTCACGAGGAGTATCTTAGCCGAATCAAGGATAACTTGTAGTGATTACGGTAGTTTATCACATTGCTGTCTGGATGATTTTTACCTGATACAGAATATCATATTATATTAGCAAAAAGCAATTTAATTAAAATTAATGATACGATCAGAAGTAGTGCGAATAAACCCACAGATAGCGTTACTTATAAACACTTTTTAGTGAACTACCTTCTAAAGAAAGAGGTTTACAAATTACAATCAACGTTTGTAAAAAAATTTTTACCACACTGGAAATACCAAAAAAAATTGTTGTACCACATACCCTTTGGAGGTAAAATTCTTGATAATAGTCCAGCGAAAACGTCATCAGATTTGATGGGATATTGTGCTTTATTAGCAACATTCTTACTTAAAATTAACCGTTTTTTTTGTAATCAACATAAGCATATTATCTTAGCATTGGTAACACATTGGTATATATATATATATATATATATATATATATATATATATATATATATATATATATATATATATATATATATATATATATATATATATATATATATAATATATATATATATATATAAAAAATTCATATTCGACCTGTCTTCTTTAAAAGTTGTTTATAATTATGTCATAAATATTTTTTTTTCCGTAGCCATTCCATAAAAAATTATTTAAAAACATAAAGAGTATTTCAAAAAAAAATATATTAAAATAAATCCGAATACTAGCATTTATAAAATACAAAAAAAAGAAATCAAATCAAATTTAAACAGGGTGAATTATATAGTAACATTTGTTAACCATGCCTTAAAACTTCCCTTTACAGCCCACAATGCTAAATATAATTTAACCATAAATATGAGCCTCGTTCTAACGCAAAATTACAAAGATAATGTGAGAATATAATAGGAAAGGAGAAAGCATCATTTTCAAAACGTTTTTATTTATATTAAACAGGTTTTTTGCAATCAAAGTACAATTTATAATTCTCAGTCGCATTTTGCACAGATACTGATGGTATTACCAATTGCGTCATTTATAAATATCATAATAAATAAAAATTATAATATAAATTTTTAAATGCCTAGTTACTAGTTTACACAAAACGAGAAATCATCAAAGTACTGTTTAAGCAGATTTTCCGTAATATATTAAATACAAAATTTTTAATTGGATATTGTTTAATAATAAATGTTTTTATTTTTATATTTTAAAGGTAAAAAAAATAAGAATAAAAACAGAATAAAAAAAGTAAAATAGGAAAAAATTTATTTGCACGTATAATGGGGAAATCACAAGCGAAAGTATACCGATTGGTGGTCTGCCCTTGTTGCTTGTTGTGGCAAAGTTGTAAATGTTTTGTGATACTTTTTCCTACTTAACTACACACTATCTACTAATCCACCCGTTTTCCTCATATTGTTCCTTGTTTGCAATTGGGTCACTGATCATTGTTGCTAATTAATGAATCACTTAGGTGCTAATAAATTACATTAAAAAAATAATATAACAGTTATAGTAATTAGCAATCATTAAGTAGGAATAATTTGAGACCATTTTAAATTTATTTATGTAGTTTAAATTTATCAGGTATGGCGTTAGACATACATACATAATTATAGTCACGCCTTTTTGGCATTGGCATGCTAAGGTTCTTACACACATCTTTTGCTTTTTCTACTTTCATTAGCGCTTTCATACATGCTCGTCGGTTACCAGTACTCTTGACCTTACTTCAAAACAATTACAATCTGATCGAGATACGTTTGCCTAGGTCAACCTCTACCGACTTGCTCATTCACACTCGTTTTGTATATCTGTTTCGACAATCTTATTTCATCTATCTTCTCTACGTGTCTAAACCATCTCAACATTCCTTTATATATATTTGTTACTTCGTCTTCTTTTAGACCAAAGCGTTCCCTTATCTCACTATTTTTCACTTTATCCATTAGTGTTACACAACATATACTACTCAGACCTACTTATCTTCGCAGAATTTATCTTACTTTTATGCTTTCTTTAACATTCACCACCATACTTAAGTGTAGAGACCGGCACTCCTTTACACACAGCCAGTCGTGCCCTTTTTAAAACTTTATGGCTGCTTACAAAGTTAAACAGTACCCCATTTATTAGTTTCCCCGCCAACATCCTTCTCTCGTAAACTTTGAACCAAAGTATACAAACTCTTTTACTTGTTTCACTCTTTCTCCTTTTAACGGCACCTCGCAGTTTGTTATGCTTTCTTCTCATTCAAAACCATTACTTTCGTCATACTTTTATCACTCTGACTTTTAGGGCATCATGCATATTATTAACTATCGCCTGCAACTCCTCCTAAGATGATGCTATTATGACCTGTGATCATCAGCATAAAGAAGGCATTATATGATTAAATAAATTTATTCTTAATCCATAAGCGCTCCCTTTCAAATCTTTTAGACAACCGTTTACGAATAAGTTAAACAGTTTTGGTGGCACATCCCCTATCTTACACCTTTTTCGATGTTAAACCAGTCTGTACAGGCCCGAGTCTAACACTTTTGGCGACCTTGTGCAAATTTAAAATAACACCCCAATATAATATATGTGATATAATATAATATATGATACAAAAGCACAAAAAATATTTAAAACATTAAAAATACTCGTTTATATATCACAGGAAAAAACTGACAAATAAAAACAAAACAATGAATTATTTATTTAATGCAACATGTCACCTTATAAAGGATAATATCCAGGTATTAGGTATTGTTATTAATATTTTAGCTAAGTGAATTAAGCTTTTTGTGCATTAATTTTTGCAAAGTGTTTAATTAAATCTTCGGTGTCTAATTATATTCTTTTTTTTTATGCATATCCATTACTTAATGTTCGTGATCACATTTCTCATTTTCTTTCTGTCTGTAGCTGTGTGAATTAGTTCACCGACAGTGTGCAAACCCGTCTAGTGTCTTATATTGCGCAACCATGACATCTTCTTCCCGCCAACGCCTCTTCTAGCCTCTACTTTGCTCAAGATTATTAATTGTAGCCTCTGGTATTTTTTATAGCGCGTAATGTGTCCAAGATATGGGGTCATTCTTTTTTTAATTGTCAATAGCAGCTCGCGTTCTCCGTGTACTCTGCGCAAAACTTCTTCGTTTGTGACTCTATCGGTCCATGAGATTTTGAGTATGCGACGATACAGCCACATCTTCAAGGCCCCTAGTTCGTTTATGGCTTCGACCTTTAGGGTCCATGATTCCACGCCATATAGATCACTGACCACACGTAGTACTTGACATATCGAATTCGAAGATCTAAGTTAAATTCTTTATTAGTCAATATGGAACGGTATTTTGAGAATCCCGTGTAGACGGCCTTTATCCGGCACTTTATCTCCTTTCCAGACTCCCAGACCTCATGTAGCCAAGTTCCAAGATATTTGAACCTCTTTACTCGTTCAATGGGTGTCTTGTCAATGTTTAACATGCTGTTGACAAATATATGTGGGTTTCGACTTAAACTTTAGCCGTTTGGTTCCAGTACAAACTCTCTATGCATCGAATATCTTTCTAGTCTAAACCCATACCTTTTAAAATTTCGATTGGTTTGTCGTGTTGGATATTATCAAACGCTTTTTGATAGTCTATAAAACACAGAGCGACATATTTGAACTGGTCAAAACAATATTGCACCATTACTTTTACAGCCACCAATGCTTCCCTTGTACCTAATCCCTTACTGAAGCCAAATTGTAATTTACTCAGCACAGTTTTACACTTTGCAGCAAGTCTGTTCTGTAACATTTTTAGAAATATTTTTAATGTATGATACTGGTTATGGTTATTGAATTCCTTTGCGTTGACTTTTTTTGGTAATGTGACGAAGGTAGATTTTAGCCATTCTGATGGATAGGTGCCTGTATCATATATCTTATTGAACAGTTTTTCTAGTGCAAATATGCTTAATTCATCAAGAAGCTTGACTAATTCTGCTGGTATTTCTACCTGTCCAAGGGCTTTGTTATTTTTGGATGTATGTATCGCCCTTTTTAACTCTTCTCCCATTATTCTTGAGCCTGTAAAATTTCGTTCCATATTTTCACTATATTGCGATCTTTTGTCTGCAAAGAGTTCCCTGATGTATGTTTCCTACACCGTTAGCTTCTCAGAAGTATCAGTTATAATTTGACCTAAATTATTTATTAATGTAGAATGGTATTTACGGCGGGTCACACCAGCTGCCTCTTTTAACTTTTTATGTAGAATGTAATCATCATGTAAAGCCTGCAGTCATTCAATCTCTTCGCAGTCCTTTCTCATCCAACAGTTTTTGCCTTTCTTATTTCTGATCTTAGGTTAGGTTAGGTTCATGTAAATGGGGCGTGGTCGCCCCTCCACCGCGACCCTTAGTAGGTCTATTGTGGCCAACCCTAAAGGTCACAGTTCACTGCACAATTCAGCCTTTCTCACGAAGTTTATGGTTGTATAGGGTGAGATTTTTTTAAAATCGGTAGGTTTTAGGTTGGTGTATCCAAATATGTTGAACCAGGCCGGGGCATGAACATAGTATATGTTCAGCAGTTTCATCTTCCACGTAGCAGAACCGACAGTACGTTTGTTGCTTCAGATCTATCTTTTTGAGGTGGTATCTTAGACGACAGTGTCCTTTAAGCAGTCCTGTTAGAATACGCAGGTCATTTCTGCTCCATTCTAGGATCTGCTTAGTTGTGTTTCTCAAAAGTTGAAACGGTAGAAACGCCTTCGAGTGGGTTAACCTCGGTATGTCGAACCAGTACGTGAGTATTTTCCTCTCCACCCAGTCCGAAATAATTGTTTTGGCGGTACTTGTGGTAACTCCAAAAACCGGTTCTGGTCCAGTGGGCGCAGATTCGGCCCCCTGTTTTGCAAGGGTGTCGGCTTTTTCGTTTCCTTCCACCCACTGGTGCCCAAGTACCCACAGTAGGGTCACCCTGTTGTTCGCATCAAGGTACTTTAAAGATTCGATGCAATTCCATACAAGTTTAGAATTTATCTTGTTGGAGCTCAGTGCTTTTAAAGCAGCCTGGCTGTCTGATATTATACTTATTGTAATGTTTTTATTTTCCATGTTTCAAGACGTTAAGCTTTCCTCTGTATATTTGGAAATATGCGGATACACAAGTGTGTTAGTATATAGTCATGGAGTTTCTTAGAAATTAGAAGGGTCATGAATTGTAATGTATTTTTAAAAAATATGAATACTTTAAGTCATCTGAATAATTGTAAATGGAATAAAATAAAGGAATATAAAAGAGCTGTCAGAAATGGGATAACGAACATACGACACAGCTGTTAAAATGAGCAAGGTACCTTCTGATTTCATGCAAGCGCTTTCCAGTGCGATCGTCAGCGCAATACAGTCTGCAGTAGCAAACGTCACATCAATAGCGGGTAGCGCGATTCCACCCAGCGTCCAGGTTAGTTCATTAATCAAACCCCCTACCTTTTCCATAAGCGAGTACAGATCAATCGAGGAATTAACAGTTGAAGATTATTTCATACGATTTGACTAGGCTCTGGACCTTTCAAAAATCCCAGACGAAGATCACGGTAAATATGCACGAGTTCACATGGGTACCGAACTCAACAACGCGTTGAAATTTTTAATGAATCCTCGCAATCCTGAAACTCTTTCGTACAAAGAGATAAAAAAACGTTTATAGAGCACTTTGACCAAACCAAAAATAAATATGCCGAGAGTATAAGATTTCAAAAAATCTACCAACAAGAAAATTAAACAATAGCACAATTTGCTCTTCGGTTAAGACGAGGCGCAGCCCATTGCAAATATGGTGGATTCTTAGATAGAATGCTCGTAGAACAGCTTCTTCATGGACTCCGATCCCGCGAAATGTGCGTCGAAATCATTGCTAAGAACCCCACTAACTTTACAGACGCTTACAAAGTTGTGCATGAACTAGAAGTAACACATCATACGACCAGTGAAGTGAAATCTACAGAAACTGCACCTGTACAGGAACCCACTAATAAATTAGGATACGCAGCGCCCCAGACCAGATGTGAGCAGAAGCCGTTTCCATTCAGATCAGGGCCGCGTGACCGAGCACTACAGCAAAGTACCTATGGAGCACCGTTTCAAGGAGCACCTCAGCGAAACGTCCAAGAAGTACCCCAGCAGAGTGCCCAAGAATCAACACAAGACAGGGATGACAACAGACCACTGTTTTGCAATGGCTGCGGAGGCTCGCACATAAGAAGTCATTGTCCATTTTTTGACAAAAATTGTAAAACCTGTGGTAAGAAAGGTCACATAAGCCGAGTCTGCAGGACAAGATTGCGACAAACCACAGCACAGATTTCGGAGCAACCAACAGATCACATCACCCAGGAAAATATTGATTCCATTGAATATTTGGGAAAGATCAACGAGAAATCGCCCTCTGCGCAATATGCTTATCAAGAATTCTTTCGAGTGGACACCAGAAGCCGAAAAAGCATACAAGGACATTAAATATGCCCTGATCTCACCCCAAGTACTTATGCCATATGACCCAACACTTCCATTGATCCTGGCAACTGATGCAAGAAAAACAGGCCTCGGTGCTGTGTTATCACATTGACTAGAGAACGGTCGAGAACCCACTATTGCTTACGCGAGCAGGACTATGAGTTCGCCAGAACAAAAGTTTTTCTTTTATCTATACGCCAGACACTTCACGCTATATACTGATAGCAAACCTCTGTCTCAGATTCTGCATCCACTCAACTACGGG
Source organism: Agelastica alni (assembly GCA_950111635.1). NCBI lineage: Eukaryota > Metazoa > Arthropoda > Insecta > Coleoptera > Chrysomelidae > Agelastica > Agelastica alni. The sequence goes on along the minus strand of OX467710.1, from coordinate 82,306,202 downwards.
ACAATCTCCAGCACAACTCTTCCTCGGACGTTCCCTGCGTACTCGTCTTGATTTTCTGAAACCAGAAAGCCTGCACACGAAAATAACTGAAAAGCAACGAGCATACTTTGATTCTTCTTTTCGTGTATTCTACCCAGCGCAATCAGTATATTTCCTGTCAGGAAATCCGCGGATGGACAAATGAGTTCCCGGCACCATCATTTCGCGATCAGGAGACGAAACTTATACAGAAACACTCGCACGTATACTGTGTTATGGGCTTCTTGGAGGACGTTTGAGATCGTCGCTTCAAATTTCCTTCTAACTATTATCACCAGATCATCCGCATAGCACTGAAAATCTACATCCTGCATGAAAAGCTCGCTCAGCAGAGAGTCGACTAGGAGTGACCTAGTTAAGGGGGAAAGTACCCCACCTTGTGGACACCCCTTCGCCGCCCTAAACCTAACGGACTCTTCATGCAGTAATGATATTATATATCCGTTTTCAATCATGTTTTTGATCCAGTTACAGATTTTACTGTCTATCCCTCTATCCCTAATTGATGTATAGAGTGACTGTGGTAAGGCGTTATTAAACGCTTCTTTTATATCTAGAAAAGCTGCCAGCGCAATTTCCTTATGTTTAAGGGAATGGCCGATCTTTCCTACTAGATTGTTTAAAGCTTAATCCGTAGATTCGCCTGTTTGGTAGGCATATTGATGGGGGTTTAAAGAATGATCCCTAAGATTCCCCTCTCTTATATGTCTAACAATAATTCTTTCCAGAGTTTTCATTAAGAATGAGGTAAGGCTGATTGGCCGGAAGGATTTAGGTAGGGAATGGTTCACCGTACCCGTTTTACGTACGAAGACAACTCTCACCGTTGACCAGCACAGTGAAATAAAACTACACGTCAAACTCGCTCTAAATAGTTTAACCAGAAGAGGTAGTAAAATTGCGCTACCCTTCTAAATGAGGGCAGAAAAAACACCATCCTCCCCTGAAGACTTGTATGGGGAGAAATAGTTCACCGCCCATTGTACCGATGTTGGGGTGACCACTTTTGAAACATTTCTCCAGTCCTCCCTTTTGGGTCGTGATGTTGATCCCATTGAGAGTGAAATTTGCTCCTGGTCCCTCAGAAGCAGACTGCCGGGAAAGTGGGTCTGCAAGAGAGTCTCTAACGTTTGCCTACCAGAGTCCGTAAAAGAGCCATCTGGTCGTTTTATCGATCCAATCTCTTGCGTCGGATCTCTGACGAGAGGCTTGTGGATTCTTGTGCTGACAGGTAGATCTGATATACTCTGACAGAACCTTCTTCAGGATTCTCTTTTGGCTTTCCTTATTTCTTTGTTATAAGTCATTAGAGCTGTGCGATAGATTTCCCAGCTGCCTGTTTCTTTAGCTCGATTAAAGAGACGTCGGACTTTTTTTCTTTGCTTGTCTAAGCTTCTGCTCCACCAGGGTGTACCTCTATGGTCCCATTTCTTCGTTAATGAGCAGTTTTCATTATAGGCCATAAGAAGGGCGGATGCGATATGCTCATTCGCTGCTTTTATTTTGGCTAGGTGCTGTTATAGGGATTTACAGTACCCGTTCCAATCTGTGCATTTTGGATCTCAAAATTGCACTATCAGACGTTGTCCTATCCTCATGTCAAATCGTATGTGTCTATGATCTGAGCATGAGGGATCGGTAGATACCTGCCAGATAACTATTTTGGTACTCATAAACTGTGTACTGATAGTTATGTCTAGAACTTCTCCGCGAATTCTGTTCACGAAGGTTGGTTCCGAGCCTACGTTGTTCACTGCTAGCCCTTCCCCTATTACATAATTATATAAGTACTCACCTCTTTCATTGATGACGCTGCTGCCCCAAGAAGAGTGCTGCTAAAGAAGGGGGGTTCTTTTTGGTCTCCAGGGAAGTAAGCAGAGCAGACGACTACATCTACACTACTATCTCTTCCTGTGATCGAAAGCTAATCTGCAACCACTTTAGGGGTGCAAAACTCTGGTAACATAAAATAGTTAATGTTTTTCCTGATGAGTATGCATGCTCTTGGCTTACCACCTAGAGTACACGCTATTAACTTAGCGGAACAGTTTCCTGGGCCGCTTATTCTGCCTGTATTGGAAGTCCAGGGTTCCTGGATTAGTGCCACATCGAGTTGCTCCTTGGCGAACCTCCTGCTGAGGACATATAAAGCCACTCTAGCATGTTGAATGTTCGCCCGGTGAAATTGGATGTGGTTAGACATTTCTACTTGTAGGTAGAGTGGGGAGGTTTACTTTCCTTCCCCGCATTGTTTCCTGGTGTAGGCCGTTTTGTAGGCGCTTTACCATGAAGGTTTTTTTTCCCTTTTCCGGCTTTTTTGCTGGTTTTGGCCGGCCTCTTCAGTCCCGCTGTCGCCGCCAAGGTAAATTCACCTACCTCTTTGGTTCTAAAGGTTAACCCCGAAGACTTCGGTATTTTTCACCGATGTCGGATCTTACTTGGCTTTCTTGAACCGGAATTGCACTTGTCCAAAGCCAAAATATGGGTGAAAATTTAGCTGCTCCAAATTTTTAATGGATATATCATCCATTGAAAACGTCCACATTTGACCAGGTCCTGCATTTTTCCTGTTTAGAATAGTCTAATCCTGGGTATGCAGGGTACGGTTCATCTTCCGCAGACGGTTGGTTACCTGTTCTCCCGTCAGTCTGGGTATTCCCTCATCGTCTGTGATGAAAGCCACACAGATGTGGGGTTTCGGTATGTCCTCTTTCTGAACCAACTTCAGCTGGGAGTTTTCCCAGGGTTGAAGGGAGCATATCACTTCCTTTATCCACTGGACCGTGTCAGCATCCGTACAGGATAGAAGGAAGATTCCAGGTCGAATGGTGCAGCTCTGGAATCGCACTTGTGGACCATCGTCCGGTAGTTTGTCTACAGAGTCCATGATGGATCGCTGTAGCAGCCGTAACTGTTTGTTTGACAGCTGAGCATTTGGGTGTTCTAGGTGGATTATGCCCACCTTGACGCCCTAAGCTACAGCTGCAAAGGAGCGTTTTTGCTCTTTTGGGTCCTCCATAGTGCGTGGCTTTTTCGCCACCGCTTCTGGAGTGCTACCATGCGAGCGTATTAGCTTGCTGGTGAGAGCTGGAGGGGATTGATCTCCGCTCCCTTTCTCATCCCGCTCTTTTAGTATTTGATTTAAGGCGGTTTCGTAAGGTACCCCGTTTTTGATCAATCGGCTAAGACGTTTTCTCGTCGCGCCGGCAAGTTTGACCTTCTTGTCCAGGTTTATGCTGGCCGTTACCGTAGCCTTGCCCCCTGTTGTCAGGTTCGTTTTCTCGGGAGTGGGGGATTTTAAAAGTACCCCTCTCAGCTTCCTGCGAGATTTGGTAGCTAGGAGGGTTTGTAGTAGACCTTCCATTTGCATTTGTTCGTCTGCGAGAAGATTGCCTTCGTCGCAGATGATTATTTTAATGTTTTTAATATTTTGGTTACTTATATAGTTCCCACTTGTAGCTAGAAAAAAATGGTCGACTACGGCAGAGCTCTGCATTACCGCAGCAAGGCAAAAATACTACCGGGAGGGCGCCTGGTATCCCAGAGGCTCTGTTAGCGATATCTGTTTGGGGCAGGCACAGATATCATACATATAGTACGCCTCTTGGCGCGGGTCGCATGACACCTTGAGCAAAGCCTGATGATCGCGGTAAGCTTGGCTGGCTTAAAACAAACCAACCGCACCTGTCTAGTTTAAATACAAGGAAGTAAGCTCCCTTGTACTCAAAGGTAGTAAAGATATAGCCGCTGCCCTATATCATGTCCTTAGTTGATCCGCGGGTGTTTATTCTTTAATATAAGACACCTTTCCTTTAAGCCAGGAAGTTCTCTATCAGCCATTGGGACGCGCCGTGTTGAGGTTAAGGACATCCCCGCACGGATATTCCTGATCTTATTAATCGCTGCAGCTCGTTATATCTATCTACGTTTAAATTTTTGTACTGTCTACGTTCCTTTATCATATGCAATATTTCGTTGGTAATCGACATCTGCTTTTTTTCGCACTTTTTAAATCCCAAAGTGGTTTTCGCTGTACTAATCATTACCCCTTTCATTCGTCCCCAAATATGATTTATATCTTGATTTATTTCGTCGTTTGACATTTCATGAATTTTTCTGTTTATTTCGGCCCTAATGGTTTTTTTTAGCTTTCTAAAATCAATTCCTCGTTTTTTTTTGCTCTTTTGTTTTATATCTGACATGCATCTGAGCGTTGCTTAGTGGGCGTGGTCAGTGGGAACATCTGCTCCTGGGTAGGTACAGTCTTTTTAACAGATAAGCCAAAGCTATTAGATTACGGACTATATTGTTTGGCTTGTCAGCCGAGGATTTCCAGGTGTATAACCTGCGTGGTGGCAGGCAGAACCAGGTATTAGTTATTTTAAGGTCCTCTTCTTGACAGAACTGCAATAGGCGATCACCTCTTTCGTTTTGATTTCCTAAGCCATAGGGACCAATAATTTTCTCAAAAATATTTCTCCCTATTTTGGCATTGAAGTCCTTGGATAATATTCAAATTAACGGGCTTGGCATTGATTTTGTGTAACATTGCTCTATCGGAATGCGGCACGAAATCCATCACATATTTAGCAAATTTATCGGACACGATTATACCTACGCCGTTCCCATGGTTTTTGGTTTAATTTCCTGAGTAGAACATTGTTCCTCCGGGCTTTCGGCACTGGCCAGAGTCAGCCCACCTAGTGTCTAAACACCTAGGATATCCATGTTCAGGCTTTTCATTTCCTGAATTGTATTTTTTAACTTTCCAGACTCGTAGAGACTTCGCAAATTTCAGGTTCCAATTCTAAGGGTTCTATTATATCAATTCTTATACCTCCGGGGATTCTTAGCACCCTTGATTTGCCGGAGACTGAGGGCCATTTTTGAATTGTATCAGTCATGTGATTTTCTGGGAAAAAAAATATTCCAGTGGTTTTCCGTTACCTTCTGGAGGGTTGATAGTTTTTCTTCTGTATTTTGACCGTCTCTAACCTGGAGTCAGACGTCGCTCGCAACCGCCCAATCTGCGACAGACGCTGGTATCGATATTTTTAGCTTCAACCCCTTTCATTCTAATTCTTTTAGCTGGTCTGATTCTATTGCAATAATAGCAAGATTACCTAGTCGGTTTTTCCCCAAGGTCGATCTTTAATATTTTTTTGGTATTTTAAGTCTTGAAAAAGATCGTTCTGTGGTAGCAACCGAAACCAGCATTGTTAATAAAATACGAAGTATATCGTATTAGAAAAAGAATCCACTAAGTTGTTAATTGTTATATAATTTAAAGTTTCTTCTGGAGACGTTGTAACTTTTTTAGTTTCTTGGTTTTGTCATTTAATAAATTTTCAACTTTTTAACATAATTCTAATTGTTCGTTTTCAGAATAATTTTTAAATTTATCAATATTCGATAAAAACGTGAAATTATTAGAGTAAGTAAAGTAGACTCGGATTTTGAAAAAAAGGCGTAATTTTGACATTTGTAGCTTTGTAGTTCTTCCTCTCTTTTTTTTTTATTCAGCAAATTTCGGTATCAAGACAATTTCTTCTTTTTTTCTGACATCCTGTATACTGTAAAGAAATTATTACGTAAGTAAACAAATTGACAAATTATCCATGAAAAATGGAAATGTTTCGACGTCTCAAACTCAAACTCGAAAGTATTTTCTCATTTACTTTGTACGAACCGTTTCACTAGCGCCCTCTATGAGAGTCAGACATAAAAACAAAAAAACAAATTCATGGGATGTATCAGCTTTTAAATCATATTCGTATAAAATTTCATTACAATGTTTTCAGTAGTTTCGGCAAAATCGTAATAAATGTGTATTTTTTTTTCAACGCCTTTTATCTTGATTACGGATGGCACTACAAATTTTTTTTACTAAACAAACCCCAATTATTTTTCAGTTTTCTACCTATCCTAGAGACAGGGTCACCTTTTTTAAAACACCCTGTATGTACAATAAACGATTGTCCAAATTTTTTTTATAGATTAGGACTATTTATAATTGAAAACAAATTTTCGTTTCAGAAAAATTCGCCATCATCCACAATCACTCGTGTTCCAATTTTTACACGATATCGCTGATCGACAACGTCACTATCCACAAAAACGGAAGTTTTACAGAATGGACGGAGCAGGAAATGTATACAGAAACCGTCGAAGATATGCACTCTTATTGCATCGAATATATGATCAAACCAACTTTCAGCGGTTATTATATCTTTCAATGTTATTCCGAAGAAGACAAGACGAGTACCAAATTCAAAATTAGATTGTGGCCTTTCATAACGTCCTGCGTATTTTTGATTCTAACCGTTGTTGTTTATGTTATTATTAAGGAATGGAGGAAGATGTTTGGAAAGATTTTAGTGAACTATTGTCTGGGATCATTCTTTGACTTCTTTATTTTACTTCTGGGACAGTTAAATTTGCAACCCACCGTCATAGAGTGTCAATTAAAAGGTAAATAATTTGTATTTTAATAAAATTATCATTCTATTAGTAGGGGAAAATATAAAAAAAATCGTCTTTCAATTAAATTCCATTAAAATAAATGCCAATTAAATGACGTATTATCTCACAATTTGCATTGGTTACTGCTATTTAAATACTACTTTTAAATACTTTTGTCATATTCGTTTAAAAGATTTTAAAGAACGGTTTATATTATCAGAACCTGAAAAAACTTTTAGACACACACACACACAAACACACACACACACACATACACACACACAAACACACACACACACACACACACACACACACACTCACACACACACACACACACACACACACACACACACACACACACACACACACACACACACACACACACACACACACACACACACACACACACACACACACACACACACACACACACACACACACACACACACACACACACACACACACACACACACACACACACACACACACACACACACACACACACACACACACACACACACACACACACACACACACACACACACACACACACACACACACACACACACACACACACACACACACACACACACACACACACACACACACACACACACACACACACACACACACACACACACACACACACACACACACACACACACACACACACACACACACACACACACACACACACACACACACACACACACACACACACACACACACACACACACACACACACACACACACACACACACACACACACACACACACACACACACACACACACACACACACACACACACACACACACACACACACACACACACACACACACACACACACACACACACACACACACACACACACACACACACACACACACACACACACACACACACACACACACACACACACACACACACACACACACACACACACACACACACACACACACACACACACACACACACACACACACACACACACACACACACACACACACACACACACACACACACACACACACACACACACACACACACACACACACACACACACACACACACACACACACACACACACACACACACACACACACACACACACACACACACACACACACACACACACACACACACACACACACACACACACACACACACACACACACACACACACACACACACACACACACACACACACACACACACACACACACACACACACACACACACACACACACACACACACACACACACACACACACACACACACACACACACACACACACACACACACACACACACACACACACACACACACACACACACACACACACACACACACACACACACACACACACACACACACACACACACACACACACACACACACACACACACACACACACACACACACACACACACACACACACACACACACACACACACACACACACACACACACACACACACACACACACACACACACACACACACACACACACACACACACACACACACACACACACACACACACACACACACACACACACACACACACACACACACACACACACACACACACACACACACACACACACACACACACACACACACACACACACACACACACACACACACACACACACACACACACACACACACACACACACACACACACACACACACACACACACACACACACACACACACACACACACACACACACACACACACACACACACACACACACACACACACACACACACACACACACACACACACACACACACACACACACACACACACACACACACACACACACACACACACACACACACACACACACACACACACACACACACACACACACACACACACACACACACACACACACACACACGATGCGATGGTAAACATAAATAAAAACTATATTTTGTTGGTTCATGGTACGAACTTTTACCAGGGATAACTCTTTGTCGAAAATAAGTTTCCTATATACGTCATACTTTGAGAATGACACAGTATAAAAATAATAACTACGATTTTTTTATTTATTTTAATATAATAATAAGAATTACTCGCTTCAGCATAACTAAAATTGGAATAATACTGCTATCACCTGGCCCTGTATTTTGTCGGCGACCAAGGATCGATCACAACTAGGGTGCATATAAATGAGCGCTTTTTTGGCCGCCGCCGCAGTCTAGCAAACTTTTGAACACCGCGTAACGAAGGTAGAAGGATTGTTTTGGACTTTCGAGAAACAGGTGGAATAGTCTGGAATTATGATTTAGAAATATAAAAAGGACAGTGGTCGTAAAAAAAGACAGTTTAGTTTTTAAATTATTTATGAGTTATAAAATTTAAATAGTTGTAAAAGTTGTAATTAGTTCTTTTCTTTCTCTAAGTAATTTATAAAAGTAAAATATTGTGTAAAAGTATTGCAATACAAATTGTTTTGTTGTTGTATCGAGAGTTTAAAATCACCAAACCCAAGAAAGAACTAAATTTCGTAACAATTTATAAATTAGCATGGCACGTGCGCAAGGACATATATCAACCTTAAAATATATTGTACCTTTTGAAGAGGTTTTTTTAAATGAAAATTAATGCACTGTGCCTCCTTATGCGGAGCAATAGGACCGCGAGATAGTCACAAAAAATTTTGACCCACGGTGTCAAATTTAATAATACTGATTCTCACGAAAAAAAGATCACACCATCACTAATCTAGATATTACCATACTCGTCGGGTTGCATTGGTCAAACCTGTATAATAATTTCTCACGTTAATTTCTGTCAACAATTTTCAGTAGTTTTTCTTATAATTGTATTTAAAGTTTAATACTTTTAGGTTTTTAAAATGATTATTATTTTTAGTATTATTTTTATTTTTAGCGTTCCTTCTGGTCTTCTTTGCCGTAGCAGAATTTTCGTGGGCCAACGTAATGAGCTTTGAAATTTGGTGTACTTTTGGGTGAGTGATATTATTTCTTTTATATTTTTTTGAAATCAAAACTTCTTTAGCTGCGTTGGCCACTTTTTGGTAAGTGAAAATCTTACTGGTTCGCATCACCGACATCCTGACGTATTGTACAACATTAGTGCTGTGACTATCTTATAAGTGAAATTGAATGGATTTGGTGAAAAGTTCAATGTGTATATACTTTGCATTGTTGAAATATTGTTTTTTCAAACGTACAATAATTAGTAATTAGGTCATAGACTCGAAATATGTAACACGGTTAAATTCAAAATTTCCTCGATGACATCTCTTATTTTATAGTTGTCATTTAGCATTAAAAATGTCATTTTGCAAGTTTTGATTTTTACATTACAACTCATGACCTTTTTACTGACAGCCGTCACACTAGCATACTTTTCCCTCCGGCGAAGGGCAAAGTAAAAGTAAAACTGCCGCCGGTGAAAAAGTTGAATTTTTCCGCAGTCAGATCAGTACAATTATATCCTGAAGATATCTTCAGACGATGGTATTGTGCAACATTAGTGCTGTGTATATCTTATAAGTGAAATTAAATAGATTTAGTGAAAAATTCAATGTGTATATACTGTGCATTGTCTAAATAGTGTTTTTGTTTGATTATTATTTGAATTGTTTAATTGTAGAATCATTGTGATGAACAATAGTGGGTACTAAATAAATTTAATAATATTTGTTAGATAAACATAAATAACAGAAAATTATTTTAAATCTTCGTATTTATTTTGGCATTTAAAAATTATGTATTATTTATTTTCTAATATTTAACCTCTGCCATGCATCCCGCAATTAGTATTTCACAGTGGCTTGAACGTTTTCTTACTACCGTTGTTTCGTGTCTTTGGACTGTATAAGGTGATGCTATGTGTGTTCGAATGATGAAGTATTTCTAAGAATATTTTTATTTTACAATAATGATTAATAACGTATAAAACATGAAAACGTATGAAAGAATATTTTTATTTTACAATAATGATTAATAACGTATAAAACATGAAAACGTATGAATACATATGCATCATACACAGGCGACTTAAAGACAGCATACATTAATTATTACAATACAACCGTTGACTCCGACTAATCCGTTGCGACACAATCTGCGCATGCTCCATTCTTGGTTTGGACCCCTTCCCGCTCCCGCGTTTTGTTCAGCATACATTAATTATTACAATACCAACGTCGACTTCGACAAATACGGTGCGACACAATCTGCGCATGCTCCATTCTTGGTGTGGACCCCTTCCTGCTCCCGCGTTTTGTACAGCATACATTAATTATTACAATACCACCGTCGACACCGACCAATCCGGTGCGACACAATCTGCGCATGCTCTATTCTTGGTTTGGACCCCTTCTTACTCCTGCGTTTTGTTCAGTATACATTAAATATTACAATACCAACGTCGACTCCGACCAATCCAGTGCGACACAATCTGCGCATGCTCCATTCTTGGTTTGGACCACTTCCCGCTCCCGCGTTTTGTACAGCATACATTAATTATTACAATACCAACGTCGACTCCGACCAATCCAGTGCGACACAATCTGCGCATGCTCCATTCTTGGTTTGGACCCCTTCTTACTCCTGCGTTTTGTTCAGCATACATTAAATATTACAATACCAACGTCGACTCCGACCAATCCGGTGCGACACAATCTGCGCATGCTCCATTCTTGGTTTGGACCCCTTCCCGCGCCCGCGTTTTGTACAGCATACATTAATTATTACAATACCAACGTCGACTCCGACCAATCCGGTGCGACAAAATCTGCGCATGCTCCATTCTTGGTTTGGAACCCTTCCGCGCCCGCGTTTTGTACAGCATACATTAATTATTACAATACCAACGTCGACTCCGACAAATCCGGTGCGACACAATCTGCGCATGCTCCATTCTTGGTTTGGACCGCTTCCCGCTCCCGCGTTTTGTACAGCATACATTAATTATTACAATACCAACGTCGACTCCGACTAATCCGTTGCGACACAATCTGCGCATGCTCCATTCTTGGTTTGGACACCTTCCCGCACACCTTCCCGCGCCCGCGTTTTGTACAGCATACATTAATTATTACAATACCAACGTCGACTCCGACCAATCCAGTGCGACACAATCTGCGCATGCTCCATTCTTGGTTTGGACCCCTTCCCGGGCCCGCGTTTTGTACAGCATACATTAATTATTACAATACCAACGTCGACTCCGACCAATCCGGTGCGACACAATCTACGCATGCTTCATTCTTGGTATGGACCCCTTCTTGCTCCCGCGTTTTGTTTAGCATAAATTTATTATTACAATACCAACGTCGACTCCGTCCAATCCAGTGAGACACAATCTGTGCATGCTCCATTCTTGGTTTGGACCCCTTCCCGCGCCTGCGTTTTGTACAGCATACATTAATTATTACAATACCAACGTCGACTCCGACCAATCCAGTGCGACACAATCTGCGCATGCTCCATTCCTTGTTTGGATCCCTTCCCGCACCCGCGTTTTGTACAGCATACATTAATTATTACAATACCAACGTCGACTCCGACCAATCCGGTGCGACACAATCTGCGCATGCTCCATTCTTGGTATGGACCCCTTCCCGCTCCTGCGTTTTGTACAGCATACATTTATTATTACAATACCAACGTCGACTCCGTCCAATCCAGTACTACACAATCTGCGCATGCTCCATTCTTGGTTTGGACCCCTTCCCGCGCCTGCGTTTGTACAGCATACCATAATTATTACAATACCAACGTCGACTCCGTCCAATCCAGTGCGACACAATCTGCGCATGCTCCATTCTTGGTTTGGACCGCTTCCCGCTCCCGCGTTTTGTACAGCATACATTTATTATTACAATACCAACGTCGACTCCGTCCAATCCAGTACTACACAATCTGCGCATGCTCCATTCTTGGTTTGGACCCCTTCCCGCGCCTGCGTTTGTACAGCATACAATAATTATTACAATACCAACGTCGACTCCGACCAATCCAGTGCGACACAATCTGCGCATGCTCCATTCTTGGTTTGGACCCCTTCCCGCGTCCGCGTTTTGTACAGCATACATTAATTATTACAATACCAACGTCGACTCCGACCAATCCGGTGCAACACAATCTGCGCATGCTCCATTCTTGGTTTGGACCGCTTCCCGCTCCCGCGTTTTGTACAGCATACATTTATTATTACAATACCAACGTCGACTCCGACCAATCCGGTGCGAAACAATCTGCGCATGCTCCATTCTTGGTATGGACCCCTTCTTGCTCCCGCGTTTTGTTTAGCATACATTTATTATTATAATATCACAATCGACTCTGACCAATCCGGTGCGACACAATCTGCGCATGCTTCATTCTTGGTTTGGACCCCTTCCCGCTCCCACGTTTTGTACAGCATACATTGATTATTACAATACCAACGTCGACTCCGACCAATCCAGGTCGACACAATCTGCGCATGCTCCATTCTTGGTTTGGACCACTTCCCGCTCCCGCGTTTTGTACAGCATACAATAATTATTACAATACCAACGTCGACACCGACCAATCCGGTGCGACACAATCTGCGCATGCTCCATTCTTGGTTTAGACCACGTCCCGCTCCCGCGTTTTGTACAGCATACATTAATTATTACAATACCAACGTCGACTCCGACCAATCCAGGTCGACACAATCTGCGCATGCTCCATTCTTGGTTTGGACCACTTCCCGCTCCCGCGTTTTGTACAGCATACAATAATTATTACAATACCAACGTCGACACCGACCAATCCGGTGCGACACAATCTGCGCATGCTCCATTCTTGGTTTAGACCACGTCCCGCTCCCGCGTTTTGTACAGCATACATTAATTATTACAATACCAACGTCGACTCCGACCAATCCAGGTCGACACAATCTGCGCATGCTCCATTCTTGGTTTGGACCACTTCCCGCTCCCGCGTTTTGTACAGCATACAATAATTATTACAATACCAACGTCGACTCCGACCAATCCGGTGCGACACAATCTGCGCATGCTCCATTCTTGGTTTAGACCACGTCCCGCTCCCGCGTTTTGTACAGCATACATTTATTATTACAATACCAACGTCGACACCGACCAATCCGGTGCGACACAATCTGCGCATGCTCCATTCTTGGTTTAGACCACGTCCCGCTCCCGCGTTTTGTACAGCATACATTAATTATTACAATACCAACGTCGACTCCGACCAATCCAGGTCGACACAATCTGCGCATGCTCCATTCTTGGTTTGGACCACTTCCCGCTCCCGCGTTTTGTACAGCATACAATAATTATTACAATACCAACGTCGACTCCGACCAATCCGGTGCGACACAATCTGCGCATGCTCCATTCTTGGTTTAGACCACGTCCCGCTCCCGCGTTTTGTACAGCATACATTTATTATTACAATACCAACGTCGACACCGACCAATCCGGTGCGACACAATCTGCGCATGCTCCATTCTTGGTTTAGACCACGTCCCGCTCCCGCGTTTTGTACAGCATACATTAATTATTACAATACCAACGTCGACTCCGACCAATCCAGTGCGACACAATCTGCGCATGCTCCATTCTTGGTTTGGACCCCTTCCCGGGCCCGCGTTTTGTACAGCATACATTAATTATTACAATACCAACGTCGACTCCGACCAATCCGGTGCGACACAATCTACGCATGCTTCATTCTTGGTATGGACCCCTTCTTGCTCCCGCGTTTTGTTTAGCATAAATTTATTATTACAATACCAACGTCGACTCCGTCCAATCCAGTGAGACACAATCTGTGCATGCTCCATTCTTGGTTTGGACCCCTTCCCGCGCCTGCGTTTTGTTGGATCCCTTCCCGCACCCGCGTTTTGTACAGCATACATTAATTATTACAATACCAACGTCGACTCCGACCAATCCGGTGCGACACAATCTGCGCATGCTCCATTCTTGGTATGGACCCCTTCCCGCTCCTGCGTTTTGTACAGCATACATTTATTATTACAATACCAACGTCGACTCCGTCCAATCCAGTACTACACAATCTGCGCATGCTCCATTCTTGGTTTGGACCCCTTCCCGCGCCTGCGTTTGTACAGCATACCATAATTATTACAATACCAACGTCCAGTGCGACACAATCTGCGCATGCTCCATTCTTGGTTTGGACCGCTTCCCGCTCCCGCGTTTTGTACAGCATACATTTATTATTACAATACCAACGTCGACTCCGTCCAATCCAGTACTACACAATCTGCGCATGCTCCATTCTTGGTTTGGACCCCTTCCCGCGCCTGCGTTTGTACAGCATACAATAATTATTACAATACCAACGTCGACTCCGACCAATCCAGTGCGACACAATCTGCGCATGCTCCATTCTTGGTTTGGACCCCTTCCCGCGTCCGCGTTTTGTACAGCATACATTAATTATTACAATACCAACGTCGACTCCGACCAATCCGGTGCAACACAATCTGCGCATGCTCCATTCTTGGTTTGGACCGCTTCCCGCTCCCGCGTTTTGTACAGCATACATTTATTATTACAATACCAACGTCGACTCCGACCAATCCGGTGCGAAACAATCTGCGCATGCTCCATTCTTGGTATGGACCCCTTCTTGCTCCCGCGTTTTGTTTAGCATACATTTATTATTATAATATCACAATCGACTCTGACCAATCCGGTGCGACACAATCTGCGCATGCTTCATTCTTGGTTTGGACCCCTTCCCGCTCCCACGTTTTGTACAGCATACATTGATTATTACAATACCAACGTCGACTCCGACCAATCCAGGTCGACACAATCTGCGCATGCTCCATTCTTGGTTTGGACCACTTCCCGCTCCCGCGTTTTGTACAGCATACAATAATTATTACAATACCAACGTCGACACCGACCAATCCGGTGCGACACAATCTGCGCATGCTCCATTCTTGGTTTAGACCACGTCCCGCTCCCGCGTTTTGTACAGCATACATTAATTATTACAATACCAACGTCGACTCCGACCAATCCAGGTCGACACAATCTGCGCATGCTCCATTCTTGGTTTGGACCACTTCCCGCTCCCGCGTTTTGTACAGCATACAATAATTATTACAATACCAACGTCGACACCGACCAATCCGGTGCGACACAATCTGCGCATGCTCCATTCTTGGTTTAGACCACGTCCCGCTCCCGCGTTTTGTACAGCATACATTAATTATTACAATACCAACGTCGACTCCGACCAATCCAGGTCGACACAATCTGCGCATGCTCCATTCTTGGTTTGGACCACTTCCCGCTCCCGCGTTTTGTACAGCATACAATAATTATTACAATACCAACGTCGACTCCGACCAATCCGGTGCGACACAATCTGCGCATGCTCCATTCTTGGTTTAGACCACGTCCCGCTCCCGCGTTTTGTACAGCATACATTTATTATTACAATACCAACGTCGACACCGACCAATCCGGTGCGACACAATCTGCGCATGCTCCATTCTTGGTTTAGACCACGTCCCGCTCCCGCGTTTTGTACAGCATACATTAATTATTACAATACCAACGTCGACTCCGACCAATCCAGGTCGACACAATCTGCGCATGCTCCATTCTTGGTTTGGACCACTTCCCGCTCCCGCGTTTTGTACAGCATACAATAATTATTACAATACCAACGTCGACACCGACCAATCCGGTGCGACACAATCTGCGCATGCTCCATTCTTGGTTTAGACCACGTCCCGCTCCCGCGTTTTGTACAGCATACATTAATTATTACAATACCAACGTCGACTCCGACCAATCCAGGTCGACACAATCTGCGCATGCTCCATTCTTGGTTTGGACCACTTCCCGCTCCCGCGTTTTGTACAGCATACAATAATTATTACAATACCAACGTCGACTCCGACCAATCCGGTGCGACACAATCTGCGCATGCTCCATTCTTGGTTTAGACCACGTCCCGCTCCCGCGTTTTGTACAGCATACATTTATTATTACAATACCAACGTCGACACCGACCAATCCGGTGCGACACAATCTGCGCATGCTCCATTCTTGGTTTAGACCACGTCCCGCTCCCGCGTTTTGTACAGCATACATTAATTATTACAATACCAACGTCGACTCCGACCAATCCAGGTCGACACAATCTGCGCATGCTCCATTCTTGGTTTGGACCACTTCCCGCTCCCGCGTTTTGTACAGCATACAATAATTATTACAATACCAACGTCGACACCGACCAATCCGGTGCGACACAATCTGCGCATGCTCCATTCTTGGTTTAGACCACGTCCCGCTCCCGCGTTTTGTACAGCATACATTAATTATTACAATACCAACGTCGACTCCGACCAATCCAGGTCGACACAATCTGCGCATGCTCCATTCTTGGTTTGGACCACTTCCCGCTCCCGCGTTTTGTACAGCATACAATAATTATTACAATACCAACGTCGACACCGACCAATCCGGTGCGACACAATCTGCGCATGCTCCATTCTTGGTTTAGACCACGTCCCGCTCCCGCGTTTTGTACAGCATACATTAATTATTACAATACCAACGTCGACTCCGACCAATCCAGGTCGACACAATCTGCGCATGCTCCATTCTTGGTTTGGACCACTTCCCGCTCCCGCGTTTTGTACAGCATACAATAATTATTACAATACCAACGTCGACACCGACCAATCCGGTGCGACACAATCTGCGCATGCTCCATTCTTGGTTTGGACCACTTCCCGCTCCCGCGTTTTGTACAGCATACAATAATTATTACAATACCAACGTCGACTCCGACCAATCCGGTGCGACACAATCTGCGCATGCTCCATTCTTGGTTTAGACCACGTCCCGCTCCCGCGTTTTGTACAGCATACATTTATTATTACAATACCAACGTCGACACCGACCAATCCGGTGCGACACAATCTGCGCATGCTACCGACCAATCCGGTGCGACACAATCTGCGCATGCTCCATTCTTGGTTTAGACCACGTCCCGCTCCCGCGTTTTGTACAGCATACATTAATTATTACAATACCAACGTCGACTCCGACCAATCCAGGTCGACACAATCTGCGCATGCTCCATTCTTGGTTTGGACCACTTCCCGCTCCCGCGTTTTGTACAGCATACAATAATTATTACAATACCAACGTCGACACCGACCAATCCGGTGCGACACAATCTGCGCATGCTCCATTCTTGGTTTAGACCACGTCCCGCTCCCGCGTTTTGTACAGCATACATTAATTATTACAATACCAACGTCGACTCCGACCAATCCAGGTCGACACAATCTGCGCATGCTCCATTCTTGGTTTGGACCACTTCCCGCTCCCGCGTTTTGTACAGCATACAATAATTATTACAATACCAACGTCGACACCGACCAATCCGGTGCGACACAATCTGCGCATGCTCCATTCTTGGTTTAGACCACGTCCCGCTCCCGCGTTTTGTACAGCATACATTAATTATTACAATACCAACGTCGACTCCGACCAATCCAGGTCGACACAATCTGCGCATGCTCCATTCTTGGTTTGGACCACTTCCCGCTCCCGCGTTTTGTACAGCATACAATAATTATTACAATACCAACGTCGACTCCGACCAATCCGGTGCGACACAATCTGCGCATGCTCCATTCTTGGTTTAGACCACGTCCCGCTCCCGCGTTTTGTACAGCATACATTTATTATTACAATACCAACGTCGACTCCGACCAATCCGGTGCGACACAATCCGCGCATGCTCCATTCTTGGTATGGACCCCTTCTTGCTCCCGCGTTTTGTTTAGCTTACATTTATTATTACAATATCACAATCGTCTCTGACCAATCCGGTGCGACACAATCTGCGCATGCTTCATTCTTGGTTTGGACCCCTTCCCGCTCCCACGTTTTGTACAGCATACATTAATTATTACAATACCAACGTCGACTCCGACCAATCCGGTGCGACACAATCTGCGCATACTCCATTCTTGGTTTAGACCACGTCCCGCTCCCGCGTTTTGTACAGCATACATTAATTATTACAATACCAACGTCGACTCCGACCAATCCAGTGCGACACAATCTGCGCATGCTCCATTCTTGGTTTGGACCCCTTCCCGGGCCCGCGTTTTGTACAGCATACATTAATTACTCCGACCAATCCGGTGTGACACAATCTGCGCATGCAAAAAGTATTACCATGGAGACTGCCTGTCAAACGGAGAGACCAGGTAATAATGTCCAGATTACGTTTAGGACACACAATAATTTCGCATGATCATTTATTCAAACATGAGCCTCCCCCAGTATGCTATGCTTGCAATACGGAAATAAACATCCAACATCTGTTAGTGGAGTACTCACTTGAAAGACAACAACACAATATACCGAATTCTTTAAAACAGTGCTTAAGTGAGAATAGTGATAGTGACTCAATAATAAACTTTTTACGCTTAACGGGTCTCATAAAACAGATTTAAAATATTTTTATCTATATTTTTAATTGTGGCTTTTATATTTATATCGATCAATGCTAATAGCCCTAGTGGTTGAAGCAGTTTAAAATAAAAAAAAAAAAAAAGTCTACCCCTGTCTACCCCTAAGAAAAAAAAGCAACTGTTGAAAATGGGATTCTTGTTATTGTTTAAAAATGTTTATTTTCTTTTATTTATACGGTTCCTTAATTTATATACACAGATATAATTTGATTTAAAACTAAGGAATTAAAGGAATCAATGGAAAAACCCAGTAACATATGTAATCGTGAAGAGAAGTATTTAGATAAAAAAACACAAAGAAATGAGATTCAAGGAAGTGAACTTCGCAGCAGAAAAAATGAAAAAATTACCATATGTTTTGTTGTTATAATTATTAATATTATTAAAAATATCATTATAGTTTTCATACAAATATTCCTAACATGCAATAATCATATTATCAGTTCCCGCAGTCAACAAAAAAAATAATCATATTACTCAAAAGATCTTAAAATTCAGGAAGTTTACCTCTTTTTAAGTTTTTTTATTCTCCATAAAAACAGCTTGACCGATTTGCTGTAAATCTAATCAGTTTTAAGTCGATATCGATATCATTTTTTGTTCTCGAGATAATCAAGACGAAAAATAATTCTGAAAGTTTACCATTTTTTTTCAGTTTTTTTATTCTCCATAAAAAACCGCTTGATTGATTTTGCTGAAAATCTAATCAGTTCTGTGTATTTTCGTCATGTACAACTTTAGTATTAAGATACATTTTAAAGTTTATTTATGATAGAAATAACGTAAATTTAATAAAGTTAATATGTTTATTTGTTGACGCAAGACATACTGTGATGACATTTTGAGTAACAAAGAATGGTGCATGGTGTAAATTGATTCAATGTAAATTTTGTGACTATCGTTCCGTCAGCATTGGCTTATTTGTAAAATATTAAAGAGACAGCATAATATTTACCGCCAAAAAGTATAAGTCATTGTTTACATTTTGCAGAACAAACTTTATCCATGCTAGAATTAGCTGGCTAAAGCCCGAATTTCGTTATTTTTGTCCGCTTTATCCAGCTGTTTTGGGTAGAACTATGTTTATCCGGCCAAACCTAGTATTAGCCAATATCGGACTTTAGCTGTAACATATACAAAGTGTTGCAACATGTGTTTTCTATTGGGTTTTACACATCTCGATATCTAAAAAGAAGTATGTTTAAAATATAATACCTATTTAATTTTTTTGTTTGTTTCAGTAAAACAAAATTATACTTAGGAGCTAGTGGCAAAGAAAAAGAATTAAGAAAATTTCTTCTCTACAGCCTGTACGGATGGGGTTTCCCTTTAATAGTGACTTTAATAACATATTTATTCTTCGAATTTAAAGTTCTTCCGTACGTCATTCAACCGTTTCTTGCCGAAACCAAATGCTTCTTCGAACCCAGTAAGTACATACAGGTTAAATCACAACGATTATATAAAAATATTTTGTAAGCGAGCGTTAAGAATAATTATGTATTGTTGATATGAAGTACACTAAGTCTAATCTATCTCCTCATCCAATTAAAAGCAATATATATGTTCTTACTTTTAATTACAGGGTGTTAGTGAATAAGTGCGACAAACTTCAGAGGGTGGTTCTGCAAAAAAATTAATGACAGTTTACTAAATAAACGTATGTCCGCAAGTACTTAGTTTCAGAGATACGGGGTGTTAAAGTTTTTCTTAAAAACTGACGATTTATTTATTGCTCTGAAACCGGTTGAGATAGGCAAATGAAATTTGGTGGGTATTAAGAGGAAGTTCTTGTGCATTTTTTGACATGTAATTAGGAATTTTATGTTTATCATTGGCGCTCATACGGGTAATGATCCCAATTTTTTTAAAGAAAAAATAATGGTACGACACTGAAATATTTCAAATACAAAATCATGTTTAAATTCCACGGTAATTTTTGTGACATAAAATCTCTTTTTGCCTTTTTTTCGTATAGGGCGCTGTTTTCATGCAAATAAAACATCATAACGCGTATTGTTCATTTCTTTAATACATTATCAAGAACTATCTAATACAATAACATTAAACCAGAACCCGTATCTCCGTTACAAGCGATGGTTAATGTTATGCATGATGAGAACTATGACCTGCAACTTTTCAAAAAGCGGGTTTACAATCCCTCCCCCTTATATTAGTCGCAGTGCGAGCCGTCCGCTGCCTACACGATAGGTCTACCCTTTTTGCGAATATTTTCAGAAAAAAAAAATGAAAATCAAAGGTATAATAATAAATGTAAGCAAAACGAAAGTAATGGTTTTTGAAAGAGAAGAAAGCATGAGAAACGGTGAAGTAATATGGTTAGGCTTTTTTTTATTTATTTCCCAATTAATTTACATCAGAACAATAGGTAAATATTTTGGTTATGAGACAAATAGACAATGAGTATTGATAAGTTATTATAAAAAGTTTAAAATTTATTGACTAAATCGTGTGGAGTAAATCGTTTGAGTAAACGTCTTTAATACGTTGCGACACTAGATTTTGTGCAAGACTGTTTGGGTACATTTTAAGCCTTTTAGTATAGTTTTCACTTAAATTTTCAATTTTATTTTTAAATGAGTTCACATTCAGATCTTGAGCGATAGCACTATTAAGCACGAACCATGGAGCATTGGTGATTATTCTAATAGATTTTGCTTGGAACCTTTCGATGATTTCCATATTCGAATTTGATGCCGAACCCCAGAGTTGAGCTCCGTATGCCCAGACTGGTTTGAGAATAACTTTGTATGTATGACGTCCTATAATCCAGTAGGGTTTGTGCAGCTTAATACCGAGTTGTTTCCTTTTTGCGAAGATGTGATTTTTCCACGTTGGTCTTCGGTACAAATGTATCCCCAAGTATTATACGACGTGTTTCCTTGCCATTTAGTCTGACGGGTGGGCAAAATCCTCGTCTATTCGTGAAAGTTATATGTACCGATTTTGTTTCGTTGACTTTTATTATCCACGCTTTTATCGGTTAGGTATATGGTTATTTTAATTTACTCATCGGAAATCAACACATTTTAATCATAAAACAATTAAAATGACCGCGTTAGTCAATTTTTAACGGTAATAAGAAGTGTTATTTTTAAAAAGAATCACAAAATGGGTATAATGTAAATAAAAACACACAAATGCTTGTTACAAATAAAATTATCATTATTTAGGATGCGATTTAATGATCTAATACAGTTAAACAAAAAGACTGTCATTGGAAAAGTTTGTAAAATCAATTTATTTTTTTCTTAAAATGTAATAAAACGATACTAGTGGCAATTTTATAAAATCTTTTGGAAAAATATAACAGCGAATACTTTTATTTTTATACAAAAAGTATATAGTCTTACAAACTTGTCTCTGGTAAAATTAAATCTGATGACCAAAAAGTCTGTTATAATACTATTATTCTTCTATTTAATGTTTATGACAAACTGCCAAAAGGCTATAGGAAAAAATCACGGATTGGGCGACATCTGCAGTGTGGAACAGCCAAATGGAATAAATTCGATAACGAATAAATGAGAGCGTGTTGGGAAAAACGCTTGAACGAGTCGATTTGTATTTTTAAATTTTTTTCAAAAAAAAATAATTATATAGGGTGTGTCATGTGAAGTGGCCGATACCAACTTTCTTATTTTAAATACAATTCCCTGTATATTATTTATTTTTTGGATTCTTCAGAAAATTCTAGACAAACCTAACCTAACCTACCTTCAACTATTTCGGAAATATTAAGTGTTTGCAGATGTATTACAAAAATTAACATTAAAAAAAGAAAATTATTTTATTTCACAAATAATGTAAAAAAAAACAAAAAAACATTAATTTCAATGTAAGAGATGTAAATGTTCGCCGCGAACGTCTTGGCAACATGCTAATCTGGTATAGAAATGTCTTCTAACGTTACTCAACATCTCAGACGTGACTGATCTAATCGCAAGCGTGATTCGTCTTTTTAAGTCATGACAAATATTTTTATATTGCCAAAGTTCGTTTTTAAAAAGATTTATTCCGGTGTCAGCGTTATTCTTGTAAATCTTCTATAGGTTGGCGAGATAATTCCTCCCCCCGAAGATTCAAATCAGGAGGGCTAGCGAGGGATTTGAACGCTAGAGGGTTCTAGGGTTGGACGTCCTTCTTGCAACTTCTTCTTGCACCACCTTGGAATGATAATTCTATAGCTATAATAACAGACCAGAATAAGACAAACAACATAAATAACGATGGTCCATATGCTGGGGGTGTTGGTGATTTCCGAAAACGATAGGTTGGGTTGATTCTGTAGTAGACTGGTTTTTATTTCTTGTAACTCATCTAATTGGGCATCTTCTAATTCGAACTTAGGGTTTTCGTCGGGTTTTTCTTGGTAATTTATTTTAATATTTGGAAATAAAATTGGTTGTCCCGGGTTGGTGATGTGTTCTTCGTTCTTTAAGCATTTAAATGGCATTTGGACTTGACATCCGGTTGGAATTTCAAAAAGGTAGGTCCCTTGGAGTGTCAGGATTTCGTTTTGGTCTTCGCAACGAATCGTAGCAGTGGATTCGTATGGTAAGACGGCTATCCATCGATTGGAATTCTCTAATTTATTAACGATTGATTGTTTTACAGGGATGTGTATTCGTTGGCAGTTAGAAGTATTCTTTGAAATCAGTAGTTGGATTTCGCAGTGGTTTTGAGTTTCCATTTCTTGGAGATCCGACGCATCGCAGAAGTATAGTTTCGATGAAAGTTTCGTACAATAATCATTCATATACGTAAAGTACAAGTTATTTATGGCTAGGAATTTAGTTTTCGGAATAATTACTTTGAATTGATTTTCATGCATGATGGGCACTGAATATAAGTGAAATAGTTCAAATTCAAAAGGGTGGATAATCGGAATATGTAAAATAAATACAATTTTGTTATTACTTGAATAGCTATCTATCTTAACGAGTTTTTCTACAAGCAAAACGTTTGTTAAGCTTATATCTACTGGTAGTTTTTGAGGCCCTACAATTTTTTCTAAGGCTTTTAGTTCTATTAGAAAATCATTAGTTTTCATTATACCGGGATGCATTTTACCTAATTTTGCAAACATTATGGAATTTTCTATATCTTGAATAATTGAATACAGGACATTATATAATCCTATGAATTGATTGATCGTGTCCTTAATATACATTGAATTTTCTCGGAATACTTGTCCATTTATGATTATAGAGATCTGGTCCAATTTTGCCTTCAATAAGTTTTGATTATGTCTAATTACATTTATGGTTTCATTAAAATTTTTAATTAATTGAAGAGATAGTGAATTTTGCGATTTAATGTTAGTTGCCAAATTGTTTTGGTTGTTTTGAAGTTCGGCAATGAGTTTATCATATCTTTCTCCGTCGTAGGCGTCCAAGTTACCTGTTATTGTTTTAAAAATTGAACCTAGGCCATTTATTAGGGCTCGTTTCGTTCTGTTAGGATGTGGTATTATATCTGTTAACTTCTCTTCTACCTTTTGTTCGGAAAAGTATATTTTTATATAATTTGAGCTGTCATTAAGGTACTTCTGATTTTGGTTTACGTAGCTTAATAAGGTATAAGTTTGATTTTTTAGCAAATTGATTTCGTTTATTATCGGTTGGAGGTCATAGTAATAGATTAATTTATAATAATAGTCTCTAATTTTAGCAGTTCCGAGTTTAACGGGGATTATTCCAGGGTTTGTTTCTAAGTTCGTTATTTCTATTTTTGCAGATGATTCGAGGATTCCAGTTAGGCTGTAAAGATACAAATGTCAAATTAATTATTGAATGTAAAAGTCCTTTTCAGGGGTCGTTTTAGGTTATCCATATGGATTTTTTCTTGGGTCTTAGTAGAAATTGTTTTATTGTTATGATTAACTGTTTCTATTTCTGTGGGTTTGTTAAATTTGTTCGCGTGTTTTTGTCTTTTATGATTTTTAACATAGATTTTTTGATTTTGGTCAAAAATTTCAGGGTCATCGCGATGTCATCGATGTCATCGATGTCATCGATGCGTTTTTCTTTTTCTGTGACGAGATCATTATTAATTTTTGTATAGAGTATTTCAGAACGTTTTTTATGATCGTCAATGTAATCATTAATAAGGATTTTATCAATGTCTAGATTAAAAGGGTCTTCGTTATTAATATGCCCATTAATGACATCAATAGGCTTTAGGTTAGTAGCGGAATGTATCGAATGATTATACGCGAGAATAGCATAGGTCATTTTCATGGTGATCGGTGTTTTAAGAAATCCTCTCGTATTAAGTAAACGAACATGCTCTAGAATAGTTGAATGCAATCTTTTAATCATACCTTGGGATTGGGGATGGTTTGGAGAACAAAAATGAATTTTGATTTTGTGAAGACCTAAAAGTTCTGAAATGACGGAATTTTTAAATTCGGTGCCGTTGTCGACAAGAATTTGTTCAGGTACGCCGTGGTGAGAGAAAAAGTTTATTAGGCTATTAACAATTTCTGTGCTAGATAGGGATGCCAAATGGTATGCTTGAGCATATTTTGAAAAGCTGTCGATGATTGTTAAGAATTTGTTTTGTTCCAAGGTAAATGTGTCCATATGAATAATTTCAAAGGGTCTAGTCGCTGTTGGTGTGGTGTTCATTTTAATAATTACAGGGTGTCTTTCATATTTACTCTATTGGCATATTTCGCAATCATTTATGTAGGTTTGAATGGAATTTTTCATAAAAGGCCAGTAATATTTACCTTTGATACGTTGATAGGTTTCGTCGATTCCTCTATGATTAGTTTTGCTTTCGTGATAATTTTGAATAATTTCTTTGAGATCGTCTTTGTTCGTAACGTCAATTAATTTAAAAGTACATCTTTTCAATTTTAGTGAATGTTTGAAATTGTTTTGTAAGGTTACTAAGAAAGGTTCGTAAATTTCCGGGTCTTCGAAATACAGGTGATAGTGGGTGTCTGGATTGATATAATTTTTAACGAAGTCAATAACGTCTTTTTCAAAATTATTCTGTGATAGTTGGAGACTAATACGTTTCTTTTTCTCGAAAAGAATTTTTATTTTCGGATTTGTAGGGGAATGTAACACAGATTTAATTATTATTTGATTTTGTCCATAGTTAATTGCTGTCGATATTGTAGGGATTTCGAAGGTAGGATTATTTCCGACATTTAAATGAATAGTCTCATTATTACTAGATGTTTCAGCGTCTATATTTGGTAGGTTAATATTACTTTTTGTTGGTGGTTGAGATTCTGGTTCAACTTGGAACTCTGAGTTTGGATGTACTATTAATGAAATATTTTCGTCGTCGTCGTTTGGATTTAAAAGGCTATTTTCAGTACTAGATTCGGGGATATGAAAATTTTCAGTGTATAAATCTATTAATGGGTTCTGAGGGGTAGGTTGTTTAGTAGGTCTATCGGTAAATAACTTATGTTGTCTATTGGAATCGTCACTGTCTTTTAATATGTTATCTAATTGTTTCCAGAAATCGTCAGTCTCTTTCGTATGAATTTCTATTCGTGATAGTGCGTCTGCGTTTGAATTTAGAGAGCCTCGTTTGTATATAATGTCGTAATTATACTCAGCTAATTTTAATTTCCAGCGAGTAAATTTACTATTCTCGTCTTTTAGGGAGAACAACCATCTTAAAGGTTTATGGTCCGTAACAATATTAAATTTTCGTCCAAAAAGGTACGGCCGAAAGTATTTGGTTGCCCAAACTATCGCTAGAAGTTCCTTTTCGATAACCGAATAATTTTGTTCGGAATCGTTTAGGGTGCGCGACGCGTATGCTATTGGCAAATCTTTGCCAATGGGACCTTGCGATAGTACTGCTCCGATAGCGACATTGCTGGCATCTGTCGTTAAGTTAAATATTTTGGAAAAATCCGGGTATTGTAAAATTGGCTGATTAATTAGTAAATTCTTGCAGGTCTCGAAGCATGATACGAACTCTTTATCGTGGATTATTTTGGCTCCTTTTTTCAGGCATTTAGTTAATGGCTTTGTGGTTCTTGCGAAGTCTTTTATGAACCTTCTATAATATCCCAATAATCCCAAAAACCCTTTAATTTGTTTAGTCGTATTAGGTATGGGATAGTTTTTTATTGCTTTGATTTTATCTTGGTTGGGTCTCACGCCTTCTGGAGTCACTACATGTCCTAAATACGCTACTTCCTTTTTTAAAAATTCCGACTTGTCAAGCTGGATTTTAAAATTAGACTCTCTGAGTCGTTGGAATACATTTTTAAGGCGTTCTACGTGCTCTTGTGAGGATGTAGAGAACACGATGATGTCGTCCAAGTAAACCAAACACTGTTCGTT
The DNA here is from genome assembly GCA_950111635.1 of Agelastica alni. Lineage (NCBI taxonomy): Eukaryota > Metazoa > Arthropoda > Insecta > Coleoptera > Chrysomelidae > Agelastica > Agelastica alni. The sequence goes on along the minus strand of OX467710.1, from coordinate 82,278,820 downwards.
TTGGATACCTCTAAGGAATACTCTGGATACTGGATACTCTTTGGAAAGTGGCAGGAGCTCCTTTCAATCCGAACGGCATCCTTAAAAATTCCCAGTGGCCGTTCTCAGTTGTGAACGCTGTTTTTTCTACGTCCTGTTCGTCCATTTCAATTTGGTGGAATCCACTAGCCAAGTCGATGATTGAGAAGTATTGGCAACGTCCTAGTTTGTCCAACAGATCGGTAATGTTCGGCAGTGGGTATCGGTCGTCGATAGTTTTTAAGTTCAATGTCCTATAGTCAATAACGACACGCCATTTTTGTTGGCCTGAAGCATCCATCTTTTTTGGCACAACCCAAATTGGTGAAGACCAGGGTGAACTACTGGGTCTAATAATTTTTGAGTCTAGCATTTTCTGAATCTGTTTCTGTACTTCTTCTTTATAGATAAACGGGTAGCGGTAAGGTCTTGTGTAAACTGGTGTTTCGTCAGAAGTTTTGATTTGGTGTTTTATCTTGTTGTTAAACGTTACTGGTGTATTGTCTCTATAAAAAATGTCGGAATATTCTCGGCATAAACCGAGTATTGTTAATTTTTCCTCTTTGTTTAGGTGATCTGTTCGGATCTGATTTATGTCAAATGGTTGCCTTTCGTCAGTCTCAAAGTTATTTAAGTCAAAGTTTTGAATTTCTTGTCGATTAAATTTTTCGACGGTTAAGGGTTGTGAGAAATCTAGGGTGATAGGATTTGTTGTGCTGTTTAAGATAGTTGTTAGGGCTTCGCCATTATTGGCCACGCAAAGACTCTCGGGAATCTCGCAGTTATGGATTTTTTGGTGTGGCACAATAATTTCTCCGTTTTTGACAGATGTCCTTATTTTAATTACTTGTTGTGATCTTGGGCTTACTGTTATTAAATTAAGTTCTTTTGGGGTCTTATGATAGAGTAATTTAATTTTTGTGTTTGGGATATTTAAAAATCCTTCTTTAAAGTCTAAATTGGCTTCTAGGAATTTAAGATTGTCTAGTCCTATAAGTCCGTTAAATGTATTATGGAACTTAAATAAATAGAATTTCATAGATTTATTTCGTGGTAATTTAAATAATTTGGGAACTGGGATTGACACACTGTGTTTATGGGCGGATTTTTGGAAGACAGTTGACACTACGAATGGTTCAAATTTTATTAAATTTGGAAAGAGTTGATATGCAATGTCCGGATCTATAAATGATTTTGTAGCTCCTGAATCGATTAGTATTTTATATTCTGGAAATATAAGGTAGGGCAGTTCACTTGAATTAGAGGTGTTAATTGATATAACTGGAGGGGTTAAGTGTCTGAGTTTTGATGAGGTGCTTCCTGAAAATTTTGGTTCGCATTTTGATTAATATTGTCATCTTCGTTTATTTGATTATTTTCGTAATCGTTGTTAAAATCAAGGTCAGTCTGACTTACATATTCGTAATTTTGGTCAGGAATTTGGTAGTCGTACTGAACATTTTGATAGTACGGGTTAAAATCTTGATCTTCATTAAATTCGGCATTAAATAGTTCCTCAGAGACAAAATTTGGTTGGCGTGGGCCAATATTAGTGTTTCTGGTCGAAATGCTCATAGGTGTCGGTCGAAAATTTTGGTTTTGAAATGTATTTGGTTGGTTGGTACCGAACTTGGGAGTGTTTCGTATGGATACACTCATTGGGGTAGGTTTTGGAAATGTTTGGTTAGGATTAGGTTTAAAAACGTTTCTATTTAGCGGTTGTCCAAAAACTTGTGCATTTGTGAAAAATTTCGGTTGGTGAAAATTTGGTCGTCGCCGTATATTTATTGGTTGCGATGGAAACGAGTTATGTCTAAAAGTGTTGGTCTGAGAGTTGTGAGGTAGAGGAGACATATGCCTATTTTGATATATTTGTGGATTTCTAAATTGATTAAATGAATTTTGGGGTTTATCAATTGGTATCGGGAATTTACTAATATTTTTATTGGGGAAATTTTGGAAATAATGGATATTATCTTCCCTAATGACACATTGTAACGCTTCGTTTAAGTCGGCTGGTTTCATACATCTTATGGTTGTACCTAACGGTTCTCTAAGACCTGATAAAAAAGTTTTAAGAGCTAGATTCTGATAAAGATTACGTTTTAAAGTTTTACCTTCTGGGGTATTTTCGTGTAAATCTACGTAATTGCATAAAAGATTAAGAATATTTAAACATCTATCGAAAAATTGTTGTGGTTTTTCATTCTGATTCTGTTTTAACAAAACCAAATCTCTATTAAGGCAAGCCTTGTCCCTTTGATCGGCAAAACTTCGCGTTAAAACTAATTTTAAATCTTGCCATGTCGAAATATTCTGAATATTGACAATTAATTTTGCATTTCCTTGCAATTTAGAAATTATCGAGTTAAGAATAAAAATGTTTTGAAAATTTTCGGGATTTCTTGTATCATAAAAGCTTGAGATTAAAGATTCGCTCGTTGATAGATACCTATTTAATTCGGTAGGGTTCCCATCAAATTCGGGAATACACTTTAAATATTCGGGTTTGAATTGGCTCATGTTTACTGAAATTTCTTCTAAAGTATCAATTAATTCCGAAAAACTTTCCATAAATTGTACTTACATAAAAATGATAACGAACTTTAGCATCTCACTTAACTTCTATAGGATGACCGCCAGATCTGCAATTTCGTCGTCACTGGGTAGGCCCTCTCTGTGAATTGGGACGATGTTGTTCCGAATTCCGATGTATCCACTGTCTTGGAATTTGTCAGTTCAATGTTAGAGTCGATTTCCTGATTTTTAAGGAGTCGCCGACAAACACTTTCGCACAATGATACACCCTGTATTTAAGTTCGAATTTTCAGTTAATCGTTGAAACGAACAATTCCCGTGCCGTACGCGAATTTCTGAATATCCTACTGACTGCGCCACAAATATTTTTATATTGCCAAAGTTCGTTTTTAAAAAGATTTATTTTTCAATAATACGAAATTAACTAAACAATACGATCTTAACATTACTAAGGTTGAGAATAATCTGCATTAAACAAGTGTTCGGGCGTTTGAAATATTTGATAAAGCCGGTGTCAGCGTTATTCTTGTAAATCTTCTATAGGTTGGCGAGATAATTCATGTAAGTTAAGTGGTTTAGTTTTGTATACAATACTTTTGACATATCCCCATAAAAAGAAGTCTAATGGCGTCAGATCAGGAGATCGTGCTGGCCATTCTATCGATCCGCGCCTCCCTATCCACCGATTTAGAAAATTTTGGTTCAGGTACTGCCGGACATTGATTTGGTAATGGGGTGGTGCTCCATCTTGCTGAAACCATAGTATATTGGCAGGAACTTGTAGGTTTGTTGGATCAGGATATAAATTTGTCAAAGTTGGCACGACATTATTTTGGAGCAGCTCTAAATATTTATCTTCATTCAAGTTGCCATCAATAAAAAACGGACCTACGATATGATTTCCAAGAATTCCTGCCCAAACATTAATTTTTTCAGGATTTTGCGTATGTTCCTCTCTCATCCAGTGAGGATTCTCATTGGACCAATAGCGGCAATTTTGACGATTAACATGACCTTGAAGTGTAAATGTGCTCTAATCAGAAAACAAAACATCTTCTAATTGGATCACATTGTTATCTAAAATTTCCATCATTTGTTCAAAAAAATACGTTCTCCTGTCGAACTCGTCTTTCATGAGCTCCTGAGTTGGCATCATTTTATAGGATGCATTTTACTTTCCATTAATATTCGAAAAATTGATGTGTGGCTAATGTTGAACAGTGAGGCTGCTTTTCGACCAGAATTATGTGGGTTTTCTTGAAACTCAAGCATAACATCCAATTTCGCATCATCGCTTAGTTAAATGGCAACTACTTTTTTTGTCTGTCTTGCATGACCAAGCTCGCGAAACTGTTTTTCTATTTTGCTAATTGTTCCTTGGGATATAGGCGGCAAATTTGGAAATTTTTCGTGAAATAAGCGAGAAACTTCCATTTGTGTCCGTGTGTTATCTCCATAACCAATCATTTGTAGAATTGTTATTTTGTGCATTTCTGTTTTTGAACCATTTTTCTAATATGATTACGTACAGTTAACGAAATTCAAACGACAATAGCACTGACACTTGATCACTACTGTCATGCAGACAGACAACAAGTTGCTAAGGTTGTTTTTGTATCTTTTTTATTTCATATCAGTAAAAAGGAACGCATTAATGGTTTTTGCTTATTTTCTCAATATTAAGAACTAAATGGAATTGAGTGTAATGTAGCGAATTTGTGAAACAAATTTTCTTTTTTTAATTAATTTTTAATTTTTGTAATACATCTGAAAAATCTTAATATTTCCGAAACAGTTGAAGATAGGTATGGGACATTGTACATGAATTATGTCTAGAATTTTCTGAAAAATCAAAATAATAAATAATACACAGCGGGTTGTATTTAAAATAAAAAAGTTGGTATCGGCCACTGTCACATGACACACCCTACATAATTATTTTTTTTTGAAAAAAAATGCGCATCTAAAAATACAAATCGACGTGTTTTCAGGGGTTTTTCCAACACGCTCTCATTTATTCGTTATCGAATTTATTCCATTTGGCTGTTCCACACTATAATTGATCGTATGAACTTCCCGAGGTGCGAACAACAACTTAACCACCATTTATTTATATGGGGGAAAAGTATACTTTATATATTATTTTAGGCAATTTAAGCATTGAAAGTGTTATATTTAAACGATATTTTGTGAAGAACCACAAAATCCGAAAACGTGTAAGATAATTTTTTCAGTGGTAAGTTTGATATTCTTGTCCAATGATCTATCATTTTATTTGTGATTATTCATAGTGATTTTAATAACACAGAGAAAGCGTTTGAAAGATGATTTTTAATTATTTTATTGGTCGAACACGTTTTCCCACTTAATACAATATGTCTAAAAATGATATTTCGACTTTCATAGGCATTGCAACAAGAATATCAGGGACAACAGAACTAAAAAACTTTAAAAACAAATCAAAATTCATACCTGGACACACCTGGTCTTAGCTGGCATTTAACAAGAATCAAGTGACAATAAAACTGAAACGTCGAAAACAAACCTTAAATCCAGCTTCAATCCAATAGTTTAACACAAAAAATCAACTCAAATCTTTAGGTAACAAAAATTCCCTTCAAAAAAATTTGGTTTTACAAGTGCTCAAATGACAGAATATTTGTTGTTCACACACGACATTTTGTCATTGAAAGCGGCATCTCGCGTTATGTGATTTTTCTCTACAGTACATAATTCTTTAAAATTAATTTATAAACGTTTTCGGCAACATTGCCATCCATCATCAGGAGAGAATTCTGAAAAGTGAATTAATTATGTGAAAATTAATTTGTGAAAAATTTTTTTAATTAAGATTGTTAAAGATTGTTGAGGTTAGTATTTAAAAAAATCAAAAATTAACTCACTTGTCAAAAATCTTTACAAAGGATCAACATAGGAAATAAAAATTTGTTTCGTCAATCTTCCTTCATCCATCCTTTCTACGTGTCTAAGCATTCCTTTATCTATCTTTGCAACCACATCTTTTACACCACAGCGTTCTCTTATCACACTATTCTTTACTTTATCCAACCGAGTCACTCCGGCTATACTTCTTAGACTACTCATCTCCGCAGTATTAATCCTATTTTCATGCTTCTTCTGCCAAACCCAATATTTACTACCATACATAAGTGTAGGAACCAACACACCTCTATGCACCGCCAGACGTGCCTATTTTGACACCCTTCGCTCAATGTCACTGTCATACTGATGGCAATGTTGCCAAAAAATTTTGAGAATTGATTTTAAAGAATTGTGTATTACATCCTTCTGGCAGTTTGTCATATACATTAAATATTACAAAGTACATAGACAATTATTCTTCTCTTTAAATGTAATAAAATATTATCTACTAGTAACAATTTTACAAAATCTTCCGTTATACAAAAAACAGTACGTAATTACTTTTATTATTTTTCACAAAAAAAGATTTAAATTTAAAAACTGTCTCTAAAAAAATTGCATTCGATGTAGATTGTACCTCGACCTATCAGATCTGTGCATAATTATTAATCTATTTGAGACCCGGAATTCCGAGACTTCGAGCAAAATTTAATAGTTTCCTGGGGGCTAAGTTTCTGACATCAAAGGGCTTCTTGTCCAACTCAAAAAGCTGTTTTGCTTTCCAATGTGAAAGACTTACTAGCCTTTTCGCTTGTCTTTGTCCTGGAACTTTATGCCAGTCAGATTTCATTTTATCTGTTTTCCAGCGTCGAACTTCTTCTTTCAAGTGGGCTTTGGAAAGTCCACAGAACGGTTCTGGGCCGGAAAATTAGGTATTTGCCCCTTTTTTGTCAAGGCAATCTGCTTCTTCGTTGCCTTTAACTCCCTTGTGACCTGGAACCCACATCATAGTAACCTGATTGTTTGCTGCAAAATGTCTTATAGCTTAGACTCACAAGTGTATGACTTCAGAGCTTTTAGTGCTGCTTGGCTATCTGATAAATCAATTACATTCTATCATCTTCCAGCTAAATTGTTACCGATATCTCAATTATAAACTCTTTTAACACAGGAAGCGACTACCAGATTGTTAGAGCCATATGATCCATACAGAAGCCAAAAAGATATACTAAACAAAACAGACCTAATAGATAGCAACACTCTGAAAGAAAACAAGATCACAGACCAAAACAAATTAAAAGCTTATTTAAGAGAAAATATAAATCCAACAAATATAAATGAAGTGTCAACACACCTAACAACAACAATAATAGAAACAGCACTCAATATCGCAAAAAAGAAAACAATAAAAACAAACAAACTAAGATCGAAAACGATTTAGCTAATAAAAAAAAGAACCTTGCAAGGCGAAGGCAAACAAAACACAAAAGAATACCGCGAGACCAAAAGAGAAGCAAGAAATATGATATGCAAGGATTTGGAATTTACACAACAGAAGTAGAAAATGCAATAGAAAATAATAAAAACATGAGATGCCATAGAGGAACAAATAAGAAGAAAATAATAAAGATTACCAAGGAATTTTACCAAGACCTAAATACCTAACAAATAAAGAAACCAGAAACGATTAAATTAAAGAAAGTAATAAATGTAGGGTCGGAAGAAATTCCTGAAATAACGGAGGAGGAAATATAACATGCTTTTAAAACAGCAAAAAATAACAAAGCCCCTGGAAGCGACGGCATAGTAAAAGAAATGATCAAAAAGGCAGAAGAAACAATCATCCCCAAGCTAAAGACACTTTTCATTACTTGCTTTGAAACCGAAAAAATACCTGAAACCTGAAACGATTCCATAATCATCCTGCGCTACAAGAAATAGAGAATGTAAAGAATTATACATAATTAGGCCAACGAATAACTCTTGGAAAGGAAAACAAAGATATCGAAATCATAAGGAGAATTAGATTAGGATGGGCGGCTTTCGCAAAACTAAAAAATTTACTCACCAACAAAAAAATACCACTGTATCTTTGATCAAAGCTTTACGACTAATGGGTATTGCCAGTTACCACCTACAGAGCTCAAACATGGACCTTCACAGGGTAAATGGCGAACAAGCTTAGAGTATCATAAAGAAATATATAAAGAAGAATATTAGGCGTTTCTCTGCGTGACAAAAAACAAAATAAATTAATTAGAAGCAAATCTAAAATAACAAATATAATAGACCGGGCAGAAAAGCTTAAATGGGATTACGCGGGACATATCGCCAGTATAAAAGACAATAGGTGGAACGGAAATATGTTGCGATGGAGACCATGGAACGGCAGAAGAGCAAGAGGAAGACCTATCACACATTGGTTCAATGACATAAAAAAGGTGGCGGGACTTCCATGGATAAGAATTGCCCAGAATAGAATAAAATGGAAATAACTAAGGGAGGCCTATGTCCAATTCTGGACGCTAAACGGCTAGATGAAAAAAAAGAAATGCAAGACCTATTATGACCTACGCCACAGAATTACGAGCAGAAACAGCCGCTACTGAACAACTGCAAATAACAACCAAAATAAAGACGCTAAGATCAATAACGGGCAAAACACTTAGAGACAGAGTCAGAAGCAGCGATATCAGAGCCCAACGTGACATTCCAGACATTTTAAGATAAAAAGAATAGAATAAAAGAAATAAAATAAAAGAAAGAATAAAAAGACGGCATGGAGAGACCACGTCGACAGAATGGCTAATAATCGACTACCCAAAATTGCAAAAGAGGAGAAACCAACCAACCGTATACCTCCAGGAAGATCCCCAAAACGATGGTTCAAAAGCTGGAAACCGGAATCACAACTTGGGCTACAGCTTTAAAAAAGAAGACATTGTCTTAAAATAAGGAAATAGGAAGAAAAAAAATGTCTTCTTTTGATTGATATGTACAATAAGGGTGTCCTAGACCTAGATGTTATAGTTTTTGTACAATTTACAATTTTCTTAAATTTAATGATACTTTACCGTTTCGATGTAATCCTTTGTTTCGTTGGTAGTGAATATCTCTGTATTATTAGGATATTGTGTGTGTTGAGTAAAAATATATAACGTAAAGTAAATATAACGTAAAATAATCATTACCTTTTAAAAAGAGGTATGGAACGATTTTAGAGAATAGTAGTAGTAGGTAGTAGCGGTAGCATTTGTCGTAGAATGAGAACTATGCAAATATATATCATCGGTATATATTTCAGTATATATTTCTTTCTTCCCCAGAAAACTGTTTTATTTTATGCAAGCATTCAATACATTTTAACTTTACATCTTTTTATTAACATATCTCCATTACCGGGAATTTTTTACCACTTCTACTTTTCTTGAAGTTGACTTTCCACCTTCAAAACCTACTTGTTACCGTTAAAAATAATTCACATTATCCTAATTTGTACATGTCCGACTGAAATGAAACCTCCAGAGCGACGCCTTCCGCTAGATATTTTCGGATATGAATTACAAGGTTGCATACCTTTTTCTACTTTTTGAGCCTTATCGTAAACACCGTTAAACAATTATCTGAATATTCCTGTTGCAGCCAATACACGGTGACAATAACTTTTAATTGGAATTTGCAAGCTATGTTTGGCCTAGTTCTTTATAAATGTAGTTACTTTAGCAATTACTTCTTTCATAACCGCACAGTTCTTTTTATTTTACGGTTCACCCATTTTAAATAAGTAGCAATAAAAAACACCCCAATCTAGTCACAAGAAAACTGTATTAAACTAAACTATTAGAACTCAGACCAGCGTTTCTCAAACTTTTTTGGCCCTCGGACCAGTAAAATTTTGTAAAAAAAATTTGCGGCCCAGTGATATTTTTTTAATAACAAAATTTTACTAGATATTAAAGAACTACTTCATAAGTTAATTGTAACATTTTTATTATCATTTACTTACAATAATATTTAAATGTAAATGTAAAAAGTGTAATGTAATTATACATACATATAAAAATTGGTTAAATAAAGCTTTAACAAAAATCACAAAAAATTATAAAAAAAATCCCAAACTCATGTACATAGGAATACAACAAAAAATATTAGAAATTATAAAAAAATCACAAAATCATTGCGTATTAACACAACAAAATAATCCAACATACACTAATAATTAAATAAATTTTTATATTGGCATGTATTGTTAATGCTACTGCTCTTCTTCAATCAACTTTTCAATTGTGGGTTTGTCAAGCTAAGTCGGAGCGGTGAAATAACCGAAAGACGATGTCTAAATTTATTTTTAATTACCGTCATAGATAAAAATCCCGCTTCATATAAATATGTAGTTGCAAAGAGAACTAACATTTTCATTGCTTTCTCGTATAGAGATGGATATTCATTTTTCAACAGAGAATTAAAATTAGTTTAAGATATTTGTATTTCGTAGTTTTTTTAATTAAAATTTCTTTTTCTTCTTCATTCTTGATTTTAGGCGAGTCGCCTGTTCAATTATCGTCCACTTGCGTGAGGCTGTCGCTCCATCGTTTCTTGAGGCGCCCAACGTCTCTTAGTCCAAATGGGGACTTGTCGCGAGCAATTCTCACAAGTCTGCGGTTGTCCATTCTGCTTATGTGTTCGTTCCATTCCTTCTTCCTGTTTGCTACCCAGTCATTGATGTTCTTGACCGTACAGGATGTTTGATATTCTCGCTTCTCTCTCTATCCAGCAGTGTCTTTCCAGTGATTCTTGTGAGTATCTTTATCTCAGCTGTCTCTGGGAGTCTTTTAGTTTTCGCTGTTTCTGGCCTGGTTTCTGCGGTATATGTCATCACCGGCCTCACGACGGTTTTGTAGATCCTCGATTTAGTGTCCGTTCCCATACTCTTATTGTGTATACTTCCGTCGTTATTAGCATAATTATATTTTGATTAAAATTTTAAAAATGTTCCATTTATATTTTGTAGATGTTTTACAACAATTTTATACATTTTTTATCAAAAATATGAAAGTAATCACTGTTATTCTTTTCTTTTAATGCAAACGAAAAAAAAATATACAATTGTTCGTTCTTATTTAAATGATATATTTTTAGTAATATTTTTCCAATATTTTTATGTTTGATTGCAGAACCAGGAAACTACGCTAAATTTCTATTTTTTAATATTCCATTGCTGATTATTCAGCTGATCAACATGACGTTCTTTTATAAAACTGTGACGTACTGCATGAAAGTTCGAAACGAAATTAATAAAATCAACGATGGAAGCATGAAGAAAAAGTTTCATAAGGACAAAGAAAGGTATTCATTCATTATTAAATTAAAAAAAAGCTCACTTAAAAAAGATAATTCAAATAAACTACGAGTACGAGATTATAGTTGTTTTAGAAAAGTCACAAATAATGAAATTATGAATTTTTTTAAACATTTTAAAATATACACCGAACTAAAGAGAAATCACTTTCAATGGATAAAGTGTAATAATTATTATTAAATAAAGGATGTCCCAAAATTTATGCAGGGTTGTAATTTGTGTGGTAAAGAGTTGACAACAGAAAAAAGACAACGGGACAGCTGACAGTTCAAAGTTATTAAAAATGAAGGTGCTATACGAAATAACAACGCGTTTTTATTGCCAAGTATCTAAAATCAAAGGTTTGGCAGCTACAGTTCGCCATTTTCGTACAAAATATGGTCAACATACTGACTTAACTTCAAACTCTGCGAAGATATTTATTTAAAAAATACGGCAGACTGGATCAGTTTGTGATCTTACGCTCTAAAGGCGTCCTTCAACAAGTCGTTTAACACAAAACAGAAGCAGTTCGTGATAGTGTTGCTGAGAGTCCAAGAACATTAATTCGGCACCATGATTAAGAAGTGGGCATTACGAAAAGCTCTTTAAATTATAATCTAACTCAAAATTCGACTCTTTATACTTATAAAGTTCTATTAATTCAAGAACTTAAATCTACTGACCACGCATAGTAAAGAGAGTTCGTTAAATAGATTATCAAACAGCAACAAGTGGATGCTGATTTTTCGAACAAAATCAACTTCATTGATGAGACTCATTTTTATCTTGAACCTTTCACTGCTTGGTGCGGATTTTGGGATGAAGGTATCATCATTTTCGACAATGCTCCTGTAACAGTAAATAGTGGTCGCTATCGTGACATGATAATCCAGTTTTTTATGCCTAAACATTAAGTTATAAATATGGACAACATGTAGTTTTATCAATACGGTACCGCATGCCACACAACTCGAGTTTCTGCCTGAATCATTTTCTGGTCATGTAATTTCCCGTTTTGGTGACCAGAATAAAATTCATTCACATTTATACAAAACGGGCATAAAAAATGTTAACAAAAGATCGCTTGTAAGCTAGCAAAGTACTAAAGGTCATTTACCTGATATGCTATTCCATACAAAAATTTACACTATATCAAAACATAAAATACATACATACATACATAAAGTGAACCTTTTTTCTGTAGGGGTAGGCAGAGACCACTTCCTTCCACTTGCTATGGTTCTTACACACATCTTTTGCTTCCTCTACTTTCATCAGTGCTCTCATACATTCTCGTCGGTTGTTGGTACTCTTGACCTGGCCTTTCTTTAAATCAATGTTGATCTGATCGAGATATGTTCGCCAAGGTCGACCTCTATCGACTCCATTTACACTCGTCTTATAAATTTGTTTCGTCAATATTTCTTCATCCTTTCTTCGTGTCCAAACCATCTAAGCATTCCTTTATCTATCTTTGTAACCACATCTTCTTTTACACCACAGCGTTCTTTTATTTCACTATTCTTTACTTTATCCAACCAAGTCACTCCGGCTAACCTAACCTAACTTAACCAACAGTCCTCTATGCACAGCCAGACGTGCCTTTTTGAACACTTTTTCGCTGTTTAAAAAGCTACGCAGTGCCCTATTTATTTGTTTTCCTGTCAAGACCCATCGCTCAATGTCACTGTCATACTTTTCATCTCTCTTAAACTTTGAACCCAAGTATACAAACTCATTGACTTGTTCCATTTTTACTTTCTTAATCAGAACTTTACAGTTTGTCATGCTTTCTTTTTTTTTTAAACTATTATTTTCGTTTTGCTTGCATTTATTTTCATCCCTTTGATTTTCAGGGCATCATGCATAACATTAACCATCGCCTGCAACTTCTCTTCTTCTTCTTCTTCTTCTTATGGTGCCGTCTTCCGTCGAAGGTTGGCGATCATCATGATTATTTGCATTTTGTTGACTGCTGATCTGAAAAGATGATTTGATGAACAATTGAACCATTCTCTCAGGTTGCGGAGCCACGACATTCGTCTTCTTCCCACGCTGCGCTTCCCTGCAATCTTTCCCTGCATCACCACTTGTAGCATTCGGTATCTCTCTCCTCTCATAGTGTGGCCCAGATATTGTAATTTTCTGATTTTTATTTCGTTATTAATTTCTGTTTCTTTTGAGAGTCTTTTTAGTACTTCTTCGTTTGTAATTCTGTCCATATAAGATATTCTCAGTATTCTCCTGTATAGCCACATCTCGAATGCTTCTATTTTTCTCATCATGACTTTTGTCAATGTGGCCGCTTCTATGCCGTATAGTAAGATGGTGAATATGTAGCATCTCAGCATACGTATTTTGAGATCGTTATTTAAATTTCTGTTACAGAAAAACTGTTTCATATTTATGAAGGCTCTGCGTGCGATTTCAATTCTTGCTTTCAGTTCGCTAGCATAATCATTGTTGCTGTTAATCCATGTTCCCAAATATTTATATTTATATACCCGTTCTATTATCTGGTTGTTTACTATCAGCTGTGTGTTGTTGTTTCGGGTCTTTGTGAATACAAGGAATTTTGTTTTGCTTCAGATGACGCTAATATGACTTGATCATCGGCGTAAAGAAGGCATTTGACGATCAATACATAAAACACGTACAATCTTTAATTAAAAATCCTTGTATCTTCTTAAAATTAACTTTTGCGTAAATTTTAGGTATCCTTTTATATATTTAAAGTTATTTATTAACTGCAATAGGTACTAACCAACAACGGTCTTTTTCAATCTTAAACTGACTCGAGCGGAGATTTACGACCATAAATAACCGAATAAAACAATATGTGTCATGTGTTTTATAGACCTGGAAAAGGCGTTTGACCGAATACAACTGGAGGACGTGGTACACCTTCTATACAACAGGCAAATTCCATACAACATCATAAAAACCATTGAAAATATTTAGCAGAGAAACAAAATTTAAGCCAAAATTAATGGCACAACTACCGAAAAAATTCGACAAGGAGATTTCCTTAGTCCCTTATTGTTTAACACCGTTATGGACGAAATAATAAAAAGTACTCGTAACCTGAAAGGGTATAAAATGAGAAACAAAGACGTCAAAATCCTATGCTATGAAGATGATTCTGTTCTGATTGCAGAAAACGAAGATGACCTACAGAGATTACTATTCAAATTAAGCACAACGTCAAAAAGTTTAAAAATGAAGATATCTGCAGCAAAGACGAAATGCATGACCACTTCAAAAGCACCTATAAGATGCAAACTAGTTGTGGATAATAAAATTATACGACAGGAGATGAAATTTAAATACCTAGGCATAGAAATATCAGGATACGGTGACATCGAGGCGGAGGTAAGAAACCAAGCGGCAAAAGCAGCACGAACCTCAGCTTACCTGAACGATACAATCCTTAAAAACAAACATATCGTAATCGGTACCAAAGCAATGGGCCGTCACACTACAACATTAACATTCTCCTCCCCGTGAAGAACTTCAGTCAATTTCTTTACCCATTTCTAAACACTCTATTGTACATATTTTTGTAACAGGTCGACGATAGATGCCAGATTTGGTTTTGACATCTGCTACTCTGACATGCCCGTCAGAGCCCGGAAAAACTTTTGTTACTCTACCAAGTGGCCAATTATTTCTCGGTAATTTATTATCCATGATAACAACCAAGTCATTTTCTTTCAAGTTTCTTGCTTGTTGAAACCATTTCGTTCTCTTGGTCAGCGGAGGAATGTATTCCCTTAACCATCTGTTCCAAAAAATTTCTGTTAGTCCCTGTGATATTCTTCATTGTTTCTTGATGTTCCATTCCTTTCGAGAGAATATCCCTGGTGGTTTGGCAATGCTGAAGGTTCCAATCAGAAAGTTATTTGGTGTGAGGCTTTCAGGATCTTCTTCATTTGACGAAACATAAGTCAGTGGGCGACTATGCTCTGCCTCTAATAACAAAGTCTGTAGAACTTCAGAACGAGCTGTTCTTTCCCTGAGGGTTGTCTTCAAAGCAGTTTTTACTGAACGCACCATTCGTTCCAACGCACCTCCCATATGTGGACTCGCTGAAGGTATAAATTTCCATTCTATTTCTTGTGCGAACAGATTCTCTTTTAAAATATTATGGTCTATGTATTTGACGAATTTTCGGAGTTCCTTGTCAGCAGAGTGAAAGTTGCTTCAATTACCGCTGATGATTATTTTTGGTTGTCCTCTTCGAGCAACAAACCTTCTTATTGCAAGCAGAATAATCCACCCCAACATAGATAAATGCTCTCTGTGAAGGTGGCATTGTCACTCTAAACTTTGGCAGTTGACCCATTTGTGGTACTCTCGGCATGGCTCGTCTTATACTGCATATGGGGCAATACCTTGAAGTGGCTTTTATAGCTTTTCTTGCTTGAATTATCCAGAACTTTTAACGTATCTCATTCAACACCAATTCTGCACCACTATGACAGGTTTTCATATGGTAATAGTGTATTAAAAGTTTTGTTGCAAAATGTTTACTCTCCAAAATTATTGGTCTTTTCTTTTCTTCTAAAAGATTTGACGCTTTGTCTGTTCTGCCACCTAGTCGAATTAAACCATCAATTAATATCGGTGACAGTTGGTAAAGTTTATTCTTCTTGTCCAATATTTTACCTTTTTGCAACGTTTCGATTTCTTTCTTAAAACAATCTTCCTGAATCTTTCTAAACCAATAATACTCGCTTTCTGCTATGTTTCTTCCTGTTATTTCTTTTTCTTCGTGTTCATCTTTTCTGCAAAATTTAATGAATTTGAATACTATGCATGTACTTCTTATGAGACTTCTCCATTTGGAAAATTTCTTCATTTGCGGAAAGAATGACATTTCTTTATGTTCAGTTAATAAAACCAACTGTTTTTTCATTTCCAAAATTTGAACTTCGACTTCCTTATTCTCTTCTTTTGGCCAGTCTAGATACGACGTGTAAAGAAAATCAGGCCTTCTAAACCATCTACCATCTATGTTTGGAAGAATAGTTTCGCCATCTCTCGTTAAATCATCTGCAACATTGATTTTCGTGGGCACCCAATACCAATCCTTGGCATCACTCCGTTCCTGAATCTCTCCCACCCGGTGAGCCACGAAAGTCTTAAAATTTCTTGATTCTGATCTGATCCAACATAGTACTGTTCTCGAATCGGTCCAGAAAAAAATATCTCTAATAGTAAGTTCCTGTTCTTTTTTGATTGTGTCAGCCATTCGGCTTGCCATAACTGCAGCTTGAAGTTCCAAACGTGGTATCGACATAGGACGTAATGAAGCAACTTGAGTTTTCGACATAACAAAAGATACATGTACTTTCTCACTATCATCAAATATAATGTATCCTACAGATCCAAAGGCTTGTTCACTAGCGTCCGCAAATATACGTAACGTCAAATTCCATGTTCGTGAATCCTTTAGCAGATTATAACAACGCAGAATCCTTAGTTGCTGTACGTTATTTAACTTTTTTATCCAATTTGACCATTTCTCCTGTATTTTTCCTGAAATTTCATCGTCCCAATTTCCCACTTCTCCAAATAGTCTGTAAAAGTATTTTTCCCTTCACCAAATAATGACCTAAAAATCCAATAGGATCATATATGGACATGATAACTTTTAAAATATCCCGTTTTGTTGGAATTTTCGTTCCTATTAAATAACTTTGTCAACTTTATGAAAATTCAACGGAAAGCAGAAAATATCTTCATTTGGATCCCATTTTAGTCTAAGTATTCTTTTTGGTGGTAAAGAATAATCATTTGTAAAAAAATCTTCTGAATTTTTAAGTTCGCTTGGAATCTTGTTGAGTACTTCTTTGGAGTTATTTGCCCAACCCCGCAGCTCAAAACCTTCTTTTGTTTGAATCATGATTACTTCTTGAATTAAACGATTTGCTTCCTCCTCTGTATCCACGCTATCGAGATAGTCATCCATGTAATGCTTACACGTGATGGCTTCACAAGCTTTTGGAAATTTGTCCTTAAATTCTTCAGCATTTTTATTTTTAATAAATTGCGCTGAAAATGGAGGAGATATTGCACCAAAAATCATGGCTTCCATTGTATATACCGAGGGAACTAATTGGTTTTTGTCTTCTCTCCACAGAAATCTCTAAGCTAATTCATCTTCTGTTTTTATCTTTACCAGATGAAACATTTCTTTAACATCTGCTAAGAAAGCAATGGATTTTTGTTGAAATTTCATTAGAATTCCTACTAATGAGTTGAACAAATCAGGTCCCTTCAGTAAGGAGTCGTTTAAACTTCGTCCATCCACTTTAGATGCAGCGTCGAATACAAATCTTATTTTTCCTGGTTTATTTTTATTGGTAACTGAAAAATGTGGAAGATACCATATTCTTTTCTTACATTTCTCTATTTCTTCTTTAGGTACTTTCCTGGCATACCCTTTTTCCAAGTATTCCTTTATTTTATTTTCGTATACTGAAGTATATTCTTGACTTCTTTCCATTTTCTTTTCAATATAAATCAATCGTTGAAGTGCAACAGGTTGTGTGTCAGGAAACTCAGGCTCATCGTTTTTCCATAATAATCCTGTTTCCCATCTGTCGCCTATCCTTCTTGTAACTTTCTCTATCAGCGCAAGAGCTTGTTCATCATCCTTGGACATCATTTCTTTTTGGGGAATTTTGACTCCAAGTGACTCTGTTGCGAACTTTACCAGGTTATGTAGATCGTCAGGCTGTTCCAAATCTCGATGTTTGACATGCAGAACGATTGTATTATCTATTCTTCCATGAAACTGTTGAACATCTCCATGTAGAATCCATCCTAGTTTTGTTCTTGATAAGGCAGGTGAATTCTTCGGTCCTTCCAAAACTTCTCTACTTGTTATTAAATCCCAGTGGTCTTGTCCAATAAATAACTTTGGAGTTACGTTGTTGTAACTAGAAAAATCTATTTTTTATAGATGTCTCCACTTGGCTTTGAACTTTTGTGCATTTACCGTTCGTATCGGTAAATCCATATCTATCAGCATATAGACATTATTGAGTGTATACTCTTCGCCATTTTGACCAGCAATATTAAAGCAAACCTTCGCAGATAAAACTTCTTTTTTCGACTCCTTGTCTGTACATCTGAGTCCCAAATGCCTTACCTTTCCTTTTAATCCTATTTGGTGAGCGAATTCCTCATCTATCAGTGTAATAGTTGATGCTTCATCAA
The DNA here is from genome assembly GCA_950111635.1 of Agelastica alni. Taxonomy (NCBI): domain Eukaryota; kingdom Metazoa; phylum Arthropoda; class Insecta; order Coleoptera; family Chrysomelidae; genus Agelastica; species Agelastica alni. Next base: position 82,260,813 of record OX467710.1, on the reverse strand, counting down.
AGAGAGCATAAGTTTGGACTTCCTTTCCCTGGTATTTTATTGTTATAGAAGCAACTCTTAGAATAATTTCATTACGGAATGATTTTGTTGTATGAGCTACCAATTTTGGGATACCATTTTCCTCTTTTTGCTGTTTCTCCTCTTGGACATTATTTTCTTTCTGCTTTTCTTCATACTTTTCATTATGGAGTAGCTCATGGTGATACTTTTCACAACCATTCAAACCACATTTTTTCTTCTATTACATGATGATATTTTGTGTGCAGATTTCATAGACGAAAAACATATATTGTTATCCTTTAAGTGTTTCCATTTTTCATCCGGAGACAATTTATTGAATTTAAAACATTTTTCCAGACTGTGATCCAAGTTACAATATCCACACCTAGTATTTCTTCTCTTGGTTTCGCTGGATTCCCTTACTTGATCAGTTGTCACCAGAGTGGTATTGTATTTACCTTTTGACGTCTGATGAGAATGCATTATCTTTTGAGGTAAAAGTGCCTTTACAAAGCTTGCTCCTTCTGATTCATTCCAAACCCATTCCTGAAAACTTTTCAAAGTGTATTCTGCTCTTCTTGTAGCGAGTTTCTTTCCCCAATTTAACTGCATGGAATAAGGCAATTTCTGTAGTAATTCATTGAGAAGTTTAGGACAGCCCAAAAAATTTTTCATATCCTTGACCTCCAAAGTGGCAACCAAATTTTGAAGTACATCCGAGAAATGTGTGAGACTAGAAAAATCGTTACTTTTCAGGTGAAGATTTTTGGCTTCATCAACCAAAGATTTCACGATCAATTCTGGTCTACCAAACATCGTTTTCAAAATACTCATGAATTTATCCAAAGATTTACTTGATATGAGCAACCCTTCTACTGCACGTCGAGCATCGCCTTTAAGACATTTTCTTAATTGATATATGTTTTCCTCCTCCCATAAACCAAGTAATTTTGTAGTGGTAGTATATTGATTCAAGAAATTAGGCCATTCTTTCACATCACCAGTAAAAATTGGCAATTCTTTGTCAATGGTTTGTCTAGCTATTAATTTCTTGATATCAATATCATCTATTTCTTGGTTCATGTGACCTTTTTGATTTTTTTGCATATCTAATTTACTAAAATTAGGTATGTTATCTTGGAAATTCGGACTATGAACTTGTTCATTTTTTTTTAGCCACTCTTGCACTTTACTTCTTTTGGATAATATTTCTTCTGATACCTCTGAATTCCTTCTTCCTTCTTGTTCTTTAAAACTGATTATCGAAGACTCCTCCCTAATGGTGACTTGTCGAAGAGCTAATCGAATTTTGATCATCTTTTTTTCTAATTCTAACTATTCCTTTTCTTGTTCACCTTTCAACCTGTTTATTTCGATTTGTTGTTCCGAAGCTAAAATTTTGGCCATTTCTTCATCAGCTCTGATTTGAGCTTCTAAACTTTTACGTCTAATAGTACTAGATTTAGAGTGCTTAGATAAATGGAAATTACTCTGAAATGATCTGCAGTTCTGATCCAGTGTACCATCATTTGATTCCACTGCCAGCTGATAAATCTGTTTCTCGGAGAGTTTTGGGCTTGAAACCGACGACTTGTCTTTTTCTTTAGTTTTCCTAGCAATATCCTCGAAGACACCATTTTTACCGTCTTGGGCAAGCTCATTTAGCATCTTACTCCTACTTCTTGTCAAGATGTTGTTACCATCCATATCTTGGTTCAAGTTTGAGGCTCAAGGACTAGCACAATGTTTGATTGTACACTTGTCTTACCTTAAAAATGATATTATTATTAGATTCGGCCGAAAGACCAGCGAATCAAGCTTGAATTCTTTTTTTTTGTAATAAATACACCTTTTATACTTTTCCTTTTTTACTTGTCAAAAAGACTTGTCAAAACTGTTTTCAATAACTCCAATTCAATATATAAAAAAAATGAACAACACAAACGTGATTATAAAAATAATATACAAAATGTTTAAACTTTTAAATAAATAATAAATCAACTCCTTAACAGACACCTCCATCTTTAAAGAGTCAGACTTTTTGCCAGCAGAATGCCTCAACACAACTTTTTATCAGAACCAAGAAGTCAGTGAGTGTTTAGATCAAAAGGAAAGTTGCATGGGTGAAAACCAGCCTCTTGGTGTTGAAGAAACCTCACCTTCAAATGTGAATGTTTCGATTGAAATCATCTCTCCACTTCCAAAACCAACCAAACGGAGAAATGGGTCTAAACTTAGTTCTAATTCAAAAGTGCAAAAAGCCGTTATATTAACCAGTAGCCCCTACAAGAATGAAATTCAACTAGCTCAGGAGCTTAAACTGGCTAAAGAAAAGGTTAAAGAGCTTCAGTTGAAAATTAGGCCTTTATCTGAAAAAATGAAAGTGACTAAATCCCGTCAAGGAGTTGCAGATTTGTCACATAGTCCTATTCTAACAAAGAAGTTGACCACCAAGACATCGATAAGAAAAAAACAACCACAGTAGGCTGGATTCAAATCTAGCAATCCTAAACCAAGCTGGAACTTCTGCCCAGAGTGACGTCATCGTTGAAATCGAACCTGAAGAGTGGTTTTGCTCGATTTGCGAGGAAAACGCAATCGAGTATATGGTCCAGTGTTTGATTTGTAATAAATGGGTCCATGAGAGCTGTGCTGGCGCAAAGGCCAGCATAAAAAAATTTTTTGCTCAAATTGTATTGCTTAAAAGAATAACAAAAAGTTTCGTCAATCATCCTTGTAGTTTTATTCTTTGATTCATTTTATTTTCAACTTTAACCAAGGTGGTACGATTTAGGAAGTATGCGGTACGATTTAGGCAACTGGTTTCCTAAATCGTACCGATTGTATCACTTGACAAAAAGTGTATTACCTTGCACAAATTACCACAATATTAGTGACTAAAAATTAGATTAACCTGTCTAAATAACCAATACTTTTTAGGGTTATGGTGCTTTTGCACAGGGATTTAATGTAAGGTAGAAAATAAATAAATTGTAAAAAGTAGTACGATTTAGGCAACCTTCCTCTACATTAAACACAATGAGAATATTAGAAACCATCGAAATGAAAATAATGCGCAGGATCGCTGGAAAAACACTTTTTAACAGGGAGAGAAGCGAGGACATTAGAAGAACATGTAAAGTAGGCAATGTAAATGAATGGATACTGGGAAGAAAGAGAGAGTGGAACGAACACATAGATCGGATAAAAAACGACAGAATGGTCAAAATAACTAGAGACAAGTCTTCCTTAGGGCGCCGAATCTTTGGTAGACCTCGCAAGAGATGGAGCGACAACCTTTCCAATAATTGAACGGCAGAGGATACGAAGAAAAACAAGCAAATTGCTTACATTAAAGAAGAAAGAAGAAGAAGAAGAACAATCTAAAAACAATCCCTAACTGTAAATACTATTTTCTCTTATTTATTAGAAGTTTCATGACAATGCTTATCGTTGCTTATCGATGCCTAGTTTTTGGCAGATGGTATGTTTGATAGATTATTAGCAACAATTTTATTTTTTTTCAACTCATACGTGGTCGACGCTTGCAAATCATTTTTTTTACATTGATTCGAAGACAACTGATTTTTAGCGCTTGGTTTCATTTATTTAGCTTTTGCTTTAGGTTTTCTGCATTTTCCTTAATCAGTACCACATCATGCACATACGGAATTTTTCAGGGTGTATCGTTTGTATTTTACCATCCGGTAGTCCATGCGTAACAATTTAATTTTAAAAATTCATTTTTCGTCTGATATTTAGAATTTTAAAATTTTTAAATTTTCTCGAATAAAAGTATATAATTAATTATGAATAAGTAAAATAAAGGATTTATGCATTATTTGTTTTCAGTTTATATCTAATAATCAAACTTTCCATTCTGATGGGAATTTCGTACATTTTTGAAGTAGTAACGGCATTTTTCGATTTGAGCGAAATGGGGACAGTTCCCAAATATACTGAAAATGTTTTGGACATGGTTGTGTCTTTTCAAGGTAAAATCACTTCATCTATTCGTGCAATTTGTTACAAAACTTAAATAAAATAATAATAATAATTAACATGCGAAATATTGCAAAAACTGTTCGTAATTTAAAGTTGACTTTTCTTCGTCCATACATGATTACGGTTATCGTTTTCCATGTTATTATTAATCGGGTATAATTATTTCGTTGTTTGCATTCAATTACTTACAAGGTTAACCTTACTTTTATAAATATTTACATTTTGTTTACAGGAGTATTTATCTTCATTATATTTATTTGTAAGAAGAGAATTCTCTTAGCCATCGCACACAAGTTAACTTGTTTTAAAGTAGTAAACACACCGAATTCAGCTTCAGTTCAGACGCATTCTTCGCTTACTTTAGACGAAGTCTCCATGAGCAGCGTAGGAAATCAAAGTAATCACAAAGAAGTATAATATTTATATTAAATGTTTTGTTATGTGTTTTTAGTGTCTTATATACAACAATGTATTTATTTACGTAATATATTATGGTACACATCTATTTGGTATTAATTTCTTTTGTTATTTAGAAAAATTTAGGTAAAACGAATTTACAACTTAAAAGTATGAGTGGTAGTAAAAAATCAATTAAACCTTTTTTAAAGAAGCATAATTTTTTAAACTTTAAGAACAAGCGAAGCTCTGTAGGTCCAATAGTGTCCGAGATAATAATAATAATAATAATAGATAAATAGATAGCGTTTATTGACCCATTACTTTACATTGGAGTTAGTTTACAGTCACAATTACCTAACACACATTTAATAAACAAATAAATAGATAAATAAATAGATAAAAAACATTTAAAATATAGATATAAAATTTTATAAAATACATGTTATGATCACAATTATACACATATATGTTTTATTTAAATTTATTTTTAATATTTACTGCCCATTAATAAAAAATATTCCATGGTAGAATAAAAGCAGTGCTGTAACAGACACTTCGATGTCACATTCAAGGAATTTCAAATAATGTGTACAAAATGTTAAGGTTAAAAACGTCAATTTGCTGGTAGTTCAGATTTATACAACTTGATATTTCTAAAGAAACCACCCACAGTTGGAAATGTGGAAATAAGACGTATTATATTAAGATATTGAAAATTACAAATGCACAATACAAAGTAAATCAAAAGAAAGATACATGATGGACTTATCGCAAAGGATTTGATAGCTTCATATATCTATAATATCTAAATACAAAAAAACTCAATTCATTATAGAACATCGTCGAAGTAACACACACTTTAACAGAGCAAGTTTTTTTTTCAAAAGATGAATATACTAAGAGATGAATGTGTAAATGTCAAAATGGATATGAAACGTCAACTGGTTCAAGCGACGGAAGCTGTACGGGAGAAATTCAACTCTATCAAAAGTGGCAATGTGAAAGATAATAAAACATTAGAAAAACTTTATGAGTCAATAACTAAACCATTGAATGTTTTATCCTCAGCAAGTATTGTGAAACCGTCTACAACTTTTTCAGACAAGATTCGAACTACGCCAATGAGTACTCCAACCCAATTCAACCCAAATATATTGAAAGTGATAATGGAAGTGATAACGATAGCATCCTAGGTGAAGAAAGTGATGAAAGAGTTGCTAGCATAATCGAAACACCTACATCACTTATGGGTTTTATAGATTTTGAATTATCCAATATTGATGAACAAAACATTGATAAAGAATTAAAAAAACATCTAATAAATTTAAGAAATGGTGACCCTGCATATGACAAATTATTTGGCATACGTAAAGATCGTGCGACAAAAACACTCGAAATGGGTAATATTGAGGTTAGATTTATCAATGGAAATATTTCGTTTTGGAATGTTGCAATGCAAAAACGTCGATTTGCTGGTAGTTCAGATTTATACAACTTGATATTTCTAAAGAAACCACCCGCAGTTGGAAATGTGGAAATAAGACGCAATTATATTAAGATATTGAAAATTACAAATGCACTATACAAAGTAAATCAAGAGAAAAATAAAATAAAACATTCAACCAGCAGAAAATTCCGTAAATTTATTAGACCATTACTACGTTCAATGAATGATTCCATTGAAAATGCAAGTGGTATGGGGGTAAAACTAAACAAAGTATTTACAACTAAATCACCAAATTGTATATATTGGAATAGACCTAAAAAATTAGTGGATCGTTATCGATTAATAGCTTCAAAATCGATTGGGCACACTGGTCATGATAATGAGATTATTTCAATTATAGAAGAGCTTCGTGAAGAAGGTATAATATATTAGTGTTATCATCATCATAGAGGGAGAGATATCATTGTTGACATTGCATTAGATGAAATCATTGTGCGGATAGAACAATGAATGTTAAAAGGCAAGTTGTTGATGAGTTACAGAAACCAGCTCGACGTAATTTCCAATTATTCTTAAAGGTGTTGGAGATTTGTGGCAAATTGATTTTGCTGAATTTCAACCATATGCAGAAATTAATAAAGGGTATCGATATGCTATGGTGGTAATAGGGATTTTTCAATACTAATGAAAGGATATAAAATCAATCATTATTCGACATACAGTTCTATGAAGGCAGCAATGGCGGAGCGAGTCATCAGAACTATAAAAACTTGGCTTTACAAAGAGTTCTCAGTTAATGGCAACTACAAATGGTTAGACATTATTTCATCCATATACGCAAAATATAACAATAGGAAACATGTTGCTACATGGATAAAACCAATTGATGTCGGACCTGCATCAAAATTAAGAATTATCAAGAATAAGAAGAAACTGATTAAACCAAAATATCTTTTAAATGATATAGTCAGGATCTCTAAATAAAAGAGTGTTTTTAAAAAAAGGGGTATTTAGCCAACTTTTCTACGGAATTGTTTAAAATTACCAAAGTCAATAATACACAACCACAATTTATATTCTCGAAGATATGGATGGAAATCCAATTAAAGGTGCCTTTTACGAACCTGAATTACTGAAAACGAAGTATGTTGATATTTATTTAATCGAAAAAAATTCTTCACCGGGATTCACATGAAAATGTTTTTGTTCGTTGAAACGGGTTTTCCGACGAATCCAATTCATGGATTAAAAGCAGTGATTTAGTTTAGTTATTCAATGTCTATCAAAAATATAAACTATTTATTTTTTTGTATAATAATAATAATAAATGATGATTGTTTTATTGGATTTTCTTTTATTTAAATGTATTTTTCATCTACCCCTTGTATCACAGCCAAAAAGCTGGACAGGATAATCCTCCCACCATCATCTACTAAAAATTCAAAGTCTACGTTAAACGAATTATCGAAAGATATTCCTGTCTACGCCAAATAGTACACATTAATATGCATGCATTATAACCGAACCAAAGAGTTGAAGTTTCAAATTATAATTCCATATGATATTTTAATGGTAGAAATGCATTAACAAACAATTTTAAGGACATTTAAATACCGCTGTGTTCTCACAAAATTATCAAAAGATTTTCCTAATATGTATGTAGTTAATAAAATTTGTATACAAAAGACGATGGTGTGTTGTTGATAGATTTAATGTTAAATAGCAGGTGCATTTTTACGCTTTGCAAACCGTTGACCCAAACGAGTCTTTCAGGATGTCTCTTACTAATATATCTAAAGAAAACCATTAAATTATTTTTTTATTCAAAAAAAAATTTGTTTCGCTCCATGTGGTAAAGAGACGTATCTTTCAGGGATAACTAAAGCTTTTTTTTACAGATGTCTATGGACGTTGAGGGCGCATACAAAGCGTTACATACTTAATATAATTATGCAATTGGATTCACAAGGTCACGTAGTAATTAGAACATGACGTCAGTGGCGTCAACCTTAAGGAGGTAGAGAGCAGCGTAATTAGAACAATGACGTCAGTGGCGTCGACATTGGGGGGAAAAGTGGTGTGGGGAGATTCAGAACCGGCTAAAACACACTACTCACCTATGGACCGGTTTCGGTGTGTGTTGCCCCTCATAAACATAGGGTAGGTCTATCTCGATTGGACACATTAACAGCTCCGACTCCTAACAAGTACACATGAAGTACCACGCAAAGAGCGCCAGTCTCAACATCTAAACTTATTAACAAGCACCACCCGGTGAATAGCTTCTGAGAAGACATACATACAGACATAAAGTCACGCATTTTTCCCATAGGGGTAGGCAGAGACCACTTCCTTCCACTTCCGCTACGGTTCGTACACACATCTTTTGCTTCCTCTACTTTTCATCAGTGCTCTCATACATGCTCTTCGGTTATTGGTACTTTTGACCTGGCCTTTCTTCAAAACAATGTTGATCTGATTGAGATATGTTCTCCGAGGTCGACCTCTACAGATTTGCCCATTCACACATTTATCTATCTTTGTGACCACATCTTCTTTTACACCACAGCGTTTTCTTATCTTACTATTCTTAACTTTATCCAACCGAGTCACTTCGGCTATACTTCTCAGACTACTCATCTCTGCAGAATTAATTCTATTTTCATGCTTTTTCTGCCAAAACCAACATTCACTACCATACATAAATGTAGGAACCAACACACCTCTATGCACCGCCAGACGTGCCTTTATTGACACTTTCTATCTATTCATAAAGCTATGCAGTGCCCCATTAATTTGTTTTCCTGCCAACACCCTTCGCTCAATGTCACTGTCATACTTTCCATCTCTAGTTAATTTTGAACCCAAGTACACAAATTCATTAACTTGTTCCACTCTTTCTCCCTCAATGGAAACCCCACAGTTTGTCATGCTTTCTTCTCTTTCAAAAACCATTACTTTCGTTTTGCTAACATTTATTTTCATCCCTTTGATTTTCAGGGAATCATGCATAACATTAACCATCGCCTGCAACTCCTCTTCAGATAACGCTAATATGACTTGATCATCGGCGTAAAGAAGGCATTTGACGATCAAATCATTCATTTTTATTCCATACGCACTCTCTTTCAGATCTTTTAAACAATTGTCTATGTATAAGTTAAACAGCCATGGCGAAGCCACAGATCCCTGTCTCACACCTTTTTCGATGTTAAACCAGTCCATGCAAGCTCCGTTTATCCTGACACAAGCAGTGGAATCCTCGTAAAGTGATTTCAGTGCTCGTATTAAACTACCACTCACCCCATACATAGACAATGTAGACCACAATTCACTCCTCACCACTCTGTCATAGGCCTTTTCCAAGTCTATAAAAGCGAATTAGACCTTCTGACTTCTAGCCAAGAATTTTTCGACTATACCTCGTAAGGAAAAGACCTGATCCATACATCTCCTTCCTCTTCTAAATCCTGCTTGCACATCTCATATTATCTTTTCAGTTTCATTCGTTACTCTTTTGATCAATATCTTTCTTCTTAGAAGAAGTATTGTAATCTGCAAAAATTATAGAAAACTATAATATTATTATAGAGAACATAAACATTTTTCGACAGCGTGAATAGATGTAAAAAATGTATAACTGATTTTTAATTCTCTTACATAACAAGCATCTGCTTATTGTTACCCGAAATGGGGTATTATACACGATTATGTATCAAATGTAATTTAATGCTTGTCGTGGCATATAGTCAGAGGAGTAGTTGTTTTTTAATACATAATCGACCTACATGAAACTATAATATAGGTGACATACCGCGAAATTAGCTGGTTTTTTTATAAAAATCAGTTATAAATTTTTTATATATATATATATATATATATATATATATATATATATATATATATATATATATATATATATATATATATATATATATATATATGTTCAGAAATGCTTCCGCGGTCAGAAATATATGTGGGTCAGATAACAACTACTCCCTTGACTATATGTCGCGACGGGTATTGAATTACATCCGATGTATAATCGTGCATACTACCCCATCACAGGAAGCAAGGTATACAGATGCTTGTTAAGTAAGAGAGAGGGCCATTATATTTATTTAATCGCAGCTACCACCTATGTACCTATGTGCTGTATATGTTGTATTTTCTTTGTCTGGTTATTTGTTTACTCCAAAAAATTTCATTTAGACATCCAAGTGCCTTCTTCGCCCGTATTATTCTTGCTCTTATTTCTTTTTAATCTTCCCCTGTTTTATCGAATGTTATTCCTAAGTACCTCTTTGTAATCTTCACATGCTTCTACAAAATCTAAGTTGTTTAGTTGTAAGTTCTAGTTTTTCGTTCCAACGCTGAGGTATCTAGTTTTTTGGCTGTTCGTAGTGAGGCCCCATTCCTCATAAGTAGACCTCGGGAAATATGCAAAATGCATATTTTGAATAAATTTTGTACGTGCATATGCTTTATTATTTTCAGCTATTTTTGGATTTCTGCAAATAAAAATTTTCAATATGGACAATCGTCTGTAAAATTAGATAAAGAAATAAGCGAAGTAGGTACCTGTCCCTTGGAAATACCCATATCGGTATTAGCATAATAAAATAACTAATAAGACAATAGACCCTACTGACCGATAAGCCGGTTGCCGTCATAAAATCAATTATTGCTTTTGCCGAAAGCTTAACAAATTTTCAGAATTTGTTTACCAAAATACCCAAATTGCAAGTGGAGGAAAGTATTTACATTAAGCCAATGAAATCGCACCTCCTTTAAAATTTGAAGTTTAAAAAGAATGTAGGATTTAGTTTTGTGCCTTTAGTAAGTTCGATAAACTTGTGCTTGCTTCATTATTGTCTATCAAAAGTGTGTTATAATGCCAAGACAAAGTGCTAACAAATCAATTCTTTCAAAGAAGTGAATTCATAATAAAAAAGAATTTTGAATTATTAATGACAACCATATATTCTGCACAGTTTGCAGCAAATCGGTAAGTACTATTATGTGAGTCTATATTTAGATATTGTTTTAATTTTCAAACATTTTTTTTTAAATATAAGCCAACTTTACGTTAAAATATAATTTTTAGAATTGTTGAATAGGTACTGGCAGTGTCTAAAATTATTTACTTTAAGGCACTGGTGTTAAAATTATTATTACCAAAGTTGTTAACATGGTCTTGACACTGACTTGCATACATATTTTTGTTCATTATAAATTGATTCGATATTTTTTATTTTATGTTAAAAATGTAACATTTTAGTAAATTCTATGATCAAAATTCAAATAATAAGTAGTTTATGGGAGGGAAACAAATGTTATAAAATTCTAATATTCAGTGTGTTTGGTTAACGCTGTTCTCAAGATCAAAATCGACTGAGAAAACCGCCCTTTGTTGAACATCCTGTATATAAAATTTTAGTAGAAGTGATATCAATTAAAACTAGTCTTAAACCAGTAAAGTATTGCAAAGTTTGTTGGTTAACTTTTTTATTTCCAATTTCCAGATTGTATGTGAAAAAAAGTTTCAAGTTGATCAACACTTGGGCACTGCAACGCATAAATCTCGTGCACAAAAGCCGCAAGATTTGGTTCAGCAGCTCATCACTAAAAATCAAACGAAAGTTTCGGAACAACAAAATTTTAATAAAGATCTATGCAGTTTGCTGGTCGGTTGCAATATCCGAATTGCGAAATTGGATAATCCATTATTTCAAAAATTTTTAACGAAGTACTGCAAAGATGTTCAGGTTCCTTCTGCTACGACCATACGAAATAATACGTTGATTCCAGCATGCAAACTATTGTTGAAGCGATTAAAACCGCAATTGGGAATAATCCAATATGGATATCGGTTGACGAGACAACTGATGTTAAAGGACGGTATATTGCAAATTTGATTATGGGAAGTTTAAACGGGAGTGAGTGTAGCACCGAATATTTAGTTTCCATTAAGGAGTTGCAAAAAAGTAACAATGTAACTATTTCTAGATTTGTAAATGAATCTCTTTGTAACTTATTTTTACCTGAGCCAATACCAGCAGAAAAAAAGTTGTTATTGTTAAGTGATGCTGCGCCATACATGATAAAAGCTGGACAAAATTTAAAAATATTTTTTCCAACTTTAATTCATGTTACTTGTTTAGCACACGCTTTAAACAGATTAGCAGAAGTTGTAAGGACAGAATTTCCGATGGTTAATATTCTTGAATCAAATATAAAAAAAATCTTTTTAAAAGCTCCTCTGCGATACAGGTGTATAAAGATCGTTTACCTAATGTGCCTTTACCACCTGAACCTGTGATAACTAGATGGAGAACGTGGTTAAATTCTGTGAATTTCATAACCATAATTTTGAAGGAATTAGAGACGTTATTTGTACTTTCGATGTAGATAGCTCAGATGCTATAAAAAAATGTGTGGAAGTTTTTAAAAATCGTTATTAAAAAATCATCTGGCTCATGTCCAAAGCAATTTTGTAAATATTGCAGATTCAATTATGAAATTGGAAAAACGAAACATTTCGTTGGACGAAAGCATTGAAATGATCAACTCAATAAATAAGAAAATTGAACACCTTGGGGAAACCAACAAAGTGGCACGGTGTTAAAAAAATGAGGGCTTTTAAAAAAAATTCAAATAAATAATAATATTTAAATGGGAAATTGCAGACATAATAATTTAATTTTCCAGGTAGAACCCTCAATTATACAATGTTTTAAATTTGCTTCCTTAACTTCATGTGAAGTACAAAGAAGTTTTTCCGCGTACAAACAATTATTATCAGATAGACGGCACAGTTTTTCTCTAGAAAATTTAGAAAAACATTTAATAATTTATAGTTTTAACTGTAATAATAGTGTATATAATGATGACATTGATAATGAAAATTAATAAAATAATAATATATTAGGTAGTAATGGAAAATAAGCAATAATAGGATTAATAAGAATAATAAGTGTAATAATTTGTAGGTACATAGCTAATTTAAATAAATTTTTTTTATGCATTAGCATATAATATAATAAATTACATTCAATACAAAGATTATTGCGTTTTTTATGAATGCATAAAATCATATTTTTGTGCATATTTGCATGCATATTTTAAGGTTTTTTAAGTGCATATTTCCCAAGCTCTACTTATGAGTTTCTTTTAGTTTGCGGGTCATGTATTCAAGGTCTTCTCTGTCTCCTACCAAAACTACCCGGTCTTTTTTCACTTATTTTACTTTTTTTCCTTTAATCAGCACCTCATAATATGTTGTTATGTTTTCTTTTCTATTAAAAATCATTACTTTTGTCTTTTTTTGGTAAAATGTACCACGTGAACCCAAACACTTATTTAAGAGCATCGATATTATTCCGGGTACTTTGCTCAAGATTCCCCATGTCTATATTACAAATTTTTTAAAAAATATCCATTAATTTTAAAGCTGTCAAAATATTAATAGGTTTCTAGATATTTTTAAGAGTAGCTGGTTTGTAAATAAATAATTTTTAGTCACAACTTTTAGCAGCATTCTTAACGAATATATCAAAAGCTGCTAGTTTAATTAATTAAATATTTCAATTTTTAAAAATATCCTTATTCTAAATTTTTAACTTATTAGATCTCTGTCAATTATTAACTATTGGATCACCAAACCAATAAACGTTGTCAATTATAAAATTAATGTGCGTATACATTGTATCTCTTTAATAAATCACAAAATTAAAAAAATTAAGTAGGGTAACATGGTTAGCAGTGGATCAATGGTACACAGTGGATCATTCCTACCACAAAGCCATCTGCTGTTTGATATTCTATGATATGTCATACATTCGTATATAACCTTTATAACTTTTTTCCCATTTGGTAGGTTTCTGGTAGTCACGACGAATAGATGTGTTAGGAGAGAAGAGTTTGTGACAGTCACCAAAAAAAAAAGTAAGTAATATTTTCTTAAACATGTTCTTTATATTGCGTTTAAACTATGTGTCTACACTCAGACATTAAACGTAGTTATTTATTTTCATTATAAAGATAAAAATTATGTAACAGCGATTACTTGTTAGTAATGACTGGCTTTCAAAAATAACTAAATTGAATGGTTCACAGTGGATCAAACGCTAGTGGTAAACAGCGGATCACGATCCACTGTGTACCACAGCGTTTCTCAAACTGTGGGGCGCGCCCCCTAAGGGGGGCGCGTTTACATGATTGGGGGGGGCGCAGTACAGATTAAAAATAAAATGGTAATGATAAAATGCTACAGATAGATTTTTAAAAAATCTTTATTGAAATTTTACTTACTTAATGATGACAAAGAAACATTCTAAGGAATAATGGCTAACATGAGCTTGTTTTAAGGCGCAAAACTTCTCTAAATTTGGTTCTATGTTAGAGATGGCCACTCTGAGTTCATTTTCTACTTGAAGTTTATTTCTGTATTTAGATTTCACGACAGCAAGTGCAGAAAATCCAGTTTCACAAAGGTAGGACGTTGGAAAAGGCAACAGAATTCTAAGCGCTTTGGCTTTTATAACGGAATAGTCGTTCGGAAGTTCAGTCCAGAAGTTTGTTAAAGATTTGTTAACAAAGTTTGATTTTTGTAAGGGATTTGTTGAAATATCTATCAGTTGTTCTTCATCTTGCAGTGATAGTCCGACAGGTCTATTTTCGAATGGATTTAAAACCCAGCTCCAGTATGACAACTTGATATCTTTCTCTGCAAAGAAGTATCGCTTGAAATTCTCAGTTAAGTTTTCTAAATGGCTTTCTATGGTTTTTAGCATCACAGCTTTATGAATATCTTCCAATGGGGAATCTTGCACAAAAACGCAAAATGTGGGAAACATTTCCAAACTGTTTTCTTTCAATTTGTTATGCCATAACTGCAATTTCTTACAAAAAGCATCAATCTTTTGACTTAAATCAAATATATTTACGTCTTTTCTTTGCAGCTGAAGATTAAGTATATTAAGTTTTTCAAAAATATCTACTAAATAAGAAAGCTTCTTAAGCTTCAGTAAAAATAATTTGTCGAAAAAATCTGTTGAATGCTTGTGACCTTCCTCGCTTAAAAATATCGCTATTTCCCTTCTTAATTCAAAGACACGCTTAACCGTCTTACCGCGTGACAACCATCTGGATGAGGAATAAAACAACAAAGATTGATGCTCAGCTCCCATATCTTCACACAGAACAGAGAACATCCTTGTTTTTAGTGGTCTGGTTTTTATAAAGTTAACAACTTCAATAACTACTGTCAAAATCATATTTAGTCCAGGGCTTAGCGATTTTGATGCTAACGCTTCCCGATGTATCATGCAGTGCGTCCAGATAATTTCTGAGGATTCCTTTTTTACTAGCGCTTGTAAACTGTTGTATTTACCAGACATGGCTTGAGCTCCATCGGTGCAAATCGCAACATAATTTTTCCATTGCAAATTCATTTTAGTAATAGAATCATTTGTAATCTTGAACAACTCGGTGGCTGTAGTTCTTCCTTCAATCTGTTTACAAAACAATAAATCTTCACATATTTTAGAACATTGACAGAATCTAATGTAGCAAATCAAATGGGAATCATTACTAGAGTCAGTTGCTTCGTCAAGTTGTATAGCAAACAAGTTTCCAGTAAGCTCAGATTCAAGCTGCTGCTGCATATCAACTGATATATCGTTAATTCGTCGACAGATTGTATCATTTGACAGAGGAATATTGTTAGGTTGTGAAGTAAAATTTTCACCAAACATTATTTCTACAATGTCTTTGCAAGCGGGTAAAATAAGTTGCTCTGCAATAGTGTGCAGTTTTTTGCATTTAGCTACTTTGTATGCCACTTTATGTAATGCCAAGAGAGCCTTCTCATTTACTGCCAGTACTCTATGGAAGCTGGATTTTTGTTTTTTAAACAATCTGAGTTTCTCCACAAAAAAATCTCGCGGTTTATTGACATATTCTCTGTGCAGCGTTTCTAGATGCCTCTGTAATTTATTTGGTTTCATTCTATCTGCAGCCAATACTTTTAAACAGATAACGCATTGTGGTTTTTCTTCGCCACCTACTTCAAGGCTAGTAAAGCCCAAATTTAGGTATGATTGGTCATATTTTCTTGTTTTAGATTTCGGACGATTTCCACCTGAACCTGTCGATGTACAAGCCCCGTCATCCTTAAGTTTTCGTTTTAAAAATTTATCCATACTACATCTACTTATACACTCACACTTCACAATAATGCTTGCTTAGTGTTAAAACACCTTCACTGAGAGACTGAGAATACCATATGTGCGCTTCTGTATTTATAGTCGCGTTCAGACAGTTCGAGAAAGATCAGGAAGCTTGAATACGTGGCACGAACGCCGCGAACTTTTCGACAGCATCTTTGGCGCTCTCGACGAGACAATGTTGCCTATTTTAGTCCAAATTCCTAGGTCTACGGATTGGGGGGCGCAACATTTTTTAAATTAAAACAGGGGGGTGTGAATAACAAAAGTTTGAGAACCACTGGTGTACCATATGATTTATAACGAAATAGTGCTGATATTATTTATGAATTCAAGCTATTTTTGCTACAGAATACCACGAAATAAAAAAAATATTAGAAAAATAGGTGCTCATACCAAAGAGGAAATGCAATTAGCTCTTAATGCTATTAATAACGGAAACGGTATACGACACGTATCCTCAGAAACAAACATACCTTTTACTACCCTACAAAGATATTGGGCAAATGCAAAAAGAGCTGTCTTTTAAGGGGATATAAAATTAACACCAAACTATAAAGTAAATAGAATTTTTACCGAAGCACAAGAAAATTTGCTTCAAGACTATTACAAAAGATGTGCATTATTATTTCATGGACTTAGTATCAAAGATTGTCGTCAAGTAGCCTTCGAAATAGCAAGGTATAATAATATTAAAATGCCTTCGTCGTGGCAAACCAATCAAATCGCCGGTATGGACTGGCTTAGGGGTTAAACCGTTTGAATAAATCTGATTATCCACAATTGTGTGAGATTATGTTGAAATGGTATTGGTGTTTTTATTTTGTAATTTAACATAATCTATACCTTTAATCCACCTATGACAACTGAGCGATTCAGTGAGTACCATCTGGGGTACAAAGTGGATCAATTACATTTTTGTTTTAAAAAACTTTGTCTTTTTTTAAAACCTTCTACAATGTTGGAATCATTATAATTTGGGAACTAGATACATTAGTCGACCTCTGCTAGAATTTACAGCAATTACGGCGGTAAATGTGGAAAGTAAAGGCTCGTAAAAAAATACTGATCCACTGTTTACTATGTTACCCTGCCTTATTCTGGGTGTTCTAAACTTAAAGATCGCAATTTATTAAAGTATATTTTTAAATAGATACACACAGGGTGATTCTTTGGGAGTTCTAATTAGACGTTTTAGAGAAACTTGACATAATTAAAATTTGAAAATTTGAGATGAAAGGTTTTCGGATATCCCGAATTGATCTAAAATATTTAGAGCCTCCATTGACTTCCGGTCATACCGAAAGTTGACTATCACTTGCTTATTTTAAATAGAACACCCTGTATATTATTACATATTTCGATAAAGCTACTCTTATGGATTTTCGCGATATAGGGTTTTGCTACCTTACACTTAATGCTGGAGTTTTCAAATGCATTCAGATTTCTGGAGATAATCATGAATTTTGTATTTTGGTGTTAATATTTAAACCCTAATGTTTTACGAGATATGACCATTTTTATCACGAAAAAGTGTCCAATGTGACACCCTGTATTATTACAATTAATGTAAATTTAAACATTTTTTTGGCATTATGTTTTTCTAGTATTGTGTATTTATACTAAACTCATTTTATTGATAAAATGATTATTATTGAACAGGGTGATTCAAAACGCATATATAAAGATTTCTCAACTTTCTTAAATGGATGTATTTTATAACGTTTGACAGAAATTTTACTGCTCTTTAAGTTTCGTTAACAATTTCCTTTACCTAAATCAAACCGTTATTGAGATATTCAGCTTTTAAATTATGAATTGTAAGTATTTTATTTGCGGTTATTTAAAAAAAAGACAATATTTAATTAAAATTTAATAATTTACAACTTTAAATTAATTGCTCAAATACTTCTTAATCTTGATGCAACTAAAATTATAGAAATTTTTTTTTATGGCACAATAAACATAATAGAAACTAATAAACAAAAAGTTAAATATCTCAATATCGGTTTGATTTTGATACAGAAAGTTGTTAACAAAACTTAAAAAGCAGTAAAATAACAACGTTACAAAATACAGGGTGATCCATTTAAGAAAGTTGAGAAATCTTTAAATATGCCTTTTGAATCACCCTGTACAACAATAGTAATTTTATTAACAAAATAAACAAGTTTAGTAAAAATACAGAATAGTCGACAAACAGCATCCAAAAAAAAATGTTTTAATTTACATTAATTATAATGGTACAGGGAGTCAAATCGGACACTTTTTCGTGATAAAAATGGTCATATATCGTAAAACACTCAGTGTAAGGTAGCAAAATTCTATATTGGGATAATCCCCAAGAGTGGCTTTATCGAAAACGTAATAATATATAGGGTGTTCTATTTAAAATTAGTAATGCCCAAAATCGGTCTTGGTCTTGTTCTTGATTTTTTGCAAGACCCAAGACCAAGACCGCGTAAGTTTAGCAAGACCAAGACTGACCATGCAAGATTTGAGCCTGCGAGACTCTTGCGTCTTGCAGTAAGGACTGAGTGTCGTTTTAGGGAGCAGACAGGCTTAATTTATAATACAAGAAATTGACACAGAAAAAAAACGAAGGAAAATAAAATATTGAAGAAGAAAATAGGTAGAAAATAGGAAGACGTTAAGTACAGATATAAATGACTATCAGTGCATTTTCGTTGAAGGGGGAATTTACGCAGTGCGAATAAGTAAATAAAAAATAATATATTAAATATAGTTTGAAAATAAATAAAAATATGAAAATAATAAAACGAAAAATAAACTGTATATAATAAAGCGTAATAAAATTATATGTAGTATGTTATAACTCAGTTGGACAACGCACAAATCGGGGTACGGTCAATAATGCCACGTCGAGCATTAAGCCAAACTGAACCGTTTGTAATTGATTACTACCGGTATTGTCCACATGGACTGTCGGCGATCCTTTTTAAATTCTATGCATCTTATTGGATAGTACTTAATCCTAATTGGCCAAATTTAATCGACAGTTTTCTCACCGTAAAAGTCGATGCCGGCAAAAAACAAATCAGTGTTTACACAACTATTTACCAGTGCCGTGTTGTTATAAATACATATTTTTCCATTTTATATATACATATTATCTTGTTTTCTGTTTTATTGAAGTATCTGTTATATCGTTAGTAACATAAAAATACTTTTAAAAACTGCACAAAAAAAAATTGTTGGACTAGTGAAACAACAAAATTTTAAGAAAGAATACGCCATAGACAAACTTTTTGAATCTTACGGTCATACAGTTTTGCGTTTGCCTCTATATTATTGTGTATTCAACTCTATTAAACTAATCTGGGCTGCTTTAAAGAACAAATACGAAAGTGTAATCAAGCTCCGCAGTTAAGCGATTCTGTTTTAACAAATATAAGAAAAGTAATTGATGAACTCGCCAAAACTGACTTATGGACAAATTGTGTTTACCTCGTCAAAGAAAAAGAAAAACGATATTGTGTTTTGCCACAAATCGAACCGATGGTGATAACTACCCATGAAGATTCAAGTACTGATAAGTGTTTTGATAGTGACTAATGTATAATAGTGTTTCGTTTAGGGTGGTCACATAAAGTCAAAATAATACTTACTTAAAGTTTTTGAAAAATTTTTAAAATAAGTTTAAAAATACATGCCAATCTAGGAAACCAATTAAGTTAGTTTTGAATTTAAATAGGTATACTCCAAAACCTCTTATATTCCTAAAAATACATTTTAAAATATATACTTTATTTATATTGAGAACATTGTTAACCCAATAATTATTTAATGTAGTAAAACTACTATTAAAATGTCTGTTGTGACGCCTATGCAACAACAAAATTCAACAAGCCGCCGGATGAAATATTGTTTTTATACTTGTTCAACTGACTTCGTAAGAACTTTACCGAGAAAATGTTTTTTTCTTAATAGTTAAAAGTTACAGGCCGAAAAAGAGATCTTACAAACTAATTTAAAATCTAACTTATAATAATAAGGTAGGTATAACAGCGAAAAGACAGAAAATGTTCTTTAAAATACAGTCAAGTTAATGTCATTAATTTGTTTTTTATATCTTTTAACCATGTTTTATTATAATATAATATATAATAATATTATTTAAATTAAACACATATTTTAAATATAATGACTGAGAATTAAAACGTTTCTTATTGACTTAAAAAACAAAAATCGGGATTTTATTGTAATTGTAACAAAACGAAAGATTGAATTACAGTTAGAAAGCAAATAACTAATTAATTTTTTAATTACAATAAAATTAATTAAATTGCTTTCTTAAGTAATTGTAATCATTTACCTAACAACACTGTTTGTTTTCTAATAGGTAACAATATTAACATTGATTTAGTCTCTTCTAACTATTAATTTTTTTTAATTACAATGACATTAACTTTACTTTACTTTACTTTTTCAAGTAAATATAATTAATTACTTAACTACACTGTTTCTTTTTTAAAAAAGTAATGGTATTAACATTAATTTAGCCTTTTCGGTAAAGTAGCTTATCTCTGGAATAAAGATTGTCTTCATTTTTTCTACCACAAAAGAATAGTGCAACTGTGAACTTTTAATTGTGATATAGAGAGTAAAAGACTATGATTTTAAATGTTTAACATAGTCGTTTCGAATATACCTTTAGCTCCTTATGTCAATAAAAGAATTATAGTTGTTGTCAAAGTTCTCTTTTTCAAAGTCTATCATACTAATGAAAATTTTTTAAGGATCCCTGTTGACTTTAAGTCTTTAACTCTCTTTTTTTACGGACAATCTAATCTAAAAATAGCCTATCAGGATAAGTAACGAATCAGCTCTACCAATGTTTAAAAAGAAATTAATTCCTATTTTGCATTAAAATATTTTAAAACTATCTATGAAACAGTACTGACTATCAATGTTAAAAATCAAGAATAGAGTACTGATTGTTTTACTTTTTAAAAAAAAAACGGAATTAAAGAATACATACATACATACATATAGTCACACCTTTTTCCCGTAGGGGTAGGCAGAGACCACTTCCTTCCACTTGCAACGGTTCTTAGACACATCTTTTGCTTCCTCTTCTTTCATCAGTGCTCTTGTATATGCTCGTCGGTTGTTGATACTCTTGAACCGGGTTTTTTTTAAACAATTTCGATCTGATCAAGATATGTTCGCCTAGGTCAACCTTTACCGACTTGCCCATTTACATTCGGCTTATAAATATGTTTCGTCAATCTTCTTATTTTATTCATTTTCTTTCCGTGTCCAAACCAACTA
The DNA here is from genome assembly GCA_950111635.1 of Agelastica alni. Lineage (NCBI taxonomy): Eukaryota > Metazoa > Arthropoda > Insecta > Coleoptera > Chrysomelidae > Agelastica > Agelastica alni. Next base: position 82,239,438 of record OX467710.1, on the reverse strand, counting down.
GGCATACATTCTGTCAAACCCAGCATTCACTACCATACATAAGTTTAGGGACCAGCACCCTTATGCACAGCCTCGTGCCTTTTTTGTTACGTTTTGTCTGTTCATAAAAGTATGCGGGGCACCATTCATTTGTTTTCATTTGCAAGGAGATTGATGATTACGAGGCGAAGCACGACCTGTTTAATTTACATAAAAGACTAAAGCAGGTTAGTGGTAATAATCGACTGAGCTTAACCCACTATCTAGAGGACCGAAATGAAAACAAAATAGGAGACAGGCCAACCACTTGATGGATGAAAAAAATATACTACAAAACTTATTAACGATTAAAAATCTAAATGTAATATGGTTTGATGCTACGTCGGGACCACCAATTACTATTACGTCAGCAACAATATTCATATGAATCAAATCGAAACTTTTGTCGACTCTATAAAAATAATCGTGTATGATGTTGTTTGATTTATATTGACAGAAAGAGACAGTATGTAGAAAATATGTGTTGTATGAATCGTAGATTGGGTCACGTGATGGAAAAGCTTCACCGTTTCAACTGTAATGACCATCGAACAAGCATGGACACTCACAGAAATAAAGCTGAAACTCTTAGAATCATTTCGAAATGTGAGTGTATAGGCAATTACTGAAGATTAGTTGGGTGGACGGAGAAGTAACAACATAGTTCTCGATCGCATGGCCAAGGATTTGGAAATAATTAAAACCATCAAGAGATGCAAATTGAAATATTTTGGCTATATTATAAAGCATCCGGAGAAATATAAGTTATTGCATCTTATTATAGAGTAGAAGATCATAGGTAAGCGTGGTCCAGGGAAAAGGAGAACATCGTGGCTGAAGAATTTGAGGCAGTGGTACAAAAAATCCACAGTTCAACTCTTCCTAACAGCTGCCAATAAAATGATAATTATCAGCATGGTAGCCAACATGATAACCAACGATCGTTAAACGGTGATGGTACTAGAAGAAGTTTGTCATTATATCTTCTAAACATTGTCAAATCCATCAAGCTTCACTCCTGCGCAACTATTTAAAATAACATAGCACTACTATTTTTTCATTATGTCTCTCTTTTTGGCCTTTCGAAGACAGGTTTCACTTGGCATTTTGTGAAGCATAAACCCCTAGTAAAAATATGCGAGTAAGACCAACCTACAGCATCCTCAGAATAGTGTTGGGCTCACGCATTCAAAGTCAGTTAAACATTCATTTATTCTAGCAGAAACCAACTCCCTGAGAACCTGTGCTGGTTTTCGGAACTCCTGACCAGAAGTCTGTATAAGGTCCAATCGTAGTGGTTTCATGTACTTTTCACTTGGTCCCAATTACACAAAGAACATTAATCCGTCTTTTGTTCATTGTGTAAATTTCCTTTATTTTATTATTCAATCCTTCCCTTACATTTAAAGTAACAAAGTGACTAGATCTGCACTTCTCTTTTTATCCCCAAAGAAAAAAACTCCTACGTGATGGGTGGCGAACCACATCACCGAATACGCACAGGAAAATAATCTAAGGTTATTAATTTATATTTAAATGTTTTTTAAATATTGTATCGTTGCATTTTCTGTTTAAACTTTGACAAAAAAATGTTTCAGTAATAATTTAAATTCAAAGTAAACCACATAAATTTTTGAATGGGACACCATTTAATCATGAGTAAATGCTGTGAGCTATTGGTATGCTAAAAACTGGCGCTTGAAAAACATATGTAGAAACTAAACATGTATCTACACATAGCACACAAGAGATCTGTAAGCAATAATGCAGATCGTTTGCTGCAAGCAACTGCAAAAAGGAACCCTACAGTAACGGCATCTGGGTTACAAATTCAGCTGTTGCGAAAGTTTCTTTCAGAACCATCATAAATCGTTTACACAAAGCTTATTTAAGATCTAAAAACCGCTAAGATGTTAATTTTTAACAAAAAGCAATTGCACTGTTCGTTTAGCTTGGGTTTAAAAATCCGTGTTATGGCAAAATTTCCAATGGAGTCCTATTTATTTTTTATACGGGTGAAGATTTATTACATTTCGGCTTAAAATTAAAGAATGTACAGAATAATATTCATTTTTATAGAGGGGGTATAGTAATGGTTTGGGGAGGAATCAGCATCGAAGGTAGAACCAATATTGTTTTGCTGCAAACATTTTTAGATGCCAATAGGCACATTGATAATATATTTCGACTTATTGGGCTTTCATATTCTACAGTCATTAGCAAACATTTTATGCTGATGCACGATAATGCACGACCATATGTTGCGGCAACAATGGATTGCTTTTTAAGTATACTAGTATCTAATAGTCGAGGATCCGAAGTAAAATCGACCTTCAACCATCCGTTTAATGAATAAAAATTATTTTATAAGTAATTTAGTTTGTTAAAAATTATAAAATTTTATTTTTTAAAATTTGACAACTATTATTCAGGACAGACTTTTTGTGGGCAACGCTACATCATTGTGTTCGCAAAAAAACAGCGCTTATTTTTATGTTTAATTTATAGATTAAACAAGCCCTCACTAAGTTATCGACGGTAAACAAAGTCACTCTTACATGGGTTCCTGGGCATACAGGGATAAACGGCAACGAGGTAGCCGATGAACTGGCAAGAAACGGGACCCTGGTGGAACCAAGAAGCCAGTTGGTCGGATTGCCAATTGCCGAAGCAAAACATTTATTGAAACTAATCCTTGAAAAAGAACATATTGCTCAGTAGAATGCAAATACTGGCTGCAGAACATCAAGACAGCTGATAAAAAGATCTCTCCAGAAGAGGGCTGACGCACTCTGGACGATGGACCGGAGTAGACTAAGCAGCACGCTTGGCCTGCTCACAGGACACATTGCACTAAGGGCGCACCTCTTCAAACTTAAGCTGGCGGCCGAGAAAAACTGCGGAGGAGGAGAGCAGTATACACATTCTGTGTCACTGCCCGATGCTAGTGGGGTATAGGTATCAAACCTGGGGCCGTATGATTATGGATCCAAGCGATCTAAAAGAGACAATGCTAACAGAAATCCTAAGGTTTGCCAAAATCTGCGGACTAGAATTCTGATGCCCTAAAGACACAGCGGTTGTCACAGAAGATCAAAAGATCTAGGTGACATAGGTGCCGACACCAAAGGCCCAACCGCAAGATTGTAATGTAATGAATAGATTAAACAAGTAGGTGAAAATAACTAGGGTCAAAATACCTGTTTATACCTGGCAACTCAATAACTAGATGGGGGAAAAATATAGGCAACCCTACGCATGCATATTCTATAGGCTTTGTACTTACGGTTGGTGCAAAAAAAAGGGTGATATTTGAATTTTTAATTAATTGTAGCCTGGCCAGGATTTTTTCAGGCAACCTATTTTTTTATAATTTTTAACATACTAAATTACTTACAAAATAATTGTTATCCATTAAACAGATGGGTAAAGGTCGATTTTACTTCGAATCTTAGACTATAAGTATTGCCATGGCCTACGCAATCACTGGACTTAAATCTAATAAAACATGTAAGGGATATGCTTCAACGAAGTGTTTTGTGAGTTAACAAACATTTTGAGAAACGCCAACAAAAATTATTTAATGCTTTGCAGGTAGCATGAATATCTTATAGCTCGACAAAAAATTAATTAATTAATTACATTCATGCATAGACAATGTAGAGCTGTTATAAATAATCGACAATGACTTGACTTAGCTTTTTTATGTTATTTTTAAGTTTTTCTATATCCTTATTAAAAATAAATTTTTGTAAAGAAAAAGTAGATAGTGGTTTAAATTAAGTTTTTAGTATATCAACTACAAAACCTTAATTAAGTTAAAAAATTTCAGCTCATAATAGTATATCAGTATTTTCATGTCTGTATTTAAAAGCCACCAATTAAAAAATCAATTCGTTGATAAGCACATTGTTAAAATATTTTCCAATTTTTTTAATCACACACAGTATAGGATTTTTAAATAAACTATTATTTTCCACTACTTATAACAACTAATTTTAGTAAAATGTATAAGTAATTATTTAAAAATAATGGGATTCAATAAAGTAGAGTCTACAATTAAAATTCTTTAACGGATTTTTTTTCTGATTATAAACTAAATTTATTTGCTCACTCACTTTAAACCAGAAAAACCCATATAATCTGCCCCAACTGGCTATAAGTAGAACCGGTCCCAGTAGGGGTCCGACCGCGTTCCCAGGTATAATCTTTACAGTTATATAAGTTGTTTTAAAAAGAACTTAATTTTTTTTCCTATCTAAAGCATAAATAATATATATTAGAATATAATTACAAAATACTTGAAGTATCCGCTCAACAACTTTTTAATAGGTAATATTAAGGTAAGGTAAGTAATATTGAACAAATATATATACTTGATAAATGAAAAATATTATCTAATATGATGTATTAATTATGAACAATACAAATTATTCCTAATTATTATACATATAATGATTTATAGCCTTTATACGGCGTATCAATTAGCGGGACTTACGGTTGACCGTGCATTATGCTTGGAATAGGTAAGCTCGGCGCGCTCTCCGCGCTCTATCTCAGAAACGGTTGAGTATATGAAAAAATGTTTTGGACAAAAGTTGTAGGGAATTTGATTTTCTACAATTTATATAACCACTACAAAAGTGATTGAGATCATAGGAAACGAGATATTTGCAAAAAAACCGATTTTTGTGACCTTTGACCTTGAATATCTTAAGACGCGGACACGAGATTTTATGAGACTTTTGAGACAACATTGAGAATGCCAAAATGAAGGTTTGTACCAATTTATAGCTTATTATCTCTCATTCCGAGGTTGGCCCCTTTTTTCGCCTTAAATGACTGGACTAATACTGTACATATGTTCCTACCTACTTACAATAAAATTAGCAACCGGACTATGTACTTTTCTATAAACGGTTATGTTAAAATTGGTATCTATGTAACTATTAATTTAAATCATTACGTAACGGGAAGGTCCTTTAAATTCTCCTACTTCTCCTCCATTCGGAGTCCTGGGAATCTCCAAAACATGCAATTCTCATTTCTCATCAACTCGTCAACCGGTGAACGTACACATTCGCGCTTATCCGGTATGAAATAATACATTCACTAATTAATAATGAATGTGTTGTATTTTTTATTAATCTTGCATTCCATAGTGATAACAGTGACTCGAAGTGACGAAGTGCGAAAATGTTGCGCTCACAACGAAATATTATCGCTTCAAGAAGAAACCTACACATGTGCGCCGGATATCTCAAGAAGATTTCAAATAAACGCCAACAATACAAACTTTATTCAAACAAATTCCACTGGAATATGTTACGACGTATTCAATAATGACTTTGTTACTTTTAACGTTGACGAAAATAAAATAGATATACAGAACGAAGCTTACTTTCCGAAATGCTGTCCATTAAACGCGGTATACGACACGAAAAGGCATTCGTGCGTCGAAAATAAAAACTCGACGCTGAATTTCATGAATCAAACCTTCGTTAAAATCGGCCTAACACATTGCAAGATAATCGCAGATTTTCCTTTAGAACAATCCGAAGATTTTGAAGATAAATTGTTCAACAATATGAACATTATAAGAAGAAATTCTTTACACAATTTGGGATCTTTTTGCATAGATAAGGACGAAAGTGATGCTTTCGTAACAAGAGAATGTCAAGAAGGGTTAGATAGTTGCGATAACCTAAAGTGTATAAAGAAATGTTGTCAGGACGGGCAGAGTTATTTAGGTTCCAAATGTGAAGATACTTATAAATATGGATTGGATTTAAGTTATTTCAGTAAAGCCGTGCCTAATTACCAAGGTTAGTAAATTAATAAATATTATTTAAACGATTGTTGTAACTATTTATAGTCAAAAAGATTTAAATTCATTTTAGGTAAGTTGTAAATACATTTAGTCGTTTAATCATTTTTATTTTATTGGTAAATATTCCACGAAGACGATGAAGAGTTAAAAGTTGATGAAACTTTTTCCAAAACGTAGATATAATCAGCTGGCATAGCAAATTTAGCACACAATAATTTTAATAGGGTTACTTTTTAGAGAAAATGAATCGCTGTTTCATTACCATATCGAGTATCGCTGCAATTTGTATAATTGTAACCAAGACGGTTAAGCTGGCACATTAAAATGAATGTTTTTAAACTTTAATCGCTATTACATCAGAAATTTTATCGCTGCCGTTGAAAAAAAATTAGGAAAGATTTTGCTAGCTTGACAGACAAGCTAGCACATTGCATCAAAATCATAAATTTGAAAAAGTTTTGGAAAAAAAATTTTAATTGCTGATTTATTACCTTCTTCTTCTTATGGTGCCTTCTCTACAAGGAGGTTGGCTATCATTATGGCTATTTCTACTTTCGACGCTGCTACTCTAAAAAGCTGGAGGGATGTGCATCCAAACCACTCTCTAAGATTCTTCAGCCAGGATATACGTCTTCTTCCCACCGATCTCTTTTCGGCAATCTTGCCCTCCATTATCAGTCGTAGTATACTGTATCTCTCTCCACGCATAATGTGACTTAGATATGTTAGTTTTCTGGCTTTAATCAAGTTCTCCAATTCTCTTTTTTTTCTACTCGGCGTAGAACCTTTTCATTGGTAATCTTTTTATCTACAAAATTTTAAGTACACGCCGAAAGATCCACATTTCAAATGCCTGAAGCTTTTTTATTGTGGCTCTGTTGATCGTCCATGATTCTAGTCTATATAAAAGCACTGGGATTACATAACAATTAACCATTCTTAGACGTAGTTGAAGGTTTAAGTGTGAGTTAGTAAATAATTGTTTTATTTTAAAGAATATATTTCTAGCCTTTTTGATTCTGACTTTGATTTCTTGAGTCTGATCATGCCTATCGTTGATACACGTGCCGAGATACTGATATTGCTTTACACTCTCGACCAACACTGAATTGATATTGATGTTGGTATTAAGATGATTTAATGGGATTTATTACCATCTGACGAATTTCATCGCTGTCATTGGAAGGAAATTAAAGGTGGTTATTGTGATTTTCTTAAAGGGTGTCATTTAAATGAGCGTTTTTTTAAATTAAATGAGCGATATCTTTATAAATAGAATAAGCGTTATTTTAATTAAATGAGCGATTTTTTTTAAATGGTCAATATCTCTTAAGCGATAATTTGTGAGCGATATTTATTCAAAACAAGTACTAATATTTTCAAATAATAATATTTTTATTGGAACATCAAATTAAATTTTTTAAGTTATGATTTGTACCAAACTTTTAGAATTTGCTTATTAAAATATTTTTTAAATATTTTTCTTACAATGCATAAGTGCTTCAAAACACTATAATTGCAACAATGAACCGATGTGGATCAACCTAACCTAACCTAACCTTTTAGTGTTTCTCAAATCAACAATATCTTTGTGAACAGACGAAAATATGGTCCTCAACGCGGGAAAGAAAAATAACGTCTCTGTCGTTTTTTCTTCTGAATGAAAAAATTCTTCTTCTTTTTGAAATTCCGCTCCTATCGGAGATTGGAAATCATCACCACTACTCGGACCTTATGAATCGCCCGCCTGAAGAGTTCTGCGGACGTGCAACCAAACCACACCCTCAAGTTGCGCAGCCAAGAGATTCTTCTTCTGCCAATCATTCTCTTGCCTTTTATTTTGCCTTAAATAATTACTTTAAGGATATTATATCTATCTCTTCTCAGAACATGTCCTGGATATTCTAATTTTTTCCTTTTTATGGTGTTACTAATTTCTTTGGCTTTATTCATTCGGCGTAGTACTTCCTCATTTGAAACCTTGTCAACCCATGGTATTCTCAGCATCCTCCTATAACACCACATTTTAAATGCTTTTATGTTCTTGATGATTTCTGATTTGAGTGTCCAAGCCTCCATTCCATACAATAGAATGTAGAATATATAGCATTTTAGCATTCTGGTTCTCAGTTCTAATGTTATATCTCGGCTGCAGAGTATTTTATTCATTTTTATGAAAGCGCTGCAAGCTACTTCAATTCGACACTTGATTCTTTTTGTGTGTTCTACTGTTTCAGTAACCCATGTCCCAAGATATTTGTAAGAGGATACCCATTCCAGGTTGTGTTATTAATATTTATAGATAGTCTATTGTGATTTGTGCTTTGGTTTTCTGAAGTTGCCATGACTTTGGTTTTCTTTAGGTTCAAATTATGCCAAATTTCTTACAAAAAATGCTTGTTAACTGAACCAGATGTTGTAGATCTTCCAAATTGTCGGCGAAGATAACGGTATCATCTGCGTATCGCAATGATTCTATGGTCCGAACATTCTCTGGCTTTATTTTTCTTTGGCAATTTCACGAATGTTGAGGCTAGCCAATCACTAAGAATTCTGCCAGTCTCATAATTGTTGTTAAATAGTTTTAATAAAATATCTATGAAGTCTTCTCCGATAATTTTTAGTAGGTCAGCAGGCACTTCGTCAGGTCCTGCTGCCTTTCCGGCACTTAACTTCAAATTTTATGTTACATTGGGGCTAAAATATTACAAATAGTTCACAATTTTAATAATTAATAAAAATAAAATTTAGTAAAAAAATAAATAAAAATGAGGTGATTTAGGTATGCTCCATCGATGTTTAGGCCCTTGTTTTTCCAGTTAAGCTTCCTAGAAACATTCTCCAGTGCTAGGGTAAATAGCTTGGAAGAAATGTTATCCCCCTGTCGTACTCCTTTGCCAAGTCATATTTTGTCTGTTTTCACGTAAAATAGATCTTAAAACAGGAATCAAAAAGAGGAAGATCGCATATTTTGGACACATAATGAAAGGGGACAGATATGAGTTTTCACAGCTAATATTAGAAGGAAAAAGAGGTATTGGTCGTAAGAAGTTATCTTGGTTGCGCAATAACCGACATTGGACGAGAATTTAAGACTTTGGATCACTTAAATAACAGATATATATATATATATATATATATATATATATATATATATATATATATATATATATATATATATATATAGAATATGATCTTAAAACAGACAAAATGCTTTTACGTTAATGTAAGAAAAACAAAAAACACATGAAATTTAAAATCAAGGGGAAGGTTTAAAATTGTTATTTTCCTGTTTTCAAGTGGCATCCCTTTAATATCCCCCATTCCAACCTTGAGATACATTAAATGAAAACCCAATAAAAATGCAAATTAGCCATATAAACAACAATTTATTTTATCGATTTATTTTGCAAATAACATTAAACATAGCGAAATTACTACAGAAACTAAAGTAAAGTTATTTACAAACAGCTTCTTAAATAAATTTACAGTAACTGTTCAAAGTGTGCTCTGTTATTTTAAAGGCATTAATATAATCTATTTTAAAAAAAACGCCACTGATATTCACGAAAAGTATCTCAGCCGAATCAAGGCTAACTTGTTGTGATTGCGGTAGTTTAACACATCCTTGTCTAGATGATTTTTACCTGGTACAGAATATCATATTATATCAGCAAAAAGCAATTTATTCAAAATTAACGATTCGATCAGAAGTTGTGCGAATAAACCCACAGATGGCGTTACTTATAAACATTTTTTACTGAACTACCTACTTAAGAAAGACCTTTAATAATTACTATCACCATTTGTACGGACATTTTTACCACACTGGAAATAGGAAAAAAAAATTGTTTGAGTACCACATACCTTTTAGGGGTAAAATTCTTGATAATAGTCTAGCGAAAACGTCATTTGATTTGATGGGATATTGTACTTTATTAGTAGCATTGTTACTTAGTGCCGGTTGTACTATCCAAGTTCATTGATAGATCACCGCTGAACCGAGATCATGAGTAAAATTCAGTTGTACTAATTCCGATCAACGATGAACTGTTGATCAGCAGCGAGGTCAACTGATCGGTGATTCAAACACGGTTTAAGTCGTTGAACTTGGAATCACAACCTTAACAAAATTTCAGAAATAAAGATTGGCGTGAGATGATTGATTGTAAGTTATCGTAAAGAGTAGTTATCAGTATCATTTTGAAAGCGGATTCATTCCACTGATTATTATTTCTAAGGTTCGTTTTGTTGTAAATTAAGTTGAAATTTATTGATAAACATTAAGTATACTTTATTTTACTTTTTCTATTACAAAAATAATGGATTCCTCTAAAAAGTTTAGGAGGTCAGTTAACTTCCCACCAAAAGAAAATATCGTTTTTCTTACACTTGTAAAAACTGTACAACTCCTTTTGAAAGTCGAAATCTAAATTTGAAATATCTATCATTCCATTTTGTAAAATGATTTGGGCGTTCCCTATATGTTTGTGGCAACCTTCTGCGATAAAAATTATTTACTAATTCCAAAAATTCCACGTCTTTCGTCAGCTCATTTAATAAATCCATAGTTTAATTCTTAATTTCCAAAACACAATAAATATGCATTTGAGTATCAAAATCAAAAGTCACATAAATTACCACAGAACACCGTATATTTAAAAACTGAAATAGCAGTTTTAAAGAATTTATGTACCAACCTAAAATGATCGTCAGTCAAATGAACTTGAACTTGAACCGCGTTTAGAAATTTGTTTATTTCGACGTTTCGGCTTCGATTTTAAAGCCATTTTCAAGCAGTAGAAAATAAGTTGAGGATGATAAGTAATTTTCACACTGAAGTCTCAATCTGCCTACTCCTCAGGTGTAGTCACGAAGAAGATTGATTTTCACACCGAGGCCTCTATCTGCCTACTCACTCGGGTAAGGTTTAGGAATTTGTGACTTGACGCCGGGGTCTCAATCTGCCTACTCCCCAGGTCTCGGCACTGGTTCTCTCTAAGGTCTTAATCTGCTTGTGACGCATCTATCTCTTTTCCACTCCATCGGCCGATGCGTCCGAGTAGAAGATAGAAAGAAATTATTTATTATTTATTTATTTTATTAACGAGTGCAAATAAATGTTAATTTATCGAAAAAATTTAATTTTTAATAAACTCCTTGTTTGTATTATACAAAATAATGATATTTCAGTAAAAATAATTCAATTCAATTTATAAAAGTATGCAATTTTTGATCAATGTTTGCTTATGACGTTATCACGTAAAATTATCGTCCTTAAACCGACTTTACAGACAACCAATTTTTTAATTAAACAATTTATGTTAACAAAACCAATCTATAACAAAATGAAGTTCATAAAAGTGAACGCGTTTTTTGTCCTATTTTAAGTTTGCAAAATAATTAAATATTTCTTTAAAATTTAATTAAGTTAAATGATTTTTTTTTAAATTTGAAATTTAAAAATAATCATCATTCATGAGAAAATTTTTAATATTTTAGAAATACTGTTAATATTTTTATTGGCATTTTATTGTAACTAAAGACAAAAAAAGTTCTCTGAAAGACCATGACCCATGCCTTAAAACTTCCCTTTATAGCCCACAATGCTAAATATAATTTAAAAAAGAATATAAGCCTCGTTCCAACGCAAAATTACAAAAATGTTGTAAGAATATAAAAGAAAAGGATAAAGCATCATTTCCAAAACGTATTTATTTATATTAAACAGGTTCTTTGTAATCAGCTGACGTAAATCATTACAATCAAAAATACGATTTATAATTCTCAGTCGCATTTTGCACAGATACTGATGGTGTAAACAGTTTCTGGGTCGAATTACCAATTGCGTTATTCATATATATTATAATAAATCATAATTATATTTTAAATGTCTAGTTAATAGTTTACACAAAACGAACAATGAGCAAAGTACTTCCGTAATGTATTAAACACAAATTTTTTAAATGGATATTGTTTGATAATACATGTTTTTATTTTTACATTTTAAATAAAACAAAAATAACAGATTAAAAAAAAGTATGCAAAAGAAGGAAAGATTTATATGCATGTATAATGAGGAAATCACAAGTGAAAGTTTACCAATTGGTGGTCTGCCACTTAACCCTTGTTGCTTGTTGTGGTAAAGTTGTGAATGTTATGTGATATCTTTTCCTACTTTTACATACATACTATCTACTAACCCACCCATTTTTCTCATTGTTCCCTGTTAGCAATTAGGTCACTGATCATTGTTACTAATCAATCACTTAGGTGCTAATAAATTAGATTAAAAAAATAATACAGTTATAGTAACTATAAAACAGTTATAGTTATTGGCAATTATTAAGTAGGAATAATTTTGGATCTTTTTTAAATTTCATTTATTTTACCCACGTGTCTGAACCATCCCAACATTCCTTTATCTATCTTTGTTACTACGTCTTCTTTTAGACCAAAGTGTTTCTTATCTCACTATATTTCACTTTATCTATCAGTGTCACTCCAGATATACTCAGACTTACTCATCTTCGCAGAATTTATCTTACTTTTATGCTTTCTTTACAATTTACTACCATACATTAGTGTAGGGACCAACACTTCTTTACACACAGCCAGTCGTGCAATCTTTAAAACGTTATGGCTGCTTATAAAGTTATACATTGCCCCATTCATTTTTTTCCCTGCCAACACCCTTTTCTCGTAAACTTTTACTTGTTTCACTCTTTCTCCTTTTATCGGCACCTCGCGGTTTGTTATGGTTTCTTCTCTTTCAAAACCATTACTTTCGTCATTCTTTCATCATTCTGACTTTTAGGGCATCATACATATTATTAACTATCGCCTAATTAAAAATTCAAATATCACTTTTTTTTTAATTTCTACCGATGAGTTTAATGAAAAATTTTTACACCAGCCGTAAGTACAAAGCCTATAGAATATGCAATATTTATATTTTTGCCGGTACAACTATTGGGTTGCCGGGTATAAACAGGTATTTTGGTCCTTGTTATATTCACCTACTTGTTTAATCTATAAATTAAACATAAAAATAAGTGCTGTTTTCGATGATTCAATTCGATGGTTTCTCAGTTTTTATGTTTACCATCGCATCGTGTGTGTGTGTTTTTTTTTCCTTCGCTAAAACCCTCTGCCCCTTGCGCCTTGAACCATAAGTATCCCCTGCGGAACTCTCGGTGGTTAATGCAGAATTTACTGCTCTTATCTCTTGCTCCTATTCATCGTAGGTGCTGCGAAGGCTCTTGAGGACCTCCTCCGCGAACTCGGCAATGCAGTTCCACGCTTCCGTGCTTTTCAGCATGCATCCTACTATATTCTCTGGGCTGATGTTCGTGCCCAGAGTTTCTTTCAGTTTCTGACGTTCCCGCTGGTGGAATAAGCAATTGAAGAAGACGTGTTCCGTGTCACGGCAGTGATGGCAGTTCTGAGAGTCAGATCTCCTGAATCTGTGCAGGTATGCCCGAAAGCATCCATGCCCAGTCAAGAGTTGGGTTATGTAGTACCCGACCTCACCGTGCACGCGAGTGACCCATTTGATGACGTCTGGGATCAGTCGATGTGTCCACCGACCATTAGTTGAGCTGTCCCATCTCTCTTGCCAGAGACGAAGACTCTCAGGTCTCTCCTCTTCACAGAGAACCTTTCGCTGCTCTTCCTTCTTCTTTCGGTATTGGCGTTGTCGTTCTTCTGCCAAGATGTCGATGGGCAGGCATGATGCAACGACATTGACCGTATCATGTGAAACCGTTCGGTAAGCTGCTGCCACTCTGATCGCTGAGAGCCGCTGGACTGATGACATTGTCTTGCGGTAGGTTGTTAATTCTAGCGCTGTGGCCCACACCGGTGCTCCGTATAGCAGGACGGAGGTGACTACGGTTGCCAGTAGTCGTCTTTGAGTTTGTCTGGGGCCCCCGATGTTGGGCATTATTCGTGACAGCGCCCCTTGAACTGCTGCTGCCTTCCTGCTCGCAGTGGCGATATGCTCCTTATAGTTGAGCCGCGCATCCTAGACCACTCCTAGGTACCGGATGTGGGGTTGCGACTGGATGTCGTGGACGCCTACCCTGATGGTGATGGTCTCCATTTTCTTCCGGCTACTCACTAGGAGTGCTTCGGTCTTATGCTCCGCTAAAGACAGGTCTGCCGATCACATCCACTGTCTTATTTTTCTGATGGTGGTGGAGAATGCGGCTTCTAGCTCCTCCAGTTGTTTCGCTACAAGAACAACCGCTACGTCGTCTGCGAAGGCTACGAGTGTGGTGTTCTTTGGTACTTCCAGGTGGAGTAGGCCGTCGTACATGACGTTCCACAGAAGTGGCCCCAAAACAGAGCCGTGAGGTACCCCTCCCGTGACCCTATGTACTGCTGGTCCTTGGTCCGTCTCTTAGTGCAGAAGTCCATCGCTGAAGTATGATCTGACCATCCTTCTTAGATAGTAGGGCACTCCCATGTGCTCAAGTGCCTCCAAGACTCGATCCCAACGGGCCGAGTTGAACGCGTTCTTGATGTCCAGGGTGACGATGAGGCAATATTTCTTGGAACCGCCTTTCCATCTCTTTCCTGAGATGGCTTCCTTTGCGAGCACACCCCAACCGGGCGCCTCCCAGGTGGCGGATAGGGGAAGCACGCCAGAAATGGAGGGTACCGAGGAAATAAAATACTCGGGGCGGACCAAAGCCAAGGGAAGGTACCCTTGTAAAACTAAACCATTATATCAAGATGGATAAGTCAAATATCGATATTATACCCCAGGTGAGTCTCAATCTCACCGACGGTTCCGATCAAGTGAAAGCCTTGGTGGCCGTCGTACGCTCCCAGGATTCTGGGGGAGAGCAACTTATCACAAGCCAAGCGGTGAGCACTGGTGGTTTCGTGCTTACAACACCGAAGCCATTAGCGTTGGGTCTGGGTTTGGAACCAACAATCCACCCACACAGGAGCGACAGCAAAGGTGATCTTCCGAGTATGACACTTCGCCTCGAGACGCCGCAATACATAAGGATGGGCTTTCTAATAAAAAAGCTTACGGAATTCGTTGAGCCGAGAAACAACGTTCATAAGGAGATCAAGAAACTGGCGGCCAGCATACAAATAGTGTATGATAAACTCGGAAAGGAGCTACAAACCGCTTCTAACGAAACGCAAACCAGTCCGATCGCACAGAGAAGCTGGGCACAGGTTGGTGGAACACCAGATAAAACGGAGGGGAGCCAGAATGGATCCAACACAAAGACGAGAAAGGCCTCGCCTCCTCAAGACAATCACCTGAGGAATGCCAAACAAGCACAGAGGCGCATAACCACCGTACATGTGACACCCCCAAAAACCAACCGTAACGCGGGGGAAACCAAGAAGAACCAAATGGGGAGGGAGGAGATAGCTCCACAAGCAATCCTCGACTCGGAGCAAGAGCGGCAGAAGAAGCAGGCAGAAACATCAGCTGGTGCAGTCCACGAGGAAGAACATTGTGTGTGTGTGTGTGTTATAATATCATTTGGGCACAAATACCTTGAATAACTGAATAACTAGGAAAGAGGTCGCGTATTTGTGAAGGTTAAAAAACACAGATCTAGGCTAACAAAATTTGTTATTATCATGCAACCAGAAAATATTATTCTCTACCAATTAATTAATACTGCCAAATCTGCAAATTAATGCTGTAAACAAGTGACCAAATTTTGTTATAGATTAGGATTTATAATAGAAAACAAATTTTTGTTCCAGAGAAATTTGCCATTATCCACAATCGTACGTGTCCCAGTTTTTACAAGATATCGCCGATCGACAACGTCACTATCCACAAAAACGGAAGTTTCTCAGAATGGACAGAACATGAAACGTATACAGAACCCGTCGGAGATATGTTCTCTTATTGCATCGAACATATGATTAAACCAACTTTTAGCGGTTATTTTATCTTTCACTGTTTTCCCGAAGAAGACCACTCGATAACCAAATTTGAAATTAGATTGTGGCCTTTTATAATTTCCTGCGTATTTTTGATTCTAACCATTGTTGTTTATGTTATTATTAAAGAATGGAGGAAGATGTTTGGAAAGATTTTAGTGAACTATTGTCTGGGATCATTCTTTGACTTCTTTATTTTGCTTCTGGGACAGTTAAATTTGCGACCCACCGTCACGGAGTGTCAGTTAAAAGGTAAATAATTTGTATTTTAATATAATTATTATCATATCAGTACGGAAAAATATAAAAAAAATCGTCTTTTGATTGAATTCCATTAAAATAGATGCATATTAAATGACGTAATATCTCACAATCTGCATTAGTTACTATCATTTAAATACTACTTTTAAATACCTTTGTCATCGCGTTTAAAAGATTTTAAAGAACAGTTCATACACTATGTAGTTAAGTGGAGCACTGTAATCGAAATCACGTCTATGACTTTTCCTTGGCCACAATTTTGCTACAAAGCCAGAAAAATTATAAGTTTTATAATCTCTTTATTATCATCTACAGCTATTCCATCCATCGTCGGATGTAAGCCTTCCTTAGGTGCGTCCATACGTTTCTTTTGGTTGTTTTTTGCATTCATTCGTGACCAGCTATTCGTTTGATGTTTGAGGTCTGCCTCTAGTTCTCTTGTGTGCTCTAGGCCGCTATTCAATAATTCGCCTTGTCCATCGATTGTTTTTTATTCGTTCTATATGTCCAGCCTAGTTCCATTTTAACGTGGCAATTTTTTAAATTACTTCTGTTACCTTTGATCTTCGTCTTATTTCCGTATTAGGTATAATATCTTGTAGCTTAATGTTGAGTATTCTATGTTCCATCGCACGCTGAGTTACCTTGTGGATTATGCTGTTGTTGAAAGCCCACATTTCGGTTTCATATGCTAGGACTGGCAGTATATACTGATCAAAAGTTTTTGCCTTTAAAGTGTTGTAGCATTTGAAATTGCTACTCGTTAATTTTGTTTTTTTATATATAGTAAATTTTTCATTTATTGGGCATTGTAGCATTTGAAATTGCCACCTGCTAATTTTGTTTTTTTATATATAATAGTTTTTTATTTATTGGGCATAGTACTTACAGAGAACATTCAGTTTTGATATCAAATTCCTGAATAAAACATTTATTTCACTATTTCAAAACAAACATATATATAGTTGAATACTAGTGAATTTCACAAGTTTCAACACTAGGTAATACTCTTGCTTCTGACATTCTAAGAGCTGCTGAAAGTAATATACTCAAGCTGCAGGAACCTTATGATTTCTGGCTGTATTCCTGGATTTCTGAAATTTAAGATAGTGAAGTCAATAAAAACATCCATTCACATGTGAGCAGGCGACATACCGTTGTGTTCTCTGGTATGATGAATTCTAGGCTATTGAAGGTTTGTCCCAGGATTTTGTTGATTCTGAATGAGATCTCTAGGTATTTACTGGGTTTTTTCTTTATTTTTCAAAATATAATCTTAAAGGTTATATTTATTTACTTTCTAGACGTCGAGTCATTGTGGGCGTGTCACTGTTCTTCTTTCATAGAACTTCTGTCATCGGTCTCAAGTCGGTTAGCCGTTAATGTTTCGTGCAATAGTAGAAAAGAAAGAAGAAGAATGGTCTTTTAGATTACATTCTATGAATTTCATTCTGTCAATCAATAGCATTTATGGTTCTGACCAATGAGAGGCTAGGAATTCAAAACTGGCGCTGATTTCATACAGGATGTGCAGTTTTTTCTGGCAACTGTTAGAAATAGGAGGATGGTTCTGTCCTCGTGGTCGTCGAGGAGTTCTTTTTCGGTGCGGCCATGATGAGGTGCGCTTGTCTCGTGTTTGGGATTCTTTTTCGGTATTGAACCGAAATTAACCCTTAGGGGGGAATTTACGAAGTGCCGTTTGGGCCGAGATCAAGTCGCACCCATCGTTAGTGGTTTTTTTTGGAGCCTTATATGGGGATTTGTGCCAAACACCGGTAAGCTGCCATGCGGTGGGAACACCGCCATTTTGTCCTGATGTCCTGTTAGTTCGTTTTAGTCCTGTTTGCTGTTATGGATATCTTCTAGTTTTACCTCCCTTCTCAGAAGGTAAGTTATGACTTTTGAACTAGCAATGATATCGATCAGGTTGAAAATATACCTACTTCATTTTGTTGGTTTTTTATTTTGCACATGTCCTTTCATGAGATTATTTTTTTGTTAGGGTGTTAGGGTACAGCTTAGCTCTCACCATCAGACTCCTGGAAATCGAACGACGACTCTTGTGGCAACTCTTGACTTTGGTCAAGATTCCCACGAGGACCAACACCGAGTCGCTTTTAAATCCTGGCCAGAGTCGACAGACATCCACCGGATGAGATCTAGTAGTAGCCGATAGAGGCTAGAGACCTGCTGAGTTGCATCATCGACCCCTGGCTGACCTGGAAGGTTGAGCCTTTCTTCTGCCTTCTCTTCGTTTTGCTGTCTGTTTCCTGTCTTCTTCCTGTCTTCGTTTTTGTGTCTTCAACTACATCAAGTGGACCTTGGATAGAGGCTACATATGTGGACCATTGGACTTTAATACCAGGTTTTTTTACACCTTCAGTGTTCTCTTACCTTTTTGAAATTTTTTATAACTATTTTATCATATTAGTGCTTATCATACCATCATTTTAAATAATTACTAATTATTGATATCGTATATTATACCACCGTGATAATTTTATAAACTATAATCTAAAGGACTTTTGTGAAGTTCTCACATAGTACTATGTGACAGCAGATTCAGTCACAGGTTTATTTCTTACCATTATACCCCATTCTGGTAACTTTGAGCGGTATAACACCAGGTATAAAAGTGTATGTATTTCGCTATAATACATTAGTTAATATTATTATATATGTTATTTAATTTATGTAATTATTATTTTATGGTTCCCTGGTCTACAACCTATTTTGCCTTGTCCACTTTGATATTCTAATTATATTCTTATATGTGATATGTTTTTTTATTCTCCTATTTGCCCAGCCTGAATGTCTAAGAAAATTTAATATTAAGTCATTTTAGGTATTTTGTTAAAGATAGATATTTGGTTTTCTCAATTATCCAAATATAGTAAAGCAATATCTAAATTGGGTGGCGCCCTTAATGAATTTGAATTTTCATTCTTAGAGCCGTAAATAATTCGAACTCACTTTATCTGTTCTCCGGCGAACAGCTGCCGTCAGCACATTGTGTTCTATTTTTTTATGTAATGAACATAATAAAGTAGGTCACATAAATAGCGTCCAACGTGTGGGGCCCGAAAATTCAGAAATTCATGTTAGAAATTTTTTGAAAAACCTGAATTGATTTTCTTAGATTTTTTGGTTTGGTACATTTAGTTGAATAATTACAACCTGTCCTTCAAGTCTTATTGTTTATTTGAAGACAGACATTTCAGGAACAGCTTTAGGTGTTTTTGAAACAGGTAAACAGGATAAGTTATTTTTTTGAGATATCTAGGAACCGTGTATGTGTGTTCATTTGTAATAATTATATATTTCGGAGCTAAGATAGCAAATTTTAAAGATTTCCTTTTTGAAAATTTCCTTTTTTGAAAATAATTTTCTGGTAACAATTTTGACAGATATTTTTCATAGGGATTTTCATAGATATTTTTGTGACTGACAACCTGATATTGATAACTCAATATCAAATTAGTTAGATATTACATTTGCTTTTTGTTTCTGCTCATTACAAGTCACTATGGATTCACTTAAGGTAAAACACTTGCTGATAGCTGAGATCAACTATGAGTTGAGGATCAGAGGTGTTATTTCTGAACGTAATATGGATGATAAGAGAAAAATTTTAGGTCGTTTGATTTCAAAAGAGATACAACAAGGACAGAATGTTCTGGCCTTAGTAGATCCATCTTTTAATTTTGAGATTGAAAAAACAGAGATAGAAAACACATTAACTTCTATTAAATTTTTAATTAGTGATTTTGATGGTCCTTCTACAGATTCCACTTATAAAAGAGTAGTATCTAGATTATGTCATGTGACTTTGAGGATTCAGAGAATTCCATTAAATAACACCGATGAAAACTTTGAAGATATGTCATTGTTTAAAAATGAGTCCTATGCCACATCTCTACAACTAGATGCTGAATTACATGACAAGGTGTCGGAACAGGAATCTGAACCAGTTAATGTGCCTTTAATGAATTCCACTGTTAATCCTTCTCTGAGACAATCTACCAGTAATTCTTTCTCTCCAAATTTCTCGAAATCAACTCCTGTCTACAAATTGGGAATTCAATTTGATGGAGATTCTAAAAATCTTTTGTCGTTCATAGAGCGAATTGAAGAACTTGCTCAAGCTAGACATGTTTCTAAAGTAGAGCTTTTTGAGTCTGCTAGTGATCTTTTTACAGGAAAAGCTACCTTCTGGTATAGATACATTAAATCTCAGGTCACTGATTGGGACTCATTAACTTTAAAAATGAGGAAAGATTTTCTAGTGTCAGATTTTGAAGATGAAGTTTGGCTACAAATTAAGAACCGGAAACAGGGTAATACAGAACCAGTAGTTATTTATATTGCTTGTATGGAAGCTCTTTTTAATAGACTCAGTCATGGAGCAGCTGAGGTTACTAAAATAAGATATATTAAAATGGGACTAAAGTCTGATTATAGAAGTAGGTTGGCTTTGTGTGATATAGATTCAGTTTCACATCTTGGAACTTTATGTAAGAAGTTAGAGGAATCTGATGCACTATGCCCCAGTAGTTCTAGTCCCCAGAGTAGATCAGTAGCTATGCTAGATGATCCTGAATTAGCTTTCATTTCAAATACCCAAGTGAACAGAAACCCTGCTCATAAGAATATAGATTCTGGTAATAAATTCCGGAAAAATAAATTCAGAAATGCCACTTCAACATCAAATTTTCCACCTTCAAATTCTTCACCTGCAACTTCGAATTTGGCTTCAAATAGCATTCCTGCCCCTTCCTCAACAGTTGGTACAGCTAGTTATAAAGTGGGAAACCCTAAAGTGAGAAATCCTGTTATTTGTTGGAGATGCAATTTACCTAATCATACTTTTCAAGATTGTAAGTCAGGCATCAAGAAAAAGTTTTGTTTTAAATGTGGAAC
Source organism: Agelastica alni (assembly GCA_950111635.1). Lineage (NCBI taxonomy): Eukaryota > Metazoa > Arthropoda > Insecta > Coleoptera > Chrysomelidae > Agelastica > Agelastica alni. The sequence continues at coordinate 82,218,482 of OX467710.1, read as the reverse complement.
ACCAAATGTTGTTTTCAGAGACTGTGTTAGGTGTAAGGGAAACGAATAAAGGAGAATGTTGTAAAAGGCTCTCAATTTTCTCCAAAAATTTCAAGAGCCAATAGTCAAAATTTTAATAATGAGGAAGATTCCATAAATTTTGTAGCTCCTTTATTGATTAAGAAAAACAATGATAATAGGCCTTATGTAAAAATTCAACTTGTGGACACTAATGTCATTGCACTTTTAGATAGTGGTGCCAACATATCAGTTATAGGTCAGGGAGGTTTAAGAACAATAAAAGATTTAGATTTAATAATAAGAAGTCCTCACTTAAACCATGTTCTAACAGCTGATGGTACACAACAAAAAGTTGATGGTATAGTGGATTTGCCTATCAATATAAATGGGGATATACAAATTATTCCTGCATTAGTAGTACCTTCCCTATCACAATCTTTTATTTTGGGTAGTGATTTTTGTAGTAAATTTAGTGTGTCCATTGATTTTCATGACTTTAGTTGGGACATTAAATGTCGAGTTTCAGGTGAAACTGTTGACATTGTTGCCACATCTCAACAATGTAGTATTTTTGAGACTAGTATTGATGATGAGCTCACACAGGAACAAGAGAAGCAGATGATAGATTTAGTAAACTCATTTAAGGAAATTAGTAGTGATTCTCGTTTAGGTCGAACTGATAAAATAACTTTAGAGATAGATACTGGTGATGCAAAACCGTTTAAGCAGAGACAGTATTTAATGTCACCGTATATGTTGAACATGCTTAATGATGAACTAGATGACATGCTCAAATTGGATGTCGTTGAACCGTCTAACAGTCCTTGGAACAGTCCCGTCTTGTTAGTTAAGAAATCTTCTGGTGAATACAGATTTTGTTTTGATGGACGTAAGTTGAATGAACTTACTAAACACGATAGTTATCCACTGCCAAGGATAGACAGAATCTTAACTTTGTTGAGAAATGCTAAGTATATATCGAGTATCGATTTAAGAAAAGCGTTTTGGCAAGTTCCACTTACAGACTCGTCTAAAGAAAAGACTGCGTTTAGTATTCCAGGACGAGGATTATTTCACTTTAATGTTATGCCGTTTGGTTTATGTAACAGCGCGCAGACGCAACAAAGGCTGTGTGATGCGTTGTTTGGCCCCCGATTTGAACCTCATCTATTTACTTATTTGGATGATATTATCATCATTTCAGCTACTTTTGAAGAACATGTAAATCTTTTATATGAAGTGAAAGATATTTTAAAAGATGCTAATTTAACCATAAACTTGAAAAAATGTGAGTTTTTCAAAACATCTCTTAAATATCTCGGTTTTGTCATTGACAGGCAAGGTATCAGGACTGATCCTTCCAAAGTCTCGGTTATGGTTAATTATGCTCGTCCAACTACTAGTACTGAGATAAAACGATTTATGGGTCTTTGTTCATGGTATAGGAGATTTATTGATAATTTTTCTACTTTAATAGCTCCTATTAGTGCTTTGTTAAGAGGGAAAGGTAAAAAGCAACCTATAGAGTGGACTCCTGAGGCAGAAACTTCTTTTCTCGCCATCAAGAAGGCTCTTGTATCAGCACCCATTTTATGTCCCCCTGATTTTGCTTTGCCGTTTACCATCCAGTGCGACGCAAGTGATGTAGGCGTGGGTGGTGTGTTGACTCAGGAAGTTCAGGGTGCCGAGAGGGTCATTGCCTATGCCTCAAGGTCCCTATCAAAATCTGAAAGGAATTACAGTGTAACAGAGAGGGAATTACTCAGTTTAATCTTTTTGATAGATAAATTTCGCCCTTATATTGAAGGAACTGTTTTTAAGGTGACTACTGATCACCATAGTCTGCTCTGGCTACATAATCTTAAAGATCCTTCCGGCAGATTAGCCAGATGGGCTGTTAAATTAAGGCAACACACTTTTGAGTTGGCCTATACAAAGGGTGCTAATAATCGGGTGCCAGATTTTCTCTCCCGAATGCCTTTTTCAGAAACAGACAATAAGTTAGAAGTTGATTTAATAGATGTTAAGTCTGATTCAGACAATTGGTATTCCTCTCTGCGAGCTAAAGTTTTACAAGATCCTGTTGCTTATTCTCATTTTAAAGTAGATAATGATTTGATATATAAATATGTTCCTTCAAAAGTACCCATTAAATCTAATATAGTTGAATGGAAAGTAGTTGTTCCGAAATCACAAAGAATTGATGTCATAAAAGATTCGCATGATCCATCCATTTGTAGTCATTTTGGTTTTTTTAAAACACTTTCGAGAGTCCAAGAACATTACTATTGGCCTAAAATGAGAGGTGATATTTTGAGATATGTTAAGTTGTGTAAAGTCTGCCAGTCGCAAAAATTATCAAACACTCCTCGTATGGGACTTATGGGTACTCAACGTTCCGTTAAATATCCTTTTCAGACTATTGCTGTTGATATCATGGGACCATTTCCCAGATCTTCAAAAGGTTTCACTTATTTATTGGTTGTTTCAGATTTCTTTACTAAATATACATTGTTGTGTCCAATGCGAGATGCCAAGGCACCTAGCATAATTAAATTTATGGAAAATCAAGTTTTTTTGATATTTGGAGTACCACAGTTCATTATCTGTGATAATGGAACTCAGTTTGCTGGTAAACAGTTTAAGAAGTTAGCTGAAACATATAAAGTTCAGAAAATATGGTACACCCCTCGTTATTCAGCACAGTGTAATTTTGTAGAAAGAACCAATAAGACTATAGGTCAAGCTATTAGAAGTTATGTGGATGAACACAAGGATTGGGATAAAGAATTGTATAAGATTCAACAGGCAATAAATACAGCAACCCATGAAGTCACCCATTATTCTCCTGCTTTTCTAAATTTTGGTCGTAATGTGCCTATTTCTGGTAATTTTTATGGTAACCTTCCTAACACTCAAGACATAGAACTTTTACCTGATTGTAGGGATAGTTATGTTCAAGATGTCAAGGGTCTTAGTGAAGTATTTGTGACTATCCAGGATAGACTACATAAAGCTTATCAGAGGAATGCAAAATCTTACAATCTCAGGAAAAGAGATCATGTATTTAATGAGGGTGATAAAGTTTGGAAAAGGAATAAAATTCTTTCTGATGCTGCGAGTAAATTCAGTGCCAAGCTGGCGCCGAAATATATATTATGTATAGTGAAGAAGCGAATATCTCGTTTAGTTTATTCCTTAGATAATATGGATGGTTCTCCTGCTGGAGAATGGCATATTAAAGATCTAAAGGAATATTTTGGATCCAATTCAGATGTTTCTGTTGGATAGTTATTTAATTCAAACCGTAATTTTTTAGATTTGTACACAGAGTATATCTGTAGTGGTTTGGTTAAATGTTTCATTTAAGTAAACTTAATGCTAAAGTTTTACTGATTTTTTTTGTGCGTTGGTGCACAATTTTTTTGGTGCGTTGGTGCACAAATTTTTGGTGCGTTGGTGCACAATTTTTTGGTGAGTTGGTTCAAAATTTTTGGTGCGTTGGTGCACAATTTTTGGTGCGTTGGTGCACAAATTTTTTGGTGCGTTGTTGCACAATTTTTGGTGCGTTGGTGCACAATATTTGTTGCGTTGGTGCACAATATTAGGTAATTGCAATTACAAATTTTGAGGTCAATCTTTGACAATTTTTGCTGGTGCAACTTAGGAAACCTTGGTTGGTTTTCCTATTTTTTTTGAAGAAAATAATTAGTAGGAAATCTAATTATGAATGTTCCCTTAAGAGTATGCATACTTTAATTCATTTTTCCTGTTGATGTTTCATATAGGTCTGATCAACCTGAAATGAACATCATTATTACCTTGTGTAGATATTTCTTCTATTTTTTTAGCAATTCATTCAATTTACTAGTGATTTTGATTTGACATACCGATTTTGACCTGTAAACCGATTTTGACTTGTAAACCGATTTTGATTTCTTTCCCTATATAGACATTCTACTGATTTTGACTTCCTTAAGGAACGTGTGGTACGCGAAGATACTATATATAAATCAATTACTATCACTAAGTAGCTACTACCTCATAAAAATTTGTTTACAAATTTTTACTCTTCGGAGAGGGGTATGTGTAGCATTTGAAATTGCTACTCGTTAATTTTGTTTTTTTATATATAGTAAATTTTTCATTTATTGGGCATTGTAGCATTTGAAATTGCCACCTGCTAATTTTGTTTTTTTATATATAATAGTTTTTTATTTATTGGGCATAGTACTTACAGAGAACATTCAGTTTTGATATCAAATTCCTGAATAAAACATTTATTTCACTATTTCAAAACAAACATATATATAGTTGAATACTAGTGAATTTCACAAGTTTCAACACTAGGTAATACTCTTGCTTCTGACATTCTAAGAGCTGCTGAAAGTAATATACTCAAGCTGCAGGAACCTTATGATTTCTGGCTGTATTCCTGGATTTCTGAAATTTAAGATAGTGAAGTCAATAAAAACATCCATTCACATGTGAGCAGGCGACATACCGTTGTGTTCTCTGGTATGATGAATTCTAGGCTATTGAAGGTTTGTCCCAGGATTTTGTTGATTCTGAATGAGATCTCTAGGTATTTACTGGGTTTTTTCTTTATTTTTCAAAATATAATCTTAAAGGTTATATTTATTTACTTTCTAGACGTCGAGTCATTGTGGGCGTGTCACTGTTCTTCTTTCATAGAACTTCTGTCATCGGTCTCAAGTCGGTTAGCCGTTAATGTTTCGTGCAATAGTAGAAAAGAAAGAAGAAGAATGGTCTTTTAGATTACATTCTATGAAATTCATTCTGTCAATCAATAGCATTTATGGTTCTGACCAATGAGAGGCTAGGAATTCAAAACTGGCGCTGATTTCATACAGGATGTGCAGTTTTTTCTGGCAACTGTTAGAAATAGGAGGATGGTTCTGTCCTCGTGGTCGTCGAGGAGTTCTTTTTCGGTGCGGCCATGATGAGGTGCGCTTGTCTCGTGTTTGGGATTCTTTTTCGGTATTGAACCGAAATTAACCCTTAGGGGGGAATTTACGAAGTGCCGTTTGGGCCGAGATCAAGTCGCACCCATCGTTAGTGGTTTTTTTTGGAGCCTTATATGGGGATTTGTGCCAAACACCGGTAAGCTGCCATGCGGTGGGAACACCGCCATTTTGTCCTGATGTCCTGTTAGTTCGTTTTAGTCCTGTTTGCTGTTATGGATATCTTCTAGTTTTACCTCCCTTCTCAGAAGGTAAGTTATGACTTTTGAACTAGCAATGATATCGATCAGGTTGAAAATATACCTACTTCATTTTGTTGGTTTTTTATTTTGCACATGTCCTTTCATGAGATTATTTTTTTGTTAGGGTGTTAGGGTACAGCTTAGCTCTCACCATCAGACTCCTGGAAATCGAACGACGACTCTTGTGGCAACTCTTGACTTTGGTCAAGATTCCCACGAGGACCAACACCGAGTCGCTTTTAAATCCTGGCCAGAGTCGACAGACATCCACCGGATGAGATCTAGTAGTAGCCGATAGAGGCTAGAGACCTGCTGAGTTGCATCATCGACCCCTGGCTGACCTGGAAGGTTGAGCCTTTCTTCTGCCTTCTCTTCGTTTTGCTGTCTGTTTCCTGTCTTCTTCCTGTCTTCGTTTTTGTGTCTTCAACTACATCAAGTGGACCTTGGATAGAGGCTACATATGTGGACCATTGGACTTTAATACCAGGTTTTTTTACACCTTCAGTGTTCTCTTACCTTTTTGAAATTTTTTATAACTATTTTATCATATTAGTGCTTATCATACCATCATTTTAAATAATTACTAATTATTGATATCGTATATTATACCACCGTGATAATTTTATAAACTATAATCTAAAGGACTTTTGTGAAGTTCTCACATAGTACTATGTGACAGCAGATTCAGTCACAGGTTTATTTCTTACCATTATACCCCATTCTGGTAACTTTGAGCGGTATAACACCAGGTATAAAAGTGTATGTATTTCGCTATAATACATTAGTTAATATTATTATATATGTTATTTAATTTATGTAATTATTATTTTATGGTTCCCTGGTCTACAACCTATTTTGCCTTGTCCACTTTGATATTCTAATTATATTCTTATATGTGATATGTTTTTTTATTCTCCTATTTGCCCAGCCTGAATGTCTAAGAAAATTTAATATTAAGTCATTTTAGGTATTTTGTTAAAGATAGATATTTGGTTTTCTCAATTATCCAAATATAGTAAAGCAATATCTAAATTGGGTGGCGCCCTTAATGAATTTGAATTTTCATTCTTAGAGCCGTAAATAATTCGAACTCACTTTATCTGTTCTCCGGCGAACAGCTGCCGTCAGCACATTGTGTTCTATTTTTTTATGTAATGAACATAATAAAGTAGGTCACAGTGTTTGGTATGTTAGATTTAAAAACTGTTTGTAGTCGTCCAAATACTGCCCATGCTAAGGACAATCGCCTGTTTAAATCTGCATTTAGGTTATGTTTGGATAGTTCGATCTTTTATCCTAAGTATGTATACGACTTAACCTTTTCTATGGTCAAAATATTGCTGTAAATGAATTTTTAAACTTTGTAAAAAATTATCAAGATAATGATGGATTTCAAATGTTATTAGTTAAGTCCTGACACTTGACTTGCTGAAGTACCACAAAAACCCAAATTAATTAAGCAGCATTGGATCCTTTTAAAATAGTCCTGTGAGCATATATAGAGAGGAAAAAATATTTGTGGAACATAAAACTTTCAATGCAAAACAGAGCTGGACGATATTTAAAATATAATATACTTTGTGCAAAAATTCTACTAAATTTATTTGAGTGAAATTTTTAATTAATCAAACATGAAAATAAATGTAATCAAATGATCAATGAATTACGATATAATTAGATCTAAGTTAATCGTAATAGGAAATGAAATGTATTTTGATTTGAAAGTAACTTTTTCCTGGGAGAAATAAACAACCAGATAAATAAACCTAAACAATACCATAAATCCAAGTATGTACTGACAATAACTAAGTTGCGTAATTATGCGTTGAATGCAATTGGTTCCACGTTGATATCATTTTTGTTCTCGAGATTTTTTTTTTTGCTGAAAATAGTAGCAAAAAGGGTAGACCTATCGTGTTCGCCGCGGACGTCCCGCACTGTGACTATTAGAAGGGGGAGGGATTATAGAAAGGAGATGATTGTGGACCCGCTTTTTAAAAAGTTGCAAGTCATAGTTCTCTGAAAAAACTTATTTTGGAAGCTTGTTCCATTCCGTAGCAGCACTGTAAAAAAAGGATGCTTGATGGAGATTGGTCATTGTAGTGTCAATCTTGAAAGTAAATGGGTAAGAGGGAGGGTATCTGAGAGTTGAGCTGTTTATCAACCAAATGGCCCTTTTCTTAATGGAATCTAGAAGAGGAAGAGAATGCCTTGGTGCTGAACCCCAAATGTGCGAGCAATACTTCAGTAGTGGTCGGATTTGAGCCTTGTACGTCGTCAACAGTTGATCGGAAGTAAAAAACTTTCTAGCTTTCCACAGAAAACCCAGCCTCTGACTTGCTGACTTTGCGATATTAGCAACATGGTCATGCCAAGACATATTATTAGATACCGTGACTCCCAAAATCGATATGGAGGGACTTGATTCAAGGATATTTCCGAACATTGTGATGGGATGATTTGAGGAATTTACTTTCTTGGAAAACGTGGCGGTTTGTGTTTTCTGGGTGTTGAACGTTCCCCACTCGACGATTGCTTCAAGATCTCTATTAATGGAATCAACCTGTTCCTGCCTGAGTCCATTTGTATCATTCACCGAAAGTAATCGATAGGATGTGAAAGTTGAGACAAGTGTGCTGTCGTCTGCAAAACTGTAAATGGGATTCGTGGTGGTTTTCAAGAGGTCGTTGATGTGTAAAAGAAATAGGGTGGGGGACAGGATGGAACCCTGGGGGACCCTGGCATTGGTTTTTAACGCATCAGAAGAAATACCGTCAACTGCCACATGTAAGAAGCGATCTTGCATGAAGCAATTGGGTTGGGAGACCGTAGGCAGATAATTTGCTTAACAATGCCTGGTGCCAAACGTGATCAAAGGTTTTAGATTTATTCAATGCTATTGCACGGGATCCACCAAACGAAAAATAATTCCAAAAGTTTACCATTTTTTTCAGTTTTTTGATTCTTTATAAAAAACCGCTTAACCGATTTTGCTAAAAATCTAATCAGTCCTAAGTTGCGTACTTATGCGCCGAATGCAATTGGTCCCACGTCGATATCATTTTTTGTTCTCGAGATAATCGAGACAAAAAATAATTCCGAACGCACATACGAACATACACACCACACAGACGTCCACTTAAAAAATATTGTATTCGACTCTGGGGACCTTGAAATGTGGAGATATGTCAAAATTTGGGATACGCAAAATCAGACCTGTTACTATAACTTCCACTGCGAAGTTAATGAAAGTGTGAAATTTTGTTTCCTTTAATTATTTTTAGAATACATGCCATTTAAATACATTATTCACATAGTAAAACAAAAGAATGGCCTGCTGTGCATTCACTAAACTGAATACCTACAAACATTTAAAAATTATTGAAAACCACACATAAAATTCAGGCATTGCTATCGTTAAAATTTATAGAATGTGCAGGGTTCTCTTAGCACAAAAACGAAGTGTAACATTCTGTCTTGTGCTCTGTGCGTTTATGGCCGAGAAGCCCTATTCGTTGAAAATGATTATCAGATTTTAGATTCGTGCATAGTTGCTATTAAAATGTACATTATTATAGTGGCTTTATTATTTTTATTGACGTATTCAGGTAAATGGTTAAGTTTTTGGATGTATATGTCAAAGTCCCCATTGAGCTAGAGTGATAGATTGTGATAACTTTAACGTTTGCACTACTTACAGCGGAGAATTCAAAGTGGAACTTAGTTGCGAGTTTATTGAGTTTATTTATGGTATTCATGGGTTTCACATGAGCGTATATTGCCGTTCCTCCATGGATTTCCCAGAACCAGATAGTAGTATTTGAGATTACCTATTGAGATGTTGTCCTTTGACAAGCAATGTTAATACAAAGAAAGTTATGCTTGTTCTTTAGACTTTAGAAATGAATTAATCATATTGAGTTTATTGGACAAACACTGTATGTTTAAATACAGCACGTTGAGAAGTTACTCGACTAAATGCCGAAGGAGATAAATTAGAATACCTTGGGAGTTAATATAAATGGAGAGAACTTGAACCACCTTAGGTTTGCCAATGATATTGTTCTGATTTCAGATTGAATTGACAAAGCCACACAGGTGCTATACGATCTAGAAAAAGCGTTAAAAGAAGCCGAATTAAAAATCAATTCTACAAAACAAATACATGGCAAATCTGGTGATGAGTGGTAAAATTTCCTTAAGTGGGTACGAAGTGCAACAAGTATCGTCCTACAAATATCTTGGTCATGAAATTCGTGTCGGTAGAGACAACCAAACTGTTGAGTTTCAAAGAAAAATAGGACTCACCTGGGCAGCTTTTGGGAACCTAAAGGAGGTATTCTGGTTTAACATCCCATTATGTTTAAAGAGAAAATTGTTTATTTAGTGTGTCCTGCCTGTTATGACATACGAGCCGAAAACACTTACTCTGACAAGAAAATCCATCAATAAATTACAAGTGATACAACGAGCTATGGAGAGAGTCATTTTGGGCATTTCCCTAAAAGATAGAATCCAGAACAACGAAATAAGAAGAAGAACAGGTGTAGCGGATGTCGTCAGGAGAATAACAACATTAAAATGGAATTGGGCAGGACACATTGCAAGAATAACTGACGACAGATGGACCAAGAAAATCCTTGAATAAAGGCCGAGACTTAACGAAATAAAGGACGACCACCAACGAGATGGACTGTTGATATAAAACGCATCAAGCATAACTGGATGCAGGCGGCGTAGTGCAGGGAGAAGTGGCACATATTACGGGAGGTCTATGTTCAGCAGTGGACGCGACATGATGAAGGCGTAGTACCTTATTAGCCGGAGCAGTACTATTTTGTACCATAGGTTCATGCGTCGATGATGCAAGAACGTCCTTAATCAGAATTTGTGGGGTCAGTTTACCAAAGTTATCTTTCTCTTTCGATTAAAAAATCTATTAACACAGGAATCTTTGGGCCAAACGTCTGGAGTCATTACTTTTTCGAGACTGTTAAAGTCGATAATGACTTTGAAGAAGTTGTAACGTTTAGAAAACTGCGATTTTAGTTGATGTACTTCTACTTCAGTGCAAAGGTTCGATAATAGGTTAGATAAGTTCTTTTTTACTCTGCCAGAGGGGATTTTGTCCATTTTTGTGTTAGTAGTGGTAAATTTACGTGAGTTTTGTAGATGTTCATAGGTTTGCGCTAGGGCGGAGGGTAAATCAACGCAAGTAATTTTTGAAAGAACTTTGGAACTTTCCGTGCGACCCTGGTAATCACTCTTACTTTCGGCAATCTGGCTGTTGGCACTGGGGACCCTAACAGTGTTTGGTTTTTGTGGAATCGACGCTATTGCGGCAAATTATATCGGAGTTACAGTGTTCTAAATAAGACAGGACCAACAGAATTCCTGCGGTTTGCCAAAACCAGTGGACTGGAATTCTGGTGCCCTGAAGGCACAGAGGATCGAAAGATCTATGTGACATAGGTGCCTATACCAATGGCAAAACCGCAAGATTGTAATGTAATGTAATGTACAGTTTTCTGCAACTGGATATGGGTCGTGGTATCGATTGATGATAACCTTTCTGTAGCGCAGAGTTTGATTACTGCCTTACCGGAGTAGCAGCTATATCATTGAATAAGGACAACATTTATACAATGGTTGTAGCATTGTATAAATATTGTATTCTCAATAGGTAGTGATAAGGGTGCGTTAGTACCGATGTCTGTACTGGTTTGTTTCGTTAACAATTTTGCAGATAGTATTGTCAATAATGTCTCCTCGCGGATGAATTGATTATGTAAATTTTTTAAAAAAATTATATGATTTTTTTTAAGACTCTATGGACACGTTTTGTTGAGCTATAACAAGTCTTTTTTTTTATGAAATATTTCACCTTGGATGCTGTGGAATCTTTAATATCTTCGCTTGCACTGTTGAAGGAAGGGTCAATGTCATCAATATTTTCACAACAATTTACCGTTTTCTCGTTTTTGCTTTGGGACGTTTTTTAAGTACGAGTGTGGGTGGTTGAAGCACAATTCATACATTTATAATCACTTTTGACAAATTGAAACATGTTTTACAAAATGTCAGTTTTTTCGTTACAACATAAATTTTTTCGGAAAATGTTGATTGTATTAAAAAAGTTATTTTACAAAGACTTTGATGATGTCAACTACTTTCAAGCAATAATAACCAAACTTAAGTTCACATCAATATTTAATAAAATATAGTTATATCTGAAAAAATAACAATAAAAGTGGGAAGATAAAAGAAAAAGACGCCCGCTTATTCTGTTTAATATCTCAAAGTTAAGATCCTTGTTTAGCTACAGGCTTGACTAAATTAAATAGTCTTGTTGTAATTAACTTTTATTAATTAGTTTTTTCCAATAAATCCACTTCTTTCAGCTAAAATTTTGTTTCAATTGAAAAATAAAATTTGAACGATATACCACGATAAATAGCAGATTTTTAAAATAATTTGGATAAATTAATAACTTCTTTTGAGAAAGTTATACGATAGAGAGTTTATCCTTATTAGAATCTTGCAGTTGCATGTGGATGGCAACATCCCGGTATCAACTTTTGCTAAACCACAGCAGTCATAGTTAACTCTTCCAGTAAAATTTGATCTGAATATTCTCAATCAATTTTTACTGATACTTTTAGTAAGAGTTGACTGTTCCTCACAATCTACTTTTCCTGTTACATATACAGTGATTAAAACAATTATACAATTAACAACTTAATTTTATTCATGGTCCTTTAAAACTAAAACAATTATTATAATGTACCTATACAAAGTTAATTTGACAACGTAATAATTTTTATAAAGGATTATTCGATATAACATCATACATACATACATATAGTCCCGTAGTGGTAGACAGACACTACTTCCTTTCACTTGCTACGTTTGTCTTACACATCTTTTGCTTTCTCCACTTTCATCAGTGCTTTCATGCATGCTCGTCGGTTGTTGGTACTCTTGAACTAGCTTTTCTTCAAAACAATGTTGATCTGATTGAGATATGTTTGCCGTGGTCGACCTCTGCCGACTTGTCTATTCACACTCGCCTTATAAATCTGTTTCGTCAATCTTCCTAAATCCATCCTTTCAAAGTATCCAAACCATCCTTTATCCATCCATCCAACCATTCCTTTATCTATCTCTGTAACCACAACTTCTTTAACACCACAGCGTTTTGTTATTTTACCATTCTATACTTTATCCAACCGAGTCATAAGGCTATATTTCTCAGACTACTCATTTCCGCAGTATTAATCCTATTTTTATGCCTTTTTTCCAAACCCAACATTCACTACCATACATAAGTGTAGAAACCAACACTTCTCTATGCACAGCCAGACGTGCCTATTTTGATACTTTCTGGCTGTTCATAAAGTTATGCAGTGCCCCATTTATTGTTTTCCTGCCAACACCCTTTGCTTAATGTCACTGTCATACTCTCATATTTTTCATCTCTCCTAAACTTTGAATCCAAATATACAAACTCATTTCTTTGTTCCACTCATACTCCCTTAATCAGAACTTCACAGTTTGTCATGCTTTCTTCACTTTTAAAAACCATTATTTTCGTTTTACTTACATTTATTTTCATCCCTTTAATTTTTGGGACATCATACATAACATTAACTATCACCTGTAACTCCTTTTCAGATGACGCTAATATGACTTGATCATCGGCGTAACGAAAGCATTTGACGATCAAATCATTCATTTTCAATCCATACGCACTCTCACTCTCTTTCAAATCTTTTAAACAATCATCCATGGATAAGTTAAACAGCCAAGGCGAAGCAACACATACCTGTCTCACACCTTTTTCGATGTTAAACCAGTCCGTGCAACCTCCGTTTATCCTGACACAAGCAGTGAAATCCTTGTAAAGTTATTTCAGTGCTTGTATTAAACTACTACTTAATCAATACATAGATAATGTCGACCACAATTACCTCCTCACCACTCTGTCATAAGCCTTTTCCAAGTCTATAAAAGCGCAATAGACCTTCTGATTTCTAGCCAAGAATTTTTCGACTATACCTCGTAATGAAAAGACCTGATCCATACATATCCTTCCTTTTTAAAATCCTGCTTGCACATCCCATATCATCTTCTCAGTTTCATTCGACATTCTTTTAATCAATATCTTTGCATAGAGTTTGCTGACTATGCTGAGTAAACTAATACATCGGTAGTTCTTACAGTCCTGTTGCGAACCTTTTGACTTGTAAAGCGGCATGATAACAGCCTTGCACCAGTCGTCTGGTACGGTACCACTCCTCCAACAAAGGTTAAAAAGGCGGTACAGCAGACTAGCTAACACGCTTTGTCCAGCCTTCAGCATTTCAACTGTTATCCTGTCGTACCCAGCAGATTTACCCAATTTCATACTGTTCAAATCTTTCACAATTTCTGTCGTACTTATTTCACTTTCATTGCAAATTTCACCCATGTCTCCGAATGGAGCCTGTACTTGTGTATCCTTTTTATCAAATAGACTTTTGAAGTATTCTTTCCATTCGTTTTAATTGCTTTTTTTACCGATTTAAAGCCATAAAACCATTTATGTAGATGATTTACGTATTTTTTGATCACAAATTTGATTTAAAAAGGAACATTTTATAAAAACAACGAAGATTTATCCATTTTTAAATTTTTTTTGGTAATGCCAAAAAACCAAGTGAATTTAAAACAATTACCATTTATTTTTACACAAAATTGTTGGATGTACTTTATTGACATGAAAGGAGTTATTGGATTCTTATTACGTTACATTAAAGAATAAGCGCATTAACAATCATTTGTCATTTGTGTTACTTTTGATTATCGAGATTAAAATTCTGTATAACTGTCTCCTACAGAATTCTGGAATCAATTGTTAAAAGTCGTTAATGTAAAGAGGCGCGAGTAACAATGCGAAGCTTTATAGAATATCTGCATTGGTGAGGTATATTAACAAATATGGTATATTAATAACTAATGTATTTGTTGGTGGATAAAATACGAGGGACGTACTTAATACAGTACTTTGGATGTAATATATCACTCCGTTTTAAAATAATTGTTCGATTCAGAACAAATAAAATTAATAAATTGGTAACTTATTTTTTAACGAAAATATTTGTAATAATATTATAAAATACCTATGACTCTTTTGGTGTTTTAAAATCGTAGGTAGCAATTTGTTTTTACCTCAGGCAGTCAGAACTTAGTTTATTAAAATATGTTGACTTTTTCTTTGAGTCGCTTGAGAGGGGACTGCTGGTTTATTCCGTGTATACTAATTTTTCCAAGGCTTTTAACAAGGTGAATCATGGTTTTTTGCTTCTTGTTGGTTCATGTTTAGTTTTTGGGAAGGTACGAACTTTTACCTGGAATAACTTTTTGACGAAAAACCTTTAATAAATAAGTTTCCCATATAGTGCCTACTTTGAGAATGGCACTGTATAATAATAATAGCTAAGATTTTTTTATTTATTTTAAAATATTAATAATAATTACTCGCTTCGGCATAATTACAATTGGAACAATACAAAGATTAGCATGGCCCATGCGCACATATCAACTTTAAAATATTTTGTACCCTTTTATAAGGTGTTTTTCACTGAAAATTATTGCACTGGGCCTCCTTATGCGGAGCAATAGGACCGCGAGATAGTCACAAAAAATGTTTACCCACAGTGTCAAATTTAAAAATAAAATTTTATAATGTTGATCCTCACGAAAAAAAGATCAGACCATCACTGATCTAGATATTACCATACTCGTCGGGTCGCATTGGTCAAACCTGTATAATAATTTTTCACATTACTTTCTGTAAAAATTTTTTAGTAGATTTTCTTATAATTGTATTTGAAGTTTAATATTTTTAGATTGTAGGTACACAATCAATTTTTAAAATTATTTTATTTAATTTCATTTTTATTTCCAGCGTTCCTTTTGCTCTTCTTTGCCGTAGCAGAATTTTCGTGGGCCAACGTGATGAGCTTTGAAATTTGGTGTACTTTTGGGTGAGTGCTATTTTTTGTTTTATTTTTTTTGTTGAGTGAAAACTTCTCTAGCCGCGTTGGACACTTTTTGTAGGAGAAAATCTTATGGGTTCGTGTCACCGACATCCTGGCGTATTGTGCAACATTAGTGCTGTGTATATCTTACAAGTGAAATTAAATGGATTTATTAAAAAGTTCAATGTTTATATACTGTTGAAATAGTATTTTTTTTAACGTTCAATAATTAGATATAAGGTCATAGACACGAAATATGTAAGACGGTTAAATACAAAAATGCTTTGTTGACATCTCTTATTTTATGGTTGTCATTCAGCATTAAAAAAAGTCATTTTGCAAGTTTTGATTTAACATCACAACTCATGACGTTTTAATTGACAGCCGTTACACTAGCGTACTTTGCCCTCCGGTGCGGCGCAGGGCAAAGTAAAAGTAAATGCCGCCGGTGTAAAAGTTGAATTTTTTCGCGTCAGCTCAGTACAATTATATCCTGAAGATGTCTTTAGACGGTGGTATTGTGCAACTTTAGTGCTGTGTGTGTATATCTTATAAGTGAGATTGAATGGATTTAGTTGAAAGTTCAATGTGTATATACTGTGCATTGTTGAAATAGTGTTTTTTTTTATTACACCGTTCCACACAAAAATCCTCTTTCTAAAAATATCGTGTGTTTGAACACATTTGGACTTAAACTAATGTACATCTGACCCCCAAATGTTCATGTTGGCCTCAGATTTTTTGGACATGACATACCTGGCCTAATGACCGAACTGAACTTACCATATACGCCCGAAAAGTCTAAAAGCTGTTTTACTTTTTATAAGAAACGAGCATCATTCGGTTCCTATAGGTCATTCGGTAAATATGAAAGGAACATATGACAATCTTAAGATGTAACTAAGCTGTTTAAAGTACAAAGATCACAAATGGAACATATGTACAGATTAAAAAGTGGTGGCGTTACTGACATGACTGCAATCAGGATATACAAAACACTGTTGCTTTTTGTGTGAATGGGACAGCCGTGCAAGTGACAAACATTATAAAATTAATGTTTGGCCTCCACGTGACACAATACAAGTTGGCGTTAAAATTTGACCAAAGAACCATTAGTTTAGAAAAAATATATATTTATCTGATCAAAAATTTTGTTAAAGCACTGGATAGAGAAGGAAATGCTTTCAAGTATTTAAAAGAAAAATTTCCACGTATAAGTAAGGCCAAACTTAAAGAAGGAATTTGTGTTGGTCCCCAAATTAGGCAATCGTTTTCAGATACGAACTTCAGGCGAATTTTAAGTGACAAGGAAAGTCGGTCATGGAATGCATTTGAAAGTGTTTGCAACCATTTTCTTGAAAATAATAAATCGGAAAATTGTGAACTCGTGGAAGAACTACTCACGGCCTATCATATTTTAGAACACAACATATCACTAAAACTTCACTTTCTCCATTCTTATTTAGACTTTTTTCCTGAAAATTTAGAAGCAGTTATATGTTAGCCGACTATTGCTGGACCCTAATACGAGACACATCCAGGAGTTCTTATAATAGAAAGACGTTAGGGAACTAAATATTAAATTTATCAAAAATTATTTAAAAATGTTTATACTGTACCTACCTAAGCTAACTGTTAATAAAATGTATTTATTATACGTTTTTAATTGTTTAAATTTAATTTAAGTTTTTTTTGACTTTTTCTTAATATCAAAACATATGTCCCTACCTTATCATTCAAGACTGATCACAAAAATATGAAGCCATAACCGGATTCAGCAGGCCAAAATATATAAAATCCAGCCAAAATCATTCCAGGGAGGAAAAAAAAGTTTTAAAATGTTAAAGTGTTATTATTTCAATTGTTTAATTGTAGACTCATTAAGCAGTACAATAGTGAGTACTAAATAAATATACTAATATTTTTAAGATAAAAAATAAATAACAGAAAATTATTTTAAAATCTCGTTTTATTTTGGCGTTTGAAAATTTTATATTATTTAAAATTATTTTGAATCTTCGTATTTATTTTGGTGTTTGAAAATTTTGTATTCTTTATTTTCTAATATTTAACCTCTACAATGCATCACGGAATTAGTATTTCACAGTGGCTTGGACGTTTTATTACTATCGTCGTAAAACAGATTTCTAGTTGTTCAAACATATTTTTATCGTGGACTTTAAAATTAAAAATTTTATAAAATCTAATAATAATTTAAGATTTTTTTTGTTAAAGTTTAAAATATGGTTATTAATGCAAAATTACAGTTTATTACCTTATATCATTAAAATATTTAGTTTAAAATGATAAATACGACTCAGACTTTCATTTCATGAAATATTTTATTTTATTTAAAAATGTAATAATAATAAATCATTATTTATTAATTTAAATTGTCAATAACAAAAATATGTGCTTTGCTATTTTTTGCAAAATGGTTATCTATAATTTTTTATTATTAGAAATTTACGAAAAAATATTGTGTTTTCACTTCTATTGGCAGTTTCTACAACTGCCAATTTTTTTTTAGTGAAAACTTCTCTGGGCGCGTTAAGCAAAATTTGATAGTGAACAAACTTATATTTTTGCGTCAGATAGGTGACGTCATGGTTTATTCTTTTTCTTCTTTGCTGCCTGTCAAAAAGGGGCCTTGATCTGACAGCCCCCTTTTATTAGCTAATTTATTATTCTTCAATTTTAATATGAAAGGTAAAGAAAAGAAAAACAATTTAATAGGGGACTTTTATTAAAAAAGTGTCCACCAAAATGTGGTTTATAAAGGTAGCGCTGGTAGATGTGGGGTTAGATCTAAACCTAGCTGTTTGTGAAGTAACGATACGCAATAATTTTTAAATAAAACAATTATACAGTAAAATGTTGCTCGAGTGAACGTAAAAGTAAAAAGAAAACGAAAAATACACATATTTTATAATTTTTCTTAAAACTTTGGGAGCTCTCCTTAAAAACGCTGGTTACAGTAACGCTATCTTATATTAATACACTTTCAGGGAAAAATTTTTAACAAAAAAATTTGGTGTATACATTCAATTTATATTTATTTAAAATAAATTTTTCGTTCTATTTGTTTATAGGAAATTAAAAATTGCAACCTTTATTCGTGCGATAAAGACCAGATTATGCAGTTTCACTTTTCCTCCCTCAAAGGCAAAGGAAGGAAGAGACACTTTACTCCAGTGTAAAACTTATGATTTTTATCTTCGGCTTAACCACCAATTAATAACAAAGAGTGTTTTTAATATATTAAGCGATCTTATATTTTTTAATAAATAAAAATAAAATTGCAAATCAAATTACGACAGGTACCTACTCCTACTCAGCCGTTAGTAAATATTTTAGAAATTGCAACAACAACAACAGAAGCAACTCCTTTATCGTTAATTTATCCCTTTACCATTTCTTTTAACTGCAATATGAATAACATACCCACCGAATTCTATTCTTCAATTAACTCAAGCAATTAACAAACTGTAGGAAAATACTCACGTACTGGTCCGATATATTAGGGTTGACTCACTCAAAGGCGTTCTTACCTAAACCCTCGAGAAAAACAACTAGGCAGATCCTAGAATAAAGCAGGACTGACCTACGAATTCTAACGGGACTGCTTACAGGACAGTGTCGTCTAAGATACCATCTCGGAAAGATAGATCTGAATCAACAAACGGACTGTCGGTTTTGCTGCGTGGAAGACAAAACTGCTAAACAAATACTATGTTTATGACCCGGCCTGGAAAGAATAAGGTTCAACATATATGGTTCTACCAACCTAGAACCTACCGCTTGCAAGAAAATCACCCCATACAACCATAAACTTCTTAAGAAGGGCTGGATTGTGCGTAAAACTGTAACCTCTAAGGGTGAGCCATAAAAGACTTACTAAAGGTCGCAGTGTAGGGGTAACCTTTTCCTAAAGAGAAAAAGAGCCAGTTTTAGCCCCAAAACTAGGAAGAAAAAGTTAGTTTTCAGAGGAGGTGTTGGAAAACGTCTCTGGATAAATGTGAATTTATAATAAAAATAAACCTAGTATTAGCTTATATCGGACTTTAGCCGTAACATATACAAAGTGTTGCAACATGTGTTTTCTATTGGTTTATACACATCTTGATATCTAAAAAATAGTATGTTTAACATGCGAGTATAATACCTATTTAATTTTTTGTTTGTTTTAGGAAAACAAAATTATACTTAGGAGCTAGTGGCAAGGAAAAAGAATTTGGAAAATTTATTTGCTACAGCCTGTACGGATGGGGTTTGCCTTTAATAGTGACTTTAATAACATATTTATTCTTTGAATTTAAAGTTCTTCCGTACGCCATTCAACCGTTTCTTGCCGAAACCAGGTGCTTCTTTGAACCCAGTAAGTATATACAGGTTAAATCAAAACGATTGTATTAAAATATTTTGTAATTAAATGTTAAGAATAATTAATTATGTATTGTTGATATGAAGTACACTAAGTCTAATCTATCTCCTCATGCAATTAAAAGCAATATATGATGTTAATTTTAATTACAGGGTGTCAGTAAATAAGTGCGAAAAATTGTAGGGGGTGATTTTGCAAAAAAAATAATGTCTTAAAAGCTGGCAATTTATTTATTGCTGTGAAACCGGTAGAGATATGCAAATGAAATTTGGTGGATATTTAAAGATAGTTATTGCGCATTTTTTGACATTTAATTAATAATTTTATGTTCATCATTGGCGCTCATACGAGAAATGATCCCAATTTTTTTAAAGAAAAAAATGGTATGACACTGAGATATTTCAAATAAAAAATCATGTTTGAATACCACGGTAAATTTGTCACAAAAAATCTCTTTTGTCTTTTTTTCGTATAGTGCGCCGTTTTAATGCAAAAAAATAAAACATTTTAACGCGTATTGTTCATTTCTTTAATACATTACTTACTCACTCCGTAGCCTCTACAAACCTGAGTGTGTCTTGGCTGACTTCACGATTTGCCTTAATTGTTGTCTATCCATCATTCTAAATTACGGATTGTCGATGATTAAGACCTGGAGATCTGCCGTCACGTTGTCCCTCCAGCGCAATCTCGATCTTCCCAAAGGACGCACGCCGACTGGTGCTTGCTCCCTAACCAACTTCACAACTCGGTCGTCTTCCTGCCTCTTGATATGACCAGCCCATCTCAGTCTCTCGAATTTATTTACCTTATCGATATCGGGTCGACGATACTTTTCTTCTAGTTCTATGTTAGTTCTGGTTCGGTACTGTTGGGTATTCTCATCTAGGATTGGTCCATATATGCCCCTCAATACATACAATCCATTATCAAAAACTATCTAATACAATAACATTTAACCAAAACCCGTATCTTCATTACAGGCGATGGTTAATGTTATGCATGATGCCCTGAAAATCAAAGGGATGAAAATTAATGAAAGCAAAACGAAAGTAATGGTTATTAAAAGAGAAGAAAGCATGACAAACTGTGAAGTTCTGATTAAGGGAGAAAGATTGGAACGTGATAATAAATTTGTGTACTTGGATTCAAAGTTTACGAGAGATGGAAAGTATAACAGTGACATTGAGCGTTGGTACTGCATAGCTTTATGAACAGCCAGAAAGTGTCAAAAAAGGCACGTCTGGCAGTTCATAGGGGTGTGTTGGTTCCCAAACTTACGTATGGTAGTGAATGTTGGGTTTGGCAGAAAAAGCAGGAAAATTAGAATTAATGCTGCGGAGACGAGTTGTCTGAGAAGTATAGCCAGAGTGACTCGGTTGGATAAAGTAAAGAATAGTGATATAAGAGAACGCTGTGGTGTAAAAAAAGATATGGTTACAAAGATAGACAAAGAAATGCTTAGATGGTTTGGACACGTAGAAAGGATGGATGAAGGAAGATTGGCGAAACAAATTAATAAGGCGAGTGTAAATGGACAAGTCGATAGAGGTCGACCTCGGCGAACATATCTCGATCAGATCAACATTGTTTTAAATAAAGGCCAGGTCAAGAGTACCAACAACCGACGAGCATGTATGAGAGCACTGATGAAAGTAGAAGAAGCTGAAGATGTGTGTAAGAACCGTAGCAAGTGGAAGAAAGTGGCTCCTGCCTACCCCTACGGCAAAAAAGCGTGACTATATGTTTGTATGTATGTACATATATCCTAAAACGAAGAATTTGCGGACATACGTTTATATAGCAAACTGTTATTATTTGTTCATGCAGAATCACCCCCTGAAGTTTGTCGCACTTATTTACTAACACCCTGTATTTAATTAAAGGTCCTCTTTTTGGCAACAAAGTAGTACGGTTAGGCATATAGTTATTTTAAGTAACTCATCGAAAATCAACACATTTTAATCATAAATCAATTAAAATGACCGCTGTTTGTTTATAAATTAATTTTTATGGAGTGTTACATTTTTTGTGTGTTAGTCAACTTTTAACAATAATAAGAAGTGGTATTTTTAAGAAAAAACACAGCTGAAAATGGGTCTAATGTATATAAAAACACACAAATGCTTTCGAGAAGTACAGTTACAAATAAAATAATCATTATTTAGAATGCGGTATGATGATCTAATACAGTTAAACAAAAAGACTGTCATTGGAAAAGTCTGTTAAATCACTTTTATTCTTTTTTTAAAATGTAATAAAACGATACTTGTGACAATTTTATAAAATCTTTTGTAAAAATATAACAACAATTACTTTTATGTTTATACAAAATGAAGTTAGTCTTACAAACTTGTCTCTGGCAAAATTAAATCTGATGACTGAAAAGTCTGTTATAATACTATTATTTTCCTCTTTAAATGTAATAAAATATTATCTACTAGTAACAATTTCACAAAATCTTTATACAATAAAACAGTAGGTAATTACTTTTATCAAGCCAAGTTTAAGCTAACAGGATGGTGAGCGGTACCGTGTGTAATATTACACGAACCATTTGGAGCCACTTTTGACCCCCTTTTAACTCAAAAACTATTTCACAATAACATGTCAAATTTAGCTCGTATATTGAGACCTGCGAAATACATGTGTGCTCCAAATTTCATAAACACACTTCAAACAGTTATTTAGATATTAACGTCCAAAAATCGTCATTTTTATCACTGACTGACCTATAGATCAAAACTCTAACCCAGTTCCAGATGACATAGAAAGTTTAAATTTGGCATCCAGATAGGTAGTTGGGTAAATACAAAGGAATAAATCAGAAACCAGTAATTTTGTATTATTTTATTATAATTTTTCAATTAATTGATTCTATTGGGAACACTTACTTATAGTGCCTGTAATGTAAGAATCAGCAATCAAAATTGATGACAGCCGGTCTCTTTTAAGGTCTTAACGTGAATATATAACGAGTGGAATACCATCCTTAATTTTTTTTTAATCCAAACATATCAGTTTTAGTACTTGATAACTACTTATAACTAAGAGTATAGTCGAACTTTCGTATTTATTTTGTTATTTACTGGGATTTAGTATTAATAATTTTTTCAATATTTAGCGCACATCAAAAGTGTAAGATCATTACTTTTAAATAATTAAATAAAATAGGTATTTCGGACCACAGTGCACAGTGCGGCGGCCGTGGAGCAGCGGTGTGGGGAGCGGTGCGATATTTAGTAAAGGGCAGGCTTTCCTTGAACTCTCCAGAGTTATAACCTTAAATGGAGTACATATTATAAATTTGGATCCAAGTCAAATCAAGGTACAAGAGAGCTCTATTGTAGAGTACAACCGCCTGCGCAAGTTATACCGCCCCGACTTGGCCAAATTAAGTATAAACACAAAACGCGTAAAAAAATTCCGGATACTGAATGAGCAATTAACTCGAACATTTCAAAGATACAAGAAAATAACACAAAAAAGAAAATTATACCCCGTAAACGTAAGATAATACAGTAGGATAACAAAAATTATTTGGTATTAACTTCATTATGAATAAGTACCTACTAATAAATTCTGTACAAAAAGTAATGATATCCCATAAAAAACATAAATGTGAAATAAAAGCCAAATTCAATATTATGATATACGCCTTGGTTGTTGTCTTCAACGACAAAATAAGTGAGATCTAAATGGGTGACAAGTACAATGATCAGTCCTGAAATTTATATATAACAACTAAAATATTGTATAAAAACTTAAAATATCATTTCTTCTAATAACTTAGGATAATATATTGAAGCACAAGGTCTTACTTGGCTAGTTAGAATATATGAGTTAATATTAAGTATCTACCAAAACAGTCATATAAAATAAGAACTTACAGCTTTAGAACTTGCGAAGGCTATAATATAATTCGTATATTCGAACTAGCCAAGTCAGAACTTAGGCTTCAATATATTATCCTAATTTATTAAAAGAAATGATATTTTAAGTTGTTATAAAATATTTTATGTTGTTATAAATAAATTTCAGGACTGATCATTGAACTTAACACCGATTTAGATCTCACTTCTTTTGTCGTTGAAGACAGAGGCGGCGTAAGGCGTGGGCGGTGTGGGCCATCACCCACGCCCTCGCGGTGCAAAGGGCCTCGCACCTCACAGCCGAAAATAATTTTGAAAAAGTATGGAAAATCCAAAAGTACACGCCACAAAGTTTTTCTGATAATAAATGCATTAGAATTAATTCTCAACTTAAAGATATTCCACTCTTCGGCGCACAAAATGAATGTGAATAAATTGGATTCGAAATTTCTGACGCTCGTCAGTTTATTGAGAAAAGCAGTTATGATTTGCCAAAAGGTTTTAAAAATAAAAGAATAGCCAAAAAGAAAAGGATGTTTAATTATGAAGGCAGTGATCATCCTATAAAGTCTGCTAATAGCCAGTATAAAACAGATTTTTTTAAAAACATTATTGATTCTGTGATAAGTAACATGGAATCGAGATTTATGTTTTTCAATCAACATTTTGAAAATTTTGGTTTTCTCTATGACTTAAACAAGTTAAAAAAAATTCCAAAAGAGCAAATACCGAAAAACTGTCAATGTTTACACACAGTCCTGTAAGTAGGTGAGAGCAGTGACTTTCAACCTTATGAGTTGTACGAGGAGTTACAAAATGTGATCCCAAATTTACCCAACTCTATTAAAGACGTGAAACATCTGCTCCAATATATCATAGAGAACGATTTGAAATAAATTTACCCAAATATTTACATTGTCATTGAAATGTTGTTAACAATACCTGTGAGTAATGCTTCCGTTGAAAGGAGCTTTTCAAAATTGAAACTAATAAAAAATTATTTATGAAATACTATAGGTCAAGATCCTTGAGGAAGTGTTAGAACAATCTAAAGAAGGCATACTCATTAATGGCGTGCTTATGAATAATATTAGGTACGCAGATGACACCTTGTTAGTGACAGGGTCAATTGAACACCTTCAAGCGTTGTTGGACCGAATGGTTGCGATCTGCGCGTTGTATGGGCTCAAACTGAACGCAAAGAAAACAAAATTTATAGTCATTAGTAAACAAGCAGTCGTATATAATAATCACTATAACGTTAAAATTGGTAACGATTCAATATTAACGAAAACTGGAACCCTAGTACAGAAATCAAAAGTAGAATTGCTAAAGCACGAACAAATTTCATAAAATTTAGAAAAATACTTTGCAGTCATGATCTCAAATTGGAACTTCGCTTGGGAATGGTTCGCTGTTATATATTCCCAGTATTGCTTTACGGGGTTGAGGCATGGACCTTGCCTTAATCGCTTTTGAAGAGACTAGTATTCGCCGTATTCTGAAAATCAGTTGGGTAGATAGAGTCACAAACGAAAAAGGATTGCCAGGCTAAAATAAAAGTTACGAAGTCGTGAACACGGTTAAACGACGTAAATTGGAATACTTCGGTCATATAATGCGTTACTCAGAAAAGTACAACATACTACACCTAGTTATACAAGGCAAAATCATGGAAAAAAGAAGTGTGGGCCGCCGTACTACTATCTGGCTTAAAAATCTACGCCAGTGGTTTGGAAAAACTACCAGTGAATTATTTCGCGTAGCTGTAAATAAGACTATGATTGTTAATATGCTGTGCAATATGAGAGCCTACGATCGACAAGCGATCATGGCACCTTAAGAAGAAGAAGATAGGTCAAGAAAGACATTAATCTTTGACAGTTTTATCTATTAAAGCAAATATAGCACCAAAGATAAATTACGAACCAATCATTAAGGAGTTCAGTAAAACCAAAAGTAGAAAATTTCTGTTTCTTTAACTTTTTTCATTTTTGTTTAATGTTTCAAAGAAGTATGAGTAAAAAATTTAGGTTTGTTTCCTAATGAATAAAAAACTGTTTAATTTTAAGTGATTTTTTATTTTATATTTCCTTCTTCTTGCACCATCAGAGGGTCTCGCGAAATGTACCTTGCCCACATTAAGTTTAGGTCTTGCGCCGCCACTGGTTGAAGACAACAACCAAGGCGTACATCATAATATTGAACTTTGCTCTTATTTCACATTTATGTTTTTGATGGGATTATTTTCTACAAAAAAAGGTTTAAACTTTAGATCTGTCTCTGGCAAAATTGCATTCGATGATTGAAAAGTCTGTTAAATTACTTTAATGACTAGTGACCGTTTTATAAAATATTCTATAAACATTTTATGTTAATAACTATAATTTTTTTAAAGTAAACAATATTTAAACATACATTTTCTTTAAAAAATTTGCATTTGATAATAACTAAAAAGTCCAATTGTGCTGCTATGGAAATACCTATGTTAGTAACAAATTTTCCCATTTTTTACTTAGTAAGAAAGAATAATTATTATATTATGAATAAGTTAAGAATGAAACGCACACTTAAAACATCCCTACTTTTTCACGACAGTAGCGCTACTTCCAGTGCTGATTAAAACCGATTTGAGTACCAAAGGTAAAACCTAAATAGTTTGTAACAGATACCAAATATTTTTTTTAAGAAAATGTGTTGGAAATGATAGTAAATAAAAATATAAATAAGTGGATACTTTTAAGATCACTTAGAGTGGCTCTTTTTGCCAGTGACAAAATAAAAAATAAATATTGCTGGAGTACTTAATATACTGTACATTAATTTCACAAATTCTAGGTTTTTTTTAACTGTTCATATATACAGGCCAAATCACTACTAACGGAACGGAAGATTATAGCGAAATGGTAAAAGTTTTGAAATGTTTGTCACCGTATGTTTTTACCCGTATATTAATAAATTTTACATTACAAATATAAGGATGTCCTAAGAAAGGGTGGTGTATCAAAGTTTTATTTGTTTTTATGGGACACCCTATATTTTACTACATTTTCTGATTGTCCGTAATAAACAAATGAATGGGGTACTGCATAGCTTTGTGAACAGCCAGAAAGTGTCAAAAAAGGCACGTCTGGCAATTCATAGAGGTGTGTTGGTTCCTACACTTACGTATGGTAGTGATTGTTGGGTTTGGCATAAAAAGCAGGAAAATAGGATTAATGCTGCGGAGATGAGTTGTCTGAGAAGTATAGCCAGAGTGACTCGGTTGGATAAAGTAAAAAATAGTGAGATAAGAGAACGCTGTAGTGTAAAAGAAGATGTGGTAACAAAGATGGATAAAGGAATGCTTAGATGGTTTGGATACGTAGAATGGATGGATGAAGGAAGATTGACAAAACAAATTTATAAGGCCAGTGTGAATGAACAAGTCGATAGAGGTCGACCTCGGCGAACATATCTCGATCAGATCAACATTGTTTTGAAGAAAGGCCAGGTCAAGAGTACTAACAACCGACGAGCATGCATGAGAGCACTAATGAAAGTAGAGGAAGCAAAAGATGTGTGTAAGAACCGTAGCAAAAGAAGGGAAGTGGTCTCTGTCTACCCCTACGGGATAATATTGTCCGCGGACCACTGGTTAATTCATTTCTAATGTTTTTACGCTAGGTCGGACACTTCATTTGTCTAATTTTAAAAATGTTCCATTTATATTTTGTAGATGTATTACAACAATGTTATACATTTTTTATCAAAAATATGAAAGTAATCACTGTTATTCTTTTCTTTAAATGCAAACAAAAAAATTATATACGATTGTTCATTCTTATTTAAGTGATATTTTTTTAGTAATAAACATATTTCCATTATTTTTATGTTTGATTGCAGAACCAGGAAACTACGCAAAAGTACTATTTTTTAATATTCCATTGCTGATTATTCAGCTGATCAACATGACGTTCTTTTATAAAACTGTGACGTACTGCATGAAAGTTCGAAACGAAATTAATAAAATTAACGATGGAAGCATGAAGAATAAGTTTCATAAGGACAAAGAAAGGTACAATTATTTATTATTTAAATAAAAATAAAGCTCACTTAAAAAAGAAAATTCAAATGAACTACGAGATTAAAGTTGTTTGAGTAAAGTCACAAATATAGGAATCATAAATTTTTCTTAAACATTTCAGAATATACACCGAACTAAAGAAAAATCACATTTAATGGATTAAGTGTAATAATTATTATTAAAAAAAGGATGTTTCAAAATTCATTCAGGATTGTAATTTGTGTGGTAAAGAGTTGGCAACAACAAAAAAAACAGAGTGACAGCTGACAGTTCAGAGCTATTAAAAATGAAGGTGCTATTGAGTTTTAATGCTAAGCAATACGCTATCTGGCGGAATAAACTCGCATCAATATCAAGTGACTAGCAAATGTAATTGCTATGTGTTTATTTACCTGGAAGCGTAAATTTGTGTGAAGATTATAGTTGTTTAATAGTGACTAACAATTTGTTAAAAGTGAAAATGACCAGCAGAGCAATTTGTTGTGTACCTGGATGTAACTCTGAGTATAAAAAAATACCAACTTTTCTTTTCATCATTTTCCAAATGAGGGTCAGAGAGATCAAGTGGATGCTGATTTGATTTTTCGAACAAAATCAACTTCATTGATGAGACTCATTTTGATCTTGATGGCTTTAATAAACGACAAAATTGTCGCATTTTGGGATTCAAAAAATCCATTAGTAATTGTAGAGAAACGAATGCATCCACAACCTTTCACTATTTGGTCCTGATTTTGGGATGAAGGTATCATCTTCGAAAATGCTGCAGTAACAGTTAATGGTGGTCGCTATCGCGAAACGATAATCCAGTTTTTTTGTTCCTATACTTTAAGATATAAATGTGTACAACATGTAGGTTTATCAAGATGGTACTGCATGCCATACAACTCAAAAAACAAATCAATTTCTGCCTAAATCATTCCTGGTCATGTAATTTCCCGTTTTGGCGACCAGAATGAAATTCATCCACATTTATGCAAAACGGGCATGGAAAATTTTAACTAAAGAGTGCGTGTTAGCCAGCAAACTACTGAGGTCATCTATCTGATACGCTATTCCATAAATCCTATATGAATACATAAAATACATACATACCTACATATCCACATCCACATCCAGCCTAATCCACCCATCGTCGAATTAAGGCCTCCCTTAATATCTGCCATTCTCTTTTGTTATTGGTTTTCCTTATCCAGTCATGTCCAGCCAGTCTCTTTATATCATCCGACCATCTCGTTTGCGGTATACCTCTACTTCTTTTGTTTTCCCATGGTCTACATTTTATCATCCTTTGCGTCCATCAGTTGTCTGTCATTCTCTTAATATGTCCCGCCCAGTTCCACTTTAGTTTACATATTTTTCTATAACATCTTTAACTTTTGTTCTTCTTCCTATTTCTGTGTTGGTAATGCAGTCTTGTAGCTTAATGTTTGGTATTCGTCTTTCCTGACCATGCCAAAGATATTTGGAGTGATAAATCTGCAGTCAAATTATTTTTTGTTTCCTCTATCTTTTGACCCATATATATATATATAAATATATATATATATATATATATATATATATATATATATATATATATATATATATATATATATATATAGTCACGCCTTTTTCCGTAGGGACAAGCAGATACCACTTCGTTCCACTTGCTCTGGTTTTAACACACATCTTTTGCTTCCTCTATTAACATCAGTGCTCTCATACATGCTCGTCGGTTGTTGGTACTCTTGACCTGGCCTTTATTTAAAACAATGTTGATCTGATCGAGATATGTTCGCCGAGGTCGACCTCTACCGACTTATCCATTCACACTTGTCTTATAAATTTGTTTCGTCAATATTTCTTCATCCATTCTTTTTACGTGTCCAAACCATCTAAGCAGTCGTTTATATATCTTTGTAACTACATCTTCTTTTACACCACAGCGTTCTCTTATCTCACTATTCTTTACTTTATACAACCGAGTCACTCTGGCTATACTTTTCAGACTTCTTATATCCACAGCATTAATTTTATTTTCATGCTTTTTCTGCCAAACCCAAGATTCGCTACCATACATAAGTGTAGAAACCAACACTCCTCTATGCACAGCCAGACGTGCCTTTTTTGACACTTTCTGGCTGTTATAAACCTATGCAGTGCCCCATTCATTTTTTTTCTGCCAACACCCTTCGCTTAATGTCACTGTCATACTTTTCATCTCTCATAAACTTTGAACCTAAGTATACAAACCCATTTACTTGTTCAATTCTTTCTTCCTTAATCAGAACTTCACAGTTTGTCATACTTTTTTCTCTTTCAAAACCATTACTTTCGTTTTGCTTACATTTATTTTCATCCCTTTGATTTTCAGGGAATCATGCATAACATCAACCATCGCTTGCAACTCCTGTTCAGCTAATATTACTTGATCATGGGCGTAAAGAAGGCATTTGACGATCAATACATAAAAGACGTACAATTTTTAATTAAAAACCGTTGTTTTTTCTTAAAATTAACTCTTGCGTAAATTTTAGGTGTCCTTTTATATGTTTAAACAGTTATTTATTAACTGCAATAGGTACTAACCAACAATGGTCTTTTGCAATCTTAAACTGGCTCATGCGGAGATTTACGACCTTTAATAACCGAATAGAACAATCTAAAAACAATCCCTAAATGTAAATACTACTTTCTCTTATTTTCTAGAAGTTTCATGACAATGCCTATTGATGCCTAGTTTTTTGCAGATGGTATATTTGATAGATTATTAACAACAATTCTATTTCTTTTCCACCCATACGTGGACGACTCTTGCAAATAATTTTTTTTTAATTGATCCGAAGACAATTGATTTTTAGCGCTTGGTTTCATTTATTTTGCTTTTGCTCTAGGTTATCTGCATTTTTCTCAATCAGTACCACATCATGCACATACGGAATGTTTCAGGGTGTAGCGTTTGTATTTTAACCAGGTACTCCATTCGTAACAATTTAATTTAATTTTAAAAATTCATTTTTTGTCAGATATTTAGAATTTTAAAATCTTAAAATTTTCTTGAATAAAACCAAGTATAGAATTAATTATGAATGAGTAAAATAAAGGATTTACACATTATTTTTTTTCAGTTTATATCTAATAATCAAACTTTCCATTGTAATGGGAATTTCGTACATTTTTGAAGTAGTAACGGCATTTTTTAATATGAGCGAAATGGGGACAGTTTCCAAATATACTGAAATTGTTTTGGACATGGTTGTTTCTTTACAAGGTAAAATAAATTTATCTATTCGTGCAATTTGTTACAAAACTTAAAATACTTAAAATAATAATATTAACTTACGTTGCACTTTTCTTCGTCTGTACATGATTACAATTATCGTTTTCCATGTTAATATTAATCAGGTATAGTTATTTCGTTATTTGCATTTAACTACATACAAGGTTAACCTTACTTTCATGAATATTTACATTCTGTTTACAGGAGTATATATCTTCATTATATTTGTTTGTAAGAAGAGAATTCTCTTAGCCATCGCACACAAGTTTACTTGTTTTAAAGTAGTAAAAACACCGATTTCACCTTCAGTTCAGACGCATTCTTCGCTTACTTTAGATGGAATCTCCATGAGCAGCGTAGGAAATTAAAGTAATCACAAAGAAGTTTAATATTTATAATAAATCTTTTGTTATGTGCTTTTAGTGTCTTATATACAACAATGTATCTATTTACCTAATATATTATGGTCTACATCTATTTGGTATTAATTATTATTCAGAAAACTATAGGTAAAACAAACAAATTTTTTGCTAACAACTTAAAAGTATGTATGGTAGTAAAAAAATCATTTAATTCTTTTTTAAAGAGGCATAAATTTTTTAAAATTTAAGAACAAGCGAAGCTCTTTAGGTCAAATAGTATGAGATAATAATAATGATAATAATATATAGATAGCGTTTATTGACCCATTACTTTACATTGGAGTTAGTTTACAGTCACAATAAGATGGTTCATAACAGACATTTAATAAAGAAATAAATAGATAGATAAAATACATTTAAAATATAGGTATAAAACTTTATAAAATACATGTTATGATCACAATTATACACCTATATGTTTTATTTTTAATATTTACTGCACATTAATAGAAAATATTCCATGGTAGAATAAAAGCAGTGCTGTAACAGAAACTCCGTAACAAATTTTTTAAATCTGTGTAATATAATCATTTTTTTTTAATTTTCTCTCTGCTGATTACTAATGAAATAATTGTAAATATTAAAATCAGGTTTGTTATTTTATGTTATACCTATTCTTGAAAATAAAATTTTAAAATCCTCTCTGTGCCTTGTGTTATTATTGTAAGTATTCATATTTAATGGAACTCGATATTTATTCTTATTTAAATAAATTAATGTCTCTAGAAAATACAGAAAGGATAGTGGGAGAATTTTGCAACTCTGAAACAGTGGCTTACGGTGAGTTCCATAGGGAACATTAGCAACAATTATTACTGCAGCCTTCTGGCAACTGAAAACCTTTTGTAGAGCACTAGTTTTACCCCATAAGAAGATGCCATATAGCAGATGACTATAAACCAAAGCATAGTATACAGATTAACAAGAATTCTAATTTAGAAAAAAACTCACTCTCCGTAGGACATATATCTGTGTCGACAATTTCGCACAAGCATGACTCCTAATAATTTTACTGGTTCGGATTTAATTTCTCGTTTATCCGAGCTAAATAAAATTTAATTTAATTTACTCTTATTTAGCTTTAATTTATTAGCGCTAAACCAATTTTTCGCAGATACATGAACCAGAGCCACATCTTGAGATAAGAGTTGTATCATCAGCATACATAATCCATGAACCAGAAGTGAGAGCCTGTGGAATATCATTAATATATATGAGAAAAAAAATCAGTCCGAGAAACAACCCTTACGTTTTTCACCGAAAGTATATCAGAATCAGCACCTTCAAGGCTCACATATTGCATCCTGCCCAAGAGATACGACTCGAAAAGTTTATATTATTATATATAATAATAATAGTTTAGTGCTGCTTTAACTAATACTCAGTTCTCGAAAGGAAAAAAGAAGAAAAAAGGCTGGCCTGCAGAAAAACCAAGGAAACCTGCATCAATATCGCAAGGATAGAATCTTATCCTTTCGTCCACAAGGGTGTATCCTAACAACTCCTTTCAAAAACATTTAATGGAAGCATTAGAAAATTTAATTTATTGGAATTGCAATGGATGTAAATTACATTACGCAGAACTAAAGCATATCGTTATTGAAAGAGCACCCTTGTGCATGTGTTTGGAGGAAACACATCTTAAACCAAACGAAAATTTCAAACTGAAAGGATACAAAAGCTTTAGAAAAGATGCCATCCCTATCCAAAGATCAAGAGGAGGAGTAGCCATCTTCATTAAAGAAAATATTCCAAATCACCAAATACCTATTCAGTCTACACTGGAAGTTGTCGCCGCAAGAGTTATTTACTGAAAATCAGAAAAATCAGAGTCATTGCTGGTAAAAACACTATGGATAGTCCTGTCTCTCTCAACTATGATAATCGGGTGATCTCGAACCCCGTGGAGATCTGCGAGGCGTTTGCGAACCATTTTGCACAGAACAGTTGCTCAGACATCTATGATGAAGATTTCATGAACGTGAAAACATATGAAGAAAGAAATATCCTCAATTTCAATACCCCACATATCCTGCACTATAACCTCCCTTTCTCCGTCAATGAATTAGATTTCGCCCTCGAGAACTTCTCGGAATCTGCAGCTGGCCATGATAATATCTCATATAGTATGATTATACACTTGCCCATCAATGAGAAACTGACACTCCTTGAGCTGTATAATAAAATATGGGATTCTGGTACTTACCCAAAAGTATGGAGAATCGCCATAATAATTCCTATTCGGAAACCAACTAAATGTCCTACGGATCCTAACAACTACCGCCCAATTTCCCTAACAAGTTGCCTAGGTAAAGTTTTTGAAAAAATGATTAATTTGAGATTCTCATGGTGGATTGAATCGAACAACTTAATTTCCCAGCTCCAAGTCGGCTGCCGCAGCAGACGCTCAACAACGGATGCCCTGGTTTTCCTCGAGAACGAGATAAAGGATACTTTTTGCAACAGAGAACACTTAGTTGCAGTGAGTTTCGACTTACAAAAAGCCTACGATAGAACATGGCGTTTCTCCATTATGCAGCAATTGCACACTTGGGGACTGAGAGGCAACATGGCCATTTGTATACAAAGTTTCCTACAAGATCGAACCTTCCAGGTTCGGATAGGAGCCATTGATTCCTCATATAGAACACTCGATAACGGAATTCCTCAAGGCTCAGTGCTAAGTGTTTCCCTTTTCGCAGTGGCCATTAATATCCTTCTCGAAAAAAGTCAAAATCATGTCAAAAAAGTATTATACGTTGACGATTTAATCCTACTCTACAGACACAAGTCCATGGAAAACATTAACGAACATTTAAATAATGAAATACTTACCCTTGATAAATTAGCCAGATCAAGAGGTTTCCTGTTTTCGAAAGAAAAAACAAACTGCATACACTTCTGCAAATTAAGATTAGCCCACCCAGATCCAGAACTGTTTATCCAAGGTCATCCAATTAGCATTCAAAACTCGATTAAATTCCTAGGCATAATTTTTGATAAAAAACTGAACTGGGAAGAACAACTCCATCAACTAATTTCAAAGTGTCAAAAATCTATGAACATCATGAGATGTATGTCAAACATTAAATGGGGTGCAGATAGAGAAATCCTTCTAAATTTATACAAGTCGGTAATCCAAGGCCGAATGGATTATGGTGCCATTGCTTACAATTCTTGCAGACCCTCAAGGCTGAAACAATTGGATAACCTCCAACTGACAGCCCTAAGATTGGCCACTGGTGCTTTCAGAACCAGCCCTGCAGTTGCAGTGCAATGCGACTCAACGATACTTCCTCTTGACCTGAGAGGAGACCTCCAAACGATAACCTACGCAACCAAAGTTCTATCTCAGCCACTCCATATTAACCACTCCAGCTTTTCATCCCCCGATGAGTATGCTTTCAGACCAACGGCAACTAGACCAACTCGAATTCGTTTTCATGAAGCCTGCAGAAAATACTCTACAGAGAGTTTCTCCATTTTAACCAACAACGTTCCTTCTATCCCGCCATGGCAATTTACCCTACCAACCTTAAATTACGGATTA
Organism: Agelastica alni; assembly: GCA_950111635.1. Lineage (NCBI taxonomy): Eukaryota > Metazoa > Arthropoda > Insecta > Coleoptera > Chrysomelidae > Agelastica > Agelastica alni. Next base: position 82,183,677 of record OX467710.1, on the reverse strand, counting down.
TCATCATGGAAGAAAAGCGAGACATCTAGCTCAACTTACAGAGCTCTTTTCATGAATGAAATATTTTTGTACACAAATAGTTTCATCATTTACACCGATGGATCGAAAACAAGTGATGGTGTTGGCGCTGCAATTGTAATAGGAGAAAACGAGCACTTCTGGTCTTTGAATCCTAGTTGCTCAATTTTCACTGCGGAACTATACGCCGTAAGGCAAGCCCTCCTTTTCTTTTCGTTTTCAACCCACCAAAGCTGCGTAGTTTGTTCTGACTCATTGAGTGCAATTCAGTCACTAAATAACAGGTTCACAAGAAATAATTATTGCCAAAATATCTTAGAACTAGTTACTTATCTAGCGCCGGAAAAAAAATACACCATTCTTTGGACTCCTAGACACTGTGGCATCACTGGTAACGAGAGGGCAGATCTTGCGGCGAAACAAGCAACACTCACTTCAGAAGATGAAGGAATCCCTATTCCTTATACTGATATGAACATCCAAATCAACTCAAAAATTTTTAGTACATGGCAAGAAAGATGGACCTCCCAAAATACTCAATTGAACAATATTAAGCCAAATACTAATAAATGGAGATACCCAATTACCCTGAACAGACGTGAACAAGTAATTATTTGCCGCCTCAGAATCGGACATACCCATCTCACGCACTCGTATCTCTTAGTGGGAGGGCCCAGACCCCGATGCGACCATTGCAATACAAGAATGTCAGTTGCGCATATCTTCTCATGTCCGATGTACACGTATCTCAGGCACAATATGGGAATAAACCCTGAATTTGAAAATAATTTGAATAATTCCGAAAATATTAGAAAAGCTCTTACCTATATTGATCATCTTCGTTTAACAAATAGAATTTAAATACTATACTGGCAGCTAAATGATCATGGCAATCGAACGCTGCCTAATCCAAAAAAAAAAAAAAAAAATAATAATAATAATAATAATAATATACCCGGTTTATCAGCGGATATATGAACAACGAGGGTCTAATAGAGGTGTCGCTGGCTGCAGGGAGAACCTGCTGATAGATAGGTCTATTACGCAGGACTTCGTGCAGTACAAGTGGAACCTCTCTATGGCCTGGATCGATTATCGAAAGGCATTTGATACAACGTCGCACGAGTTACTCGTGTACCTGCTCAAGTGCCTTTCGGTACCCGAACCGATAGTGAGATGCATTGAACACTTAATGCCGCTTTGGAGGACTCGCTTTACCATAACATCGGGTATTGCGAAAGTCTAGACAGAGCCAGAGGGGGGTTTTTCAGGGAGACTTCCTCAGCCCTCTCTTATGTTGCATCTCACTGTTGCCATTATCCGTTGAACTCAGGAAAACGAAGGGTTATTAATGCGGACCACCCAGTCACCGAGGGCATAAGGTCACCCACTTATTTTATGTGGATGATCTTAAACTTTATGCTTTCGGCGAGAGGGAATCTGAAATAAGATTACCAATTAAACAGACTCGTACTTTTTTTTTTTTTTATTTAAAAAAAGTCGCATCCACGCGAAGGTTATTAGCCACGGTACAATAGCATGCTAAAATTTTATATAACATATTAATTCGTACTGTTTTTAGGAAGATGAGTAAAGTCTCATGCTGTAAACTTGGGGTTGACCCTGAGGATCCATCTTCTGAGATGCTATGTGTTCTCTTCCCCTTCTATACGGTGTAGAATCCTGGACACTTAACAAAGACATGAAACGTCTTGAAGCTTTTGAGATGTGGGCCTACAGACGAATACTAAAAATAGCTTGGACAGAAAAAGTTTGCAGTTCCTAGAGTACAGAAGAACACCGAGATTATCGTCACCGTTAAGAAAAGGAAATTAGAATATTTTGGGCATGTGATGAGAGGCAAAAAATATCGTTTGCTCCGGAACATAATGCAAGGCAAGATAGCGGATAGACGAGCTTCAGGTAGAAGAAAAACATCCTGGATGAAGAATCTCCGAGACTAATTTGACGTGAGTTCCAGCACGCTGTTTAGACTGGCATTTGACAAGATAAGAATAGCCATGATGGTCACCAACGTTCTGAAAGGACATGGTACTTAAAGAGAAGAAGGGGTTGCTCTTTTCGCTAGTGGCAAAATAAAAAAAAATATGTACCAAATATTCCATACAATAATTTCAAAAATTCTAGATTTATTTAATAATTTTAAAATTATACGGATTTGTATTATCGGGATAGTGCGTAAAACCGGTGGTGTTAAATTAAAATATATTCAATATGAAAATTATTTGTTAGTTAGTAAAAAAGGGGTAGGGAACGATCTTAAAGAAAAATATAGAAACATTTATGTCTCTCTTAATATTCGGCAATCGTCATGAATTGTAGTCCACTCCATCGAATCTAGCCACAATACTTCCCTGCCTATAGTAATTCATTTCTTCCAACGGTTTACGAACATACTAAACAAGCGCAATTAAAAATAAGCCTATCTGTAGACACCAAACTAAACTCAAAGTTAATTGGATTTTCCTGCTGTGCTGACAAATGGTTTTCAAATTTTTTGAGGACAGTTAGATCAATTTGCGTTTTGTTTCCAAACTATTAGTTTAACGCATGCACGGTTAAAAGTGTGACGATAGATTTTACTAACAGTTGTCTATGATAACAGTTTTACGGTTGTTTTATTTGTATTTAGTTTACACAAAATAGAATCGAAGATTTAATTGCCGAAGCTTAGCCATATGTGAACCTTAAATTTATATTTTCCGTTGCACTTTTGGTTAATTTTGACACGTAAGCTCGACCTGGACATCTTAAGGACAAAAAAAGAGAAAACATAGGAGACTTTTTTTCCTCTCTCACTTTTTCGAAATTATTAGTCACAACACGAATTTTTTTTTAAAAAAATTATATAATCAAGTTTCTTTCTTTAAATAATAAAATATCAACATTAAGTGAATTAAACAGTGGGAACTTTTATTAAAATACTTACATAAAGGGTGATAGTATGACTTATTTGAGCAAAATGGTATCATCATCATTATCAGTAGTGCTACAGCCCTAATGGGCCTTGACTTTCTTCAGCCTCGTCCGCCATCCTTTCCGGTCTCTAACAAGGACCTACCAGTCAGCTGCACCAATTTTTCTGGCATCCTCAGAAACGTCGTCTTTCCATCTCAGCCTTGATCTCCCTCTGCCTCTATTGCCGGTTGGTATAGCCTCAAAGTTTCTTTACGTTTGCACGTTGTTTTTCGTTTAAATGTTGATAGTAACGTCTCATCTGCTTTTGTTAGGGTTCAGGTTTTCAAGCCATAGTTTAAAACTGGTAGAATTAACGTCTTATAGATTCTGATCTTTGTGTTTCTCGAAATGCTCGATTTAAGTAAGTATTTTGATAGCCCAAAATAACAACAATTGGCAAGCATTATGTGCCTTTTTATTTCTTTGCTGACATCATTACTCGGGTTCAAGGCTCCAAGATATACGAACTCAGAGCAAAATGGTATTATTACTTTGGATGTTTTGAAAACATTTAAAAATTATGCACTAATCAATAAACTTCTTAATGATGGCCTACTTGCATACAATATACCTTTACTTTTAAATAGGGGTGATTCATAACTATTGAGACATTGGCTAAATGCGGGTGTTTTGGACCAAAATATGACGATAGGACCAATTATGTCTTTATAAAATATTGCCGTGGAAAAAGATACAAGGCGTTAAATTTAAAATTTTGCTGTAAATTTATCAATTTTTATTAAAATTGGTAAAGAGGCATAACTTTAAACAAGGAATATTATTTGACGTATAATTTTACATTTTGTTATAGGGGTCGCCATGTGAGTGATTCCTAATAATGAAATCGACTGGTAACTTTTTTTGACGAAACTTTGTAGTAGATTGTAGGCGGAGTCAGGAAGGCTATGCAGCCTCTTAATTACCTAATATTATTAGACTTTTAAAAAAAGTTTCACCCCTATCACATCACTCCCGTTCAAAATAGGTTTGCAAGAGATCTCCCACGACGATTACAGTTCTGTCAACGCGTATTCTCAACAAGCATAATTATGACACAAATTGTATTAAGAATATTATGTTCACCGATGAAGCGATTTTTACCAGACGAGGAGTTTTTAATTGGCGAAACAGCCATTACTGGGAAAAAAAACCAGTATACTATTAATGATGGACATTTTTAGCGTGAGTTTAAACTTAATGTATGGTGTGGCATTATAGGCGACCATCTACTAGGGCCATATGTTCTGCCTTTAAATTTAAATAAAAATTTCTATTTATTTTTTTGCAAATACTGCTAGTAATATTTTGGATAATCTGTCACTAGATTTAAAAAAAATGTGGTTTATACAAGATGGAACTCTACCTCATTTCCCATAATATGTTAGAAATCATACAAGTGACATATTTCCTCAACGATGGATTAGCAGAGGAAGTGATTTTGAATGGCCACCAAGAAGTCCTGAGTATAACCAGCTTAATTTTTATGTTTGGGGACATATGAAATTCTTAATTTATGCCAATGAAATTAATTTACGAGACAAACTCTGGAGGAACTTGCAAAATGTGGCTAATTTTATAAGGGGACAGAATAATATTTTCTTTGAATTCCGAAAATCTTTTATTAAAAGAATTAGAAAAGGCATTAAAGTCGAAAGAAGACACGTAACACATTTAATTTTAGTTTGCTCTGTTAAATTGTTTTTAATTCTGCTTTATCGTCGAAATAGAAAAGTTACGTTACAAGTTTTTTTGTGGTCTGTTACCTACTTGAAATCCCCTTCTGAGACTCTGAATTGTTAAATTTCGTTTTTCTCGAAAACGGATGAAATTATCGAGTTCAAACAAAAGTACCACTATTACGTAAAAATGATGTCTGCGTCATATTTTTTAATCAAAAACACTAAAAGAAAGTAACCAGTCGATTTCATCATCAGGAATCGATTACATGGCGCCTTCCATAACAAAATGTAAGATAATACATAAAATAATATTTCTTGTCTGAAGTTATGCCTCTCTGACAATTTTAATAATAAATGATACATTTACAGTGAAATTATTAGCAAAAAACGAAAACAAATATTTAAATTTAACGCCTTGCATCTTTTTCCACAGTAAAATTTTTTGAGGCATATTTGGTCCTATCATAATATTTGGTCCAAATCACCCGCCCTTCGATAATGTCGCAATAGTTATGAACCACCTTGTATTTCTAGCCTGTCCCTAACACAACTTTCATCTCTTAACCTGCTAAACTCTATCCAGAAGAGATAATTTGCATAGTCAATGAAACAGTTTTATAACTTTGGAGTTATGTATATGTATATTATTATTTTCTTGGATGTACCTACTTTTTCGATGAACATACCATCAGCATACATTGGTTGTAGCTATTTACCAAATAGGTTACATTAACTAGAAAAAGAAGACGAAAAGAGGTTATATTAGTTGTTCTTATGTAAGACGTCAAAAATATTATTCAAAACACTAAATTTTTCGTAAAATGTCTGGAAGCTTTCGGCAATTAGTTCTTCAGAGTTTTAAAAAGTTACATCAAACACGAAAAAGTGTATTTGAAGGTGATGTATCGGCGTTAGCTGCAGCTAAACAAAAAATAAATGAAGAATACAAAAAGTGCAAGTGTGTTACAGATCCTAATGCCATTGAAGAAATGATTAGATATTCCAAAGATGTTGAAAAAGAACTAAGGACAACAATTGTGCAAGCAAGACAAGTAAAACCAGTTTACGAAGCTAAAATTACAAAAGATACACTTAAATTGGATAATGTACCTTTTAAAGAATGTGATAGTCAACAAAAAAGCTAATTGTTGACTTGGTAATAAAGACTGAAACACATTGGTAATTTTGTAGTCTATTTAAATAAATAATTAGTTCTGTCTAGCATATACTATCACTATTTTAAAATGTTAAATAAAAATTTAAGTCCCAGGCAGTCCAATAATAAAAATGTTTAGATATATGCAACACACTATGCATAAAAGATGTATATTAGTTGCCTATCTGAAGCACACAAAAAATGGCAATGGTTATTACAAAAATGTATGCACATGAATTATTCCTAAATAAGTTAAGTTCAATAATGAATTAATTTATTGAAAAAAGGAACTAGACTTCTGTTTATAGAAATATAAAGATATTAAAAAAAGTACATCAGAATGGTGAAAGTTGCTATTGCGAATTTATTATTTTGTGTAAATGTTTTGCACAATTCATTGAATTGGATGGAAAATTAACTGGTTAAATTAAGTGATTAAAGTAAAATAAAAACAAAATTTAAAGATATGGATGTGAACAATTTAAAGCAAGTAGAGCCTACGGATATTCATTTAACAACTTTACAGGGCAAATGACACAATGAACTTGGGTCATAAGTACCTAGGTACTGTAAAAAATATATAAAATACTTCACAAATTTGGATAAGAATTGAAAATGTGAAAAAAAAACAATTTTATGAAATCGGCCGGAGTACCACATTTAAATTTTATTTTTCAAGAATGAAATATAGAATTAAATTTAACTTAACCCACTAACGACTATCGTTGCCATATGGCATCAGCAAACACAATATCATAATATAAATAAAAAAAAAGAAAATTTTTTCAGTTAGAGGCAAGTTAGGCTTGATCGTCTCTAGAAGATGTAGAGAATGAAATAATTAATATCCAATGGTTATTGGAGTAGTTTGGTCAATTTTTAAATTGGTAAAGTGCAAGTATTACTAAAAATATGGACATACGATTTGAGTAAGTATAACCTAAGGCATATTTATGAAACTTTAAACTTTTAAAGAACTGCCTTCTTTGTTTCATTCAAGTGCAAAAAATAGATATCATTGTTTTATATAAGCCCCAAAAAGGATATGTGCTATTATTTTGAACTTCTACAAAATTATTAAATACATTGTTCTTCCTTATTGGTAGGCAGCACAGAGAAAACAGTGGCCTTTTTTTCTCAAGTACATTCTAGAACAGGTTGGAATCCTGCCAAGGGAATATTTTTCTATTTTTCTATTTTTGTTTTTTTTTTGAGATTAACTCATTAAAGTTAAAAGTATATGAAAATTATCATAATTATTGAATACCATATACAGATTTATGAGAGATAAAAAACTAGATATTCATGTCAACATATTTTGTTTCCTCTACAACAAATCACTATTATAACAACATTACATGAATATAATATTGGTTAACCTGTAAGAGAGTTAAATCTGTAAGTTTGACAGATGTGTTTTTCTGTTTTTAAGGTGCTATAATATGCCAGTTCCCAATCTCCAAAAAACAATTTGAAATGCATATCAAAGATTGGTTAAGACATGCCAGGCAGAAAAAGGAGAGGCTACAATAATGAACATATGACTAAGTAAGTATGAGTATACATATTTTGTAGTTTGTTTCATGTTTTAAAAGTCTCAGCATTTAAAATAACATTTCCTGATGAGAATAATAACATTCACAATTTGAAAAGAAAAACATTCTCAATTGAAAATGGTTTTTCCGGAAATTGAGAGTGAATCTTTCGGTCAGATGGAATACATGTCTCATTATTATCTTTACCTATTGTTACAATCCGGTCCTGACAATCCGGTCCTGTTTTTTTATTTGTCGGCGTCCGAGAGTCGATAACAATTAGGGTGCATATTAATGAGCGCTTTGTTATGCCCGCAATACGTCTGCTAAACTCTTGAACACCTCGTATAGCGGGTTCGAGAAGGTAAAAGGATTGTTCCGGACTCTCGAGAAAAAGGTCGATTACTTTGGAACTATGATTTAGAGGTATAAAAAGTACATTTAAGTTTTTATGGGTTATAAAATGTAATTAGTTGTAAAAGTGTTATCTAAGTGATTTGTTAAAGTAAAGTATTATTGTGTTAAAGTATTGGAATAAAAATTGTTTTGTTACTGTATCGAGAGTTTAAAATTACCGAAGAAAGAAGTAATTTCGTAACACAATTCTCCTAAAGAAACTTAAATGTGGTGGGTTGGCTATATAAGTGGTGGCTTCAGGATAATATATAACCTCTGTCCTCAATGCACTGAGCTATTCCATACATTTGCCTTTCAAAAATGTTACAGCTGTTTCATACATAAGTAAATAAGAGTACAGTAATTCTTACCCCAATTTTTTATTTCAGGTTTGGGAGACTGCCATTTTTTTATTTTTATATCTGTGAGAATGTTATTTGTTTTTCATTTTATTTTTTTGAAATATTTTATGTTATTTTATATAAATAAATATTTTTAATTTTAAATTTTTTTTATTATACCTCCTAATCCTAACCAAGAATCCCAAACACTCCACATAAATGTTTAATAGGGATCCTATACAATACATTCTAATAATTTCCAAATGTACAGTCTATAGGAATACAAGATTCAAAGCCATTTCATTTACTATGGAATTCTAATAGGATGTTAAAGAAACATCAAATTGCTTTTTTATGTATTCATTCCATAGAAAACCCAAAACCTACATTTATTTGTTCAATTTGGCACATATAAAAGAAATGCCCATGTAAGGTTTCATAGTAATTACAAATTTATACATTAATTTAACTTTTATAGGAAGTGCATTCAATTTCCATTTATGCATTTATAATCATTCAGAAAGCTGCACCTTTGTGAAATTGCGGACATTACGAAGTCGCAGATCCCCACAGTAACTCTATGCAACTTCTAAGCGACTGATTCTGGTTTACTGGGTAACTAGTAAGCCAGCATTTCTTAAAGTTTATCCAGCAGTTCTCGTTGAATTTGCTACAATGTGTCATGTTAGTGCACCTGTGAGCTCTGTAATCAGCACCCAATTTTCTCTATGCGCAGCAAGTCGTTTCTTTTTTGACATATTCTGGCTGTTCATAGAGATATGCAGCGCCCCATTCATTTGTTTTCCTGCCAACACCCTTCGCTTAATATCACAGTAATACGAAATATACATACTTATTCACTTGTTTTACTCTTTTTCTTTTAACTCCTTCACTCATTCTCCTTAAATTAGCAGCTCGCAGTTTGTAATGTTATCTTATTTTTCAAAAACCATTACTTTTTTTCTTACATTTAATTTTGTCTCTTTGATTTTCGAGGCATATGCATAATATTAACCATCGCGTGCAATTCCAATTCCAATTTTTCAATTACACACAGTATAGGATTTTTTAAACTAATTTTTTCCACTCCTTATAAAAACTAATTTAATTAAAATTTATAAGTAATTACTTAAAAGTAATGGGAATAAAGAAAAGTCTACAATTAAAATAATGAAACGGATTTTTTTTCCTGATTACAAACTAAATTTATTTGCTTATTCACTATAAATTTAAAACACCCAAACTGTAGTTATGTATCTACTTACAAATAATCCGATCGCAAAAACGTAAAAAAAAAACCGACTTCGAAGACTCATATGGTTTTCTCATGGATGCCATTGTCAGAACTGGACCAAATTAAAATAGGACTACACCAGCTTTTAAATAAAACACGAATCATCAAAATCGGTTCACCCAGTCGAAAGTTTATAAAAAAAAATACAGAATTGAGAACCTCCAGTGCCGGATTTAGAAGAGGGCAACCGGGGCTATAGCCCCGGGGCCTCCACAAGACAAAAATCCCTCAACTTTTCCTTTGATATTTTTTTCGCTGGTTTATCTTTACATACAGTACTTTGTACACACATGAGAATATATTTCTGGAATATTAACAGAACAAAATATTAACAGAAAATTTACAGGCAATCAGTAAAGTTTCAAAATCTCAAATGGTCCTGATAAGCACTTGCACTACCCATCATGAGCGAATATCCCAATGGCTCAATGGCTGAGTGAGACGTTACTTGCTCGCAGCCTCGGATAATTCTTGTTTTCGTTTATATTTACATATGTTTGTTATGTCACATAATTCGCTTTTGTCGCACCCAACACTTAATCACACTCAATTACAACATAAGTGGTCAGCTGCTAAGTACAGTCAATCAGATTTAGGAGTAATTTTTAACAAATCACTCACCTTCAACTACCACATCACTTCTGTTGTAAGAAAGTCCATAAAAATGTTGGGTTTCATTAAGAGAACTACTCGTGATTTTACTGGTGTTAGTTCAATTAAATCTTGTATTGTTCCTTAGTTAGGTCACACCTTGATTACTGTTATTCTGTATGGTCTCCTCATTACTTAGTTTACATTAGGAAATTTGAACACGTCCAAACCACTTTTTACGTTATATTGCATTTAAGCTACATGTCTATCAAGACTATGCTGTTTGGCTGCAACAACTGCGAAAATCCTAGGAAACAAAGGGATCTTACATTACTTTTTAAAATCATAAATGGTACATGTAACTGTCCTCAACTCTTAAGTAAAATTAGTCTCTTTGTTCCAACGAGGACTAATAGGCAAAGTCGAACATTTTACATACCAATCCATAGATTTAATTATGCATTCCACACATTTCTTCCTAGATCCATGAGACTCGCAAATTCACTGGGGAACTTTCCACTTTTTGATATATCTATTAGTAAATTTAAAAAATATATTTGTGATTTGAATGTTCAGTAATTTATATTTTACCACTTCATGATTTCAGTATATTTGTTTTATAGACTATCTATCCATTTTAGTGTTTATGTCGGAATTTGTGTAATTTAATGTAATTTAAAAGGGCTTGCCCGTGAATAAATAAATAAATGCTAAAAGAATGTACTAAATTTCACAATAAATTATTTATTGAAAAACTCGACTAAACAAATTGTTTATTTTATTTGGAAAATAATTTGGGGCCACCCTTGTTGCCCCAAAGCCTCTAGACCTCTAAATCTGGCACTGAGAACCTCCTCCTTTTGTAAAGTCGGTTAAAAAAATCAGCAACCGGAATATGTACTTTCTTATTTCCGGTTATGTAACAATTAGTTTCTATATGACTATTAATTTAAATCATTATGTAAATTCGAATAAAAAAAACGTGTGAAGTGCGAACGCGCCATACCAAGCACCGTGATCGGGAAGTCCTTTAACTTCCCCTACTTCTCCATTCGGAGTCCTGGGAATCTCCAAAATATTTGCGATTCTCATTTCTCATCAACTCGTCGATCGGTGAACGTTCACATTCGCGGTTATCCGGTTCTTTATTACCATAAAAACGATGCGCGAAGTATGAAATAATACATTCACTTATTAATAATGAATGTGGTGTATTTTTTATTAATCTTGCATTTCATAGTGATAACAGTGACTCGAAGTGACGAAGTGCGAAAATGTTGCGCTCACAACGAAATATTATCGCTACAAGAAGATACTTACAAATGCGCGCCGGATATCTCAAGAAGATTTCAAATAAACGCCAACAATACAAACTTTATTCGGACACGTTCCAGTGGAATATGTTACGATGTATTCAATAATGATTTTGTTACTTTTAACGTTGGGGAAAATAAAATAGATATACAGAACGAAGCATACTTTCCGAAATGCTGTCCATTAAACACGGTATACGACACGAAAAGGCATTCGTGCATCGAAAATAAAAACTCGACGCTGAATTTAATGAATCAAACCTTCGTTAAAATCGGCCTAACAAACTGCAAGATAATCGCAGATTTTACCTTGGAACAATCCGAAGATTTCGAGTATAAATTGTTCAACAATACGAACAATATAAAAAGAAATTCCTTGCACAATTTGGGATCTTTTTGCATAGATAAAGACGAAAGGGATGCTTTCGTAATAAGAGAATGTCAAGAAGGGTTCGATAGTTGCGATAACCTAAAATGTATAAAGAAATGTTGCCCGGACGGGCAGAGTTATTCGGGTTCCAAATGTAAAGATAGTTATAAATATGGATTGGATTTAAGTTATTTAAGTAAAGTTGTGCCTAATTACGAAGGTTAGTAGTTTAATAAATATTCATTATTCAAACAATTGTTATAACTATTCATAGTCAAAAAAATTTAAATACGTTTTAGGTAAGTTGTAAATACTTTTAGTCAGCATAGCAAATTCAGCAAATAATAGTTTGGATATGGTTACTATTTAGGGAATATTAATCGCTTTTTTATTCTTCTTCTCTAGGTGTCGTCTCCACTTCGAAGGTTGGCAATCATTATAGCAATTTTTATTTTTAAGACGACAGATCTAAATAGTTCATTATTACTGCATCCAAACCAATCTTCAGCCATGAATTTCGTCTTCTTCCTATAGATCTTTTGCCTTGGATTTTTCCCTGCATAATTATTTGTAGCATTTGATTTTTTCTCCCCTCATGACATGTCCCATGTACAGCAGTTTTCTTCTCTTAATTATGCATACGTCTCATCACTTCCACGTTGGTTATTTTCTTTACCCATGAGATCCTCAATATTCTCCGGTATATCCACATCTCAAATGCCTCCAGTCTCCTTACGTCGGTTACCTTTAGCGTCCAGGCCTCCATCTTTTGTATTCTAATAGCGCTACAGCTCGCTTCGAGCCTTGGCCTCCCTCAGTTTTCTTCCCCATTCATCTGGATCTCTGGCAGCTCTCTTCCAGTTATGGACATTCAAGATATTTTTTGCGTCCCCTGCGACCTCCTTCTGTCACCATTTCCGATGTCTGCGCCCCTCCATTCTCGATTCAAGAACACTCCTTGGTATTTCCCGCTCCCCCATTCTAACTTCAAGACCAGCCCACCGTAGTCTTTGTAATCTATCAAATCCAGATATGGAGATCCCTTTATATTTTCCATATAGTTCGTTATTGATTGTATCTTGATCTCCACATTCCATCTTCTTGTTTTGGTTCAAATATGCGTCTCAGAATCTTTCTTTCGAAAGCGTTGATGTAGTTTGCCATTTTTTGTGTTAGGACCCATGTTTCGCATCCATATGTAAATATGGGTCTGATGATGCTCTTATACTTTAGAATCTCTTTATTTGGGTGTACGTTACGGGATCTAAAAATGTATAGGAGAGCGGAGTATGCTTTGTTTGCCTGGGCAACTCTTCTTCAAATCTCTGGTTCCTCACTTTCATCCTTGGATAGGTTTACTTCAAGGTAAGTGAAATCTGTTACTTGTTTCAGGTTGTTGTCACCAATAGTTATATTTTACAGATATCTAGCTGAGCGAGTTTACGTTGGGACCTTTGTTTTGTCTTCGTATATCGTTAGTCCTACCTCGCTGGCTTTATTCTCCAGGTCTACATTTATCTCTTTTATCGTTGTCATTGACCGTTCCATTATATTGATGTCATTTGCCTATACTGCTAATTGGGAGGATTTTTTGCTATTCATTGAATTGATTGTCATTTTCCTTATGACATATTCAAGGCTTATGTTAAAAAGCGTTGGGGCGAGCCCATCACCCTGTTTTAGACCTTGCGTTATTTCGAACTTGGTCTGTCATCTGATATTGAATTCTCACGTGCGCCATTGTTTCTGTCATCGTTGCCTTGATTGGTCTAATTAATTTTTCTGTTAACCCAAATTCATTGATTATTTTAAAGAGTTTTTCCCCTTTTGATGGAGTCATATGCCTGGCGGAAGTGGACAAATATTTGGTTTATGTCTATGTCATACTCCTAGTTCGCCTCAGCATTTTTTTGACACTAAATAGTTGATTGGTAGTAGATCTGCTAGATCTGAACCCTGCTTGGTATTCGCCAATGAGGTTTTCCAAAAACTCTTGTATTGCTTGGTATAAAATTGCTCTATCGATTTTTCTTCTGAATAACAAAATTCACTTAACTTTAAATTTTATGTTACATTGGGGCTAAAATATTAAAAACAGTTCACAATCTTGATAAATAAAAATAATATTTAGTGAAAAAGAAATAAAAATGTTCCGTTCTATTTTATTTTTCTGGAAAAACATTCACTGTAACGCGTAAAATTATGTTTCATGAGAACTCAAATTTTACAAAAAGTTTATGATAATAAAGCTAAATATGTATTACAATTAAAATAGAAAGAAAATAAAATTGTGTCCATTACTCCGTAAACAATTTCTCTGTCATTGTTTCTTTTGAGTAATAAAATTCCTTCGTATTTATTATCTTACATGAGTACTTGAATTTTACGGAAAATAACAAATCATAATGAGATGAACAATAAAACGAAAATATTTATACATCTGGTAATAAGTTAAAATATGAACATTTCCTCCGTATTGTATGCCCAATAATGTTAATACTCAGAAGTGTTTAACTAACTTGCAAGCCAAACAACTCGTATGGTTTAAAAAAAAGCGCACTCAGAGAATAAAAATTGATTTAGATGCAGAGTGCTATCTTGACTATCATAATCTAGGCCAAGGATTTCTTAACTTTAAAGATAACGGAACACCAATCAAATACCTTTTATTTTATGGATCCCCATATCAAATTATTACAAATCAACACTGAAATTTATGTAAGAACATTTTTTTTTAAGAAATGTGTAATATAATTGAAACACGTTATTCTTAACTAAAAGTTTTAATGTGAAGAATAAAATTGTTTTACTGTTTTATGAATAATTTTTTTATAGTTCGGTATTATGTCCGACAATTGTATGCGTATATCTGGGTTAGCATCCAATCTTGACCTGTATTTGTTTCTTGTATAAACGTAGGCTGAAAAGCCTGTTTCCGCACGATGCGTTGTGACGAATAAAAGCAATGCTAAAATAGACTTTTTGGCTATTTCAGGGTATTTACTCGCCTAACACCAACCCAAAACTCATTCAATAATACAGATTAAAATGTGTGTTTTAATGTGGATAAACTTTGATGATCTATGAATGCTTAATAAACCAGGGCGGTCAGCACCGCTGGTTGACTTTTTATAATAAATGGATTTTGTACCCATTCAATATCAATATAATTTTCAGGAAACTAATCGGACAAAGATTTCAAGAGATTTACTAAATGTTCATTTATAATAGTTTTAATTGCATTTGGTAATTCCAATTTCTTGTAGAAAGTGTTACACAAGCGGAAAACATTCAGTGTCGTCCTTTTCCACACAGCAATCCAGAAATTTAATTTTCTTTTAAAAGCTGTTAATTTATCTCTCGCCATAAATGTAGTTGATGATTTTCACTGCAAAAGTGTAGTTATTTCATTGACTTTTTCAAAAATATCGGCAAAGTAAGCTAATTTTATGAGCCATTGTTCATCATGCAAAACACTAAAAATATTAGAGGCCTCAGACTTCATTTGCCTGATTGCGAAAACCTTTAGCTCTTCACGAAGTTCAAATAACCTGGCTAGAACTTTGCCTCTTGAAAGCGATCGGATTTCGGTATGCAAGAGGAGTGATTCGTATTCGAACACCTTTTTGAAAAATCTTGACTGGAGGGAACAACTTTTCACGTAATTGACGATTTTAACAGCTTCATCTAGGACTTTCTAGTACTATTTGTAACCGTGGTAGGCAGGGACCACTTCCTTCCACTTGCTATGGTTCTTACACACATTTTTTGTTTCGTCTACTTTCATCAGTGCTCTCATGCATGCTCGTCAGTTGTTGGTACTTTTGACCTGGTCTTTCTTTAAAACAATGTTAATCTGATCGAGATATGTTCGCCGAGGTCGACCTCTACCGACTTGTCCGTTCACACTCGCTTTATAAATTTTTTTCGTCAATCTTCCTTCATCCATCCTTTCTACGTGTCCAAACTATCTAAGCATTCCTTTATCTATCTTTGGAATAACATCTTCTTTTACACCACAGCGTTCTTTTATCTTTCTATTTTTTACCTTATCCAACCGAGTCACTCTGGCTATACTTCCCAGACTACAACTCCGCAGCATTAATCCTATTTTCATGCTTCTTTTGCCAAACCCAACATTCACTACCATACATAAGTGTAGGAACCAACACACCTCTATGCACAGCCAGACGTGCCTTTTTTGACACTTTCTGGCTGTTCATAAAGTTATGCAGTGCCCCATTCATTTGTTTTCCTGCCAAAACCTTTTGCTTAATGTTACTGTCATACTTTCCATCTCTTGTAAACTTTGAACCCAAGTACACAAATTCATTTGCTTGTTCCACTTTTTTTTCCCTCAATCGAAACTTTACAGTGTGTCATGCTTTCTTTTCTTTCAAAAACCATTACTTTCGTTTTGCTTGCATTTATTTTCATCCCTTTGATTTTTAGGGCATCATGCATAACATTAACCATCGCCTGCAACTCCTCTTCAGATGACGCTAATATGACTTTATCATCGGCGTAAAGAAGGCATTTGACGATCAAATCATTCATTTTCAATCCATACGCACTCTCTTTCAAATTTTTTAAACAATTGTCTATATATAAGTTAAACAGCTGTGACGAAGCCTCACATCCCTGTTTCACACCTTTTTCGATGTTAAACCAGTCCGTGCAAGCTCCGTTTATCCTGACATAAGCAGTGGAATCCTCGTAAAGTGATTTCAGTGCTCGTATTAAACTACCGCTCACCCCATACATAGACAATGTCGACCACAATTCCCTCCTCACAACTTTGTCAAAGGCCTTTTCCAAGTCTAATAATAAATAATTTTAGCGGAACCCTGATGACTATTTTACGAAACCTCTAGATTCCGCGGAACCCAGTTTGGGAATCCCTGATCTAGGCTATATTCATGAAAATTGCAGCGATTGAATTCTCGATATCGTAATAAAATAGCGATTAATATTCTTTAATAAGTTATAGTGCAACAGAAATAACAAATATTATGCTAAATATACTTCACATTCGTAAACTTCTTCCTCCGATTGTACTTGAGACCCACGATTACTGAAAATTTCGTCGTCGCCGATCGGATCGTTATTGGAATGGTTTCGTTGTGCGCAGATTTTATGATCTCTCGCCCGCCAAGCTACTTCTGTTGAACTGTGCCACATCAAAATTATTGTGTGCTGCATTTGCCGTGCCAGCTTAATATATCCAGAACTTAGCCCTACCATTTAATTAAATGCTTTAAATAATTATAAGACGAAATAACAAAAAAAAAAATTATAATTAAAAATTGTTTTATTTTAATATGCTTCACGCGCTTGCATCAATTTTTATTTATTTATTTACTAAACTTTACAATTCACTTATAATATGTACAGTGCGTTCATTTCAAAACCAGTCAGTCCAAATAACTTTTGATTTTAAATGTAAGAAAAACAAAAAAACACGTCGAATTTTAAATCAAGTGAAAGGTTTAAAAATGTTATTGACCTATTGGAGATTTAATAGATTTTTTGGAAAAAATGTAGGACGATATTATGTGAAAATGTCATTAGCGGCAATAATATTAAAAATATTTGTAATCTCTACGTTTACGTAAAATTCGACAAAATCAACAGTCGGTCAAATATGTTTGCATATTTTTATCTGGATAACCTCGAGTAGTATTTTTCCAAATTTAACAATATGTCTAGGCGTAATTTATAAATACTACGTTTCTAAGATAATACCGGCTAGACATATCCGACCTTTGAAAATAACTATTTTTGTGGTTAACCCACAAACCCATCACCTAGTTGGAGGAACAAATATTTATGGGAAGTTATTTTTAAAAATCAAAACACAAATAAAACATTCTGGAACGACACTGATATTCACGAGGAGTATCTCAGCCGAATCAAGGTTAACTTGTTGTGATTGCGGTAGTTTAACACATCGTTGTCTAAATCATTTTTACCTGGTACAGAATATCATATCATATCAGCAAAAACCAATTTATTCAAAATTAATGACAACACATACGATCAGAAGTTGTGCGAATAAACTCACAGATGGCGTTACTTATAAACACTTTTTAGTCAACTACCTACTAAAGAAAGACGTTAACAAATTACAATCACTATTTGTACAAACATTTTTACCACACTGGAAATAACAAAAACAATTTTTTTCGAGTACCATATACCTTTTGGTGGTAAAATTCTTGATAATAGTCTAGGGAAAACGTCATTAGATTTGATGGGATATAGTACTTTATTAGTAACATTGTTACTTAAAAGTGACTGTTTATTTTTGTAAATAATATATTATCTTAGCATTGGTAACACCGAGCAACGATATTAAAAAGAATTATAGCACATAAAAAATTAACATAAGGTTTTACCTACTTAAGTAAATATAAAAATTAGGGGTAGAAGGTTTTATAGAAGGTTTTATATTGAATAAAAATTAATTTTTTTTATGTTTGAATTTTTATAAAATTTTACTTTTATTTTAATATTAAAGCTAACAGAAACTTTTAAATATAAAAATTAAACAGTATTCGAAAATGTTTAATTATTGGGTGAATTATATAGTAACATTTGTAAAAATGTCATTACTGATAGGATTAATATTTATTAACTTCCCAGTGGAAGTTATAGTAATGGTTCCAATTTTGTGAATACCAAATTTTGACATATCTCCACATTTCAAGGTCCACAGAGTCAAATAATATAGGTTTTAAGTGGACGTCTGTATGTGCGTAATTAAGTATGTGCGTATGTTCATATGTGCGTATGTGCGTTCGGAATTATTTTTCGTCTGAATTATCTCGTCTTGATATCGAAGTGGGAACAATTGCATTTGACGCATAATTACGCAACTTAAAACTGATTATATTTTCATCAAAATCAGTTGAGCTATTTTTTATGGAGAATCAAAAAACTAAAAAAAAATGTTAAACTTTCGGAATTATTTTTCGTCTCGATTATCTTGAGAATAAAAAATGATATCGACGTGGGACCAATTGCATTCGACGCATAATTACGCAACTTAATACTGTTTAGATTTTCACTAAAATCGGTCAAGCTGTTTTTTATGGAGAATAAAAAACCGAAAAAATGGTAAACTACCTGAATTTTGTAATTTATAAATTATACTATTTTTAATACAGAATTTTAAGATCTTTTAAATAATATGATTTTTTTTTGACTGCGTGCTAATATAATTATTGCATGTTAGGAATATTTGTATGAAAACTATGATGACAATATTTGTAATAATAATAATTATAACAACAAAACATATGGTATTTTCTCATTATTTCCACTGAAAAGTTAGTTGTGTGGACCTTTTGGGTCGCACCCAGACCACTGATATTTATAAATTTTACTAGCTGACCCGGCAAACGTTATTTTGCCATATAAATAATTTCCTAGTAATTTCTAGTGTAGACAAAAAATAGCTTACTTATTGTAAGTATGTATGTATGTTAGAATTTGTATATTGTATGTATGTAAGAATGTGGTATATGCGTGAAATAAGCATGGAGCGCTGTGAATGATGAGGGAATATAAAAATAACAAAAGGCAAACATTATTTTTAAGTTATTATAATTTATTCCTTAAAATTATATATCATTAATTAAACAATTACGACAGTAACACTATTAAACAATATCAATCTCTTAATGCTATAGCGTGAACAATATTTTTTGTTAGTCCATCTTTAGCTAATGGATGGTTTACCCACTCGAGAGAATGCCACGTATAATTGTCCGTGTGAAAAACATGGTGTTCTCAAATCTATCAATCTTTTTTTTAACTATTCGTGCAAAATACACTCAAAATTGATAATTTAATTATTATTGATAAAATAGGAATGATTAAAAGTTAATATGAGAGTTACACTGAGATAGCAAAATAATAATTGTCAACGTTACTACTACACTTGATGCATAAACAATAATGATGGCCGACAACTTTGTAGGGAGTGAGAAAGAAAAGAGACCGGCTTCGTTATCATCCCTACTCCGTGCTGTTTACTGGGTCAGAAGTGACACCTGTAGACATCTGGCGGGGATAACTAATTAAATGACGATTGATCAGTTTTCGACCGGAGAGGAAAAATGATTAAATTACTAAAATGGCTATTAAAAAATAAGGGTTGATCGTAGAAGAGTAAAAATTGAGGATTGTATGTATTTTTGTATGTTGTATCATAAAAAAATAGAAATTAAAAATTTTGTCTAAAAAATAAAAAAAAAAATTTAGGGGTGGACTACCCCTATTATTTAGGGGGATGAAAAATAGATGTTGGCCGATTCTCATAGATACCGGATAAGCACAAAAAATTTCATCAAAATCGGTCAAGCCGTTTCGGAGGAGTATGGTAACTAACATTGTGACACGAGAATTTTATATATTAGATATTAAAATTAATTATATTGTTACGATACTTTCTTCTTGGGTTCGGTAATTCTAAACTGTCAATACAATAACTAAAAAATTTTTTTTCCAATATTTTTATGCAATAAATTTTATTTTACAAATCACTTAGATATTCACTTTATAAATACTTTAAAAACTTGACTTCAAACTAACTAGACTTTAAAACTAAACTTAAAAACCTCGATCTATGATTCCGTTTAAATATCTGCAAATCATCGTTATAGAAAAATCGTCACTATTCGAAATTATGGTCCAATAATTTCTCGAATCATCCAGTGTCTTCTATATATAGCTCATTAAATATTCAACCCCAATTGTGGTCTATGCGATTGTCGCCTCAAAGCGACAGAGACGGACCCAAAAAAAAACTAACAATATTAAAATAGCTTAAAATGTACTGATTTTTAAGATATATGACAAAGAATTATTTACGCGATGCAGTAAGTGGACAACGTCCATTGTGTCTCCCCGTGTTAACATTAAAAACTAGCAATTTGCTATCTACCTGTCTTCCTCCAAAATAGAAGAAGGTCGCTAAACTTTTACTGCTTTAGTTGCTAGGGCTCAGAACTAGTTGAACCCTGAAAGTCAGCCTTTAGTCTCCAATACGCCGGGCATTGACCGAGGATGTATCACACAATCCACAATCAGGGGTATTGGCCAGCACCAGTTTCTGCATGTGGTATCCAAGGGTACCATGACCGGTCATTATGTGTACTACTTATCTGGCATCCTTCCTATCCAGTGACGTAAGACTTCCAGGTAGGTCCTGTCGGGTAAAATCCCCTATGAGGGATCTTGCCTGTGTATTGTAGATTGTAGAGGGGCTCGTGAAGGCTATGCATCTTCTCAAAAACCCCGAAATATAAGATCTTTTGTGCATAACCCTTAATCTATTCGAGGCCCGGGATTACGAGACTTCGAGCAAAGCTCATCAGTTTCTGACATCGAAGGGCTTCAGGGAGGCCCCTTCTAGAAACTTAAGCTTCTTGCAGAAAAGTGCTGAGCATTTTCAAAGCAAATGTTCTGCAGTTTCAGCGAAGTTCTCGCAGTAGCGGCAACTATCACTCTCTGTTATTTAGGTGATACGTCAGAGGGCAGTGTCTAGTGAGGAGCCCCGTCACCAATTTCAAGTCTTTTTTGTCCAAATCGAGAAGCTGTTTAGCTTTCCTTGTCTTTGTCCTGGCACCTTATGCCAGTGGGATTTTATTTTATCTGTTTTCCAGCATTGAACCTCTTCTTTCAAGTGGGCTTTAGAAAGTCCACAGAAGGGCCAGAAAATTGTATATTTGCTCCTTCTTTGGCAAGGCAGTCTGCTTTCTTAATGCCTCTAACTCCCCTATAACCTGGAACCCACATCAGAGTAACCTGATTGTTCGCTGCCAGTTGTCTCAGCAACTGCTTACAGTCCCAAGTCAGCTTAGACTCACAAGTGTGTGACTTCAAAACTTTTAGTGCTGCTTGGCTATCTGATAACATAGATTTCTGCCCTTGGGGTGTTCCTTTCGATGTACTTCTGGGCACATATCTCTATGGCATGTAATTCTGCTTGAAAGATGGTTAGGGTGTTACCAAGTGGTTTTAAGAGCCTTAAATTCGGCCCTGTAATTTCCACTCCAACCCTTTCATCTATCTTGGATCCATCAGTGTACCACTCTTAAACATCCCTTCCTCGTTGAGGTTCGTTCTCTGTGCAAACTTGGTAGTTGTTTATGACCACTAAAAACTGAATTTTGAAGTCTTACCTAACTGGCATAATATCTGTCGGCTTAGACATGGATTCTAGAGAAATATTTTCCAAAATTTTCAAACGTCCAATCCGATTTCCTGCTCTAAGATTTATTGTCTGAAGGTACTGCTGCTTCTTTCATTACTAGTCCCCAATCCTCACCGGCAAAGAACGGAACATGCCATGTCTGGCTGGTAAAGCGAGCTCGTCACCGGCCGGCTCTGGCCAACATAAAAATTTAACGATTTTTAAGTAATCTTATTTCCACCGTTTTGTTTTACTAATGAATTAAATTGAGGTTCAACCGCTCTTAAGTGTATTAAGTTAAATATTTATATTTTATGCTCATTTACTATATGGACAATTTTTAATGAAACACTGTATGTTAACAAAAGCAATCCATAACAAAATGAAATTTATTATGGTAAACGCGTTTTTTGACATTTTTTTGTTGATGAAAATACAAAAAGAGGACACCGAAAGACCATAATGCTAAATATAATTAAACTATGAACATGATCCTCGATCTAACGCAAAATTACAAAGATGATGTAAGAATATACGAGAAAAGGAGAAAGCATCAATTCCAAAACGTTTTTATTTATTTTCAACCTGTTTAACGATAAATTTTTTATACAACACATTTTTTTAATTTCGTTTTTAGTTGTAATCTACAAATTTTACAACAAACATTTAATTTTATCTTTGTTCGTGATTAATATTGTTTTTATTGGTTTCACTAATAAACACTCAGTAGAAATAAATCAGTAATGACTTTAAAAAAATATGTACTCAAGACAGTATGTACAAATGAATCAAAAATGTTAACTTTTTTAAATTAGCAAGTATTACTTCGTAGGTGTAAGCGGTAGTTTAATAAGGGCACTAAAATCACTTTACGAGGATTCCACTGCTTGTGTCAGGATAAACGGAGCTTACATTGACTGGTTTAACATCGAAAAAGGTGTATGACAGGGATGTGTGGCTTCGCTATGGCTGTTTACCTTATACATAGACGATTGTATGGATTGAAAATGAATGATTTGATGGTCACATGCCTTCTTTACGCCGATGATCAAGTCATATTAGCGTCATCTGAAGAGGATTTGCAGGCGATGGTTAATGTTATGCATGATGACCTGAAAATCAAAGAGAAGAAAATAAATGTAAGCAAAAAAAAAGTAATGGTTTTTGAAAGAGAAGAAAGCATGACAAAATGTAAAGTTTTGATTGAGGAAGAAAGAGTGAAACAAGTAAATGAATTTGTGTACTTGGGTTCAAAGTTTTCGAGAGATGGAAAGTATGACAGTGACAATGAGCAAAGGGTGTTGGCAGGAAAACAAATGAATGGGGCACTGCATCGCTTTATTAATAGCCATAAAGTGTCAAAAAAGGCACGTCTGACTGTACATAGAGGTGTGTTGGTTCCTACACTTATGTATGGTAGTGAATGTTGGGTTTGGCAGAAGAAGCATGAAAATAGGATTAATGCTGCGAAGATGAGTAAGCTTGAGAAGTATATCTGGAGTGACTCGGTTGGATAAAGTAAAGAATAGTGAGATAAGAGAACGCTGTGATGTAAAAGAATATGTGGTTACAAAGATAGATAAAGAAATTTTTAGACGGTTTGGACTCGTAGAAAGTATGGATAAAGGAAGATTGACGAAACAAATTTATAAGGTGAGTGTGAATGGACAAGTCGGTAGAGGTCGACATCGGCGAACATATATCGATCAGATTAACATTGTTTTGAAGAAAGGCCAGGTCAACAGTACCAACAACCGACGAGCATGTTTGAGAGCACTGATAAAAATAGTAGAAGCAAAAGATGTGTATAAGAACCGTAGCAAAAGGAAGGAAGTGGTCTTTGCCTACCACTACGGAAAAAAGACGTGACTATATGTATGTATGTATGTACTACGTAGGTTCTTCGTAATAAGTACACGTAAATCATTGCAATCAAAATACAATTTCTAATTCGCAGTCGCATTTTGCACCGTTACTGATGGTGTAAACAGTTTCTGGGTTAAATTACCAATTGCGTTATTCATAAATATCATAATAAATAATAATTATATTTTAAATGCCTTCTTACTAGTTAACACAAAACGAGAAATTAGCAAAGTACTAGTTATGCAGATTTTTCCGTAATTAATTAAATACAAAATTCCTAAATAAATATTGTTTAATAATAAATGTCTTTATTATCACATTTTAAACGTAACAAAAATAACAGAAAAAGAAAAAGTATAAGGAGTAAAGATTTATTTGCATGTATAATGAGGAAATCACAAGGAAAAGTTCACCAGTTGGTGGTCTGCCACTTAACCCTGGTTGCTTGTTGTGATAAAGTTCTAAATGTTGTGTGATACCTTTTTCCACTTAACTACACACTATCTACTAACCCAGCCGTTTATTCTCATTGTTTCTTGTTAGCAATTGGGTCACTGATCATTGTTACTAATCAATCACTTAGGTGCTAATAAGTTAGATTAAAAAAGGAATATAACAGTTATAGTAATTAGCAATAATTAAGTCAGAATGATTTAGGATCCTTTTTAATTTATTTATTTTATGTTAGGAATTATTTTTTACTTTTTAGTTCAATTAACTTTAAAAGCGTGGTTTTTTTACTATAATTTATTTTTCTCTTTCTGGTTCAATTTGTTTTACTCACCAACAAAATTATTATTAAATGATAAAAGCACAAAAAGAATGCATCGGCCGGGAATCGAGCTCAAGCTGCCCGCGTGGCAGGCAAGCATTCTACCACTGAACCACCGATGCAATGATCTGTGTTAATATTTGTTCTGCGCGCAAGCGTAGTTCACGCACTAGTTCTATTTTTCTTACTCTCATGCATAGAATCCCTGAAGAAATTTATGAATCCTGGAAAAAGTAATCAGGATAATCACATATTTTGATAAAATTATTGCATTGTCGTCGGTCTTTGACAAGTGTGCAAAGTTTTAATTAAATCTGATTGCTTTAAGTAGGGCAAAATTAAGGTCAAAGAGTCTGTTACAAACATACATACAAGCAAACAAGATACAGGTGAAACTAATATAAGCGTGTTAAAAAATATGTGTGTGTGTGGCGCGCGCGCGGATATAATTAATAATAAAATTATATTTTCTACAGTTTTACGTCCATTTATGGCTAAATCAAAACATTACACGCGTGCGAATTAGTAGAATAATAACATCACTCGGTAACGTTATATCTCTATAGACTGTAGGTGGTAAAGTAATACAATCAAATTGAGATAGCGGGATAGTCAAATACAATTAATTTGTTTTTTATTGTTTTTGATGAAGATAAGTATAATTGTTGCATTTGAATCATTCATATTGTCACTTAATGACACCAATTGGGTAAAAGTATCATTCTCCAGGGCTGAATTTAACATTTTTTCACTTTTAATTTTTAAAAAACAGAGAAAAATAAATAAAGGACTATTAAAAAGCTCTATAAAAAGAAAAAAACTTGAATATCTAGGCCATATAATGCGAAACAAAAACAAACACCAGCTCCTTAAGGAAATTCTCCAGGGATAGGTCTATGCCAAGAGAGGTCCTGAAAGGCGTAGAATATCATGGCTGAAAAACTTAAGAAGATGGTTTTCCAAAACAACCACTGAATTATTCAGAGCTTCTTCTTCTTTCTTTAATGTAAGCTATTTTGCTTGTTTTTCTTCGTATACTCTGCCGTTCAATTATTGGAAAGGTTGTCGCACCATCTCTTGCGGGGTCTTCCAACGTTTCGGCGCCCTAAGGGCGACTTGTCTCTAGTTATTTTGACCATTCTGTCGTCATTCATCCGGTCTATGTGTTCGTTCCACTCTCTCTTTCTTCCCAAAATCCATTCATTTACATTGTCTATTTTACATGTTCTTCTAGTGTCCTCGCTTCTCTCACTGTCAAAAAGTGTTTTTCCAGCGATCCTGCGCACTATTTTCATTTTGGTGGTTTCTAATATTCTCTTTGTGTTCGATGTATCTGGTCTAGTTTCCGCTGTGTATGTTAATATGTCTTGATTCCGATATATTTGTTTCGGAGGATTGTATCGTTCAGGTAAGCTGAGGTTCGTGCTGCTTTTGCCGCTTGGTTTCTTACTTCCACCTCGATGTCACCGTATCCTGATATTTCTATGCCTAGGTATTTAAATTTCATCTCCTGTTGTATAATTTTATCATCCACAACAAGTTTGCATCTGATAGGTGTTTTTGAAGTGGTCATGCATTTCGTCTTTGCTGCAGATATCTTCATTTTTAGACTTTTTGCCGTTGTGTTAAATTTGAATCTCTGTAGGTCATCTTCGTTTTCTGCAATCAGAACAGCATCATCGGCATAGCATAGGATTTTGACGTCTTTGTTCCCCATTTTATACTCTTCCAGGTTACAAGTGCTTTTTATTATTTCGTCCATAACAATGTTGAACAATAAGGGGCTAAGGGAATCTCCTTGTCGAATACCACTATTTACAGAAATTTCTTCGGTAGTTGTGCCATTAATTTTGGCTTGTATTTTGTTTCTCTGGTAAATATTTTCGATGGTTTTTATGATGTTGTATAGGATTTGCCTGTTGTATAGGAGGTGTACCACGTCCTCCAGTTGTATTCGGTCAAACGCCTTTTCCAGATCTATAAAACACATGAAGGCTGGTTTGTTATACTCGATGGATTTTTCAGTTATTTGTCGCAGGACAAATATCGCATCAGTACAAGATCTTCCTGATCTGAATCCTTGTTGTTCATCGCCCAATGTGGTGAGTTCATTTATTTTATTTGTTATAATCTTTGTTGCAAGCTTTAAGGTTGTATTTAGAAGGTTTATGCCTCGGTA
Organism: Agelastica alni; assembly: GCA_950111635.1. Taxonomy (NCBI): domain Eukaryota; kingdom Metazoa; phylum Arthropoda; class Insecta; order Coleoptera; family Chrysomelidae; genus Agelastica; species Agelastica alni. The sequence goes on along the minus strand of OX467710.1, from coordinate 82,156,987 downwards.
GTTTGCGGGTATCTTTTTGTCTCCTTTTTTAAACAATAAGATTGTGGTACTTAGGCGCCATTCGTCCGGAATTTTTTGGTGTAAAATGATTTTGCGAATTATGGCTGTTAGCTGCTGTTTCAGGCTTCTCCCGCCATATTTAAGAAGTTCATTTGGAATACCGTCTGGGCCTGGACTTTTTCTGTTCTTAATTTTCATTAATGCCGTTTCTATACCTTTTTTTTCTATTTCAGTTACTTCGTTAGTTGCGATTTCTGGGGTGTCCGGTATGCTTTCAGTATCTTCTTTTTTGTATAGTTCTTTAAGATACTGGACCCAAGTTTCTTTCGTTATGTGGTTTGTGCTAATAAATTCACTTGCTTCTTTTCTATGGCGTCTGATAAATCTCCACATCTGTTTTTGGAGCCCATAAATGTCATTTTCCATTTTTCTCGAGAAGGATTCCCAATACTGTTCTTTTATTTGCCTTACTAGTGTGTAGGTGGCATTTCGTACCCTCTTATAATCATTAAAGGCTTTAGGCGTTTTAGTTGTCATGTATTTTAAATAAGCCTTTCTTTTTTTGATGCATTGTTTTTTGACTTCGTTGCAGAACCATGGGGTTTTATTGGGGCCGCGTTTTTGTTGTTTTATATTTCGGGTGCCAAGAGCTTCCGTTGCAGCTTCTATAATATTATTCAGAGCAGCCGTAAATAAGGTCATTATAGCCAGGATGATCGCCAATATTCGGAACGAATGGGCTCTAGTTGCTGTAATTATGAAGAAATAATAAACCGTTCTTTGTTAACAGGAGAAAAACGAAAAATTTTAAATACAAAAATTATAGAAAGGTAGTTCATTCAAAATTTAATTAAATTTTTTTATTTAGAAATATTTACTTTTAATTAAACTGCTTCACAAAAGTTGGGAAAGTTCACAAATATTGGATTTATGTTAAAAATTATTCACCAAGGTTTTGTCTATTTTGTTTTGAATAATGCCTAGACGTAAACTTAGTGCGGCTGAAGCTAATGGGGCTATTGGTATTATTAAGGTGGGTCGTGTTCAGAGAGAAGTTGCGGATGTTTTTCAAGTCAGTAAAAGTATCATTTCGCAGCTTTTCCATAGATATTGAGCAACTGGAAACGTGAAAGAAAGACCTGGAAGTGGACGACCAAGGGTTACCACCCCTGCACAGAATCGTTATCTGGATGTGCAAACCCGTAGAGAACCTCTGAGTACTTGTCGCATCAGACAACAGCGTCTTTTGAATGCTTCCGGTGTTTTTTTTCAATTAAAACAGTACGTCTAGGTTAACTTACGTTCACAACGACTTTGGAGAAGAGTTTTATTAACAAAAATTTGTATGCGTGCTCGATTGGCATGGGCTAATGAACATGTGAATTGAAATGCTAAATGGAGGTCCGCATTGTTCACAGATGAGTGGAGGTATGAACGGTTTTTTGATAGTTGGCGTTATCGTACATTGACTCTTCCTCTAGTGCTTAGAAATCGTACAGCAGTGCAAGAAGTTCATCCGTTCGGAGGTAGTAAAAGTGCTGTTTGGAAAGGTATTTGTTTTCATAGGCTTACAGAATTGTTAGTGCTTGATGGGAACATGACTGCACAGATTTACGTATAACAAGTTATTAACAATGTTACACGTTTGTTTCCTGCTGCTATTGGACCAACTTTTCTCTTTTTAGACGATAATGCTCGACCGCATCGCGCAAGATTAGTCGAAGACGCTTTGGACTTTCATGATATCCCGACTTTAGCATTGCCCCTAGTGTTTCCCAAATGCAATAACAAGATGACTCTAGCCAGTCTTGGTCTTGGTCTTGCGCCAATACATCTGGTCTTGGTCTTGGTCTTGGTCTTGCAGCAAAAGTTTTGAGCTTGAATTAACATAGCCATAGTAAAGACCAACCGAATTAATAAATGTTTAAACATTTAATGAGATATTAGAAAAATCAACTGACACCGGGTGGGGTTTGAGAACCCACGACCTAAGCGATCCGTGCCGATGCTCTAACCAACTAAGCTATCTACCGTGTCCCACGGAAGTCAGTCTGTTTCTTAATAAACGTTTACATTTAATGAGCTCATATGTGCTAAAACATGGTTAAAACATATAAAAAAGAAATAAATGACATTAACTTGACGCATGACATTGTAGCCCATACCAAAAATGAAGTATTTTCGAGATATTTCGATTTTTTTCAAAACTTAAAAAAATCCTAGTCCACATTGAATAACGTTATCTCTATTAATAACAAAGCTAGTAACGTAAAATTGTAACCAATAAACAACAAGCGCTTGCCCGTTAACTCCATATGTCCAACTCATTGATATTTTATACAGGGTGTTTTAAATTTGGACGCCAACATGCACAATTTAATTCATTTATAAGTTGTATGCTTTAAATAGAACCGAATAGACCAAATGCAACTGGTGATATTGTAAGAAGATTGTTTAAAAACTGTCGTCAGTTTGGTCAATTAAAGACATAAATTAATAAAAATAAATCACAAGTGGACAGTGACTTAAACGAAATTAATGTTTTGGGTTATTTTACGGCCTCTTCAAATGCTTCCATTAAAGATTGTGAGAGAGATCTTACTTTGTCGATGAGAAAAACTCATCGCATTTTAAAAAAACACAAATGGAAACCATTTTCATATCATTTGGTGCAACACTTACAATTAGGTGATCTTCCATGAAGGGTAGAATTCTGTGAATGGTTTTTAATGAAGACCCAAGAGGATGAAAAAAGTTATATGGTGTGATGAAGCAAAGTTTAGCAAAAATGGATTATTAAATCGACATAATTTCTATTTTTGGTCCAATGTAAATCCACATGTTAGTAGAGAACGTTACTTTCAAGATAGTTGGAGTTTTAATGTTTTTTGTGCAATAAAAGACGATAAAATTTTAGCAGTAAAATTTTATGATGAAAATTTAAATGGTGAAAGAGATTACCACATTTTAGAAGAAGCCATACGACCGGCATTACATACTTTAAAAAATGGAGAGGTGGCTTCAGCTTGGTATCAGCAAGATGAAGCACCTCTTCATAACTTAAGGCCTGTTGCTCAGCATTTTTACGACATGTTTAATGATAGATTGATTGCCAATCAGGGTCCGTTTTGTTGGCCAGCTCGCTCTCCTGACTTGGATCCTTTAAAATTTGGTATTCTAGGTATTAAAAATCAGGTATTTTCCAGACCTGCTACGACAAAGGAAGATATGATACAGAGAGTCTTACTTGCTTTTAATTCTCTAACACTCGACCATATTTCCAGAATTACAAGACATAACTTAATGAAAAGGATTCATAAATGTAGTGAAGTAGATGGTGCTAATTTTGAATACTTATTATAAAACTTTATTTGTTAAGTTTATTTGTTAGTTATTTTCGTTTGTAAGTTATCTATTTAAATTATTACAAAATACCTAGTCAACGTTTTTAATGATATCCACAATTAATAATCCTTTCATGAATTGGTTACTTTTCAGAATTAATAATTAAGGAAAAAATAATAAAATATCACCCTAAATAATGGAAATCATGGGCTTCCCTTTACTAATGTTAAAATAATTTAGTGTTGTTATGTTTTAACTAAGATAAACAAATATCTCAAAAGTGGTTAAATTTGGATATAGGGAATACCGATACCAAACGAATTGGTTTAAAAAAATACAGCGGAAAATTTAATAAAATACATCGTGTTCTATTTAAAGTGAGCAATTTATAAATGATTTAAATTTTGTCTGTTGGCGGATAAGTTTAAAACATGCTATAAAATATCAATGAGTTGGACATATGGAGTTAACGGGCAAGCGCTTGTTGTTTATTGGTTACAATTTTACGTCACTAGCTTTATTATTAATAAAGATATCGTTAGTCAATGTGGAATAGGGTTTTTTTAAAATTTTTAAAAAAATTGAAATATCTCGAAAATACTTCATTTTTGGTAGAGGACATTGTTCACAAATTTTATGTAGAATTCAAAAATAAAAAGTATTAGGATCTATTTAAAATAACAAAGTTGACGTCTACTTCCGGTATAAACGGAAGTGTCACATTCAGGACAATATTATATTTGAACTCAGCGTCATCCAAAACCTACAGCTTTTTATCATAAATGTATCCGCTATTACTTTTGAAATACTTTTATCAAAACATCTCGCGCCACACCCTGCATACAATAAACGATTGTACAAATGTTGTGATATATTAGGACTATTTATAATTAAATACAAACTTTTGTTCCAGAGAAATTCGCCATCATCCACAATCGCACGTGTCCCAGTATTTACAAGATACCGTCGATCGACAACGTCACTATCCACAAAAACGGAAGTTTCACAGAATGGACACCGAATGGAGCGCGTACAGAACACGTCGGAGATATGAACTCCTATTGCATCGAACATACCATCAAAAAAAATACCAGTGGTTATTATATCTTCCATTGTTTTCCCGAAGAAAACCACACGATGACCAAGTTCGAAATTAGATTGTGGCCTTTCATAATGTCCTGCGTATTTTTGATTCTTACCATTGTTGTTTATGTTATTATTAAGGAATGGAGGAAGATGTTTGGAAAGATTTTAGTGAACTATTGTCTGGGATCATTCTTTGTCTACTTTATTTTGACTCTGGGACAGTTGAATTTGCACCCCACCGTCACGGAGTGTCAGTTAAAAGGTAAATAACTTTGTATTTTAATAATATTATCATCCTATCAGTATAGGAAAATATGAAAAAAAAACGTCTTTTCCTTAAATTCCATTGAAATAGATGACAATTAAATGACTTATTACCTCACTAACTGCATTGTTTACTGCTACTTAAATTGCCATTACTTTAGATACTTTTGTCATCTTTGGTTAAAAGGTTTTAAAAAAATGGTTAATATACTATACTACTATACCACTGCAATCTGAATTACGTCTATGACTTTTACTTGGCGTTAATTTTGCTACGAAGCTAAAAAAATCATTTGTTTTATGAACTCTAACTTCATAAATAATTTTACTCTTGTCCTTCAGTCACAATTAACAACATTGCAGCTCCACAGGCAGCTCATGTGAGATACCTTGAAATGCACTTGGACAAAAGACTTACCTGGTAAAAACATATTTTCACTAAAAGAAAGTAACTTGGCATTTAAACGCGAAAACTTTACTCGCTCACGAAAGTCTCAACTATCTCTCGAAAACAAAATACTTCTGTACAAGGCAATACTGAAACCCGTCTGGACGTATGGAATCCAACTGTGGAGTACTGCATTCCATTTAAACATGCAAAGGTTTTAAAATAAAGCACTCCGCATGATAAGCAATGCGTACCCAACGAATTATTACACCGTGATCTACGAATGCCCACTGCGAGACAGGAAATTATACGCCCTACCAGAACCTATAAAGAGCGCATCGAACGACATCCAAATACTCTGGCCCGGCCACTTATGGCAAACCACAACAAAGCGCGACGTTTAAAGCGTAAAATACCTCAAGATTTAATACAATCACAGTAAACACAGCTACTGTTTTAACAATGGGGATGTGACACCCCAAGTAGCAAATTATATTCTATAAGGCAGCGGTTCTCAAACTTTTGTTATTCACGCCCCCCTGTTTTAATTTAAAAAATGTTGCGCCCCCCAATCCGTAGACCTAAGAATTTGGACTAAAATAGGCAACATTGTCTCGTCGAGAACGCCAAAGATGCTGTCGGAAAGTTCGCGGCGTTCGTGCCACGTATTCAAGCTTCCTGATCTTTCTCGAACTGTCTGAACGCGACTATAAATACAGAAGCGCACATACGGTATTCTCAGTCTCTCAGTGAAGGTGTTTTAACACTAAGCAAGCATTATTGTGAAGTGTGAGTGTATAAGTAGATGTAGTATGGATAAATTTTTAAAACAAAAACTTGAGGATGACGGGGCTTGTACATCGACAGGTTCAGGTGGAAATCGTCCGAAATCTAAAATAAGAAAATATGACCCATCATACCTAAATTTGGGCTTTACTAGCCTTGAAGTAGGTGGCGAAGAAAAACCACAATGCGTTATCTGTTTAAAAGTATTGGCTGCAGATAGCATGAAACCAAATAAATTACAGAGGCATCTAGAAACGCTGCACAGAGAATATGTCAATAAACCGCGAGATTTTTTTGTGGAGAAACTCAGATTGTTTAAAAAAAAAAATCCAGCTTCCATAGAGTACTGGCAGTAAATGGGAAGGCTCTCTTGGCATCATATAAAGTGGCATACAAAGTAGCTAAATGCAAAAAACCGCACACTATTGCAGAGCAACTTATTTTACCCGCTTGCAAAGACATTGTAGAAATAATGTTTGGTGAAAATTTTACTTCACAACTTAACAATATTCCTCTGTCAAATGATACAATCTGTCGACGAATTAACGATATATTAGTTGATATGCAGCAGCAGCTTGAATCTGAGCTTACTGGAAACTTGTTTGCTATACAACTTGACGAAGCAACTGACTCTAGTAATGATTCCCATTTGATTTGCTACATTAGATTCTGTCAATGTTCTAAAATATGTGAAGATTTATTGTTTTGTAAACAGATTAAAGGAAGAACTACAGCCACCGAGTTGTTCAAGATTACAAATGATTCTATTACTAAAATGAATTTGCAATGGAAAAATTGTGTTGCGATTTGCACCGATGGAGCTCAAGCCATGTCTGGTAAATACAACAGTTTACAAGCGCTAGTAAAAAAGGAATCCTCAGAAATTATCTGGACGCACTGCATGATACATCGGGAAGCGTTAGCATCAAAATCGCTAAGCCCTGAACTAAACATGATTTTGACAGTAGTTATTGAAGTTGTTAACTTTATAAAAACCAGACCACTAAATACAAGATGTTCTCTGTTCTGTGTGAAGATATGGGAGCTGAGCATCAATCTTTGTTGTTTTATTCCTCATCCAGATGGTTGTCACGCGGTAAGACGGTTAAGCGTGTCTTTGAATTAAAAAGGGAAATAGCGATATTTTTAAGCGAGGAAGGACACAAGCATTCAACAGATTTTTTCGACAAATTATTTTTACTGAAGCTTTCTTATTTAGTAGATATTTTTGAAAAACTTAATATACTTAATCTTCAGCTGCAAGGAAAAGACGTAAATATATTTGATTTAAGTCAAAAGATTGATGCTTTTTGTAAGAAATTGCAGTTATGGCATAACAAATTGAAAGAAAACAGTTTGGAAATGTTTCCCACATTTTGCGATTTTGTGCAAGATTCCCCATTGGAAGATATTCATAAAGCTGTGATGCTAAGCCATTTAGAAAACTTAACTGAGAATTTCAAGCGATACTTCTTTGCAGAGAAAGATATCACTGCAAGAAGAAGAACAACTGATAGATATTTCAACAAATCCCTTACAAAAATCAAACTTTGTTAACAAATCTTTAACAAACTTCTGGACTGAACTTCCGAACGACTACTCCATTATAAAAGCCAAAGCGCTTAGAATTCTGTTGCCTTTTCCAACGTCCTATCTTTGTGAAACTGGATTTTCTGCACTTGCTGTCGTGAAATCTAAATACAGAAATAAACTTCAAGTAGAAAATGAACTCAGAGTGGCCATCTCTAACATAGAACCAAATTTAGAGAAGTTGTGCGCCTTAAAACAAGCTCATGTTAGCCATTAGTCCTTAGAATGTTTCTTTGTCATCATTAAGTAAGTAAAATTTCAATAAAGATTTTTTAAAAATCTATCTGTAGCATTTTATCATTACCATTTTATTTTTAATCTGTACTGCGCCCCCCCCCAATCATGTAAACGCGCCCCCCTTAGGGGGCGCGCCCCACAGTTTGAGAAACGCTGCTATAAGGTTTATATAAACAGCTACAAGATATATCTTATAGGATACTAAAATTCTTATAACGGTCTACAAAACAATTAAATGATCCTTATACAATCCAAAAGGGCCTATTTTTATTCAATAGTTTGGTAGTACAAGAGTTCTATTAAAAGTTTCTATGACTGTTTTATACACATTTTCACAACTCTTATACGATTGTTTTATACTCATTTATACAGCTATTATAAAAAAACATTTTATTTTTTCGTGAATAATATTAGAACTAAATTATATTTTAATTTAAAAGTGTATTATGCATTTTATTAAAAAAATGAAAACTTATTAAAACTACTTGAGCGGACATCGGTAGTAAAAATTATAAAATTATTTGGAAGGTTTGTATAGCACAAATTTTGATGCGCCGAAAATTTTACTGATATATTGTAGGTATATGTTTGGCAAAAAATAAAGTGCTTTAATTTTGATTAAGTTTTAAGTAGATACTTAATAATAAAATAAAAAATCGTAATGATACCTTTTTTTTTAATGATTTTAATAGTCAATTTCTTCATATGACAATTCTTTTACAATATAATTCTCTAAATAATAATAGTTACATTTTTCAATTTAGTTTCATGTTTTTAACTCAATTGCTCATAATGGCAGCGATAGCCGGTACAAGAATTTCTTATTTAAACATGGCGATTTATAATACAACAATTTTATCCCAAAGAAATGACTTAAACAATATTTCATTGTAAAATGAAATGGTATACGATAAAACTGTTTTATAACGAAGAATATTTAGGCAATATACAACTATTTTAGTAATAATTATATTGAGATTCGCAAAAAGTAGAGGTTGCCAGATCTTATAATATGGTAATAAGAATTTTTCCTACGACCACTTATGAAATCGTCATACAGCACACTGTTTTGTTAACTGGAAAGTAGATTATATCACCATGGAATTGTTATTTAAATAAAATATTTTATTGCAAAAGTTACTTAAGTCTTATAACGCAGATTTTGAAACGAATTTATTCTGTCATACACTGTTTTATAAAGCAACGCAATTGAATGCTATAATAGTATATTGTACAACGAGCACATACATTTCCTACGAGTATGCTACAAATCATACGAGTAGGAAATGGTCATTCCGTGCGAGTTTAACACTATACCTTTTCTACGTTTCATATTGTAGTAGTAAAATTAAAAAACAACAAACATAAGAAATGAACTTTTATTAATTAATTGAAAAAAATAACGTACTAGGTAAATGTGTTAAGTACCTACTACTTTAATCGCGAAAAAATATCTTCTCATTTGTTATCAACAATATTCAATGTTACATTGATACAATTATTAAAAACAAATTTTGGGGAAATAGAATCTGTTTTTTTTAAGGAAAACGTTGACATTATTAACATTCTCTGTAACTGATGTCGATGGAAGGTCTGACAACTTATTGATCGACCCTAATATTTAATTGGCTATGTTATTTCGACTAGTCAGCTAGTGCATAATGAAAAGGAGTATTACAATGTATTACATTTAGAATTCATCATTGACCATACAATAAAGATATTTTGTTACAGTCGTAGAAAAAATATTTTTTTATACATTATTCAGCTTTAATAAGACAAGTAATTAACTATTTTATAATGTTGTAGCTACTAGTTATATAGTATATAATAGAACTCCTATACAATAGGTATAAAAGTCTTATAAAATGATATTTTTGATATTGTCTAAACTTGCTTATAAAGTATTATATCATTTTAAAAGAAATGATCGTATAATGCGTTATAGCATATATTGTAAAAGTCACTATAAAATCATTTAATGCAACAATTTTCTTTAAAAAAAAAATTATCGCAACAAAAGGCTTAATAAAAACAAACAGTGCTTAAAACAACGCTATTCGACTGTTATACAATAATTCCATTTTGCTAGTCGGGACAGGCCACATACCGAGCGCGCCAGTTATAGCACCAACCATCCAACTGCTGAATGTCCCATAAAGGAGACAGATTGTAGTAAATAAAAAAAAAATAATTTGAAGAGTAAAACAATTTAGTGTGGTCTAAAAGACCCAAAATATTGATGTAAATGGAAACTTTGTAATAATTGTAAAATAATTGAGTCCCAACACCTGACTACTTCAATGCAGAAGTAGTACAAAAATCCAAACTCAGATAGGAAAAAATATTTGTGAAACATAAACATAAATTTCCAAGAAAAGCAGGAAGCTGGACGGTATGCAGTCGACCAGCAGTAAATTTAATAAATATTCGCGGTAAATAATTTAGTGATTAACACTCTGATTTGAATTGTCCGCACTTCGTCAACATGTGTTTGCGACTTCTTTTTTGCTGAGGTGGAGAAAATGCTTTATGAAGAGGTTATGAGCCTGAAATCTCAAGGTCTACTGTGAGACTCCAATGACTGTCTACTCACTAAAAATCCACCCCCATTTAGGTCCGTCTGTATATTGCCTCCGGTGACACTTAGGCCTGTTGGCCCATTGTATCTTTCTTATGATGTCATTTTTTGTTATTGTACCCAATCCAGTACTTTCGTATCTTGTACAAGTTTGTATATACTTGTAAACAAGCATCTGCATGTCACCCGAAATGGATTATGCACGATTATCTATCAGATGTAATTCAATGCTTGTCGTAGGCATATAGCCAGGAGTGTAGTTGTTTTATTATATATATTCAACCCACATATACATATAGTATAGGTTAACATGCGGCGAAATTGGCGGGTTCTTTAATAATCAGTTTTAAACATTTTTATTTTTATTCATATTCGTTGTTAAGAATTTAGTTATGGTTTTCCATAATTGTATTAAAGTTTACTATAATATTTATATTGCCTGTCTTTTGCGGTCCGATGCCTCGCAGCAGCACAGTATGTGTTTTTCTGTTTCTGGATTCTTGCAGCACAATCTGCAGGTCAGGTTTTTATTATACAGTCCAATTTTGTTGAGGTGCTCCTTCACTGGTGCGTGACGAATCAGAAGCCCCGTAGTGATTCTTAACTAATTCCTGTTCATTATTAACAGGTCTGTATTTCTTTTCTGGCACGATCCTTTGATGTATTTTTTTGCGTGTTTGTTTATTGCGATGCTTTCTTCTTCTACTGGTTTAAGATCATTTGATCTGTTAATTAGGGATTTACCGACGTAGCATTTCCTGTGATGTGGACTGCCAGTTGTCTCTCCATTTTTTTTGTGGTATTCCTGGTGGACGATTTTCTGCTGATTTACCTTTTAATGCTATGCGAGGTAGTCTATCTTTATTCATTCCGTTCGCATGATTATACCATTTTTTTCCTAATCTTCCTCATCTTACTTTATTCTGTATGCCGCATTGTTCTCTTATGTTTATGTTTTTTACGCGGTTGCTTCTAATTTTGCCAGCTGTTCACAGCACCTTCATTTTTGCCACACGTAACATGCTTTTGGTTTTGTTATTATTTTCTCGTGTGTCTATTACTTACTTCATGACAACTCTTACGCACGCTTTGTAGATTTTTATTTTACTATCCATTCGCATGTATTGGTTGTCCCTTTTAATTTTTCTTAGACAGCCTGAAGTTACTGCTGCGTTGTTAATCTGTCCTTTCATGTCCTTTGTTGGATCGTGGTCACTGGATAGGTACTAGTGTCCACTAATTTTTGAACTAGGTCCCTTTAAATACCAAGATCTTTTTTGTATGAATTAGAGCCTCCTCTTCCTGTAACTGATTTAAGCACCTTTTAACAAACTGATACATTTTTAAACACTTGCTGCACTTTTATTGATGGAAAATCTACAATTCTCCCAATTCTCCATCATTTAAGTTGAATTAAATAAATAGATAAATTGGAAAGTCCGCTGGACCAGACGACGTCTATTCGGTAGTACTCAAGCTTTTCAACGACCAAACTACAGATAAATTGGTCAGCCTCTTCAACGCCATTTATGTTTCTGGGAAAATACCAAGTGATTGGTTGGAATCTGTCTTTGTCACACTACCTAAGAAGACATGGCCAAAAACATGCGGATACTACCGCACGATTAACATAATAAGCCATACACTAAAAATATTTCTCAAAATAATACATGGTCGATTATACCGTAAATGCGAGGAACCTGATACTCAATTTGGATTTCGTAACGGGCTTGGAACGAGAGAAGCCCTATTCGGCATACAGTTCTTAATAAAGAGATGTCGCGACATGTCCACCGATGTATACGCATGTTTTCTTGATTACCAGAAAGCGTTTGACTTTGTCGACCACGGGAAACTTCAGAATATAAACTTAGATGGCAGAGACGTCCGCCTTATAAAAAATCTGTATTACATCTAAATCGCTGCTGTCAAAGTTGAGGACATGACTACCGAGTACGTTCCCATTCAGCGAGGTGTGAGGCAAGGGTGTGTCCTTTCTCCACTACTCTTTAACATATACTCTGAGCAAATTTTCGCCGACGCATTGGACGAAGCACGGGAAGGAATTGTTGTCAACGGAGAAGTAATAAATAAATTACGTTATGCGTACAACACAGTTCTACCGGCAGGAAGTGCTGATGACTTGTAGGCGTTACTGATTAGGGTTGCGGCTGAAAGCGAAGAAAGAGGGCTCAAATTAAATTTCAGCAAAACCAAAACTTTGGTTATTAGCAAAAATGGTGAGCTTACAGCAAACCTAAGTACAGATTTAGCAAGTCTTCAGTTTCAGATATCTGGGATGCTTTTTGAACAGTAAGTGGGATAGCACGCAGGAAATAAGGTCCCGCATCGAGCAGGCTAGGGCAGCACTTGGCAACATGAAAAAGGTTCTTACATCTCGAGACATGTTAATACCCCTACGTATTCGTTTACTACGGTGCTACGTATTTCCAATTCTGTACTATGGAATGGAAGGGTGTACTTTAACAAAGGTAATGTGTAACCGAATAGAAGCGTTCGAGATGTGGTGCTACCGTCGCCTGCTACGAATATCATGGGTAGACAGAGTCCGAAACACAGAGACGCTTGCCCGTCTCCAGAAGCAACTAGAAGTCATGTTTACCACCAAGAAAGGCAATTTGGAATATTTTGGACATGTTATGAGAGGGGAGAAGTATCTTACAGAATATCATGCAAGGCAAAATCCAAGAAAAAAGAAGCACGTCCTGGCTAAAAAACGTTAGAGAGTGGTATGGTGTTAATTCTACAAGCCTGTTTCGTGCCGCTGCTAATAAAATAAAAATCATAATGATGATCGCTGACGTCCTAGGAGGACATGGCACGTAAAATAGAAGAAATAAATGGCGAAGCTAAACGTAACGATGACATAATATAAATTTGTATCAAGGCCGTTGTACGGTTTTAGATTTTTGGAAGCTTACGAACATTTGACATTGAACTTAAAATTTTTAATTTCTTATTATATTACTTAAAACTAATGTGAGTACGATGAACCCAATGTTACGAATGTCAGTCAAATAAATCAGTAAATTTACAAGTCATTACTAAAAAATAAGTTCATTACTTTAACAAAATTGATAATGTTACGGTTACAATAATTCTTTCTTCTTACTAATTTAAGTTAACAAAATAAAGTTATATCCGCAAAATAACAATAAAGTGAGAAGATCGAGAAAAAAGACGCCCGCTTATACTGTTTAATATCTCAAAGTAACGATCCTTGTTTAGCTGAAGGCTTGGCTAAATTAGTGTTATTGTAATTAATTTTTATTAAGTATTGTTTTTCATTAGATCCACTTCTTTTAGCTAAAATTTTTTTTTTAATTGAAAAATAGAATTTAATTAATTTAACAATATCTATACTATATCACATTTTTAAAAACATTTAAATATATTCATTGAACTTTATGACAAAGTTATTCGATAGAAAGTTTATCCTCATTAAAATCTTGGGTATCATTATTTTCTAATAGAAGTTAAAAGCAAGAAACAAAAATAAACTAATAAACTAGCAATAATAATTATATGTTTGGACCCACTATAAATAAAAAAAAAATATATATTATAAAAAATAATTATATAACATTGCTTTTACAAAATAGTACTTTCGTCTTTAATAATTTTACATATTAATTGGTTTGACGTTGAAATTTGTATTTTTTTTTAATCACGATAATGCATTATTAACAAATGATACTGTTACTTTTTGCAGAGTAAGATTAAATTAATCCAGCAATAATATTAGAACAAGACAATTTAGGATATTTTTTAAGAACCAAAGAGAGGCGATTCCTAATAATCTCATAAAAAGCAACAAATTGCATAATTATAGCTTAAGTAGACAGCCAGTTTCTAGCATGCCAATGGCTTTAAACATTTTTTTGCGGTTTAAATGATGTCCTTCTATGTTTAATTGAAAAATTAATTTTGCACTCAATTCAATACTAAGACATTTTCTTTAACGTTTAAAATTAATAAAATAAAAAGCAATAAAAATAAACAGTATTGCCGTAGCAAAACTAACTTTTTTAAATCGGGGGCTCTATTCTATTTAATATAGTTACCCTTCGGTTCGGAAAAATAAAATAAAAAAAAAATACCTGAAAGTTTCATCGCCCTAGCTCTTCTTCTAAAGTTATCGTCCGAAAAGTACACAATGCGGTAAACTTGAGGATCATCTTGTACGGCAGCTACCTGAAGGAATGTACCTTTATGGTCAATCTACAAACTCGATCTTGTTCTTCGGGCAAAATTTCTACCCTATAAGTTTTAGTGACCTACCGCCTCTCTGTCTCCAGATATCGTGCCCGCAAGATTTTCCAACGCACAAACACACACACACAAATATATATATATATATATATATATATATATATATATATATATATATATATATATATATATATATATATATATATATATATATATATATATATATATAAATAAATTAAAATAATAAAGTAAGAAAGATTGAGATGGGCTGGCCATGTAAAGAGACAAGATCAACGGGTCGTAAGGTCGTAAGTGGGTACGGGAAGAGACCCCGGAAGAGGAGTGGCTACTGGAAAGACCAAGGATGCGATGGAAAGATAATATCGTAACGGATCTTTAGAAAGAGAGGTTATATTGGGCCGGCCATGACACGTAATCTTCAGGCTGCATCCTGATTAGGTCAGTGTCTGGCACAATCAACCTATCATAACATTTTTATTATAGACGTCAACTATTGACATTCTAACCTTTATTTTACGCCAAGTAAATAGGTCTGCTTTGTTCTTTTAAAATTCGTTTTTTTTACATTTGGTAACTACATTTTAAAAAGTTTTAACATTTATTACGTTAATTATTCATCGGGCCAGGAACACTGCATACAGACTAAAGTGTCAGGGTGGGTGGAGGAGCATCGGGATTGGTCACACCAAGATCAAGGCCTTCTACAAACACCCCTTCACAATAAAATCGGACAATATTCCGAAAAGACTTTGTTAGAAAAAAACTATAAAAAAAATACCAACCAGAGAAGACTAGTTGAAAAAAACACCATTGACTAGCACAGGAGCCCAGGCCATTGGGGCCCTCGTTAGTTGCACCACAACATCATCGATGGTGTGGGACTGCATGCAGGCGCTCACTGAGTTAGCGACTGCAAACAAGGTCAGTCCTACATGGCTTTTTGGGCACACAAGGATAAATGGCAATGAGGTATTCGATGAACTGGCAAGAAATGGGACCCCGGTGGAACCAAGAAGCCAGTTGTTTGAATTGCCAATTGCTGAAGCGAAACATCAATTAAAACTAATCCTTGAGCAAAGACATATCGCTCAGTGGAATGCAAATACTAGCTGCAAAACAGCTGATGAAAATACCTCTCCAGAAGAGGGCAGACGTACTCTAGACGATGAACCGGAGTAGGCTAAGCAGCAGGCTTAGCCTGCTCACTGGCCACGTCGCACTAAGGGCGCACCTCTTCAAACTTAAGCTGGCGGCTGAGAAAAACCGCCAGCATACATATTCTGTGTTGCTGTCCGATGCAAAGGCTTTTTAATCTTTGCCTTTACAGTTAAAACATCCCAGATGAATGGAACCAGAATCCTTGCAAACAGGTTGGAAACTTAATAAAAAAATTTATGAATCTCGGGAACAGGCTGGCTTTAGATCCGTATATGGCACAAACGACCACCTTTCATGTCTGAAAACCTTAATAAAAGAAACAATCGAGTATAACCGACCATTGGCTCTAATATTTGTCGATTTCTACATTGAAGACTTTGAAGAACTAAAGCTTGGAATAACTGAAAAATGTTAAATTACTAGTAAAACTTTGCAAATAAACAAATAGATGAGTGATCAAAGAAAAGAACAGTAAACGAATAGGGCTGGAATATTTAAAACAAAGATGTGCGCACGCAGTTGCAACATCGCGGAATCAACTCTTACTAAACCACAGCAGGCATAGTTTACTCTTCTAGGAAAAGTTGATCTGATTATTCTCAATCAACTTTTACTGATACTTTAAGAAAGAGTTGACTTTTCCTAACAATCTACTTTTTCTGTAACATATACAGTGATTAAAAAAATTATGCAACTAACAACTAAAATTTATACATGGTCCTTTGAGACTGAAACAATAATTATAATGTATACAAAGTTGATCTGACAATTTAAACGCCAAAAAACCAAGTGAACGTAAAACATTTTCCATTTATTTTTACACAAAATTGTTGGATGTATTTTCTTCTTTTCAATGTGCCCTATCCTCAGTGGACGTCGACGATCAGTCTGGCCTATCTGATTTTATTTACAGCAGATCTAAACGATTTTATTGATGTCAGACCTGTCCATTGTCAAAAGTTTTTTAGCCATAATATTCGACGTCTTATTTGCGATCTTTTTCCATCGAATTTACCCTACATTTTAAGTAAAAGCAGCTTGTACTTCGTGTTGTTCCGCATAATATGCCCAAAGTATAACAGTTTTCATTGTTTCACTATTTTCAGCAGTTCTGTCTTTTCGCATGCGTAGTTATATAGCCTCGTTGGTCACATGATGATGTATTGATGTATTTTATTGATATGAAATGAGTTATTAGATTCTTATTAACTTATGTTTTAGAATTAGCGCATAAACAATTATCTGTTATTTGTGTTACTGTTGATTATCAAGATTAAAAGTTGGTACAACTGTCTCCTACAGAACTCTGGAAGCAGTTGTTAAAAGATAAAGTCCTTAATTTAAAGCAGCGTAAGTAATAAAAGAAATCCCTATAGAATTCTTGCACTGGTGAGGTATATTAATAAACAAGGAATTTTAGTAACTATTATATTTGGTGGTTAATAAAATACAAGGACGTACTAAATATAGTAACGTACTAAATATAGTACTTTGGATAATCCAATTTAGAACAAATAAAATAAATAAATTAGACACTTGTAGATGTAGATTGTAGGATGACTCGTGAAGGTTATGCAACCTCTCAAGCACCTCGACCTATCAGATCTATTGTGCATAACCCTTAATCTATTTGAGGCCCGGGATTCCGAGACTTCGAGCAAAGTTTATCAGTTTCCTGGAGGCTTTAGGAAGGCTCCTTCCAAAAACTTAAGCCTCTTGCAGAAAAGCGCTGGGCATTTGCAAAGCTGCAGTTTCAGCGAAGTTCTCGCAGTAGTAGCAACTATCACTCTCTGTTTTGCCCATATTTTTAAGATGATACCTCAGAGGGCAGTGTCCAGTGAGGAGCCCCGTCACCAGTTTCAAGTCTTTGTTGTCCAACTCGAGAAGCTGTTTAGCTTTCCTTGGCCAAGGGCTTACTAGCCTTTTCGCTTGTCTTTGTCCTGGCACTTTATGCCAGTAAAATTTCATTAAAATTCAATCTGGTAATCAAAGGGATAAAAATAAATGTGAGCAAAACAAAAGTAATGGTTTTTAAAAGAGAAGAAAGCAAACAAACTGTGGAGTTTCGATTGAGGGAAAAAGAGTGGAACAAGTAAATGAATTTGTGTACTTGGGTTCAAAGTTGACTAGAGATGAAACGTATGACAGTGACATTAAGCGAAGGGTGTCGGCAGGAAAACAAATTAATGGGGCACTGCATAGCTTTATGAATAGCCAGAAAGTGTCAAAAAAGGCACGTCTGGCGGTGCATAGAGGTGTGTTGGTTCCTACACTTATGTATGGTAGTGAATGTTGGGTTTGGCAGAAGAAGCATGAAAATAGGATTAATGCTGCGGAGATGAGTAGTCTGAGAAGTATAACCGAAGTGACTCGGTTGAATTAAGTAAAGAATACTGAGATAAGAGAACGCTGTGGTGTAAAAGAAGATGTGGTTACAAAGATAGATTAAGGAATGCTTAGATGGTTTGGACACGTAGAAAGAATGGATGAAGGAAGATTGACGAAACAAATGTATATGGCGAGTGTGAATGGAAGAGTCGGTAGAGGTAGACCTAGGAGAACATATCTCGATTAGATCAACATTGTTTTGAAAAAAGTCCAGGTCAAGAGTATTAACAACCGACGAGCATGTATGAGAGCACTGATGAAAGTAGAGGAAGCAAAAGATGTGTGTAAGAACCGTAGCAAGTGGAAGGAAGTGGTCTCTGCCTACCCCTATGGGAAAAAGGCGTAACTATGTATCTATGTATGTATGAGATTTCATTTCATCTGTTGCCCAGCGTCGAATTTTTTTTTAAATGGACTTTGATAAGTCCACAGAAGGGTTCTGGGCCGGATAATTGTGTATTTGCCCCTTCTTTGGCAAGGCAATCTGCTTCTTCGTTGCCTTTTACTCCCTTGTAACCTGAAACCCACATCAGAGTAACCTGATTGTCCGCTGCCAGTTGTCTTAGAGACTGTTTTCAGTCCCAAGTCAGCTAAGACTTACAAGTGTATGACTTCAGAGCTTTTAGTGCTGCTTGGCTATCTGATAAAATATAGATTTTTGCCCTTCGGGTGTTTCTTTCGGTGCACTTCTGGGCACATATTTCCATGGCATGTAATTCTGCTTGAAAGATGGTTGGGGCTTTTCCAAGTGGTTTTTAGAGCCTAAAATTCGGCCCTATAACGCCCACTACAACCCTTTTATTCATCTTGGATCAATTAGTGTACCACACTACAGCATCCCTTCCTAGTTGAGGTCCGTTCTCTGTGCAAACTTGGTGGTTGTTTATAACCACTTCAAACTGCATTTCAAAGTCGTACCTAACCGACATAATATCTGTCGGCTTAGAAATGGATTCTAGGAAAATATTTTCCAAAATCTTCAAATGTCCATTCCGATTTCTTGCTCTAATATTTATTGTCTGGCTTAGTCTAAAGGCACTGATTGCTGCTCCTTTCATTACACTTAAGTGATATGGTGGAAGTTTCAGCATTACCTCTACGGCTGCAGTAGGGCACGTGAATGTTGCCCCTGCTTTTCCCAGACAAGCTAGCCCCTGCACTTTCTGCAGCTTGACTTGCGCCGAAATTTGTTGCATTTAATCAGACACTTATTTTTAAATGAAAATATTTGTAATATCATTAGTAAGTGATCAAAGTAGTTTATTATTGTTAGTGAAAGAGTTATCATCAACTTTTATTGATTAATGCTGAAAGTAGTATCAATTCTCCTAATGTAACAAAAAATATTTGTGCTGTTAATTAAAAAATTATTGAAATTATTTTAAACCCAAGAGACAGTCTCGTTTAATTTTCTAGCAAGTATTTGAATTCTCAGAATATTTTAAATTTACATTAGCTCGAGTGGTACGACATCTCTGGGGACAATATGGCCGATAACAGTAATACATTTATAATTGATTTTTTTTAGCTTTTCAAAACACAATTGAAAAATAGCGTCTATTTGTACAGTGTGTCACTTTACAAACTTATAATGGGTAAGATTTAAACAAGCGACATAAGAGAAAACTTGTCCCCCAACTAAATAAAACCTAATGAGGAAGTACACGATCACTTTAACCTTCATAAAGAACTAAAAAAATTTGTCGGTAAACACAAGAAAAATCACATAAACTTATTAAAAACGCCGGATGGAAGATATACCTCTGATCCCAATGTGATATGTCCGATGTAAAGAGATAACATTAGAGACATATTTAAGGCCTCTGAGGAAAATGGTGACGAGCCAATATCACGAAAAACTTTTCTATCTAGCAGATACTTGACAATAGATACACGTTTGAGGGTGCTGAAGTGTTACGTGAGATTGGTCTTGCTGTACGCCTGTGAAACATGAATATAAATGTTGTTCTGGTAATGTTTGAACAATAATATTTTCTTCAGTTCAGACGCAGGTTGGGATCTGTAAATATTGTCCCCATTAAAAAACTTCTGACAATAGCTGTAGTGACCTAGGTTGCCACTAAAAATGATCTCTTTTCTTAAATTTATTTAACCATTATATTATTGCAATTGCGTGTGGTCGGTCCTACTATATGGGGTAGAGACATGGACATTAAAAGTAAGAATAATAAGTAAGATTGAAGCTTTTGAAATGTGGACCTTGCGGCGAATGCTTAAAATATCTTGGACCGAACACATAAGAAACGAGGAAGTACTCCAAAGAGCTGAACTAAAAGATCGGGAACTATTCGAATATATAAAAGAAAGAAAAATTTCATACCTGGGACACATCCTACGTGGAGAGCGCTATCATTTTCAACGCCTCATTCTTCAAGGCAAAATCGAAGGTGAAAAAAGGGGAATACGTAGAAAAAAATTATCCTGGCTACGAAACATCCGACAGTGGACAGGCATACATAACTTCCCAGATCTGCAAATAGCTGCAATAAATAGAAACATCTGATGGACGGTCGCCAACGCAGGAACCCTGTAAGGCATCGTAAGAAGAAGAATTGCGTTAAAAAGAATTCTTGAAAGTGAAGAAAATCTTCAGTGAAGGCAAACTTTAACATGCGGATCGCAGACTGACCCTTACCATGCTAAATTTTAACCATGTAACTGAATATAACATATCAATTCACATGGCTTCCACAAAGCTTTCGATTCAATTGAGATATGTTATATTTTAAAATATATGAATAACGCACGTATGGACTATAGGTACACCTCTATGATCGAAAAAACACTAAAACTAGAAGCAGTAAGGTTCAACACGGAGTCCAACAGGGGGATACCATATCACCAAAATTGTTCACATTGGCTTTTGAGGATGTCTTCAAAAGACTGCACTGGGAAAATAAAGATACATGGAATACACCTAAATAATCTACGATTTGCGGACGATATCGTGTTGATATCAGATGACGTCACAGAAATCGAAGAAATGCTCCAGCAACTAAACAGGGAAGCAAAAAATGTCGGACTGAAAATAAACATTTCCAAGACAAAGATAATGAGCCCGGAAAATACAAATATATTTATTAAAGGCACCAATATCGAAAATATAAATGAATATAACTATTTGGGACATACAATATTATTAAAAAAAGGAAATAGATCGACAAAAAAAAGCAACACGAATAAAACTCTCATGGGCCGCATATGGCAAACTGACATATATATTAAAGAATAATGTTATCCCAATAAATTTTAAACGCAAGATCTTCAATAGTTGTGTTTTTCCTGTTACCACATACAGCATGGAAACTATTGCCTTTACTCAAATAAACACCAGTAAGCTGCGAGTGATGAAGAGGGCAATGGAAAGATCAATGCTGGGAGTGAATCAGAGAGACAAAATTAGAAACGAGGAAATCCGTAGAAAAGCAAGAGTTAAAGACATTATAGAAAGGATAGCAGAAATTAAATGGCAATGACTGAGAGGAGAGAACTAGATAAACTTAAACCGCATTACATTAGCACGCACTTTATAAACCAACTATATAAAAAGTCTACAAACAAACAAGTCTCGCCTTAAAAATATATTGTATGTATGGCTTAACACCCCAAGTGGGTTGCGTCGCTTTATAGAAGCTTTCCAGATCATATTTTCAGGGCTCGTCAGACCCTGTATTGTAATTTTCTTATTTTTTTGCATATTTTCTTTCAGAGTTTCTAGTCCCTTGCCTTTTTTTCAGCATTCACTATTCCCTATTCCCTATTCTTTTTAAATACTCTTTAGCTTCTTGCAACCATGCTGATCTTGGTCTGCTCCATCATCTTTTTTGTGCTGGGACCCAGTTCATAATATTTATCGTATATTCAGGACTAGCTTTATATACGTGGCCTAACCACTCTAGCCTTTGCTCTTTAATTTTATTTACTGAGTCTTTACCTTTTAGTACTTGTAATACCTATTACTTTATTTGTTTTGTTTCTAAATTGGCCATCTTCCATTTTTACAGATCATAGTATTGTTTTTATGATTTAACGATCTGTCACCCTTAATCTGTCTTCGTCTTTTTATCATGGTCATACCTTTAGCTGCATAGGTAATTATAGGTCTTACTAGGGTTTTATAAATCCTTATATTTGTTGTCCGTGTAAGTAATTTACTTTTTAGCAGTTTTTTAAGTGAATGGAATGCAGAGAAATTTTTTTTATTAATTTTCTGTGTCCTATCTCCAATACTGGATGACATTATGCCTAGATATTTAAATTTATCGACTTTTTTAATAAAAATGCTTTTCCACTTCTCTTATGTTGTAATTACTTTTCAACTCCAATTACTTTTGTATTGTCATTATTTATTTTTAGCCCGATATTTTCTTCATCTATAATTTCTTGCAGCATTTACGACATTATATTATTTTTTTTGTTACTAGCACTAAATCGCCTGCTTCTCATTCTTATTGTATCTTTTTTTTTTTAATTGTTCAATGGCCTTAAAAATGTTTCGTTTATTAACAAAAAATTCTAAATATACTGTATAAAGTTTTAAACCAAATTTTTTACTAGATCAAGAATGATTTCTTGTGTAAAATAATCTGAAGTTGTTCAGGTAAATATTTGGAAGTAAAATCAACCTTAATTTTAGCCATATTTATTTATTTTATTCTTTTTTACATGTTTTTTTTTGTAAATTGGTGGATTTATAAAAAAGATTACATAAAGATAGTTGAAAGTACAAAAATACCATTTTTGACATGTTTTTTGTAAACTTAAATTAAAAACTTAAATATTTTTTAAAAGTAATAATTTATTTTTTTTAAAAACTATAAAAAAGCAAGCAAAAAAAACCATATAATTATTTTAACGATTTTCATAATTGTTGAATTTTTTTTCTATTGTTATTTATTAAAATAATAAGTAATTTAATTAATTTTTCGAATTAAAATTAAAATCAGTGTCATCCCCAGAGTATGCAACCTCTGGGAATCTTATTTATTAAAGGTTTTTTGACAAAAATTTATTTTTAAAAAAAGTTTGTGCATCTCCTAAAACTAAACATACATATATATATATATATATATATATATATATATATATATATATATATATATATATATATATATATATATATATATATATATATATAACCACGCCTTTTATGGGAGAAAGAGTGGAACAAGTAAATGAATTTGTGTACTTGGGTTTAAAGTTTACGAGAGATGAATAGTATGACATTGACATTAAGCGAAGGGTGTTGGCAGGAAAACAAATGAATGGGGCACTGTAAAGCTTTATGAAAAGCCAGAAAGTGTCAAAAAGGCACGTCTGGCTGTGCTTAGAGGTGTGTTGGTTCCTACACTTATGTATGGTAGTGAATGTTGGGTTTGGCAGAAGAAGCATGAAAATAGGATTAATGCTGCGGAGATGAGTAGTCTGAGAAGTATAGCCGGAGTAACTCGGTTGGATAAAGTAAAAAATAGTAAGATAAGAGAATGCTGTGGTGTAAAAGAAGATGTGGTTACAAAATAGATAAAGGAATACTTAGATGGTTTAGACGCGTAGAAAGGATGGATGAAGAAAGATTGACGAAACAGATTTATAAGGCGAGTGTGAATGGACAAGTCGGTAGAGGTCGACCTCGGCGTACATATCTCGATTAGATCAACATTGTTTTGAAGAAAGGCCAGGTCAAAAGCACCAACAACCGACAAACATGTATAAGAGCACTGATGAAAGTAGAGGAGGGCCTCCTCATGCGGGGCTATAGGACCGCGAGATAGTTAAAAAAAATGTGGAACGCTTTACGATTGTACGTGTCATCTTAGTATCCAAACTTAATTGGTATAATTTTAACCCACAGTGACAAATTTAAAAATAAAATTTTATAATATTGATCCTTACGAAAAAAGATCACACTATCACTGATCTAGATATTACCATACTCGTCGGGTTGTATTGGTCCAACCTGTATAATAATTTCTCACATTATTTTCTGTAAAAATATTTTGTTAGACTTTCTTATAATTGTATTAGAAGATCAATATTTTTTGGCTTTACACAATAAATTTTTAAAATCACTATTATATTTAATTTCATTTTTATTTCCAGCGTTCCTTCTGATCTTCTTTGCCGTAGCACAATTTTCGTGGGCAAACGTGATGAGCTTTGAAATTTGGTGTACTTTTGGGTGAGTGCTATTATTTCTTTTATTTTTTTTTAAGTAAAAACTTCTTTGGGCGTGTTATGCAAAATTTGGTAGGGAGCAAACTTATCGTTTTGCTTTACTTGACGGCAGCGACAGATAGGTGACGTCATGGCTTCTTCTCCTTCTATCTGCCTGTCAAAAAGTGGCCTTGATTTGACAGCCCTCCGGCGGAGGGAGAAGGAAAAGTAAAACTGCCGCTGGCAAAAAAGTTAAATTTTTCCGCAGTCATTTCAGTACAATTGGCATAAATTATTATTACAATAAGGTACGGGCAGGGACCTTAAGATCCATAAACCCTGAATATCACTATAAAATTATTACAAAAATTAAAGTAATTAGAAAATTAAAAATTACAAGAAAAGATTAATTAGGAAATAGAAAAGCATCCAGTCTGTTCTTAAAAATATTGACAGATGACAGTGTTCTGGGAATGTACGGTGACGGTAGAGTAAATGAGAACGGAGAAAATCTACTTGAAATATGTTTGGAGCGAAATCTTGTGGTAACAAACACAATGTTTAACCATAAAAGGATCCACTTGTACACAAGACAAGAAGGACACCAGAGAAGTATAATTGATTTTGTAATTGTGGATAAAAGATTGAAAAAGAAAGTAATGGACACTCGGGCATACCGCGGTGCAGGTATTGACACAGACCACTTCTTAGTAATGAGCCGAATATGAGGTCTCTTTAAGCGGTGGCGCCATCGTGTGCAGGAATCAAGTAGTGTACTAGAGCGTATAAAAGTTAAGAATTTGCAAAAAGAAGGTATAAAACAGGAGTTCGTTAGTAAATTGACCGAGAAATTTGACAGTTTAGATGAAGCATGTGAGGTTGAAGAATTGTGGAAGCCATTCAAGAAATGAATCGTGGATATTGCTATAGAAGTATGCGGTGTAAGTAAAAGAAGGAAAGGATGCAAGTTACAGAAAACGTGCGTAGAGGTTCAAAAAGCAGTGTCAGAAAAGAAGAAAGCCTGGCTGGATTGGCTAGCTACAAAAGCCAATTAAAGAACGCAAAAGGCAACGATTGAGGATGTAAACAAGGCAAAGAATGAGTATAAAAGGTTAAAAGGTGTGGCAAAAAAGAAGGAGAGTGATAAAGATAAATTTGATAGAAGGTTATCTGACGATTTCCAAAACATTATTAAACTTTTCTGGAAGTCCATAAGAACAGCCAGAGGTAAAAAAAACTACCTCACAATTGGAAAGAATCAGAAACCAAGATGGTAATATGGTAAAAGGAGAGGAATGCGTATTGAAGAGATGGAAGGAATACTTCGAAAGTTTATTTGAGAAAAAGAATACACAAGTACAGGCCCAATTCGAAGACATGAGTGAAAGTTGATTTGAATGTGAAATTACTACGACAGAAATTGTGGAAGCGTTGAACAGTATGAAATTGGGTAAAGCTGCTGGGTACGATAGGTAACAGTTGAAATGCTGAAGGCTGGAAAAAACGTGGTAGCTAGTCCACTGGACCGCCTTTTTAACCTTTGTTGAAGAAGTGGTAGTGTACCAGACAACTGGTGCAAGGCCGTTATCGTAATATGGGATATGCAAGCAGGATTTAGAAGAGAAAGGAGATGTATGGATCAGGTTTTTTCCTTACGAGGTATAGTCGAAAAATTCTTGGCTAGAAGTCAGAAGGTCTATTGTGCTTTTATAGACTTGGAAAAGGCATATGACAGAGTGGTGAGGAGTGAATTGTGGTCTACATTGTCTATGTATGGGGTGAGTGGTAGTTTATTACGAGCACTGAAATCACTTTATGAGGATTCCACTGCTTTTGTCAGGATAAGCGGAGCTTGCACGGACTGGTTTAACATCGAAAAACGTTTGAGACAGGGATGTGTGGCTTCGCCATGGCTGTTTAACTTATACGTAGACAATTGTTTAAAAGATCTGAAATAGAGTGCGTATGCATTAAAAATGAATGATTTGATTAAATGACTTCTTTACGCCGATGATCAAGTCATATTAGCGTTATCTGAAGAGGATTTGCAGGCGATGGTTAATGTTATGCATGATTCCCTGAAAAACAAAGGGATGAAAATAAATGTGAGCAAAACAAAAGTAATTGTTTTTGAAAGAGAAGAAAGCATGACAAACTGTGGGGTTTCGATTGAGGGAGAAAGAGTGGAACAAGTTAATGAATTTGTGTACTTGGGTTCAAAATTTACTAGAGATGGAAAGTATGACAGTGACATTGAGCGAAGGGTGTTGGCAGGACAACAAATGAATGGGGCACTGCATAGCTTTATGAATTGCCAGAAAGTGTCAAAAAAGGCACGTCTGGCTGTGCTTAGAGGTGTGTTGGTTCCTACACTTATGTATGGTAGTGAATGTTGGGTTTGGCAGAAGAAGCATGAAAATAGGATTAATGCTGCGGAGATGAGTAGTCTGAGAAGTATAGCCGGAGTGACTCGGTTGGATAGAGTTAAGAATAGCGAGATAAGAAAACGCTGTGGTGTAAAAGAAGATGTGGTCACAAAGAAGATAAAGGAATGCTTAGATGGTTTGGACACGTAGAAAGGATGGATGAAGGAAGATTGACGAAACGAATTTATAAGGCGAGTGTAAATGGGAAAATCGGTAGAGGTCGACCTCGGAGAACATATTTTAATCAGATCAACATTGTTTTGAAGAAAGGCCAGGTCAAGAGTACCAACAACCGAAGAACATTTATAAGAGAACTGATGAAAGTAGAGGAAGCAAAAGATGTGTGTATGAACCGTAGCAAGTGGAAGGAAGTGGTCTCTGCCTACCCCTATGGAAAAAAGGCGTGACTTTATGTATGTATGTATGAATCTGAGAATATTTTTGAGTCGTCTGCATAGAAAACTTTATTGCATTGAATATGGAATTGAAGGTCACTTGCGTATATTATAAATAAGAGTAAAGAGAAATAAAAGAGAATATAATTCCTTCTTGTGGAAATCGTTCCAGTATATGACTATGTGTCACGTCTCTCATTTTTTTAATGACCTTTTTTATTGTCCTTTAGATCTATTTTTAATACTTAAATATTTCCTTCGTTAATTGAAAATATAATGTAATAGAAATTAAAATTATTTCCCGTTGCTTAATACCATAACAAACTAATGACGGAATGATTCAATTATAAACAAATAATAAAATGTTAAGTATATGTAAATTATTGTTTAATTTCTTAATTTTTTCTTTAACTATCGAATGATTCTAATGTTCTTGAAATATAATAATAATATTTTTTCACTTTTTTATTTAATTATTTTAAATGGGAATATAAAAGATTAAAGTTCAGTTCTCAAAACTGGTTTTGTTTTATAGCTGTTATTTTGTTTTTTGTTCTAGAAAAACTGCAAGGTTTTGTATAAAAAATAAATTACTTTTTACTTTGGCAAGACAATGATAATTAAAATGTAATTAAGTTATGTCACAATATTCTTTTAAACAACCCAACGATACCTAGAATAAACGCATCAATGCCTGAGGTCGCTATCCGCCATCGCATTATCAGGAAAATCCTACGAAATCTTGACTCTAATGAGTCAGTAGGACCAGATGGAATTCCGACAATTGTCCTGAAGACCTGTGCTCAAGAGCTCACCCCAGTTCTCTGTAGACTCTTCAAGTTATCATACAGCAATGGAGTATTTCCGTCCATGTGGAAAAACGCTAAAGTCCAACCGGTTCCGAAAAAAGGAAAGAAGACTATTCCTGCGAATTATCGTTCTATTGTATTGCTCTCAGTCATATCTAAAGTTATGGAAAAAGCGATTAACATAGAACTCATTAAATATCTGGAGAAATTTGAGATAATCTATGACAAACAATATAAATTTTGACAAATTCGATCTACTGGAGATTTGCTGGCTTATGTCACTCAGCTCTGGACAAACACTATTGAGAAGTTTGGTGAATCCCGTGCAATAGCCTTGGATATATCTAAAGCCTTTGACCGCGTTTGACACCAGGCATTGTTAAGTAAATTATCTGCCTACGTCTTCCCAACCAAACTGCGCCAATGGCTCTTGAGCTTCATGCAAGATCGCTCCTTACATGTGGCAGTTGACGGTATTTCTTCTAATGCGTTTAAAACCAACGCCGGGGTCCCCCAGTGTTCCATCCTGTCCCCAACCTTATTTCTTTAATACATCAACGACCTCTTGAAAACCACCACGAACCCCATTTACAGTTTCGCAGACGATAGCACACTTGTCTCAACTATCACATCCTATCGATCACTTTCGGTGAATGATATAAATAGACTCAGGCAGGAACAGGTTAATTCCATCAATAGAGATCCTGAAGCAATTGTCGAGTGGGGAACCAACAATCTTGTTCAGTTCAACGCCCAAAAAACACAAAGCGCCACGTTTTCCAAGAAAGTGAATTACTCAAATCATTCCATCACAATGTCTGAAAATACCCTTGAATCAAGTCCCTTCATCTCGATAATGAAAGTCACGGTGTCCAATAATATTTCTTGGCATGACCATGTTGCTAACATCGCAAAGTCAGCAAGCCAGAGGCTAGGTTTTCTGTAGAAAGCTAAAAAGTTTTTTACTCCTGATCAACTGTTGACGACGTACAAGGCTCAAATCCGACCTCTACTGGAGTATTGCTTGCATATTTGGGGTTCAGCACCAAGGCATTCTCTTCGTCTTCTAGATTCCATTCAGAAAAGAGCCATTCGCTTGATAAACAGCTCAACTCTCACATATACCCTTCACCCTCTAGAACATAGAAGAAGAGTTGCAGACCAGTCATTGCTCTACAGATATTTCCATGGCAGATGCTCCAGAGAAATAAAAACTCTTGTACCACCATTGGCCACATTCGGCCGAAGAACTCGGCACGCTGATCAGTCTCAAACATTTACTCTCAAGCTTGACACTACAAGGACTAATCTTCATCAAGAATCCTTTTTTACAGGGCTGCTACGGAATGGAACAAGCTTTCAAAATCAGTTTTTTCAGAGAACTATGACCTGCAAAAAGCGGGTCCACAATAATTTTCTTTCTACAATCCCTTCCCCTTCTAATACTCGCAGTGCGGGATGTCCGCGGCCCACACGATAGGTCTACCCTTTTTGCGACTATTTTCATTAAAAAAAAAAAGCTCTTGAACAAGACTTGTCTCGTTTTGTCCAGTTTTAACGTTAAAGAAAGAAACCTCGTACAATCATCGCGTCGAAAAACACCTGGTATAAAAACCAAGCTGCGCGTTAATTTAAAATTCTTAATTCCGCAAAATTCCTGGCTCAAATCCCATTAAATATAAACACAGGTGTATTGCAGAATCCCGTTCAGCAATTTTTATGTGACACAAGAGGTTTTTGAAAGACCGAAATCATCAGTGGAAGACGATGAGGGTGAGAGTTCCTTTTTTCAAAAAATGACGACATTTGAAAAAAATTGAAATTTTTTTTAGAAAGGATTGAATCACATAAACAGCAAAGTGTTAAAACTTCTAGACAATCATGACCTAGTCCGCAGGCTTAAACGCATCAAACCTTCTGAACTTGTGTGAAAAGAGACGGTTAAGCTTAGTTCAGTAAATCTTCGCCACAACAGTGTAGTGGGTATAAATATTAATTTCTTAGGTGGACCATTGGGAATACCATGATGGTTAATTGCAAGATTAGGTACACTGTCTCTATAAAAAAAATGTTTGTGCGAAGATGGTTCCACAAAACCTTTTTCATGATCAAAAAAGTGCCCGTCAATAAATTTTCCAAATTATTCTTGGCAAGTTTGCCACGTCTTTTTTTTTGGTTCTCTAAAGAGTACTCTGCTAGTGGTCTCTCTACTGGCAAATTATGCCCGAGCTCAGCCGTAGAGGGAAGAAGAAAAAAAATCTAAAATGAGCCGCGCCACCGACTTAAGACGGTACAAGCCGGAAACCCCTAGGTCTTGTAGGCACCAGCAGAGCCACGCGAAAAACAACAAACAATTATGGTGAACTAGATAAATAAAACTATATTTACAATTACTGCAATATGTTAATTAAGTAAAAATGATGTTCTGATTTTTTACAATAAATTCTGTATTTTCGTAAAGTGGTTTAAACGAATTTAATACACTTTCTTAAAATAATATTTAAATTAATTATAACAATCTTTCAGACAGTAATAAAAACCTAATGAGGTACAAAAGAGAATTAAAATAAAAAAAAAACTACAAAAAGAAAATGTTCACAATATTTAAAATTTCGAAAATAATTGGTTTTATATAGAATTCCTGATAGCAAAAGATTAACAAAAAAAAGAAATACAAAATAAATGGACTTGCAACAAGAATAATAGTTAAAACCCTCACAATAACCACATAAATTATATTCAGTAATATATATAAATTCACATTCAACTTGGAGCCGGTACAAATTTAACGAAAAATAATTTGGTTACTTTTAAACTATTGAAAACTTCATTGGGACGTCACTGGGAGCAGATACAAGTTTAATGAAAATAACTTGTTACTTTTAAATTATTGAAAACACTTAGATCAAGCACATAATAACTGATAAGTTGATAAAATTAAATTCAATACCATGTAACCAATTGAAAACTCGTCGATGTGGATGGAACGGCACGTGGTACTTCACGATGGCTTCACTTCATTAAATCCCACACGTGGTGATCTTAACTCGACCCCAATAACCGAAAATATTCACCACATAGGCACGACAGAATGGCCAAGTTAAGAATTAAATGGTTTATCTTCCTAATCCAATAAAGATGGCCCCAAATACAGCCAGATAGGAAAGAAAAAAACCGTAGAAGTTCCGCTCACGCCAAAGACTCTCAACCGACTTCCACCACTGACACCAAACGACTCCTCATCACTCCTCGCTCCCAGACCGGATATCAGAAAATCACCCGGGACACGCGTCAGCCAACCTTTTCACGTCTAAATTCCTAGCTCATGATCGCGTTCGTCTGCATTAATTGCCAGCCCAAGCAAACCAACAATAATATATCTGACAACACACGACAATCGAGGCCAATAATCAAGGCGAAGTCTAATAAGAGAGACAAAAATGTCACAGCTATTAATAATCGAATTCTATCACTACTATATAGGCAACACTATATACAACGAACTCAAATGCAGTATGCAAAGCTAATAACGAACGCCAGACTATCATAATAATAAAACGGCAGATGGGAGAAAAAAACATAGGCACGTGACAAGTTAAAAACGGATTTACTGAAAAATTTTATCACTTGCAATAACAACATGATCCAGAAACCAAGAGATAATTCATGCAATGGAAGTCACGTTAAGCAAATCGAAAATAATTGCGATGCCAATAAATTTTTTTTTTGACCTGAGGGGCATAATTCACTTTAAATGGATTTTTAAGAGGCAAAATGGCATTTAAACTTACTATTTGGAAGTTTTAAGAAGACTAGGTACTAGAACGTACAAAAATTAGATCCTTTATCAGGATATCAGATTTGATTTGAAACAAATGCATTAAAAGGACGAATTAAAGAACCTAGTAACATGAAGAAAAGTATTCGGAGGCAAAAACACAAGGAAATAAGATTCAAGGAAGTCAACAGCAAGAAAGCAAAACGGCACAAGAAGATAATAATTCGGAAAAGGCGATAGAAAACAAAGAAGGGCAATCTTGTACAGATGATGGTGTTGTCACCGTTACCAGAGTCGGTAGAGGAGTAAAGAAACCGCAACGCTTCAAATGTAATTAATTAAATTTTGTTGATTTTATATATATATATATATATATATATATATATATATATATATATATATATATATATATATATAATCCAGGATATCTACAGCTGTCGCTGCCTTCCTGCTTTCAGCCCTTGTCTCCAGTTGTCCTTGTCCTGCCAGTCTCCGTCCTGCAGGTTTCTTAATTCCATCGCCTCATCCACTTCGTCTCTCCATGATCGCCTTGGTCGACCTCTCTTTCGTCTGCCTAATGGACTCCACTCAGTTACCCGGTGTATCCAGCGATCCTCCGGAGTTCTTCTAACATGTCCGTACCACGTTAGTTTCTTTTCCTCTATGTGTTCTAGTATGTCTTTTTTTACCTCCATTCTTCTCCTGATCTCCTCATTTCTTATTCGATCTAATCTGTTCACTCCACAACTCCTTCTCCAAAAGTCCATTTCTGTGGCTACAATCTTCCCTTTGTTTTTTTTTGTTGATCACCCACATTTCAGCTCCGTAAGTCATTATGCTGCGAACTATTGAATTGAATATTCTTGTTTTATTAGTCTTGGTTATGTGGCGATCCCATAATATTGGGTTTAATTGATTAATACATGCCCTAGTTTGACCTAGTCTATTTTTTATTTCTTCCTCTGTTGTTCCACTTTTTGATATTATAAACCCTAGGTACTTAAATTTGTCTGTTCCTGAGATCTGTCGGTTATCATCTATTTCTAGGTGATATATCCTGTCTTGTGCCGTTGACATATATTGGGTCTTTTCGAGGTTGATTTCCACTCCATTTTTCCCATATTCCTCCTCTAGTTTCCGCATCATAAAACCTAAATCCTCCTCATCTTGAGCTATGATTACTTGATCATCGGCAAAGCTTAGAGTATACAGATGATCATTTCTAATTGGTATTCCCATTCCTGCACATTTTCTCTTCCATGGTCTTAGTGTCTGTTGTAGAAATATTTTGAATAGTGTGGGTGATGTTGAGCATCCTTGGAGGAGACCCTTAGTTGTTTTGAAGGCATTTGATAGTTTATTTCCCTCTTTAATCCATACGGTATTTTTTTTGTACATATTTTGGACTGTTCTGATAATTCTCTGCGTTATACCCATTTCTAACATGGCTTCCCAGATTTTAGACCGAGGGACAGAATCATAGGCCTTTCGGATATCCACAAATGCAAAATGTACCTCTCTGTTCTTGGATTTTATAACATTAACAAATTGTAACGGGGGGAGGAGGATGTTGTAAATGGGATTCTTGTTATTGTTTAAAAATGTTTATTTTTTGTTATTTATACAGTTTCTTAATTTATATAATAATATAATATAATTTTAAAGTCAGATTTTTACTTTTTAAAAAGGAAAGAATAAAAATTTTATTTCAAGCAAACACAAAGCTATGTATTTCTACACTATTCACTATTTAGTAAATATTGGCGTACTTACACTTTACAAGGAAAAAGTTTCGCAGCAGGACTGTAAAAACTAACGAGGTATTAGTTTACTCAGAATAATCGGCAAACTGTATGCAAAAATATTGATAATAAGAGTAACAAATAAAACCAAAAAAATAATATGGGATGTGCAAGCAGGATTTAAAAGAGGAACAAGATGTATGGATCAGGTCTTTTCATTACGAGGTATAGTCAAAATATTCTTGGCTAGAAGTCAGAAGGTCTATTGCTTTTTTATAGACATGAAAAAAGTCTATGACAGAGTGGTGAGGAGTGAATTGTGGTCTACACTGTCTATGTATGGGGTGAGTGGTAGTTTAATACGAGCACTGAAATCACTTTACGAGGATTACACTGCTTGTGTCAGAATAAAAGAAGCTTGCACGGACTGGTTTAACATCTAAAAAGGTGTGAGACAGGGATGTGTGGCTTCGCCATGACTGTTAAACTTATACATAGAAGATTGTTTAAAAGATTTAAAAGAGAGTGCGTATGGATTGAAAATGAATGATTTGATCGTCAAATGCCTTCTTTACGCCGATGATTAAGTCATATTAGCGTCATCTGAAGAGGGGTTGCAGGCGATGGTTAATGTTATGCATGATGCCCTGAAAATAAAAGGGATGAAAATAAATGTAAGCAAAACGAAAGTAATGGTTTTTGAAAGAGAAGAAAGCATGACAAACTGTAAAGTTTCGACTGAGGGAGAAAAAGTGAAACAAGTAAATAAATTTGTGTACTTGGGTTTAAAGTTTACGAGAAAAGGAAAGTATGACAGTGACATTGAGCGAAGGGTGTTGGCAGGAAAACAAATGAATGGGGCACTGCATAGCTTTATGAATAGCCAGAAAGTGTCAAAAAAGACACGTCTGGCTGTGCATAGAGGTGTGTTGGTTTCTACACTTATGTATGGTAGTGAATGTTGGGTTTGGCAGAAAAAGCATGAAAATAGGATTAAAGCTGCGGAAATGAGTAGTCTGAGAAGTATAGCCGGAGTGACTCGGTTGGATAAAGTAGAGAATAGTGAGATAAGAGAACGCTGTGGTGTAAAAGAAGATGTAGTTACAAAGATAGATAAAGGAATACTTAGATGGTTTGGACAAATTTGCAATATTTACAGTATTCTTGTATGTTACGAATAATTATTAAATGACTGAAATAAAGTGCATGCATACAAATGCACAAAATGTTGCAACATGTATTTTTGATTGGTTTATAAGCATATCGATACCTAAAAAGAAGTACCTATGTTTAAAATATAATACCTATTTAAATTTTTTGTTTGTTTCAGTACAACAAAATTATACTTGGGAGCTAATTACAAAGAAATAGAATTGAGAAAATTTCTTCTTTACAGCCTGTACGGATGGGGTTTGCCTTTAATACTGACTTTAATAACATTTTTATTCTTCGAATTTAAAGTTCTTCCATACGCCATTCAACCGTTTCTTGGAGAAAACAAATGCTTCTTTGAACCCAGTAAGTACATACAGATAAAATCACAACGATTGTATGAAAATATTTTGTAATCAAGCGTAGAGAATAATTAATTATGTATTGTTGATATGATGTATACTAGTCTAATCTATCTCCTCATGCAATTACAAGCACAGTATGTTGTTACTTTATTTAATTAAAGGTCCTTCCTCTTTTTGGCAACAAAATAATACGGTTAGGCATATGGTTATTTTGTTTTACTCATCGGAAATCAACACATTTTAATTATAAAACAATTAAAGCGACCGCGGTTTGTTTATATGTAAATTAATTTGTACGGTGTTAACATTTTTTGTGCGTTAGTCAACTTTTAACGGTAATAAGAAGTGTTATTTTTAAGAAAAAACAGCTGAAAATGGGTATAACGTAAATAAAAGCACACAAATTCTTTTGAGAAGTACAGTTACAAATAAAATAATCAATATTTAGGATGCGGTATGAAGATCTAAAACAGTTTAAGAAAAAGACAACCATTGGAAAGGTCTGTTTAATCATTTTTATTACTTTAATTACTAGTGACAGGTGTGATAAAATATTCTATAAACATTTTATGTTAATTAAGTACTAATTTTTTTAAAGGAAACAATATTTAAACATTTATATTTTCTCTGAAAAATTTGCATTTGATAATTACTAAAAAGTCTGTTAAATCGCATTACTCTTATTTTTAAATGTTATAAAACTTACTGGTGACAGTTACATAAAATCTTTTTTATAAACATAGCAGCAATTACTTTTATTTTTATACAAAAGAAGTTAGTCTAACAGACTTGTCTCTGGTAAAATTAAATCTGATGACTTATAAATCTCTTATAATACTAGGTATTATACTTCTCTTTAAATGTTAAAAAATATTATCTACTAGTAAAATTTTCACAAAATTTCGTCTCCGTCAACAAACATATGCTCTGAGACATCTCTTACTTTACTGCCCTAGGTGTGAAATATACTTTTATTTTTTTTTTGAAAAAGATTTAAACTTTAGAACTGACTCTGGCAAAATTGCATTCGATGATTGAAAAGTCTGTTAAATTACTTTAATTACTAGTGACTGTGTCATAAAATATTCTGTTAACATTTTATGTTAATTAAGTACTATAATTTGTTTAAAGAAAACAATATTGTTAAGATTTTTAGTTCTTCCGTGGGTTCGGCGATTAAAACTCTCGATACAGAACATACATTTGCTCTGAAAAATTTACATTTGATAATAACTGTCTGTTAAATCGCATTATTATTGTTTTTAAATGTAATAAAACTTACTGATAACAGTTTTATAAAATCTTTTGTTAAAACATAACATAAGGTAGGTAAATACCTTAATTTTTTTATACAATAAGATTTTAAATTGAAAAAAACTGTATCAACTTGAAGGTAACCTATTAAGTATTAAAAAAACCAATGAAAAGTCATTTTTATTCTTTTCTTTGAATATAATATTTATAACGATTAATGACGATTTTAAAAAATATATAACAGTAATAACCTTCTTTTACTCTTCAAGTATAAAAAAAAATGTATTTACGTAATCAGATGATTTTAAAATAATTATGAGTTATTGAAATTAATTGGGAAAATCCCAAAGCATTCAATGTTATTCTCCTTTTAAAATACAAATAAAAACATAATAAATAAGCAAAAATATTCTGAATTTTGTTTTAATGTCTTATAACATCAATATTACACTTCATAAAAGGGACATATTTAAGCAATCATATTTCTAAAAGAAAAGTAGTAATAAAATTGTGCTGCTATGAAAATACCTATGTTAGTATCAAAATTAAGTCAACTTAACATTTTTTCCCATTTTTTACTTAGTAGGAAAGATTAATCATGATGTTAAAAATCAATTAGGAATGAAACGCACACTTTTTCACAAAAGTAGCGCCACTTCCAGTGCCGATTGAAATCAATTTGGGTACCAGTGGTGTAACCTTAATAGTTTTTATATCAGAAAATTTATTGGCATGGAAAGTTAATAAAAAAAAAAATAAATGGATACTTTCAAGATCCCTTTTTTTTGTTGAGGTGAAGAAAATCTTTTATGGAAAAGTTATGAGCCTGAAAGCTGAAGGTCTACTGTTAGTCTTTACTGACTGTTTCAGTGCTACTCACTAAAAACTTCACCCCTGAGTAGGTCTGTTTGATTGTTAGGCCATTAGGCCTGTTGGCCCATTGTATCTTGCCTTTTTGATTTTGTCATTGTACCAATGCAGTACTTTCGTACCTTGTACAAGTTTGCAAAAGTTCTTTACTAGGTGGGAACAATATAGTGTTGGGTCGCCGGATGGCTGCCCGAAAATTGCCTGTCGTTTGCGATCCAGTGCCTCGCACAGTCTGAAGCTCAAGTCTCCATTATACAGTCCCTCTTTGTTAAGGTGCTCCTTCACTGGTGCGTGACCAGTTAGGAGCCCCGTAGTGATTCTTAGCTAATTTCTGTTCATTGTTAACATATCTGCCGTTCTTTTGTGGCACGGTCCTTTGGTGTATTCTTTTCCGTGTTTGCTTCCTGAAAATACCAAAGTATTCAATGTTATTCTTCTTTTAAAATGCAAGGTCAGATCTCCATTATACAGTCCCAATTTTTTAAGGAGTTCCTTCACTCGTGCGTGACCAGTCAGGAGCCCCGTTGTAATTCTTAGCTGATTTCTGTTCATGTTAACAGGTCTGCCGTTTATTGTGGTGTATTTTTTTCCGAGTTTGTTTTGTGAAAATACCAAAGTATTTAATGTTATTCTTTTTTTAAAATGCAAGATCAGGTCTTCATTATACAGTCCCATTTTTTTAAGGTGCTTTTTCACTGGTGCGTGACCAGTCAGGAGCCCCTTAGTGATTCTTAACTGATTTTTGTTCATTGTTAAGAGGTAAGTAAACTTAATTAATTTAAACTATTACAACCTAAATATTATTATTACCCGCCATAAATTCCGTGCGTACTTTATTGTAATCATCAAGAAGAGCTGTTCGGCATTGTCGTGTGTTGTTTTAGTTCCTATCCTACACCGAACAATTTTGCTTTTTGGTGTGTCTTTCAATATTAATTCATTTCTTATGTTTTTACACTAGGTTTGACAAAAGTCAATCACACTTCATTTGTCTATACTTCCGTCGTTCGTAGCAATTATTTAATATTAAAAAAATTTCATTTATATTTTGTAGATGTTTTACAACAATGTTATAAATGTTTTTTAAAAATATGAAAGTAATCACTGTTATTCTTTTTTTAAAAATAAACGAAAAAATTATATACAATTGTTCATTATTTTTTAAATGATATTTTTTTAGTAACATATTTCCATTATTTTTATTTTTTATTGCAGAACCAGGAAACTACGCTAAATTCCTATTTTTGAACATTCCATTACTGATTATTCAGCTGATTAACATGACGTTATTTTATAAAACTGTGACGTACTGCATAAAAGTTCAAAATGAAATTAATAAAATCGACGATGGAAGCATGATAAATTCATCGAAGAAGTTTCATAAGGACAGAGAAAGGTATAATCGGTAAATAACACTTATTAAATTATTAAATTAAAAAAAACTCACAAAAAAAAAGTTCAAATAAACTACGAGATAATAGTTGTTTTAGAAAAGTCACAAATAATGGAATCATCAAATTTTTTAAACAACATTTCGGAATATATACCGAACTAAAGAGAAATCACTTTCAGTAGATTGAATGTATTAATTATTATTAACTAATGGATGTCCCAAATTGTATGCAATATTGTAATTTGTGTGGTAAAAAGTTAACAACAAAAAAAGGCCAGCGTGTGTCAGCTGACATTTAAGGGTTATTAAAAATGAAGGTGCTGTACAAAAGAACAATGCTTTTTCATTGTCAAGTATCTATAATTAAAGGTTTAGCAGCTACAGTTCGCAATTTTTACAAAATATGGTCAACATATTGACTTAACTTCAAAAACTGCAGAGAGATTTATTTAAAAGATTCGGGAGACTGGATCTGTTAGTGATCTTATGCTCTATGGGCGTCCTTCAACACAAAACAAAGCAGTTCGTGATAGTGTTGCTAAAAGTCCAAGAACTTTAATTCGACACCATGGTCGAGATTTGGGCATTTCGAAAAGCTCTAAATTATAATCTTACAAAAAATTCGAGTCTTTATACTAATAAAGTTTAATTAATTCAAGAACTTAAATCTACTGACCAGAGAAGAGGTTCGACGTTGAAAAACAGATGAAATGAAATCTCACTGGCATAAAGTGCCAGGACAAAGGCAAGCAAAAAGGCTAGTAAGTCTTTCGCCAAGGAATGCTTAACAGCTTCTCGGGTTGCGCAAGAAAGACTTGAAACTGGTGACGGGCTTCCTTACTGGACACTGTCCTCTAAGGTACCACCTGAAAAAGATGGGCAAAACAGAGAGTGATAGTTGCCGCTACTGCGAGAACTTCGCTGAAACTGCAGAACATTTGCTTTGCGAATGCCCAGCGCTTTTCTGCAAGAGGCTTAAGTTTCTGGAAGGGGCCTTCCTAAAGCCCTTCGATGTCAGAAACTTAGCCCCCAGGAAACTGATAAACTTTACTCGAAGTCTAGGAATCCCTGGCCTCGAATAGATTAAGGGTTATGCACAAAAGTGCTTGAGAGGCAGCATGGCCTTCACGACTCACCCTACAATCTACAATCTACTCAATTTCATTGATCTGACTCATTTTGATCTTGATGGCTTTAATAAATGACAAAATTGTCGCATTTTGGGATTCAAAAAATCCACTAGTGATTGTAGAGAAACGAATGCATCCACAACTTTTCATTATTTGGTGCGGATTTTGGGATGGAGCTATCATCTTCGAAAATGCTGCAGTAACAGTTAATGGTGGTCGCTATCGCTAAACGATAATCCAGTTTTTTTGTGCCTATACTTTAAGATATAAATGTGGAAAACATGTAGGGTTATCAAGATGGTACCGCATGCCATACAACTCGAGAAACAAATTAATTTCTGTCTGGATCATTTTCTGGTCATGTAATTTCCCGTTTTGGTGACCAGAATTGGCTATCCAGATTATGTAACTTATCGCCGTTGGACTATTTTTTTTTTGAGTTTTTTTGAATTCTTAGGTTTATGCCAACAGACCCTTGACCATCCACGCCTTAATGGAGAAAATTGAGCGGTGGATCGACGAAATTCATTCACATCTATGGAAAACGGGCATGTAAAATTTCAATAGAAGAGTGCGTATAGGCCAGCAAAGTACTGAAGGTCATTTACCTGATTTGATATTCCATACAATAATTTTATACTATATGAATGCATAAAATACGTACAATTTTTCTCTTAAAACTACCTTTTGCGTTAATTTTAGGAGTCCTTTTGTGCGGGTGTTTTAAAATTCAGTATCAAGATTTTAAGGTCGTATTTTTCAGGTCAAAATAAGACGTTTTTTTAAAAACATGTGTCCGCAAACGCTTCGTTACCTATCTACAGATTTTTTACACGATGAGACATTCACCAACTTTCAAAAAATGTCAAATGCTTTAAAAGAAACCTAAACGTCAAAATGTAAATAGCAGTCAAAGCCCACTATTCTCTTTTTTATTGTTTCGTTGAAAAATTGAATTAAATCTAGCGAATTACAAAAAATGTTTTTAATTTTTTTTTAATAAAGGTCGCGGATGCTTAAAAATTACAAGAAAAAAGAAAATTTATGAACAAAACAAATACTCTATTTCATATTTCAGAATCCACCAGCGGCGCACTACAAAAAAGTTTAACGGGCAAAAAAGGGCTAACCCCTAAAAAAAATATCTCCCAGATTCTTTCAATCACTCGCCATGCTGGATGATGTAAGCCCTAAAACGTAACCTTTATTTAAAATTTTATTTTAATATTTCAAAGTAAAAAAGTAAAAGGGCTATGAAGAAAAAATTAAAAAAATCTTGGAGCTTTAGCGCTTTGTAGATCGGTAACGAAGCGTTTAAGAACACATGTTTATGGACAAGAAAGTCTTATTTTGACCTGAAAAATACGTCCCTAAAATCTTGATACTGAATTTTAAAAACCCTATATACAAAAACAGTTATTTATAACTTTACGTTTCTGGGTTCATCAAATAAGCGACTCACTCAAAAATAACATTGTTTACTGCAATAGCTACTACCTAACAACGGTCTTCTTTAATCTTAAACTGACTCGTGCGGAGATTAACGACCTTTAATATTCTTTCAAACTTTGTCTTATCATGTCATAAGCAAGAGCTATTTTCAAATGTTTATAAAAATTGAAATTTGTTTTTATTTATACATACATACATAAAGTCACGCAGTCAGTAGGCAGAGACTACTTCCTTCCACTTGCTACGGGTCTTACACACATCTTTTGCTTCCTCTACTTTCATCAGTGCTCTCATACATGCTCGTCGGTTGTTGGTACTTTTTACCTGGCCTTTCTTTAAAACAATGTTGATCTGATTTACACCACAACGTTCTTTTATCTCACTATTATTTACTTTATCCAACCAAGTCATTCCGGCTATACTTCTCGACTACTTATCTCCGCAGCATTTATCCTATTTTCATGCTTCTTCTGCCAAACCCAACATTCACTACCATACATAAGTATAGGAACCAACACACCTCTATGCATAGCCTGACGTGCCTTTTTTGACACTTTATGGCTCCTCATAAAGCTATCCAGTGCCCCACTCATTTGTTTCATCTGTTTTTAAAAGAGTATTATTTATAAAGTGCAAAATCCTGGTAGTTCCTAAGTACATACGAACAAACGCACATACATACACACAGACGTCTACTTAAAAACTATTGTATTCGACTCTGGGGACCTTGAAATGTGAAGATATGTCAAAATTCGGGAATCGCAAAATCAGACCCATTACTATAACTTCCCACTAGGAAGTTAAAATTTAAATTTTATCTAATAAAACCAAGTATAGAATTAATTATGAATAAGTTAAATTAAGGATTTACACAGTATTTTTTTTCAGGTTATATCTAATAATCAAACTTTCAATTTTGATGGGAATTTCGTACATTTTTGAAGTAGTAACGGCATTTTTCAATATGAGCGAACTGGGGACAGTTCCCAAATATACTGAAATTGTTTTAGACATGGTTAATGCTTTACAAGGTAAAATAACTTTATCTATTTGTGCGATTTATTACAAAACTTAAGTAAAATAAAAATAATAATTTACGTGCGAAACATTGTAAAAACTGTGTATTGACTTTGTTTCGTCCATACATGATTACGGTTATCGTTTTCCATGTTAATATTAATCAGGTATAATTATTTCGTTATTTGCATTCAATTACATACAAGGTTAACCTTACTTTAATGAGTATCCACATTCTGTTTACAGGAGTATTTATCTTCATTATATTTATTTGTAAGAAGAGGATTCTATTAGCAATCGCACACAAGTTTCCTTTTTTTGGAGTAGTTTACACACCGAATTCATCTTCAGTTCGGACGCATTCTTCGCTTACTTTAAACGGAGTCGCCATGAGCAGCGTAGGAAATCAAAGTAATCACAAATTGGTATAATATTTATATTAAATGTTTTGTTATGTGTTGTTAGTGTCCTATATACGACATGTATTTATTTACTTAATATACTATAGTATACATACATTTTGTATTAATTTATTTTGTTATTCAGAAAACTATAGTTTAAAACAAATTTTCTGCTTACAAATTAAAAGTATGTGTGGTAGACATGTTAACAGTTGGTCATATGTTGGAAATTTATTTACGAATTTATTAATTGAATACTCAACATATGAATACATAAGTTTCAATACATAATAATAATAAAATATTACCCGAGACTTACATAATTCGCAAACTGCACAGTTTTCAGATGGTTGCTGGTTTTCAGTTTTCACTATTTTTCTTTTTACTCTTTAGTTTTTACATGTTTTTCAATGTCACAGATAACAGATGACAACATTCTTTTGTGTCTTGTCATCTGTCAATTTTGGGTAAGTATGTATGTTAGAGTATGATATCGAACTATCGATATTATGGAGATAAGTATCCAGATACGGATCATCACAACACGTAACTTATCTATAGTGAATAAAAAAACTATTTTAAACATGGTGCCGCTTTACAAGAAAAAGGTTCGCAGCAGGACTTTAAAAACTACCGAGTTATTAATTTACTCAGCATAGTCGGCAAACTGTATGCAAAGATATTGATCAAAAGAGTAACGAATGAAACTGAGAAGATAATATGGGATGTGCAAGCAGGATTTAGAAGAGAAAGGAGATGTATGAATCAGGTCTTTTCCTTACGAGGTATAGTCGAAAAATTCTTGGCTAAAAGTCAGAAGATCTATTGCGCTTTTATAAACTTGGAAAAGGCCTATGACAGAGTTGTGAGGAGTGAATTGTGGTCTACATTGTCTATGTATGGGGTGAGTGGTAGTTTAATACGAGCACTGAAATCACTTTACGAGGATTCCACTGCTTGTGTCATGATAAACAGAGCTTGCACGGACTGGTTTAACATCGAAAAAGGTGTAAGACAGGGATGTGTGGCTTCGCCATGGCTGTTTAACTTATACATAGACAATTGTTTAAAAGTTCTAAAAGAGAGTGCGTATGGATTAAAAATGAATGATTTGATTGTCAAATGCCTTCTTTACGCCGATGATCAAGTCATATTAGCGTTATCTGAAGAGGAGTTGCAGGTGATGGTTAATGTTATGCATGATTCCCTGAAAATCCAAGAAGATGAAAATAAATGTAAGCAAAACGAAAGTAATGGTTTTTGAAAGAGAAGAAAGCATGACAAACTGTGGGGTTTCGATTAAGGGAGAAAGAGTGGAATAAGAATTTGTGTACTTGGGTTCAAAATTTACTAGAGATGGAAAGTATGACAGTGACATTGAGCGAAGGGTGTTGGCAGGAAAACAAATGAATGGGGCACTGTATAGCTTTATGAATAGCTAGAAAGTGTAAAAAAGGCACGTCTGGCGGTGCATAGAGGTGTGTTGGTTACTACACTTATGTATGGTAGTAAATGTTGGGTTTGGCAAAAGAAGCATGAAAAGAGGATTAATGCTGTAAAGATGAGTAGTCTGAGAAGTATAGCCGGAGTAACTCGGTTGGATAAAGTTAAGAATAGTGAGATAAGAAAAAGCTGTGGAGTAAAAGAAGATGTGGTCACAAAGATAAAGGAATGCTTAGATGGTTTGGACACGTAGAAAGGATGGATGAAGGAAGATTGACGAAACAAATTTATGAGGCGAGTGTGAATGGACAAGTCGGCAGAGGTCGACCTCGGAGAACATATCTCGATCAGATCAACATTGTTTTGAAGAAAGGCCAGGTCAAGAGTACCAACAACCGACGAGCATGTATGAGAGCACTGATGAAAGTAGAGGAAGCAAAAGATGTGTGTACGAACCGTAGCAAGTGGAAGGAAGTGGTCTCTGCCTACCCCTAAGGGAAAAAGGCGTGACTTTATGTATGTATGTACTACATGTAAATTAAAAGTGCTAATGTTGCAGTGAGTAAATATAATGCCAGATCCAGTGCTATTATTTATTGTAGCTTCTTTTTTTGGGTGATCAATGAGGCATTTGTTGTAATTGTTTAGGTTTACTGCGCACGTTGTATTATTGGCCAATTCTGTAGGCTTTGCTAAAGATGCTAGCATTTTATTTGCTATTGAAATTTTTTATTTTATATAAAATCTTCTATATATGTATCGGCTACAATACTAGAGCGCCATCCGCCATGTCGCTTGATGGTTGTAATATCGGCTCCTGAGTCGGCTAACAAGGTTGCGGAAAAGCGCCTAAAGTAGTGTCCTGTATAGGTTTCTGGATAAGGCAATTTAAGATAAGTTACTATTTCTTTTG
This sequence comes from Agelastica alni, assembly GCA_950111635.1. Lineage (NCBI taxonomy): Eukaryota > Metazoa > Arthropoda > Insecta > Coleoptera > Chrysomelidae > Agelastica > Agelastica alni. The sequence goes on along the minus strand of OX467710.1, from coordinate 82,112,196 downwards.
GTACATTTCTTTTTTTGTTGACGCCAACCACAAGCTCGAAGTGAGTTTGTGAAATTTAAGAGCGTTCTCACTAACGCAGACTTTGACTTGAACCTCAGAGTGAGATTTATAAAGTGTTACATCTGGTCAGTACTTTTATATGAAATGGAGGGATGGACCATGAAAGTGACCACAATGAACAAACTGGAAGCCTTTGAAATTATACTTAAAATTCCATGGATGGCACGAGAAACAAATGAGAACGTTCTTAGAAGGATGAAGAAAGACAGAGAACTACTAACGACAATCAAAAAAAGAAAAACATCGTATCTAGGACACATAATGCGTAACACAAAATACCAATTATTACAGCTAATTATCTAAGGAAGGTACGAAGGTACGAAGGTAAGGGAAGAATGGGAAGGAAAAAGATGTCATGGTTACACAATATAAGACAATGGACCGGACTGAGAACGATAGATGACCTAATACATTTATTAAGAGACCGGAATGAAATGGAAAATGTGGTCGCAAACATTTAGTAATGGATACGCATGAGCAGAAGAAGAAGAACCACTTGATTAACACATTTTTCTTTGACGTAGGTACTTCACAAAAAATCTTCGACAAGTGGTAACTGCCGGTCGTAACGCACAGTATCTGCGGCATATGTTACTGTAGTTTGGACTTGATATTATGAAAGTTCTCTGAGTATGAGTATTGGAATCAGAAATTCTTATAATAATAATCGAATCCTTGTGATCATCATCGATCAATATTTTTACCAACTCATCTCTTCAACAAGCTCCACAAACGCCCATTATTAAAATGATTTAAAAATATGCCCAAAATTATTTCAATTAATCCATTTATATTAATTTAAATTACCATCGCTAGCAGATATCTATTATCTCGTGCTTCTTGTATAAATCCTTTAATTTCAATTTCTTCTTTCGTTAAAATTCTCGATTTCTTTGGACAATATCCAACTGATTGGTTTTTTAAATATGGTATTAGTTTTGGAAATATTGTGATATATACATAATCTTTGACATTTAACGTACTTATTAGCATAGAATATACTGACCATAAAGTTGAATGCTTTACTTTTTCAATTTTATGTTCAAAGTATGCCAATAACGCAGATTCGGACACTTTCTAAATGCCCTTGGAAATGCACCACTCTTTTAATTGGGTATTAGCAACTTCGTACTGTCTTGATGATTTCTGAGAGATTAATTGTAAAACCGCACTTTGTACCGCTTCCAATACTTCTTTTGGTAATAGTCATTATCATTTTCAGAGCCCATTTCTAATTAAACACTTTAGAACAATGACTTTATAGCTGTGACAGTGTGACACGTTACGAAAGTCATGCAAATACCACCTACTAGATCGTCTTAGTTCAAACACATAATATCAGTTAACAATGAAAAATACTTAAATATTTTTTTTATTCTCATATTAGTTTTAATGCAGTTTTTGAAAAAGTATTCTTTGCCTCTCGAATGCAAAATGCTTTTGCGTTATCGAATAGTTATTTTGCCTCGCTGAAACTAGGCAAAATAACTCCCATTCTTGAACAGAAAAGTATCATTTCGCATTCTAGATAAAAAAATAATTATTAAAGAAGAATACATTTTTTACAATTTAAGAACAAGCGAAGTTCTGTAGGTCAAATAGTTTCCGAGAAACATCACTTTTTTTCCAAAAAATGACATCTGAATATTTCTACTAAATGTTAGGTAAAATCCCACGAAGAAAATAACTAATACGGTTGAAGTTGTAGTGTGTAGTGTAGTGTAAAGGGAGGACAGCTGACTGTATACGGGAGAAATAATCGTGGACTTCTTTCTTACTGTTAAAGCGAATTTAATGAATCATTACGAGTAGAAATGTTTAATCGTGATTGTGTTATTTGTGCTAAAGTATTGGGAGATGAGGCTCCTACAACCTAAGTAACAAATGGTTTGAGATCTTTGGCCGAAGTAAGTAAGAAGTGAAAGCACTATTAAAGACTACTTCATTTAAAAGTATGGCAAAGACAGTCAAATAACTGACAAGAAACCTCCCACTGTATTTTTCTAGCACAATAAGTACAAAAGTTTAATACATACCTAGTACGAAAAAAAGTCACTGCCTGTTGAAAGAAAAGACATCGCGTTTCGATTTGTGGGAACAGCTGGTACAATAATAATTATTAAGGACAAAAGGTCACAATTGTACAGCATTACTGAATCACTGATGCTGTTGTACTAAGTAAAAAGCGTGGAGATATGGCCAAATAAGTCGACTGTCATCGCCATTAAATGTTATGTAGATATCTCACCCTTTTTTGGGTTTTTTTGTTACTTATGCTCCAGAAGTAGAACCGCAGCCAGTGCCTTTTGAACCCAAGCGCCATCAAAAGTAACTTGCTCTTTACAAAGTATTTGTAAAAAATTATGAACAAAGTAATCATTTTCTCACTACTATTATAGTCTTATTATAAAACGAAGATTGTAGATTGTAAGGGGGGTCATGAAGGCTATGCTGCCTCTCAAGCACTTCAATCTATCAGATCTTTTGTGCATAACCCTTAATCTACTCGAGGCCTGGGATTCCGAGACTTCTCGCAAAGTTTATCAGTTTCCTGTAAGCTAAGTTCCTGACATCGGAGAGCATTAAGAAGGCCCATTCCAGAAACTTGAGTTTTTTGCAGAAAAGCGCTGGGCATTCGCAAAGCAAATGTTCTGCAGTTTCACCGAAGTTCTCGCAGTAGCGGCAACTATCACTCTCTGTTTTGCCAATCTTTTTAAAGTGATACCTCAGAGGGCAGTGTCTAGTGAGGAGTCCCGTCACCAGTTTCAAATCTTGTTCAACTCGAGAAGCTGTTTAACTTTCCTTGGCAAAAGGCTTACTAGCCTTTTCGCTTGTCTTTGTTCTTGCACTTTATGCCAGTAAGATCTTATTTTATTTGTTTCCCAGCGTCGAACCTCTTCCTTATAAAACGTAGCTTTTATGTATTTAAAAAAGTTCGAATTTTTAAGTCATGGAAAGGGTTTAAATCGAATTATTCCAAAATGAAAGCTTCTCATTTTTTTAATGTTTATTGGACTTTGAAAAGCTGGAGGGATGTGCATTTAAACCACTCTCTTAGATTCTTCAGCCAGGATTTACGTCTTCTTCCCACCGATCTCCTTCCTGCAATCTTGCCCTCCATTATCAGTCATAGTATACTGAATCTCTCTCCACTCATAATGTGACGAGATATTACAGTTTTCTGGCTTTAATCAAGTTCTTCAATTCTCTTTCTCTTTCTACTAGACGTAGAACCTCTTTATTGGTAATCTTTTTTAACCACGATATTTTAAGTACACGCCGGAAGATCCACATTTTAAATGCCTGGAACTTTTTCATTGTGGCTTTGTTGATCATCCATGATTCTAGTCCATATAAAAGCACTGGGATTACATAACATTTAACCATTATCAGACGTAGTTGAAGGTTTAAGTGTGGGTTAGTAAATAGTTCTTTCATTTTAAAGAAAACATTTCTAGCCTTTATGATTCTGACTTTGATTTCTTGAGTCTGATCATGCCTATCGATGATCCACGTGCCGAGATATTGCTTTTTTTTTATGAAAATAGTCGCAAAAAGGGTAAACCCCTATCGTGTGGCACTGCGACTATTAGAAGGAAAAGGGATTATAAAAAGGAAATGATTGTGGACACGCTTTTTAAAAAGTTGCAGGTCATAGTTCTCTAAAAAAACTGTTTTTGGAAGCTTATTTCATTCCGTAGCAGCCCTGTAAAAGAAGGATTCATTGATGAAGATTGGTCCTTGTAGTGTCAAGCTTGAGAGTAAATGTGTGAGACTGATCAGCGTGCCGAGTTCTTCGGCCGAATGTGGCTATTGGTGGTACAAGAGTTTTTATTTCTCTGGAGCATCTGCCATGGAAATATCTGTAGAGCAATGACTGGTCTGCAACTCTTCTTCTATGTTCTAGAGGGTGAAGGGTATCTGTGAGATTTGAGCTGTTTATCAAGCGAATGGCTCTTTTCTGAATGGAATCTAGAAGACGAAGAGAATGCCTTGGTGCTGAACCCCAAATATGCGAGCAATACTCCAGTAGAGGTCGGATTTGAGCCTTGTACGTCGTCAACAGTTGATCAGGAGTAAAAAACTTTCTGGCTTTCCACAAAAAACCTAGCCTCTGGCTTTCCGACTTTGCGATGTTAGCAACATGGTCATACCAAGACATATTATTGGACACCGTGACTCCCAAAATCGAGATGAAGATACTTGGTTCAAGGGTATTTCCGGACATTGTGATGGGATGATTTGAGGAATTCACTTTCTGGAAAAACGTGGCACTTTGTGTTTTTTGGGCGTTGAACTGAACAAGATTGTTGTTTCCCCACTCGACAATTGCTTCAGGATCTCTATTGATGAAATTAACCTGTTCCTGCCTGAGTCTATTTATATCATTCACCAAAAGTGATCGATAGGATGTGATAGTTGGGACAAGTGTGCTATCGTCTGCGAAACTGTAAATGGGGTTCGTGGTGGTTTTCAAGAGGTCGTTGATGTGTTAAAGAAATAAGGTTGGGGACAGGATGGAACACTGGGGGACCCCAGCGTTGGTTTTAAACGCATTAGAAGAAATACCGTCAACTGCCACATGTAAGGAGCGATCTTGCATGAAGCTCAAGAGCCATTGGCGCAGTTTGGTTGGGAAGACGTAGGCAGATAATTTACTTAACAATGCCTGGTGTCAAACGCGGTCAAAGGCTTTAGATATATCCAAGGCTATTGCACGGGATTCACCAAACTTATCAATAGTGTTTGTCCAGAGCTGAGTGACATAAGCCAGCAAATCTGCAGTAGATCGAATTTGTCAAAATTTATATTGTTTGTCATAGATTATCTCAAATTTCTCTAGATATTTGATGAGTTCTATGTTAATCGCTTTTTCCATAACTTTAGATATGACTGAGAGCAATGCAATAGAACGATAATTCGCAGGAATAGTCTTCTTTTCTTTTTTCAGAACCGGTTGGACTTTAGCGTTTTTCCACATGGACGGAAATACTCCTTTGCTGTATGATAACTTGAAGAGTCTACAGAGAACTGGGGTGAGCTCTTGAGCACAGGTCTTCAGGACAATTGTCGGAATTCCATCTGGTTCTACTGCCTCATTAGAGTTAAGATTTCGTAGGATTTTACTGATAGTGCGATGGCGGATAGCGACCTCAGGCATTGATGCGTTTATTCTAGGTATCGTTGGTGGTTGTTTCCCATTGGTATCGAGAGTTGAGTTAGAGCTGAACATTTCGGCTAGCAGATCCGCTTTTTCTTTGGAAAATACGGCTGTTGTGCCGTCGGACCTCTCGAGTGGTGGTAAAGAAGAAGTTGTGAAATTCTTATTTATGGCTTTAGCCAAAGACCAGAAGGTCTTTGATCCAGGAGGGGCATTGACAAGCTTGTTGCATATTCTCATCTCGTAGGATTTTTTGGCAAGATTGATCGTTTTTTTGCAGGCGTTCCTCGCGTGGATAAAGGCTTCTCGGTTGGCAACTGTCGGGACTTCGCACCAGAGTCAATGTGCTTGATTTTTATCACGCACCGCATGGTTACATTCTTGGTTGAACCAGGGTTTGGGGTTGAAGATCCGTCTTGTACCATGAGGAATGTATGAGTACATACCTAGCCTTATGATTTCGGTTACAAATTCTGCACATGTTGATGGGTCTTGTGAGCGAAAGCAGACATCTTTCCATGGAAATGATAGGTAAAAGTCCCTCAGTTCATTCCATTTGGCTGATCTATAATGCCAGACAATAGAGGTACCAGGCGTGATTTTGGGCGAAGTTGTTTGTTTGGACGTGGCTGAGATGAGTTTATGATCAGATTTACCGAGCGGAGCGGTTATAGAGACTCGGTACTGGTCGGGATGTGTCGTGAAGAAGAGATCGAAAATGTTGGTTTGGTAATTGGGGTTATCGGGTATGCGGGTAGATTCTTCAACTAGCTGGGTCACGATGTGGCTTATTGCAAAGTTCTCAGCTTCTAGACCGGCGTTGTCGGTGCGGTTGGATCTCAGCCAGTTTGCGTTGTGAACATTGAAATCACCCAAAAATATAACCTCTGTGTTGAGATCGTTAGTTTGCAACAGCTCCAGCGTGTCGGAAAGATTTTAAAAAAGGTTGACGTAAGGAGGTTTCGTAGGAGAAAGATACAGGCAGCAGAGAAATGTTGTTGATTTTTGTAAGGTTAACTTGAACCACATGACCTCTAAGCCGTCCTTTGGTTCTAAGTTCTCCTTTCTACAACAGGAAATATCACTGCAAGTGTAAACACAAAGGCCGCTCTTAAATTTGAATCTTGTTTCGAGTTCGAACCCGGGACACAAAAGATGCGTATTGTTGGAGGAGGGTTTAATTTGTTTCTCTGTCAGAGCCAGTATTGGAACATGTATTTTTGTTGGACTTTTCATGATTTGGTTTAATGATTTGATTTAAAAGAAAAATATGAAGAAAGAAAGAAAGAAAAAAAGAAAAATTTCTGCATCCAGGACGGTCAGTTGACCTCGATGGACTGTGGCCTCGGCAATGTCCCCCGAATGCACGTGCTCGGATCCCCTCCAGTCACGAACTGGCAGAACAGGAGTATCTGGATTATACACCAATTGATGTGGCAGCCTCTCAGAGCGTTACCAATAGGTTGGGGCCACTTTACTACTTGGCGGCCAGCCTGCGGAACATTTTCAATGCTGTACCCTTAGCCCCAGAAAGGCCTGACTGATGCCTGGATGCTTCCATTAGAATATAAACCAGAACACATTTCACCCGAGCGACCGGAAACTCTGACCAAGTGCCGAAACATGACTAGTCATTTCACGGCACCTATAATCAGAGCGGTGGTGTGTCACCGGGCGATGGAGGGTGAACCATCTACCACCTCTCTCGACCCAAACTGAATTGATATTGATGTTGGTATTAGGATGGTTTAATGGGATTTTACTTATGACCATGTATTTAGTTTTTTTTAGTTCATTTTTAAACCGTACTCATGTATGTATCCCCTCGTTCCTGTTCCTGAAAGCTTCTTTGAATATAGCCTCTGAATAATAATTAAACAGAAGTGGTGACAAGACTCATCTATGTCTTACCCCTCGTTGTATTTTAATATTTTCTGATGATTTTCCTTCGGAGCTGTTTACAGCAACTTGATTCCAATAGAGGTCCTTTATTATTCTGACATCTTGCTCATCGAGCTGACTTTCTCGTAAGAGGTTAATCATCTTTTCGTGCCTCATTCTGTCAAACGCCTTCCCGTAGTCAATAAATCTAATATACATTTCTATGTTTATATCCTAACATTTTTGTATTATTACATTTACCACGAATAAGGCTTCACGTGTGCCCATTCCATTTCGAAATCCAAACTCATTTTCACTAATATCGATTTCCAGCTTTTTGTATATTCGATTGTGTATGGTTTTAAGGAAGGTCTTCAAAGTGTGGGACATTAAGCTAATTGTGCGATGTTCAACGCATTCCTTTGCATTCACTTTCTTTGGCAACATTACAAAGGTTGATCTCAGCCCATCTGTAGGGGTAATTCCTGCACGATAGGTAGTGTTTAAATCAAAGCTAAATAGATTTTCTACGACTTTTCATTTAATAAATTTTTACCGTTAAATTTTTATTGTTTTGTGTTTTTTATTACTTTGCGTAATTTTTGAAGTGAAAACTTCTTCAGCGGAGTTGTACACTTTTTTTGTAATGGGTTAAAAATGTTAAACTCGCGTCAGGACACGTGGCCTGATCGAAAATTCGTAAGACGGATGGAGAGTAGACAGCTGGCGTGGCGTAGGAGAGGAAGTATCCCCCTCTCTTTCTACGGCGCGGCGAAAGTGTATGCCTGCGCCGACTGTTTCGTTTAGGCGAAACGAAATATAAAATATAAAACTGCTATTGATGCGGTCTTTATTAGACATTTAAATAGGTTCGAATCAAAACTGTTCGTTTCTTACTTCAGCTATCATAAACCGATCGTATCAGTTTAAGAGATTGGCGATGATGGTTCTGGTAATAATGATAGTGAAAAAATCGTCGAAATTATGGATGGAAGTTGATTTTTCTGAGGGATAAACTTTTTAATGTAATATAAATTGTCATGTTTGTGTACGATAGCGCAATAAATAAATATTGTATTCTACCACATAAAAGATAGTACTTTTATTCTGATAATTAAAGCAATTCGTGCAAAATTATTCCATAACCATTCCAAAATATCCAAAACGCACAACGTTAATACTTAAGTTTTCACTTCTGCCGGCACTCCCAGATTGCAACCCGTCTTTTTTTTGTGTTAGATTTCAAATGAAAGAAAATGTGTACACCTATTTTTACACTATATTCATACACTTAATTTGTTGTTATACGCCCGAAAGCTATGTTGAATAATGTGTTGTTTTATTTTAGACCCTTGAATACATAATGTAATGTTGAATGCTCGAAAGCTAAATGTATAATGCGTTAAAGTATCGTAGGCATCTAAAACCTTGTTCCATAATACCAAAAAATCCTACCTGCCAGGGGGTACAAAATGGTCTGTTCCCACATCTGCTTTTAAGAGTAAAAATTTAACAATATCATAAAATCCCAAACAAGTATTCCCAATTTTTGGCTCAAAAGTTCAAATATAATTTTTTGCTGTTTTTAGCGAGTATCTTAAAATGCATCAGGAAATTTTGTTGGATAACTCCAGATTCGTATTCAGTACACCAAAAAATATAAAGAATGACAATAAAAGTGACTTGTGGATTTTTCGCAACCTGTAACTACCAAATAACAGTACTTTATAGATTTAATAGGTTTGTTTCTGCAGCAGCTAGAGATAAATTACTAATAAAAAAAAACACTTCCAGCGTTACCACTTCATCTTTAGTAAAGCGATTAAAACCTATTTGGTTACCAATGGCATATCGTAAATATTTTCTAACGGTACCGGGGTATTGTCGAAAAATTCTTGGCTAGAAGTCAGAAGGTCTATTGCGCTTTTATAGACTTGAAAAAGGCCTATGACAGAGTGGTGAGGATATAATTGTGGTCGACAATGTCTATGTATGGGGTGAACAGTAGTTTAATACGAGCACTGAAATCACTTTACAAGGATTCCACTGCTTATGTCAGGATAAACGGAGCTTGCACGGACTGGTTTAACATCGAAAAGGGTGTGAGACAGGGATGTATCGTAAATGTTAAATATAATTTTATTGATTAACTTTCCTGTTTTGCAATTAAAAATCCCACCATTTTAAAAACAATGAGATATGAACATGCAATAATGGGTACAAGATATTAAATAAAAAGGAAGTAAAGTTTTTAGTTCCTTGACGTTATTTAATCTCGAGAATTCAATAATTCAATAAAACTCAATTTTGTGTTCACCAACATATATAGATTAACTCCAATTTAAACTATATGAATTTTGACTTGAAGTAAACAACAAAGACAGATAGTATTTTGTGCTCTGATGTTAGGTTAAAGAATTGTTGATGCCATTCAAGAAAAGAATCGTAAATGTTGCTATTGAAGTGTGTGGTGTGGAATTGATTTCTTGGACCGAAAACATCAATTTTTTTAATCGATATATAGCCGTAAAACGATCCAGTGAATCGATCCATTGCTCAAAATTGATCTTTTATTCCTCGATTTATCGGACTTCGATTCGAATCGATTTAACAATCGATCTTTTTCGGAAAGAATCGCCATCCCTAGTCGAAAGAAATGGCAAAAGAGGTTATGACAAGAAAAAAAAATAGTGTTAAAGATGAATTTAACAGAAGGTGATCTGATGATTTCTTAGAAAATATTAAACTGTTCTGGAAGTCCAAAAGAACAGCCAAAGGTAAAAATACTATCTCGCAACTGGAAAAAATCAAAAACCAAGATGGTAGTATAGTGAAAGGAGAGGAGTTAAACAGTATAAAATTGGTAAGGCTGCAGGGTAAGACAGGATTAAGGTTGAAATGCTGAAGGCTGGACAGGGCGTGGTAGCTAGTCTGCTGTACCGCCTTTTTAACCTTTGTTGGAGGAGCGGTAGCGTACCGGACGACTGGTGTAAGGCCGTTATCGTGCCGCTTTACACGTAAAAAGGTTCACAGCAGAACTGTAAGTACTACAGAGGCATTAGTTTGCTTATCATCGTCGGTAAACTGTATGCAAAGATATTGATTAAAAGAGTAACAAATGAAATTGAGATGATATGGTATGTGCAAGCAGGAATTAGAAGAGGAAGAAGATGTATAAATCAGATGTTTTCATTACGAGGTATGGTCAAAAAATTTTTGGCAAAAGGTCTATTGCGCGTTTGTAGACTTGGAAAATTGTAGTCGACATTGTCTGTGTATGGGGTGAACGGTAGTTTAATACGAGCATTGAAATCACTTTACAAGGAATCCACTGCTTGTGTCAAGATAAACGGAGCTTATGCGGACTGGTTTAATATCGAAAAAGGTGTTGGACAGGATGTGTGGCTTCGCGATGGCTGTTTAACTTATGCATGGACAATTGTTTAAATGATTTAAAAGAGAGTGCGCATAAATGATCTGATCTCCAGATGCTTTATTTTCTAAAGTTATGTCTTTCTGCCAATTTTAATACCAACTGATAAATTTACAGTGAAATTATTAGCAAAAAATAAAAACAAAATTTTAAATTTAACGCCTTATATCTTTTTTTACAGCAATATTTAGGTGAAGCATATTTGGTCCTATCGTCATATTTTGGTCCAAATCACCCGCTTTAACCAATGTCGCAATAGTTATGAATCACCTTGTATTTCTAACTTGTCACTTTACTAACTCTATCCAGAAGAGATCAATTGCATAGTCAATGAAACAATTGTATTACTTTAGAGATATGTACATTTATATTATTCTTAACATTTATATTTTCTTGGATATACCAATACCTACTCTTTGGATGTATCATTAGCATACATTAGTTATAGCTATTTACCAAATGGGTTACATTAACTACAAAAAGAAGAAGAAAATAAATAGGTTATGTTAGTTTTTATCATGTAAGACGTCAATAATATTCAAAACACTAAATTTTTCGTAAAATGTCTGGAAGCTTTCGGCAATTAGTACTTCAGAGTTTTAAAAAGTTACATCAAACACGAAAAAGTGTATTTGAAGGTGATGTATTGACTTTAGCTGCAGCTAGACAAAAAATAAATGAAGAATACAAAAAGTGCAAGTGTGTTACAGATCCTAATGCCATTGAAGAAATGATTAGATATTCCAAAGATGTTGAAAAAGAATTAAGAACAACAATTGTGCAAGCTAAACAAGTAAAACCAGGAGTTTACAAAGCTAAAATTACAAAAGATACTTTAAAATTGGATAATGTACCTTTTAATGAATGTAACAGTCAACAAAAAAGCTAATTGTTGACTATGTAATAAAAACTGAACCACATTCGTGATTTTGTAGTCAATTTAAATGAAATAATTAGTTCTATCTAAAATGTACTATTACTATTTTAAAATGTTAAATAAAAATTTAGATTCAAGAGCTGTGGAATAATGATATTGTTCAGATATATGCAACACACTATGCGTAAAAGTGGTATAATAGTTGCCTAACTGAAGTACACAAAAATTGGTAATAGTTATTAAAAAATGTATGCATGGAGTCCTAAATAAGTTAAGTTTAATAATCAAATAATTTATTGAAGAAAAAGAACCAGACTTCTGTTTATAAAAATATAAATATATTAAAGAAAGTACATCAGAAAGGTGAAAATTGCTAATGGGAATTTATTATTTTGTGTAAATGTTTTACACAATTTATTGAATTGGATCTAAAATTAAGTGGTTACAGTAAAATATAAAAACAAAGTTTAAAGATATGGATATGAATAATTAAAAGCGAGTAGATCTTATGGATATTTATTTAACAACTTTGCAAGCACAATGAACCTAGGTATCTACTGTAAGAAAATATATAAAACTTCACAAAAGAATCGGAAATGTGAAAAAAACGATTTTATGAAATCGGCTGGATTACCACATTTAAATTGTATTTTTCGGGAATCTTTTTAAAAAGATGAAATATAAATTAAAATTAACTTACGATACACTATTTAAAGAATTCTGAAATATATTGTAAAGTTGCAACAAGGAACTCCTGTTTTTGTGTGTTTGGATAAATAAACTTTTAAATTATTAATTTTACCAATTTGTTTCTTTTTGAAGGAGATTTGACGTATAATTATAAACGAGTAAGGTAATCTTATAATATAATTAAATAAATTACATTTAAATTGGTTAATATTTCATAAAACCAAATGCTTTATTACTAACATACATAAATATAGTCAGTTTTCTTGTAGGGGTAGACAGAGACCACTTTTTTTTACTTGCTACGGTTCTCTTACACGTCTTTCGCTTCTTCTTTTTTCATTAGCGCTTTTATACATGCTCGTCGGTTGCTGGCACTCTTGACCTGGCCTTTTTTCGATCTGATCGAGATACGTTCGCCTTGGTCGACCTCTTCCGAGTTGTCCTTTCACTAACATCAAAGTTAAATAAGTGTTGCGATGTTTAATCTTGGGTTCGATGATTTCAAACACTCAGTACAATAACTAAACAATTTATTCTAATACTTTCTAAATAATAAGTTCTTACTTTACAAATAACTTAAATTTTCACAAACTCTATACAATCTTTTTATAACACTTTATAATTAACTTTTTAAATTAAACTTTAAAATTAAAACCTTTGCGGCCGCTGTTTTTTTAGATACCTACAAATTATTACTTCAAAAACCGAGAATTCTCTTTCGTTATTCCCGAAAATGTGTGACCTTTCTAGATGACGCCTTCAATCACGCCGAGGCCATAAATCATTCGCTGGATGAGGGCATTTTTGACTGTGGATGTAGTGAAGTAGTTCTAATCTTGCTAATTTTTATTAAATCGCAAACTTTTTTGTAAAAAGTTTGATTCGTAATTCCTTTCTTGATCGGAATGTAGCCCCATAGGCACTCAGAAACCGTGAGAACTTGTCATTGTCTACCAGAACTCTTACAACTGTAGATGCTTTTTGGTTGGGCAAAGCATAAGCTTCAGCTCACTTACTAAAGTAATCCATAGCAACCAGTTTGTATTTGTTGCCGTCATTTGTCATCGGAAATAGCCCAGCTACGTCGATGGCAATCCGTTTAAAAAGAGCTCCTACGTTGTACTGTTTCATTTTGCCTCTTGTTTTAGGGCCTTTGTCGCTTCACAAACTGGGCATCTTCTACATCAACTTTCTACGTCGTCGTGACATTGGATCCAATAGAACCATTCTTGTTTTATCTTCTTATATTAACTTCTAGATTATCCCCTAATTTTCCTCCATGGATTTCCTCCAAGACTTCATTAATCTTTGCCTTGGGCACAACCAGTTGGGAAGTTGTTTTCTTGCCTATCGACTGTCTCCCAAACTCGTTTCAGTAATTCATTTTCTACCTTAGGGAAATCCCATTGTGCCCACATGGCTTTAATTGTCGGAGTCCCATCGGAGATGCCCTCCCAAGTAGGTCTCTTTGCTACACTTTCCTTTCATTGTAGAAGGTCTGCAATATTGGGATCACTCTCTTGATCCTGTCTCAGATGGGCTGCTGTGCATTCATCGTCAGTTGTCAGTCTCATTTGTCTTATATCGCCAATTCCTTCATGACGTTCAACCCGCACACAGTGCTTGCAGTTATCCGCAAGAGGTCTTATGGACAAGGCATCTGCATTGTTATGTAATCGTCCCGGCCGATGATTGATTTTAAAGTGGTACTGGTTCAACTTTTTGATCCACCTAACCTGACCTTCAGGGTTCTTCATATTCAGTAGCCACTTCAAGGCTGTATGGTCTCTCCTTATGAAAAACTTCCTTCCGTAAAGGTATTTGTGGAAGTGGTCTACTGCTTTGATGATCACTAACAGTTCTTTCTTGGTGACGCAGTAATTGCTTTTAGGATTGCTTATTATTTTGCTGTAGTATTTTATCACCTTCACTTGACCATCCTGCAATTGTGATAGTACGGCTCCCATTCATTTTTTACTTGCATCTGTGTCTAGTATGAATAAGTCTTTTTATTGTGAAAATACTAAGATTGGACTAGAACAAAGGGCAGCTTTCAATTTCTTGAATGCTCCTTCACAATCGTTAGACCAAATGAAGTTGACTTGGACTTCTGTAAACTTGTGCAGGGGTGCAGCAGTATCAGCAAATCCTTCCACAAAACGCCGGTAATAGGTACACAGGCGCAAGAAGCTACTCACTTCATGTTTATCTTTTGGTCTTGGCAAGTCTCGAATAGCCTTGATCTTCTTCATATTTGTTTAAATGCCTGCTAATGATACTCTGTGGCCCACAAAATCCACGGAGAATCGAGAGAGAAAAAGATATTTTTGTGTTTACCTACATAATCAATCAATATAGTGTTTAAATGTTTCCAAATAAATCAAACAAATTATACCTACGTAAAAAAGGTAGGTACTAACCGAGAAGATATCTTTCTACGTTTCCCTCGTATTTTATAAAAAAAAACAAATTAAAGCAGATGCGGATTTCACATTCTAATGTGACTGAATTGATTGATTATTTGAAACACCACAGAATGTTATCAAAACACTTAAAATGAGAAATACCTCGAAATAGATATCCTCTGTTATGCATTGGAGACTTCTATAATTTAATTGAAATTCCCGCACCCGGGGGACGCATATGAATATTAATAAAATAAACAGTGCCAATTTTTACTATATAAACAAATTCCAGATGAAATATGGCTATCGTCATAGAAACAAATTTTAGGAACAGAATATCTCAATTTAAAACTGAAAATCAGTAAGAACAAAGATTTTGTGTGGAAAGTGTGCGTATTTATAGAATAAAAAAATGCGTGGAGAAGTGATATATTCGTTTTTAATCATCGTGACGGATCAATATCTTTTAGTTAACAATCAAAAGGTATACAAATGTTGCGACAAAGAGATGGAATTTAGAAATGGAACGTATTCGTGCAAAATTAGTGAAAAAACTTATAAACCCTCTACAAGAACTAATTTAATTTATGATCATTCCGATAATGGAACTCAGTGTGTCGACATAATTAACCAAATAGTATTACTTTTTAAAAAAAACAATTTCACGTTCGATGCAATCGAAAAGCTTAACGCACCGACGAAGTGTTGTCCTTTAGATTATGTTTATAACCCATCGAAAAGATCATGCATTAAAAATATCTCCAAACGAAATCGCTTCGACGAAAAATTTATAAAAATCGGGTTGGCACATTGCGAATTAATTTCCGACATTCTTGTGATTTCTAACACTGACATCGTTTCTACAAACATTAGTTTGACTATCATTAAAACCGGTGAAGTTTTTTTAAGAGATCAGTTTTGTCTAGACGAAACTGATGATGGAATTGTAGTCGCGAGAGTTTGTAGGACTTTGAGGTTTTGTAAGAAAGTTATATGCATCAGAAAATGTTGTCCCGACGGGGAAAGCTTTATTAATGGATCACACTGTGCAAATACTTACGTCAACGGGCTGGACCTGGAGCGATTTAAAAATTTTGTTGGTGAATTGAAAGGTAAAATAGATCTTTTATAAAATGTATATAGTACATTATTTCATTCAAACATGGCTCCACCAATAAAAAGCCATGAGTTTTGTCACATGATATGCAATATGATCGACTATTCAGGTAAATAAAGAAATATGAGCGGCTCTTTAGTTTGATTGTATAAGAGTGCTATGAATGAGTGTTAAAATTTGACGTAACATTTACTTAATTGAAAATCTCTCGTATTGGTTTATGTTCCACTAGGAAAACGTAACATATCTCCAGATAGTTCATCGCAAGCATTTCGGATTTCTTGTTTTAAATGTTTCATATTAACAGATGGTGTTCTGTGAACTTTTTATTTTTCAAAGTTTCCCACAAGAAAAATTGTAGTGGGGCCAAGTCCGGTTATTTAGGCGCCCATCGTATCGGTCCATTTATACCTATCCAATTTTCTCCGTACGTGATAACCATTTTCTTTTAAAATTTTTCGTACCGAACTATATTTTAAATTCAACTCACGACAGGCTTGGATGGTCTTCAAAATACTGCAAAACAGTGGCTACAGTATTGTCAGAATTAACACTTTTAACAATTTTTTTTTCCCATTCGAGAAGAAAATGCCTCGTTATTTGCACGTAAGTTGCCAATCTTGCAAATATTTTTTAGCTTGGAATAACACGTTCTGGTTATCTCTGGGCGTATAGCTGAACTGCTCTTTTAGGTTTCTTTTAAAATTTCCATAAACTAATAACATGTCGACTTTTTCGTTGTGCGTGAACATTTTCAAAGTAAAATTACAACAAAACAATACTTATCAACCATAAGTTTACTTATAATTGATAGATGCGACTTTGCTATTTTCCAAAGGCTACTTTTTTAAATATTTTTTTTACAAATTTACTTCTAATTTTATAACGGAAAAAAATGAGAAAACTTTTTTCACAAAATGTGTTTAAAAAAATTAGTTCTTTTTAAATATGCCAAAATATAGGTAATTTCTGTGGAAAAAAATCGATGAAGCCATTACTTTAGTTTCCAAATATGGTAAAATATGAAAATAGGCTTAAAATAAACCTTACTTAATCCCACTTTAAAAACATCTTATTATAATTTTTCTATCATTTTTCTTTTTCTTATAACAGAGCTGAGACATCGAGTTTCGCTCACCCTGTACATTAGTGTGCAGTCTCTGATAAGTGGATTATATATATATATATATATATATATATATATATATATATATATATATATATTTATATATATATATATATATATATATGAGTTGCATAGTACATGGAGTGATTTTAAAAAATGGATTTTCAAAAAATTTATGCTTAGTTAAAACTTATCCGCAAGAGAATAATCTTCCGCCCAAGGCTGTACTGTTACTGGATAATGAATGCTTCATCGCATTCTAAAATAGAGCAATTAAAATCAGTAGATATTCGTAGCATATTTCCTTCCGAATGTGACATTTATTGCACAGCCAATGAAACGAGGTGTTGAAGAGACCATGAAGAGGCTTTATAGGAAATAACTTATGCTTCAATTGTTGGAAGAATGTGATTTTATGAGATTTCTTAAATGTCTGAATTTGAAAGAAGCAATTTTTTGTACAGCTCGCGCTTGAAGTAAAGCGACAAAGACTAACATTAAAAAAGTATTTTATAAAATAATGACCTTAGAAGATACAGCAGATCAAAAACGTACTGAAGATGATAATCACTTAAATGAAGCTAAGTCTTTAATCGAAAACATAGCATCTATAGCCTTACAAATCGAGACTATAACACTAACCTATCTATGGTCGCAGTGGAGGGGCGGTCTTGCTTTGTCCTATCCGCAGGAAACCTAACCTACTGTTGGTACCGTCTTTAAAGAAGCTTATACAACAAAAAAGAATTTGCTGAGAAATTACAAACCTTAACAATTAGAGTAAAGTGACAAAGACTAACTAACATTAAAATAGTGTTTTATAAAATAATGACCCTAGAAGATACAGCAGATGAAGAACATACTAATTATGATATGATATGATTATGATAATTACTTAAATAAAGGTAAGTTTTTAATCGAAAACATAGCATCTATAGCCTTAAAAATCGAAAAAAAATACAGGAATGGATAGAATGTGATCACGTTAAAAAGAATATTAGATTATGGATGAGTATTATCAAAATAACCAGACCTTTGCAGAAAGTGTTAACGGAAGTAGTTACTTATATCTCGGTTCTTTTGTTTCTTTGGCATGTTTTTGTCTAAATAAATTATTAAAACAATTAATAAGGAGAATTTTGGATCATTCGTGTTTTCGATTATCCGGCAAGGGTTTGGTCCCGGCTGGCCCAGATAATCGAGTACATATATTTTTTGCGACAACCAACTACTCACGTATAATATTTTAATCAAAACAAAGAATAACTCTTTAAGTGTGTCAATAAGTTTTTTATAAGGTACAGTATCGAAAGCCTTTACAAAATCTAAGAAATCAGCAATTGCTTTCTCTTTATTGTCAAGACTTTTTTTATATTGTTTACGAGTTCAAATATAGCATCACTTGTGTTTATATTTTTTATAAATCTAATAGAAATATTATTTATTAACGGTCATCAAAATAAGTGCGTTTGAGGAACAGCTTCAGTTTTTTAGAAAGGCATTTTGATAAAAATATAGGTCACCAGACTATCATAGAGTTAGTACAAGAATTTGGAAAAACTGTATCCGATTTTAATAAAAAAAATACTAATCCCAGAGTTCTCGACAAAGTTGCACAAATTGAAATACTTGGCCATTTTGCAATAGATCCTACACAATTCCATACACAAAGTGTTAAAATTGCATAAGTTTTTTCCTTATAAAATACAAATTAATCATCAGCTTAGTGAAGACGACTATGACCGCAGAATTGAATTTTGAGAAACAATGTCCCAAAAAATACAGGAAGATGCAAATTTGGTTGAAAATATTTGTTTTCTTGATGAATCAACGTTTTATTTAAATGGCTTTGTTAACAAACATAATTGTAGGTACTGGGAAGTCGAAAATCTTTACGTTTTCCGACAGGATAATACTCAGTTTTCAGCGAAGACCGATATATGGCTGGTATTCTAGGTAATGATAGAATTGGACCAAAATCTTATGGGAGAATTGTGTCTACAAACATTAGAAAATGAAATTTCGTCGGTTGTTGGTACTCTTGATTTGGCCTTTCCTCAAAAAAATTCGGATTTGGTGGAGATACGTTCGCTTAGGTCAACCTCTACCGACTTGCCTATTTACATTCGCCTTATAAATCTGTTTTGTCAATCTTCTTTGATTCATCCTCTCTACGTGTCCAAACTATCCAACCATTGCTTTATCCATCTTTGTTACTACATCTTCTTTTACAGACAACATCGTTCCCTTATCATAGTTAAAATAAAACACGTATATAAATGATCGGTAAATTGAGCGTTACCAGCACGTAGTTGAAAAAATAAATTATAGAAAATTAATGTCATTGTGGTTAATACGTGGGGTGCTTGATATCAATTGCTATAATTTCTTACTAGTTCTATTCTTCAGTGCAAGAAAAAAGAATAAGAAGAAACTCCGGCTAAAACTGAGGAGGGACCCAGACTTTTTTTATGTGCACCTTTTCAGATTTACCATTGAAGTTTAATCGGTCATTGTCTTTGCATTTCTCGTAAGAAAATACAGCCAATTATATACCAATATTAGTGTAGAATTCGTATTTGTTGGAGTCGCTGAGTTTGATAGTGATATTACCAATTCATAGTCTTCGGGGACGCTAAGTTTTATAGTGACGTTCTTAATTACGTTGGCACCCATACAAAAGGGGTGGGAAGTGGATGAAATATAAAAACTATTAAAATGGCTGATACTAGTGTCAAGTACATAGTTTTAGGGGTCGCTGAGTTTGACAGTGATATTTCCAAATTTTGTTAAAACCCATACAAATTTTATTGAGTGAAACTATTTTTATTTTCATTAGCTAGGCATAAGTAATTCAAAAGAGACACACAAACCCAGAAAGAATAAGTCTACTAATGATGTTTATTAATTTCACCTATTATAGAATTTTTTTTTCGTATGTGTAGCCTTGAGAAAGATCTGAAATAAAGATCGAAACGTCGGCGATTTAAAAAGAGCGAGAAGTTTGTGTTTTTTCGTCCTAAGCCCGCTATCCACCCCGAAAAAAAATATTTTTGCACTTTGCACCGTTTTTTTCGATTTCTTCCAAAAAGGAAAATTATGAAAAGAAATATTTCATAAATTATTATGTTTAGTTGAACCTTGTATGTTTGCAGCTACTTAATTCTAATATATGTTCATTATAACCGCTATAGTTAGCAGAATTAATAGCCAGTTATATTTATGTTATTACAAAAATAAATTTATTTTCATTGATTATTATTCTATTAAATTTTTTTAAATAATGTTTCAATATTTTTTTGTAAGACGAGAAATTAAGTTCTTAATCGTTTTATTTAAGGTGACTTTGCAATCAGACATGGTTATGAGGGTAGGGTGTATATCGAACCGAATATATCGATGTTTTATTTGGATAAAAAAGGAAATTTTTTCAACGAAAAAACCGAAACAATTTCGCCTTATTTGGAGCATCCATACTGCATAGAGCACGCTGCGAAGAACGGAAGAACATACGGTCACATCTATTTTGGATTTTTGGTCGGTAGTAATCCACCTATGGCGAAAAAATTCTTTTGGAACAGGGGAGCCATGATAGTTTCTGGCGCGTTTTTGGTCCTCACGATCATTTATTACGTTTTTTCCGGTGAAGCGAGGAAGGTATTTGGAAAAACGTTGATCTGTTTTTGCTGTTCGTTGTTGCTTCTCTACACTCTTCTCGTATATCATACCTTTACGACGAACTTGCATCACAAACCAACCAAAAACATGTGCAAAATTGTAGGTAAGTTAAACAGCATATCTAGCTTACATGGAATTTATAATAATAACAAGAAAATGATCCAAACATATTCAGTATTTTCTGTAATCCAAGGTCTAACAAAGTCCAATATGCATATCTTTACTACACACATAAATATAATATAAAGATAATAATTTAAATTTACATATTATAAAATTGGTTCATTAAACATATTTTATTTTTAATTTACATTTTATACCACTGAATTTTCTAATGTTGTAACTTTACCACCGTGTGCGGTTGGGGGGCCTCCGCTTTCTCTTTAACTCTGTTATTCGATGAGAAAATTTAGATTGTTTACATTAGTATATTTTCATCACGCAAAGAAAAAGCAATATACCCCTTCCATGCGACTTTCTCTTTCTCTCTTTCTGTCTGTAAGCTGTATATTTTTATAGTTAACGTATGATTTAAAACAAAAACAAATATCAAATAATATGAGGTTTATTATGAGGTTTTCACGCGTTCAGTATTGATATTATACAACCGGCCGCAAACATTTCTCATCTTCTCAAACTTTGACACACAAATACACACACCCACACACACACACACACACACACACACACACACACACCCACACCCACACACACACACACACACACACACACACACACACACACACACACACACACACACACACACACACACACACACACACACACACACACACACACACACACACACACACACACACACACACACACACACACACACACACACACACACACACACACACACACACACACACACACACACACACACACACACACACACACACACACACACACACACACACACACACACACACACACACACACACACACACACACACACACACACACACACACACACACACACACACACACACACACACACACACACACACACACACACACACACACACACACACACACACACACACACACACACACACACACACACACACACACACACACACACACACACACACACACACACACACACACACACACACACACACACACACACACACACACACACACACACACACACACACACACACACACACACACACACACACACACACACACACACACACACACACACACACACACACACACACACACACACACACACACACACACAGTGCATGAGCAAAACACAGATAAAAATTGGTTAACCACGTTCTGTTAGACCTTCTAGCACAATAACATCAGAATATAATGAGCGTGTGTGACATGCTACTGAAAAATATCTTCGTTTGACTGTGCGCGAATCAAAAAATGATCTTAAAATACCAAAAACTTATATTTTTAAAATTTGGAACTTACTTACGTTTGCGCAAAGTTAATCCTTACTGTTTTTGCAACAAAAAAAATCACACAACTTCACCAGCCTTTGTACAGTCTTGACCTAGCCCCATACGACTTTAAGCTGTAGCCAATTCCGTACCAGTCCGATAAAATTGAAGGCTATTCGGAAAACCAACTTTTGATGGGAGCGTGCTGTTCAATGTAGATTTTTTCGATAGATGCCACTAGCCAGATGAAACAGTACCAAATCGAATTCGGCTAGTTTTGGGACATAACTAGTAAACGATTAGGACTGTCTCAACATTTAAGTTTTTATTTTGGTAGCTGTTTAAATCACATATTTATTTCACTTTATTTATTTCTTTTGTTCTATTTAAATTAGTGTTGAGCCGTCCCTGAGCATAAACGTCTAAAACTGTTAGGCCTCGAAGCAAGTTCTGAGAATTTTTTTTCCTACCACGCAATCACCGGTCAAACGAACGATCGGTTATCCTAGTCATCAGTATACTTTAAGTCATCGACCAGAGTTAACGTCATTACAATTCCCATGCATTCTCCGATCGAAGCGATCGATTTTTTTGACATTCATTCACCGATCAAGTCGATTGGTTTTCCTATTTTTCACGACATTCGAATTATTTTAATGTTGGTCTTTTTTTAGTTTATCCAGTTAAAAAAGGAGAATTTACGAAAGGAAATTAATTAAAGGTATAAGCGGTACGTGAATGATTCGGAAGAACATCAATAGAAATATTTAGAGGTGCAGTCTTGCACACCATTATTGCCAGTTGGATCACCAACCTCCGAAAGGAGACGGCATCCTAATAAGAAGAACGTACAAGGCGAGAATATAGAAAGAATTCAACATTTTAAATACATTTGAAGCTGGATCAATCAGTCGATGGATCCAGATGAAGAAATCAAGGCTAGAATAGAAATAGCTAAAAGAGCATTTCTAAAACTTAAGCTGCTACTCTGTGCCAAGCAACCTAACATACATCTGCGGAAAAGGTTTAACAAGTGCTATGTATGGTATATTCTGTTGTACTCTTTCGAAACATGGACGCTTCACCAAAAAATTATTGACTGCATCAGTGCATTCAAGATGTGGCTGTGCAGAAGGATGCTCAAAATTCCGTGGAAAAGCCGAACTACCAACGAGAATGTACTTACAGAATAGGGCTCCATAGAGAGCTCTTAACTACCATCAAGCGCCGCAAACTGGAATACTTGGGACATTTTATGCGTGGACCACGTTCGGCTTATTCTAAATGGAAAGATCGAGGGGAAAAATGGATAGACTGCAAAAAGTTTTAAAATCTCATACAATGGACATGGCTAATTGCTAAGGAATTTCTCCACGTAGTTCAAGATAGAGATAGATACAAAGAAGTAGTCAATATGGGAGTCGTCATCGCTTGAGAAAGCAAGACACTGTAAGAAGAATATTAAGCTGCTAGACTATATTCAGAAAAAGGTTTTCAGTATCCCAGTATTGACTCTTTTCATTGGCGTATTGTAAAGCAGTAGTGGATTTTTTCTTTTTTAAAGATATTTTATGGACTATGTTTTGAGGAGCTGTCTTCCTAACATGTACGATTATAACAATGTTTCTAGATTTTAATTCACTTTCATTTGAGGTTTTTCCTTTTTTTTTTAACCATCAACTCTTTAAGATAAATGCGGTGATTATAAAATCAATGGTTTAAATTTTGTACAAAGGATTGTAATTAATTTTTTTTAGGTTTTATAATAATTTACCTTGGATTTTGTATCTTTATCTGGTTACAAATAATGTGCTACGACATCCAGTGTACTTTTGGGTAAGTGCATTTTATTATGATTATATTTCTCTCGTGGACGGTGAATCGAAGAACAATAAGTGTCAGCAACAAAATAATTTAAGGTGTCGTTGACAAAATGACAGAGGAACGTATTTGTATCTGAAAAACTCTTTTATTGAGATATCAACGATTACTAGTTATCGGGTGTCTCACAAAATACCTGATGTCAATTTTTAATCGGATATTGGCTATTTCTGCTGTGATTGCTTTGTTATAGGCCCCGCTATATAATTTGAAGCTAAATACCCTTTAAGGATACTTCGAATGTTATTACGTCTCTTGGCGATTTCACATTCCACTGGTTTACGCTGGATAATTAAATTCTTTATGAAAACAATGAAGTACAGTTATTATTATACAAACCAGTTTTTGATAAAGGCATAAATATAATCTAAAAAAACACCAAATACCGTTGCTAAAATAATGCTACACTCTATTTTAAAATGGTACGGAGTAATAAATCATCTTTTGAAGGCTGTTAGATATGCGTAGATAATTGGATTGGTTAAAAAGTGGAAATTTTTTTCTAATTTTGGAACATCAAGTGACATTTTTTGTTAATTGCTACATGTGACGAAAGACGTCTTTTCCTAACTAGTTAAAAAATGTATTTCTTTATTAATGAAAATTAAACGTCTTTCATTACGAAAAATGTGACTCAATGTTTATTGTCCAGTACCCAGGTAAAAGGGTGGTTTTAAATGGTAGGAGGATTGTATCTTTGAGGTAAAACCTATGTTAATACACCAAATATTACTTACCTGAATAATATACATTAATGTCAAAGCCTGCATGCATTGTGTGGTTTCGTCACTTATACCTAGTGTGGCAATTAAAATGGTTACTTCAGTTTTAGTTCCAGTAAAACAAGTGAGCAAATGTCCATTGCCCGTTAACGAAAAGATTATTATTCTTAATGTATATGACGCCCCCAAACATTAAATATCTTTGTATAGTGTTGATACTGTGGTTAAAATGTGTTCGCAAATGATGGGAGTTTCAAAATCATACATACCTATAGTCACGCCTTTTTCCCGTAGGGGTGGGCCACTTTCTTCCACTTGCTACGGTTCTTACACACATCTTTTGATTCCTCTACATTTATCAGTGCTCTCATACATGCTTGTCGATTGTTGATACTCTTGACCTGGCCTTTCTTCAAAACAATGTTGGTCTGATCGAGATATGTTCGCCGAGGTCGACCTCTACCGACTTGTCAATTGACACTCGCCTTATAAATTTGTTTTGTCAATCTTCCTTTATCCATCCTTTCTACGTGTCCAAACCATCTAAGCATTCCTTTATCTATCTTTGTAACCACATCTTCTTTTACACCACAGCGTTCTCTTATCTCAATATTTTTTACTTTATCCCACTTAGGCTATACTTCTCAAACTACTCATCTCCGCAGCAATAATCCTATTTTCATGCTTCTTCTGTCAAACCCAACATTTACTACCATACATAAGTGTAGGAACCAACACATCTATATGCAGTGCCCCATTCATCTGTTTTCCTGCCAACACCCTTCGCTCAATGTCACTGTCATACTTTTTATCTCTCGTAAACTTTGAACCCAAGTACACAAATTCATTTACTTGTTCCACTCTTTCTCCCTTAATCGAAACTTCACAATTTGTCATGCTTTCTTCTCTTTCAAAAACCAATACTTTCGTTTCGTTACATTTATTTTCATATGTTTAATTTTCAGGGCATCATGCATAACATTAATCATCGCCTGCAACTCTTCTTTAAAAGACGCTAATATGACTTGATCATCGTCGTAAAAAAAGCATTTGATGATGAAATCATTCATTTTCAATCCATACGCACTCTCTTTCAAATCTTTTAAACAATCGTCTATGTTTAAGTTAAACAGCCATGGCAAAGCCACACATCCCTGTCTTATACCTTTTTCGTTGTTAAACCAGTCCGTGCAAGCTCCGTTTATCCTCATAAAGTGATTTTAGTGCTCGTATTAAACTACCGCTCGCCCCATACATAGACAATGTCGACCACAATTCACTTCTTACCACTCTGTCAAAGAACTTTTCAAAATCATTAATATATAAATTAAGTAGTAAAGGAAAAATGGGGGCTTCGCAACCACCTATACTATCCCCAGGAAGAAAAACTTTTCATATCGATGAAGACTTTTTCTTTATCGCATATCTTTACGTCTAAAGCATCGTGACTCTATGGCTACTTACAACAATAAACTTTACATTTCCAAAGGTGGCGACCTTTGACCTTGCGGAGATTCGTTTGCAATGGTTGACCTGTGATGTTCTTTATTTGGTCCAGCCAGCCTAAAGACTATAAATTTGGAATTAGAAGAATAGTGCATTAGTTTTATTTGAAAAAAGACAAAATTCTTGGAGCCTTGAAAGAAGACCAAAATATGTCTCCAACGATAAGCAGAACGAAATTACAAAAAACTTTAAAAAAAATGAATTTCAACTGAGAAAAACAAAATATGAAATCGCCCTTAATCGAAAAGGATAATATTATTTGCTGGAGGAGACAATATTTAAGACAGATTAAACAGTTTTAAAGCAACAAGAATAGCAGGTTGTCTAAATGACACAATATGGCGAAATAAAAACATTAAAATAGAAACCAAATTAGGAATTTACAAGGTATTAGTAAGACCAAGTATGACATACACGGCAAAAACTGGACCAGACACAGCGAGAACTAAACAACTTCTAGAGACAATCGAAATAAGAGTACTTCGTAGAATAACTGGAAAGACGATCTTGGACAGAGAAAGAAGCGAGAATATAAGAAGGACATGCAAGGTAGAAAACATCAATGAGTGGATTCTCGGCAAAAAGAGGGAGTGAAATGAGCACATCAGTAGAATGGACAACGAAAGAATAGTCAGAACAGCACGCGACAAATCACCAATGGGTCGCAGGAGTTTAGGACGCCCTCGAAAACGATGGAGCGACAACTTAGCAGTGCAATAGGCAGAGGGACGATGAAAAGAAACAGGCGATCCGCCTAGATTAAAGGAGGAAGAAGAAGAAGAAATAGTTTTAAAGTGAAAATAGAATTATTTATTATTTGGATAAAACTTGGCTTATTGATGAATATACTATTGGTAACATGTGGCAAAACCAAAATATTACAAGTTCTTTTCAAGCATTCTTAAAAGGTTGGTCCACCGGACTAAAACCACCATCTGAAAAAGGATAGCGACTGATTATTATCCACCTAAAAAGTGTTGATGGTTTTGTTGAAGGTGGTTTTTAAATGTTTTAGTTAAATCATACTAGCGAGTACTATAAAGATATGAACGGTGATGTATTCGAAAAATAATTTTAACAAATTAAATGTTATACCTTATTCCACCTAATTCTGTGATAGTGATGGACAATGCGAGTTATTATTCCAGAAAAGTTGACAAAATACCGACTAGTTCATGCAGGAAAGTAGACATTATTCAGTGGCTTGGATAGAAAAGCGTAATATTGGTCAAAAGTATGGTGAAAAAGGAATTGTTGTCCATAAAGCTCGCTTTACGGAGTATGTAAAGAAAAAAATTACTCAAAAACATTATTTTTTTTTGTCTGCCACCGTATCACTGCAAACTAAATTACATTTAGCTCGTTTGGGGTTTTATAAAAGTTTCATAGCAAGGAGAAACACAACGTTCTTCTAAGAGGAATCTTTAAAAAATATAGATTCCAAAAAATTGAAGTGTGTTGAGCATGTAATAACAAAAATAGAAAAAATATGGAAACTAGACTATTTTATTGACCTTACTGTTTAGTCATATCACTGGAACACGAGGAAAGTTCGACGGATTTTTTTGACAACGGTAATGAAATACCAAAATTACACACATCTACTTACACACAAAGCGATTTTTATACCTTTATGCCATAAAATGTTATAGTAATACCAACGGTTATGGTATGTAAGTATAAGTACCTACATAAATAAAAATACGTATCAAAAGTTAATTCTTTTATTTAAGTAATCCTATTTAACCTGGCGAAAAATTATTTTACCATAACCCGGGTGAGACACCGTATACTAAAAAGATAATTTAAAAAATAATAAATCTATAATTGCATAAATTTTAATAAATTAATAATATTATTGTTAAATTTATATGGTAATACCATAGAGATAGGAGACTAGACTGCGGGTCTAGAAGCGAGAGTTGGCTCCCGATGAGAAAGAGACAGTCGCTCGAGAGGTTATTTCGCGCTCTGTCCAAAGAGCGGGACTTACGCCCGAGTATGGAATCCAAACCCTCCACTCAGCTCGCTTCGTGCTTCTAGTGCGTAAACCTCAACCATTAGATAGAGCGCAAAACAACCTCTCGAGCGACTGTCTCTTTCTTATCGGAAGCCAACTCTCAGCACGAGAACCCGCAGTCTAGTCTCCTATGTCTATGGGTGATATCCATAGTTACACCACTGCGGGTAGGAAATGACCCTTTTACTAATAAAACCTTTTGATTGCGGTAGGCTTTCATAATAACAAGGTGGCTTAAGTAAAATATAATAATCCACACTAAAACTGTTGTGCTGTCGTGGACCCTTTAAAAACAATAAAAGTTTGTTTTACCACTCTGTTAGCGTTTTGCAATTTTAAGTAGGATTTATTACTCCGTACCATTTTAAAATAAAGCATATTGTACTGAATATTAATAATAAAAAAAATTATTAATAATTATTATTATATTATAATAACAATTAATTTTTTAATAATATTTCTTTTATTTTTATTTCTTTAATAATAATTTTTTTTTTCATAAATGTACAATTTAAGGAATAAACGAGTGAATGGGAATTGTACCACCATAACCTCTTGCCCCGTTCAGGACTTAGGTAGTGGGTCCTGTTCGAAAAATGAGCTACATACTCCCTCGGATAGCGGCGACCGCGTCGTGACACCGAGTAGGTTCCTATAGAGGAACATGTCACTAATTCTCCTCCACCAGCTCTTGCTATTTCTATGGTGACGCAAGTCAGAGTTAAATTCCTTTATTATGCACTCCTACTTCAAAGCAACTAATATGGAGACCGATTTGACTACCTACCGATACGCCATTCATCATGATTTTGTTAAAAAGTACCCAGAATTGCAGCATATAACTGAACAACGAATAGCTGTTCAGAGAAGAACTATTGTGAAGAACAATTTACTTCCTGCGCCGATCTTGCAGCAGATCCGAGGAGAAGTCCTCCTAGATCTTCAAAGAACGGGCGATAATCTGGCAGCACAAAAAGCAAACGGTACACACGGTGAAACACACATTGGCAAAGAAGAAGAAGAAGTGATTAACGAGAATCACACCATTCCCGATCTTGACAACAATACCCTAACAAGTAATGTAGATGAACTATCACTCGAAATACGCAAGTCACTAGCGAAATTTGAGGGAACCAACCCAATACGACGACCAAAATTACCCAAATTAAAGACCAACAAAAATTCTAATAATATCATATCAGGTATAAACTCACTACTAGAAAAGTTCTTTAGCGACTACAATGCGCTCGAGCGGCTTCATTCGCTTATTTATTGTGGAGCTGTGGCAGTACTCCGTCTACACAATCAGCAAATATATGTACCAAAGATCCGTACCATTAACACCAACAAAAAACCCTGGTGGCAAAGGCGCCTAAAACGTTCTATTGACACTCTTAGAAGTGAGCTTGGACGCATAACGGAGTATCAAAACTGTGCACAACCTTCTAAACGTTTAGGGAATCACATCAAAAAAATATTTAAGAAAATAGGCACTCACATACAACATCCAGAACATCAACAACATTTACGTGAGCATATTGATCTGCTAAAGCAGAAAGTGAAAGCAAAATCCAAGCGATTGTCAAGATACATCAAGTGCACAAAAAAGAAACAACAGAACAACATTTTTTATACTAATCAAAAAGTATTTTACAGGAAACTAGGAGCTACGCCTGATAAAACCAACAAACCTATGCCATCGAAACAAACTTTAGAGAAGTATTGGTCTTCTATATGGGCAACGCCCAAAAACCATAAAAGAAGCACGAACTGGATAAGAGCCGAAGAGGAACGGTTGAACGTTACGCCAATGGAGTTTGATGACTTTTCGCTGAAGGAAATCACTTAAGTAATCCAAAATACCAGCAACTGGAAAGCACCGGGAGTTGACAACATCCAAAACTTTTGGTATAAGAAATTCCCAAGCGTGCACAAAAAATTGGCCAAACAATTTACCCACCTCTTACACCACCCAGAAGATAGCCCAGCGTTTCTAACTCTGGGTTCCACCCATATGCTCCCAAAGAGCTACCAGACGGATGATCCCACTCAGTACAGACCTATTACGTGCCTCCCCACTTTATATAAAATACTTACAGCTAGTATCACTAACAGAATTTACAGGCACGCCGAGGAAAATAACATCTTAGCGGAGGAACAAAAAGGCTGCAGAAGAGATCACCAAGGGTGCAAAGAACAACTTGTTGTGGACTCTGTGATACTTCGACAAGCACAAATAGATCATCGGAATATACACACTGCTTTCGTCGATTACAAGAAAGCGTTTGATAGTGTACCTCATTCCTGGCTTGTCAAAGTCTTGCAGATCTACAAAGTCCACCCAACTATTGTTAGCTTTCTTTTAACTACAATGAAAGGATGGCGAACAAACCTACACCTGCAGATTGGACCAAACTCTGTTAGTATAGACGAAATACCCATCCGTAGGGGAATATACCAGGGAGACTCCTTAAGTCCGTTGAGGTTCTGCCTTGCAATGAATCCCCTCTCCAGAATGCTCAATGATACAAAGTACGGCTTACACGTTAAAGCTAACAGAAACACCAACTGTACAATCTCTCATCTTCTTTGCATGGATGACATCAAGTTATACGCAGCAAATGATCGTCAACTCAATCACCTTCTCGATATAACTCACCGATTCTCCAATGATATCCATATGGAGTTCGGGTTGTCCAAGTACAAGACCCTACTTATTGAGAAAGGCATTGTTATAGACGGAGATGTGCAACTACCCAATGGGGATATCATACAGGCAATGGAAAACAGGGATGCCTACAAATACCTAGGATTTCAACAGGCTAGGTTACTGGACCACAAGCAAGCGAAAGGAAGAATCCAGGAGCAATACATTAAAAGAGTAAAATCACTTATAAAAACTGAGTTAAATGCAGGCAACTTAGTTCAGGCAATCAACACCTATGTAACGCCTGTTTTGACGTACTCTTTTGGAATCATTAAGTGGACAAAAACAGAGATAGAAGGAATTCAGAGGTTAACACGAACAATGATGACGAAGAACAACAACCACCACCCGAAGTCATCCACTATTAGAACAACGCTACCCCGAAAGGAAGGAGGAAGAGGATTAACCGACCTTGTCAATCTACATTCTCGACAAGTAATAAAATTACGTGAATTCTTTTACAGTAAAGCAGAAACCTCACCTCTACATAAAATTATATCCAAGGCTGATAAAGATTACTCACCTCTAAACCTCGCCTCGCTCGAAGCTGACTTTAAGTTAGTATCGGATACCGAGAAGCTGGAACAATGGTCACAAAAGTTATTGCACGGTAGACATCATCACGACCTCAACCTGCCGTACATTGACAAAGCAGCTTCAAACAGATGGCTTACTTGCGGATCCCTTTTCCCAGAAACGGCTTTATGATGGCTATCCAAGACCAGGTCATCAACACTAACAACTACAAGAAGTATGTGATTAGGGATCCCAACACCCAAGCCGACAAAAGCAGAAAGTGTCAACAAACGTTAGAGACCATTCAACATATAACATCTACCGCAGAAGGTGTTTGAAAACGACAATTCTAAACTCTACTACGATAGGTCCATTATCACCGATAGACAGGTGACGAATAACAGACCTGACATCGTGGTAGTTGATAAAAGAGTCAATTTAGTCCTTCTCGTCGACGTAGCCATACCGAACACCCACAACGTTCTCAACAAACACCAAGAGAAACTGGCTAGGTACGCGGATCTCGCTATTGAGATTAAACAGATGTGGCACAGCGAAAATTTAGAAATAGTCCCAGTTATTATGTCATCAACCGGCGTCGTACCTAAGACCCTGCACGAAAGTATCGCCAAATTGAGACTACCGAAAAACACCTTTTCCGACATCCAGAAGGCAGTCATACTAAATACTTGTCACACA
Organism: Agelastica alni; assembly: GCA_950111635.1. Taxonomy (NCBI): domain Eukaryota; kingdom Metazoa; phylum Arthropoda; class Insecta; order Coleoptera; family Chrysomelidae; genus Agelastica; species Agelastica alni. The sequence goes on along the minus strand of OX467710.1, from coordinate 82,080,314 downwards.
GTGCGCAAGTTTTTTATGTAAACTGAGCCCAAATCCTTTTGATACTTTGTATCCGGGATAGGTAAATGATACCAGCTCTAAGCTGAGTAGTGAATAAGTCTTTCCCATGAATAATAATAATAATAATAATAATAATAATAATAATAATAATAATAATAATAATAATAATAATAATAATAATAATAATAATAATAATAATAATAATAATAATAATAATAATAACCGTGCTTCCCCCCAAGAAAGAAGATTTGTCCAATCCAAAGAATTACAGACCAATAACCTGTTTAAACGCATGCTACAAGCTGTTTACACGGATTTTGTACATGCGCATGCTCCTAGTAGTAAACCCGGTTTATCAGCAAATATATGAACAACGAGGGTCTAAGAAGGGTATCGCTGGCTGCAGGGAAAACCTGCTGATAGATAGGTCTATTACGCAGGACTCCGTGCAGTACAAGCGGAACCTCTCTATGGTCTGAATCGATTATCGAAAGGCATTTGATACAACGTCGCAAGAGTTACTCGTGTAACTTGCACCCCTGATGTGGTTGCAGCACAGCTTTCGATCTCAGGAGGAGACAGTAGTGTAGATGTAGTCGTCTGCTTTGCTTACTTCCCTGGAGACCGAAAAGAACACCCTCCTCCAGCAGCAGTGCAAGATCTAGTCGCCTTCTGCAAGAGGAACAACAGGCAACTGATTATTGGATGCGACGCAAATTCCCACCATCTGGATTGGGGCAGCAGCGACATCAATGAAAGAGGTGAGTACTTACATAATTATATAATAGGAAAAGGGCTAGCAGTGAACAACGTAGGCTCGGAACCAACCTTCGTGAACAGAATTCGCGGAGAAGTCTAGACATAACTATTAGTACACAGTTTATGAGTACCAAAATAGTTAACTGGCAGGTATCTACCGAGCCCTCATGCTCAGATCATAGACACATACGATTTGACGTGAGAAAAGGACAACGTCCGATAGTGCAATTTCGAGATCCAAAATGCACAGATTGGAAAGGGTTCTGTGAATCCCTCTAACAGCACCTAGGTAACGGTAATAGCACTATACAAAATAGAGCCGAAATAGAAGCGGCGAATGAGCATATCGCATCCGCCCTTCTAACGGCCTACAAGGAAAACTGCCCATTAAAGGAGAAGAGGGACCATAGAGATACACCCTGGTGGAGCAGAAGCTTAGACAAGCAAAGAAAAGAAGTTCGACGTCGCTTCAATCGAGCTAAAGAAACAGGTTAATGGGAAATCTATCTTACAGCTCTAACGACTTAAAACAAAGAAATAAGGAAAGCCAAAAGAGAATCCTGGAGGAGGTTCTGTCAGAGTATATCAGATCTACCTGCCAGCACAAGAATCCACAAGGCTCTCGCCAGAGATCCGACGCAAGAGATTGGATCGATAAAACGACCAGATGGCTCTTTTACGGACTCTGGTAGGCAAACGTAAAAGATTCTCTTGCAGACCCACTTTCCCGGCAGTCTGCTTCTGAGGGACCAGGAGCAAATTCCACTCTCAATGGGATCGACATAGCGACCCAAAAGGGAGGACTGGAGAAATGTTTCAAAAGTGGTCACCCCAACATCGATACAATGGGCGATGAATTATTTCTCCCCATTCAAGTCTCCAGGGGAGAATGGTATTTTCCCTGCCCTTATTCAGAAGGGCAGCGAAATTTTACTACCTCTTCTGAGGTAGTGAATCATTCCCTACCCAAATCCTTCCGGCCGTTCAGCCTTACCTCATTCTTAATGAAAACTCTGGAAAGAATTATTGATAGACATTTTAGAGAGGGGAATCTTAGGAAACATCCCTTAAACCCCCACCAATATGCCTACCAAGCTCGACCCCGCTCGGAGAAAAGCCCGCATCAAAGCTGCAGAAGTTGATAAAACTCTGCAGCTCCACATGGATAAGCCTCTACATTTTGTCTTCTTCAACAGGGGCTTATCCAAAGAACTGACCTTTGCATTGCTAAGGTCGGGCGTGCTTAAGTCGGAAACAAAGGGGTTTATGGCATGCCAGGATGGAGTTTTACATTACCGAAGCCGAGTCATGGGTATAGAGGTCCCTGATGTAAAATGCAGGGCCGGCCGTAGGGCGCCGGAAACGCTGATGCACCTGCTTTCAGCATGCACGGTGTATGCAATTTCGGCTTACATCCATTGACACAATGCGGCATTACGAGTGCTATACAATCATCTGAGGCACTCGTACGGTATTGATGAAACTCCAGTGCTGCCCTATGCTCCAGGGGATATTGAGTCCGTTGTAGAGAATGAGAGAATTTATTGGAACTTCTCATTCCCCACCCTCGGGCAGATACAAGCCAATAAGCCTGACGTAATCTTCCTTGACCACCTAACTAAAACGATGTTCGTGATCGAATTTTCGGCACCAGCCGAACCGAACATCGCCTTAAAATAAGAGAAAAAACGGACAAAACATAGAGACCTTTTCTTCAAACTTCACAGACTTTATCCAGGCCATTTTGTTGAACTAGTCATTCTGATAATAGGCCCCCTTGGTGGTACACGCCACACACTGATTTCAGAACTCCAGAAAATACCAGTTTGCCGACAAAAGGCACACGTTTTAGCTGGGGCTACGCAGAAGGCCGTCATCCTGGGATCATTGCGTCTGCTCAGGGCACACGATATCCGGTCCCAGTGATCACTCACCTTACGGCGTGAGGAGTGGTCACTGGTTTCTGTTCAGCTTGGCTCTTCGAGGTATCGGAACCGCAGAGTCGTGACTGGGATTTAATAAATTAAATCAATAATAATAATAATCATGTGGGACACTCAGATACACACAATTGATGTGGCTAATCCATCCGATTATAAAATAACACAAAAAGAAGCGGAAAAATAACTGAAGTACAAAGATTTGCAAATTGAGATACAGAGAATGTGGAAACTAAAAAACCAAAGTTAACCCTATCATTATAGGAATAACTGGCCTCATCGCTATGTTCACCGCAGGATCAACAAAAGAAGTTCCTGGAAAGCACGATCTCCTACAAATGCAGGAAGCAGAGGTGCTGGGTACAGCCCATATAGTACGAAAAGTACTGTAACACAGAAAACCTAAATATCACCGAAATGAAAGTAACACCCTAGATGCACGGTGTGCACTCGGTTTTACTAGAAAACACATCTTTAGCACAAGTGGAACATGGAAATATTTATAATAATAAAAATAATAGCGGTTTCTTTTGAATACCGCCAACGGCACTCAGGAAATGTCCATTTTGTCTCCCCGTGACAGCCATAAGCAATCCGCTACACCCGTATTCCTCCAGAATAGAAGCAGGTAACGGCTTTAGTTGCTCGGGCTTAAGAAAACCTAGCCCAGCAAAGTCAGTCTTAGTCTGGCATGTGCCAGGCTAATCCACAATTAAGGATGTACTATTAAGGGTGCTGGCCAGCCTCAGATTGTGCATGTTGTATCTTAGGTCAGTATGTGTATTGCTAGTGTGTGTGTGTTCTGTGTACTGAAACATTAAAGAAAATAAAATGATATTTAGTTCTTATGCAAAGATAATGAGGGAATTTAGTTATTATTATTTTTTTTTAACAAAATTACAAATTACTAATAACAATAAGAGACTTTTGAATAGGTATAGTCTTTCTTAAAACTGTAGATTGCAGTGCAGATTGAATTAACACAGTAGAGCTTACAAACAGGTGACTAAAGAAAAAAAATATGGGTCCATAATGCAATAATTAATAGAGGGGCCACTATCAGCGTAACGTTATTGACATGACTTAATCATATAAACATGACAGAAAAACGTACCTGTCAGTCACGCATTTCTGCCAGAATAAGAATTCTGATACGTCCTTTTGTCTTTGCAGCAACTGCGATTGTGGCAAATAAGTCCTTTCTTTTTTGTTTTTATTTAACACAACTTGCAGAGACACGTTTTATGGTAGGTAACTAAAGTAATTTAAAATGCTCAAATATGCAGACACGTCCCTCTCTTATTTTACCGACGAATTGTGTAAAAGTATTATAAGATTATTTTGTTAGTGTTTACAACTCAATTATAAGTGGTTTTTTTAGAGCATCAAGCAAACACCAATTAAAAATCGATAAAAAGCGAAGAGAATTCTTCAAGTTTTTGTGGTACAATATTTACGGTTGGGGAATGCCATTTTTATATACTGTAATACTAGCAATTTTTCATTTAACGGATTTCTTACCGAATACAATTGATTTGGACATGGCCGTCACAAAATGTGCCATTGAAAAAGGTTAGAAAATATTTCTATTTTAAAACATTATTTTTTTAAGGGTGTTGGCAGCGAAAAAAATGAATGGCGTTCTGAATAACTTTATAAGCAGTCAAACCTGTCAAAAAAGGCACGTCTGGCTGTACATAGAGGTGTGTTGGTTCCTACACTTATGTATGGTAGTGAATGTTGGGTTTGGCAGATGAAGCATGAAAATAAGATACATGCTGCTATGAGAAGTCTAAGAAGTATAACTTGGCTGGATAAAGTGAAAAAATGATTACTAGTGATATCGAGCAAAAACAGCTCACCTGGTAAGGCCACGTTCAACGAATGCCCGATACAAGATTGCCCAAACAAGTCTTACAATGGCAACCAAGTGAAAGAAGAAAAAGGGGAAGACTTCGATTGGAATGGCAAACCGGTATTTAAAAGTCAATGAGCGGAAGAAACTTAACATCTGAGGATTGCGAAGACCAAAGGGGATGTAAATTTTGCGTCGGACAACGTCGAAAGGCGTTTTAAACCGGCATATATATGATGAGATAAGAAAATGCTTTGATGTAAGAGGATGAATGAAGAAAGATTGACGAAACATATTTATGAGGCGAATGTAAATGAGCATGTCGGTAGAGGTAGAGGTCGACCTCGGCGAACATACCTTTTTTAGATCGATATTGTTTTGAAGAAAGGCTAGATCAAAAGTACCAAAAACAGACGAGCATGTATGAGATTTGAGATTTATCGAGATATTGACTGTGGAGGCGTTCCATTTTCCACAATTAACAAGTGATTAAAAAAATTAAAGAAGACACAATACCACATAAAAGTCTGAACAATAAAAAAAGCAGCTTTCTTTCAAAGGTTGAACCGAAAATAATCTAAAATACAGAAAGCTTACAATAATTAAGTAAATACATTTTTTTTAAAAATCACAATAAATTAACAAAACTCACCAATTATATTTCCAACGTAACTATGACAAATAGTGCACATTTTTATTAAATGCAAAAAGTTAGATAAGCTTTGGCAGCCTGTCCTATACGGAGAGAGCATTCCATTTGCAGCGGAAGTGTAATACATGGGTGTAGTTCTGGATAAAAGACTCACCTGAAGCGCTCTCCTGGAAAAAACAATAAACAAAGCCAGGTTTTTTCTCTGGAATCTCAGAAGAGTGTGCGGCAAATCTTAGTAAATGAACCCCGAACAGATTTACTGGATTTATTAAACAATGATGATATCTATGATCACGTACGGTTCAGTTGTCTGGTGGACCCAAGAGTTACAACAGACAGCTAGACCAAGGCCTGGTTTTAACTGAAGCTATGTCCAGCACACCAACAACAGCGATGAAACATCGCCTAAATCTTCCTCCCCTAGATATTCTCTTGGAGAGGAAATCCAGGATTCCATTCCTTGAAAAGGCAAATTAATAAAGAGCAACTCAGGGACCACTACGGGATACTAAGTGAAACAAAAAACCACCAAATTTTTGGGATGGTTCCTGACATGCTAGTCACAAAAATACACGTATAAAAGTCGTTCAAAGTCCTTTTTCCAAATGGAGATAAATGGGTAAGGGGAGAAATTTTCTCCCAGAGACTGAATACGTAATGTACACAGATGGCTTAAAAACCCCAGATGGAGTTGGAGCCGGTGTTTTCAGCAGAAAACCAAATATAAAATATCTATCAGTCTTGGCAGGTATGCTACATTCTTTCAGGTTAATTTCTTCACTATCGAATTGTGTGCAGAAGAGTTTACCAACAGACCTCTAGCAAACAAAAATTTAAGTATAATATCAGACAGCCAAGCTGTTTTGAAAGCACTGAGCTACAACAAGATAAATTTTTAACATGTATGGAATTGTGACTGGACGAAGAGAAAAATACTTACGTACTGGTGCGAGAATGAAGCGATAATAACCAGCGAATTTTAACGGGACAGCTTACTGGACACTGTCGTCTAAGATACCACCTCGGAAGGATAGGTCTGAGTCCTCAAACGGACTGTCGGCTTTGCTGCAATCGTCAAGTGGGGAACTAACAATCTTATTGAGTTTAACTTCCAGAAAACACAAAGCGTCACGTTTTCCAAGAAAGTGAATTCCTCAAATTATTCCATTCTTGAATCAAGTCCCTCCATCTCGATTTTGGGAGTCACGTTGTCTAATAATATGTCTTGGCACGACCATGTTGCTAACATCGCAAAGACAGCAAGCCAGAGACTAGGTTTTCTGTGAAAAACTTGAAAGTTTTTTAATCCCGATCAACTGTTGACGACGTACCAGGCTCATATCCGATCTCTACCGAAGTATTGCTCGCACATTTTGGGTTTAGCACCAAGGCATTCTCTTCGTCTTTTATATTCCATTCAGAAAAGGGCCATTTGGTCGATAAACAGCTCAACTCTCACAGATACCTTTTACTCACTAGAACATAGAAGAATAGTTGCAAACCAGACATTACTCTACAGATAATTCCATGGCAGATGCTACAGAGAAATAAAAACTGGCCACATTCGGCCGAAGAACTCGGCACGCTGATCAGTCTCACCCATTCTCATTTACTCTCAAGATTGACACTACAAGGACCAATCTCTATCAAATATCCTTCTTTTACATTTTACAGTGCTGCTACAGAACGAAACAAGCTTCCAAAATTAGTTTTTCCAGAGAACTATGACCTGCAACTTTTCAAAAAGCGGGTCCACAATCATCTCTTTCTATAATTCCTTTGCCTTCTAATAGTCGCAGTTCGGGCCGTCTGCGGCACACACGATAGGTCTATCCTTTTTGCGACTCTTTTCAGTTAAAAAAAAAATACTTATTCTAACCTAACCTGTATTAAATTAAAATTATAACTGTTTTATTAGCAACGAAAAATTCGCCGTTTTAAACCAGAACCCGGATATTTATATTAATAAACAAAGTCGGTAATTAGTTAATTCATATATTAAATCGGTAAAAAATAAACAAATAAAGCAGTACCGTACTAAATAATTTAATTTAATTACCAAATTTGGCATGAAAGTTTTGCAAAGGGAAACATTGCCCAAAATGCAAATTACGAGAGCCTAATATTATGCTCGGAAGTGTATTAATTGTAATTTAAAAGACTTTTGTAACAAGTTTTAAAATCGTTTGTAGTAATTTTGGTGAAAAAATTATTAATGACTTAAAAATGACAAAATTATTATCATGCAATTTTTAAACACATCTAGGTAATTATGCAGAAATTTTGTTCAGAGCAATACCACTAACGATGATCCAAATGTTTAACATAATTTTGTTTACAAAAACAATAATCTATGTTTTGCAAGTAAAAAAGGAAATTAAACAAATGGTCGAGACTCCTTCCACTATGAAAAAGAAGAGAAAATTTTTCAAAAGGAAAGAAAGGTAAGTAAAAATTTCTTAAACACTTATAGAAAACTTTTTAAAAGTAAAATATATATATATAAATATATATATATATATATATATATATATATATATATATATATATATAAATACTTTTTTCATTTACAGGTGATAAGATTTCTTAAAAAAAAACAACGGAGTTAGCACGCAATTCTATTTCAATTTTCACAACATTTCTTGAACAAAAATGAAATCAAACATTGCTTATAATTTTAAGAAATTAAAATTACTGTTAAAGGATATAATATCTGTATCAACCCCTTACGCTACAGCTATCACATAAAAAAATATTTAACGCTGACTTATGATGCAGCATTGAAAATTTTGTAAAAATGGAGTGCAGCGATTTAAATAAAAGTTAAAAGAATTACACAGCAAGGAAAAGCACCATTACATCTGTTAGCAAAGCAAATGTTATTATAAAAGTAAATGCCTTCGGCCATCACGGAGCAATTTCCATCGCCACACACATAGCCTGGTATCAAAGGATCGTACTCCGAAATGCAACCTCTCAAGCACCTCGACCTATCAGATCTTTTGTGCATAACCCTTAATCCATTCGAAGCTCGGGCTTCCGAGACTTCGAGCAAAGTTTTTTAGTTTTCTGGGGGCTTAGTTTCTAACATCGAATGGCTTTAGGAAGGCCCCTTCCAGAAACTAAGCCTCTTGCAAAAATGCGCTGGGCATTCGCAAAGCAAATGTTCTGCTGTTTCAGCGAAGTTCTCGCAGTAGCGGCAACTATTACTCTATGTTTTGCCCAACTTTTTGGGGTGATACCTCAGAAGGCATTGTCCAGTGAGGAGCCATGATAATAATCTAAGAATATTCTATTCTGAGCAAAAAATTTTTGGCCAAATTTGGTTTTGTAGTTAATAAATTAAAATTTGTTTATTTTGACAAAGTTTATTTAAACCACAACCAATTTAAAAAAAAAATTTTAACAAAAGTATATAAAGATTTAAAAATATTTTAAAATGGCCAAATTTAAAACGCAAATTAAAATTAATTTTTTACGCCATTTAAAAGTTTTGTAGCAAAACAAGATCGTTCCTACATTCAATGTTGATTCTGTCCTTAACTCTTACTGTAACTTTTTCAAAATAATAAACCCCATCCTGTAGGTTTAGCGTTGTATTTTTAAGTACAGGTACCCAGGTGCAATTCATTTAAATGTTTTTTCAGATTTATCAAAGTTCTGCTAGTGTTAATGTATTTTAATCGCTACTTTATAAAGCCTCGGGTAATATGCAGATGTGGTGCATAAAACTTGGGTGTCCTCTAATTTAATTCTGTGATCATTATTTTTAATTGTGTGCTCCGCGACTTAAAAATACAACGCTGGTTCCTTACCCAAATAAGAAGAATGAATCTCCGGAACGTGACCAATTCCTGAACAGCCCTCAAATATGCCCTGCTTACCAAAACGTATATAACCTGCGATCGTGACATACAAATGTCACAAACCATCAACCTTAAAAAGCAGATATTACATCTCCAGAAGATGCCATTCACCCGAAATGGCGAAATGTCGAGTATTAACTCAGACCTACGACGGGGAATACACCCGGAAAACCATTCACCAATAAACGATGACCGCGAAAGCCTTTCATAATATGTAAATTAAATTCATTTGGACATTGTGCAATAACAAGTGTTTTTCTGCCAAAGCTAAACGAGCAGCGGGTGGCTTCTCGATTGATAATAATAGTTTTGGAAAAAACTTGTGTTCCATGTGTTTGCATTAGCCTCATTTGTAACTTAAGTACAGTTGGGGTGGGGTTTCTTCTTGCAGCCAATTGCAAAAAACGATCTTTATTATGGATCATAAATCTTGTGCATCCTGCGTGTCTTTCAGATACATTTTCAGTTTCTACATAACGGGAATTAATGCGAGAAATTACGTTTTGTGATTTGCCAAATGCTCGCGCTATATCTGTTTTTCGAGCGTTATTTTTTAGCATACCATGGCTTTTAGTTTAAATGGTGTTTTTCCATGTTCAATTTAAAAATTCATGTTATTTACTTTAAACTCAAAAATATTTTCTCAAATCACATTTTCTTTAATTTTTTAAATCGAAAAAATATAAAAAAAATTCATTTTTTTGTTAAGTTTTTTTGTGACATAGAGAATACATACATACGATAATATACATACAATAATATAATATACTAATGCCCTTTAGGCTAAGGACATTATCAAGGATATAAATAATGATATATGCATATTTTAGGTTTGGTCTGGTAGTTAAACTGTCGATAACAATGGGAGTGCTATATTTATTCGAAGTGATATCATCATTTTTTGATTTTAATGATTACAAAGCAACAGCCATCTTAGAAATAATCTGGGATTTTATTAATTGCTTACAAGGTAAATGTTTTTCGTTAATTTTTCAAAAAAGTATAGTATTATTGGTCTTCTCTTATCCTAACCGATTTTTTACAAAAGTTCGAGAAATTTTGCCAAAACTGTTTTCACTTAAATATCAGGCTGCTACTAAATGCCAATGCGAAGATTGTTTATTTATTAGGCTATACCGACGAGCATGTATGAGAGCATGAGAGCCCTAATGAAAGTAGAGGAAGCAAAAGATGTGTGTAAGAACCTTAGCAAGTGGAAGAAAGTGGTCTATGCCTACCCCTACGGGAAAAAGGCGTGACTGTATGAATGTATGTATACCGTTTATAAACAAAAACATTGATTCTATAAAGATTGGAAGCGTTTGAGATGAGGCTCTATCGTCGGATACTGAAATACGAAAATACAAAATACGAAAACTCCAATACCTAGGTCATGTGATGAGAAACACAGAGAGATATAGATTACTTTAAAATATCTTATAGGGCAAAGTGAATGGAAAAAGAGGTGTAGGAAGAAGAAGAATATCTTGGTTAAAGAACCCCAAAACCTGGTTTAAAGTGACCACACAGTTGTTCAGAGCTGCAGTTAATAAAGCTAATATGTTTGTCAACATCCGGAACGGATAGGAACTGCTAGAAGAAGAAGAATACTAATGAGAAGGGCTATTGGTGATACGACCTCATATCGTACTAGAGCTGTGAATGACAAGCTTAAAATGAGTGCAGTCAATTGTTTGAACTGGCCTGCTTTCTATCCGGATATAAATTTCATAGAGCATGCTTGGGATATGATTTCAAGAGCAATTCGTACTCGAGGAAATTCTCCTGGAGCTTGTCTTAGCTGGCACAAAATCATAGCAGTTTGTTCCACAAGAACAGATTGCTAACTTCGTTAGCAGCATGCCACGGCGTCTTTTAGGTTACATTAATGCCAGAGGTGAAAATATACTCTATTAAGAATATATTTTTCTTTTATTTAAAAATGTTTATAGAAACTTCATTTCAATTTTTCTTGAAATGAGAAATTTTATTGTTTTTTTTTTAACTTTTATAAGACATTACAAACCAATTATTTGTATTTAATTAATTTATAGCCAGACAGCCTGCAAAAGTTTTGAATCTATGTGTATCATTATGGATGCGTTAATGTTAATAGAAATGACTAAAATAGGGGTAAACTTTTTGTACCTACATTTTTTTGCACATTTTATCACTGTCTAATTTAAACAATTAATTAATGGCTATGACGACTTGTTAAAATTATAAATACCAAACTCATTATAATTCAACTCTTTCGAAGAGAAAAATGACAATTAGAGAAAAAAAGTAAAAAAAATTACGCTTTCAACTTTATACAATTCGAGTGAAGAGAAATATCTTTACAGAAGGCATTGTGTAACTTTTGAAATAAAGCTAACTTAAAATTCTTTTACGTATAGTTCAGCGGATTAGGGTTAATCTAACAATATTGTACTGAAAGAAAATATGAAAATTTGATATAAAAATACCCGTTACGTTACTACGTTAAGTATATCTTATTGTTCAAGACCTTTTGAACTCACAACTTTTCTTCAAAATCGGATAAATCCCTTGTTTAACCAACGCCTTTGGTAATTGTACAAGTATAATGTTACAGTTTTTTTCTTTAATATTAAATTTTTTAACTTTTAATTACATTACTTAAAACATAATATTATGTTTAAAATTTTCAAACTGTTGATACGGTCGCCTGCGTTTTTATCCCTGGACAAAATATCCCCGACAAAATATCCTTGGACAAAACATACGCGTGACAAAATATCCCCGTAAAATAAAATCCCCGACAGAAAACTCCTTGGCCAAAAATATTGAAAATTTAATAATAACAATATGTATATCAAAAATAACCTCACCGTCGTTAACATAATAAACAATTATTTTACAAAATAAATTGCAAAACAAAATTAATAACAAAAAACATAGTATCTTTTTATTACCATAAAGGGCAAATAGTCTAATAATTTTCGTAATAGTAAAGATTTTCATAAAGAGGAGCAAATTAAGTCTATTCAACGATTGTGTGATGTAAAAAAATCAACAGTATATTATTGCTCAAAACGATAAATACTAGATTATTGATAATAACCTAACCTAACCTAAACTAAATTATTAAACCCGAATATTCTTCGGACATTGACAAATGCCTTTTAATTTTATAACAAATTTCTCAAGTTTGTTGCTTGGTAGCAGCCCTCAGACTTTGGCTGCGGGCTATTACCAAGGAACGAGCTTTCGATTGTCATAAGATTATCTCATCTATTATCAATGTTCTAGGGATATTACTATTGAAAATAAGATAGGTACCTACAAATACATTTTATATATATATATATATATATATATATATATATATATGTTTAAGCGTAGTGATTCACAGATGGTGAAATGTGATGAAATATCGATCCGGGATTGCATCCGTTTGTTAGTTAAAAACCGTTTGGTTTTTGGCAGACGTTTCGCCAAGATCTCACTTGGCATTTTCAATGCGTAGTTCCGCTGGTCGCCTAAGGACTGAGAGTTTTTGTCGTCAAATCAGGTGATATTTATAGGTTTGCGCCGAAGATTGTAACGGGTCATTAAAGGCCATTAAAATAGAGAAGATGGGGCACCTGAACAAAAGATACAATGCTTTGCACTTACCATCTACATGGAAAAACATAATTAAAAAACAAGCGAAACCACAATGTCTGAACACAACCGACATAATACCAAACGAAATTTCAGAGGGGGTGGAGTCAATGCCAACCAATGAGCGCCGTTACAATCTTCGGCGCAAACCTATAAATATCACCTGATTTGACGACATTGTTGAACATTGAACATTGTTGAAATATTTTTATAGTAAAATTATTAGAAAACTTTTACCATTCCAAAAGAAATTATATTAACGAACATTAATTTTGGCTAAAAAGTTTGTTGACATCGTCAAGAAAAATGTTAGTTTCAACAATCTACCCGACTATAACGACGGACATCGTTATAAATCCTAAACTAACTGTTGTGTATTTTTAGGTTTGTTTATTTTCCTAATATTCGTCTGCAAAAGAAGAAATTACGATAAGTTAAAAAAGTCGAATGCCATGAAGAGAATAAGAAAATTATCGCTTTCGCCATCGAGAAAAACCAGTTTAACAACCATCGCTAATGTAAATAACAACGCCTAATAAATAATTTTATTATCATTAATGGTTTTTAATTGATCAGCGTTTGTTTAATTTTCCTTTTAACCATTTATCTTGCGATAAATTCTATAAACAGTAGCAAAATAAATCATTAATTAAATCCCTCATTTAGGATCAAATAGTTTGGATGCAGTAAGAAAACTCGACAAGGTTAGGAATGTGATATTACAGCATTATAGTTGTTGATGATCAATGCTTAGAGTTCCGAAGGATACAGATTAGTCACACAATTTTACAAGTAACTAACAATTAATTCAATACTCTTTAATCTGTCAATATTATTGACAAATTTAAAATAGCTACAATAAAAAAAGCTTCTGTAAATATAACCGATTCCTCCCTAATACTGAAAGTTTTGATTTGGTAGGTAAGTAATAATAATAATAATATTTATTCACTATAAATCACAATACAAGTAGAGCAAATTACATTTAAAATTTGTTGATATATAAATGTAAAAAAATCCCACAGGAGGATTAACACATTTATATATATATATATATATATATATATATATATATATATATATATATATATATATATATATATATATATATATATATATATATATATAAATAAGTTCTCCGGAAAGTCTCTTTCTTTCATCTGTTTGTCAATGCCCTCTCTCCAGCTTCTTCTTGGTCTTCCTTTTCCTCTCTTCCCTTGGGGTGTCCATGTCAAAATTTGTATTGGTAACCTATCGTCTGACATTCTTTGAACGTGACCATACCATATTAACTGTTTTGTTTTTATATCATCAACAATCGTGTATCTATAGCGTATTGGTTGCCTGTTTTCTATTTTTTTTTGCGTGGTCTGCTTGTTGTGAATGCTGTTCTTTGTTGGGGAATATGATTTTCGATTTCAACATATAATGGTCGCTGCCGCAGGAAGGTCCTCTACGTGCTTTTACGTCTTGGACTCTCATTTTTGTGTTTTGTCTTACAATAGCATAGTCGAGTATGTATCGGTGGATGTCACGGTGTTAGTAGAAACCGTTCAAAATTTTCAGTTTATTTTGTTCGCATACTGTTGTAAGTCGTTCTCCGTTGTTATTACGTGTTTCTTCTCCATATGCTCCCACCACATTGTCACCAGCTTTTTGTCCTACTCTGAAATTTAAGTCGCCTAAAATTATTATTTTGCTGGAGGTTCCTATTCTGTTAATTTTATCGTTAAGTTGTTCAAAGAATTCTCTTAATCGTTGATTAAATAATCCTCATTAACCCCATACACTCCTAGTATAGTAACTTGGTATCTCTTTATCGCGAGGTTCATTTTTATAAATCGCTGATTAATCGCTTCCCATGAAGTAATATGTTTTCTCAGCGATCTTCGGATCAGAATGTACACTTCTTGTTGTGCGCGTAGGTCTTTGGCAACTCCACTATAAAAATGATCATAATACCCCCAGTTCTAAGAGCCACTGCCTTTTTTTTTTGTTTCCGTAAGTACAATCACATCCACTTTGGTTTTCTTGAGTTCAGACAATATTTTGCTTGTTTTTCGAGAATGGCCTTGTACATTCCATGTGTTATAAATCATTGTCCTTTTCCGTAGCATATTTCGTCGTCTTTGGTTAGGTTTTTTAACATTTCACATCGAGTATCAATAAGTTGGCTCGATGCCTCAACCCCCAATCTTGGAGGACCAGGGTTTATTTTCAGAGTATCCTTCTCTTAGATGAACTGCTTTCTCCACAGCTAAAGAGTCCCATCTGCCCTGCCTGTTGGTTCGCGGGTGGTATTTTTATTTCCCACCTATCCGCCGGTCTAACTGGATACAGACCGGTTAGGACATTCCCCTATCCACCACCTGGGGACGCGCCCTTTAGGGGTTGCAGGTTCCCCCGAGGGGAATATACACATATAATAATAGTAATAATTATAATTGGAAAAGATTACATTTGATCTCCCGTTTATAAAGCTGTATGCTGATGATATTCTACTGGCTTGCCCATCTGATAAAATAACATAGCTTCTATCACATTTCAACAATTACCATGAAAAAAGACAGTTCACTATGAAAATTGAAAAAAAAGAAAAAATCCATTTCCTAGACACATTGGTGATACATAATAGTGATGGTACGATCTCGACGTGTTGGTATCAGAAATCTACATCTTCCGGAAGGGTCCATAACTTCATGTCGACTCATTCCTTCTCTCATAAGATTGCCACTATTAAAAGCATGTGTTATAGAGCTTTTGAAATGAGCAGCATAAATTTCTATCATGAGATTGTGAATGACAATACGGATTTTGACTATGAATAAATATTCAAGGTCATTGGTAAATGGGATAATCAATGAATATAAACATAGGCATAGTCGGGCGATTGATAAGAGTAAAAGAGATATTTTAAATTTCCTTATTTCACTGGACTATCTGAAAACATTTAACAAATCATAAACAAAAAGGCCCCACAATGCAAACTGGTATTTTATAATATTAAAGTAGTTGGTTCGATTTTTTCTAAAATTAAAGATCCTGTTTCTAAAGATTCGTGGTCCAATATAAGTCGGGAAAAACGCCATTAAGCAATCATCATTTCACTACTGGCCATAATTTTAATTTTTCGTCAATAAAAGTTTTGGATCGTGAGCCGAATATCAAGAAAAGGGGTTTAAGCGAGATGATTTTTATTTCCTTGAATGATACCATAAATTGTAGAACAGATGTACAGGGCCTGAATGCACAATATAATAATTTATTTTTCAGACAATTAGCGAGAAAAAATAAAAATAAATGTTTCATTAAAGGAAAATTAACATAAACTCATATTCTTTTAATAAATTTATTTGCTCAATGTTAATTGTAAACATGTTTGCCCAGATTTTGTGATGGTTACGATATCAAAAAAATTTTACATTACAGACTTAAGACTTCCACGAATTACAAAGGTTTGTAATTAATTTATTAAAACTCTTCACTTGTTAACAAATATTATTGTTGTATATTTGAATCTAAGGGATTATTATGTGTCTAAAGTGACTTTGAAATTGCTTTTTATTAATATCTTATGCATAAATATTAACAATTTTATAAATTTATTGATGAACATTAGTAAACTAAGAATAGATCTAGTTGGCGGAGTAGAGTAAATAAACGTTGTAAATCCACATTGGATAACCTCCGCGTGGTTAATTTTAAATAATATTTAACGTTTCAATATATAAAATGGAAAAAAAATAGGTAAACAAACGTATTTGGTCACAAAAGCATAGCTTGTATGTGACAGAAATAATTTTTAAAATTATGTATAATTGAAAGTTCTCTAAAAATAACACCACTTCTTCGTAGTACCACCTAGCGAATAAGTATAAAAAATATTAAAATTTGAAGTGGTAATAGATCTGCATGTATACACCTAGGGACATACATTTATTTTTAATAGATAAATCTCTATTTTTAAATATACTTATTCAAAATATAAAAAGTAACCTTATTTAACTCAAATATTACTAACCTATAAACAAGTTCTTAAAGATTATTAAATTTGTATACAGGGTGATTCATTCAGAATGTTGAATCTCTGAATTAAATATTCTATACCTCAAAATATAATAATTTTGCACAACATCCCTTATACAAGTATTGCTAGTTTTCGAGATACCGGGTGTTTAATAAGATTCAGAAGCTTTTATAAAATTTATTCCTACCTGGGTCTACATAGAGACAAAATTGAATATGCGGGAACGTATTAGAATAGACTTGCTTACAAAAAAAAAACTGGTAAAAAGATTTTGTTACGTGGGCTTTCCAGACATGCAAACAAATGGATGTCCTTAAAGCTACACCAACATTTATGGCACACTCCAAAAAAACTAGTTCAGAATTTTGTAAACATTTATTAAAAATTTGCGTCCCAAAGAAATTTTTTACGGTTTCCGTTTTCCAGGAAAAGGTCGTGGGCTAGCTTTAAACTCAGGTTGCACCACACACTTTGTATTTTTTTAAATATGCAATATATAATGATCGGACGATTGCCAGAATTTCTTACACATTTATTCTTCTTCCTCTCGTTCCATGTGCATACCTGCACGTAGGGGACCCTTATCCATTATACATGAAATTATAAAATGTGTTGTTTTCAGCGTGGCGAAATATAGACCCTGCATCTGGTATCCCGCACTAATCTCTAATATTCCGAAGCCAAGGATGCTGCTTACGTCCACGTCTGCGTTTCTCTTCAATTTGGCACTGGAGAAGAAGTTTTGGAATAGAATATCGGTTACCCATAAGTATGTGGCCCAGATAAGACGTTTTTCGTTGTTAAACGTTATATAGCAGTTTTCTCTCTACTTCAGCTCTCAATAAAACATCGTTGTTTGATATATGCTCGGTCCAGGAGATCCGAACCATTCTTTGTAGAATCCACTAAAGTGTACATTTTAAAATGTTGATTAAGTGCCCCTAAATATTGAATAATCCTTATAAATATACATCAAAACGTAAACAGTAACAACATTTTCCACAATCTATTGCAAGCAATCATGGAAATTTCATAATGTTGGTTCGCAAGGGGTTGAATACCCCCAAATTCTCAAGGGGTTAAACACTTTATAACATCTCGAATTTTTATAAAGTAAACATTTGTGTCACGACGAAACTCTCAGCAGAATTTTCCACGGACAAGTACAAATATTTGTCCGGTTATCATTTTTTAAATCACAACCCTTATAGATTTTTAAATACGGTTTGCATTAATACTATTTGGTTTAAACTGAATTAAAAGTAGAATACTGAACGGGAGTTGGTTAATAATACATCAGTAATTCAATACACTATACTGAAATTTTTAAGAGTGATAATGTCTTAATAAATTCTTCTTCTTCTTTTTCTAGGTGCCATGACCGTTTAACGATCGTTGGCGATCATTCTGGCTATCATATTTCTTCTTCTTCTTCTGCTGCATATCCACTAATGGATGTTTGCAATCACATTACGCCACATATCTCTGTCTGTTATCGTATGTATTAGATCTCCTGCATTATTCAGTCCTGTCCATTGTTTGATATTGCGGAGCCACGACATCTTCTAACCCCTCTATACCATATAGAAGTACTGCCTATATATAGCATTTTAAAATCTAATTCTAAGGTCCAGATCAAAATCTGTACTTGTAGGGATTTTCTTGAACTTCAGGAATGCTGTACGTGCTTGTTCTATTCGACATTTGATCTCGATATCAGATGACCATTCTTCTGACAACCATGTTCCTAGATACTTAAATTTTGCCACCCTTTCTGTGGGCAAGTTGTTATGAGTTAGCTGCACGTTCTGGAATTCTTCAAGCTTGCGGGAAATAACTAGAAACTTTGTTTTCTTAGTATTAATTTTAAGACCCATATTCTGGCTGTATTCTTGGACAACGCTAAACAGATCTTGCGAATCACCTATATTGTCTACTATTAAGACTGTATCATCTGCATAGCGGATATTATTTATCCACACACCATTCACCTTGATGCCTATATCTCTTTCTTCGAGAGCCTCTCTAAAGATGTTTTCAGAATACAAATTGAATAGGAGTGGGGAGAGAACACTACTTTGCCTAACACCTCTATAGATTTTTTGTGCTCCCGAAACTTCGTTGTCAATTTTAATTCTAGCTGTTTAATTCCAGTTAAGGCTTTCTATACACCGAATATCTTTTTGATCAATGTAAAGACCTTTCAAAATCTAAATAAGCTTATGATGTTGTACTCTATCGAAGGCTTTTTCATAATCTATGAAGCACATCATTATATCTTTTCTTTAATCATAGCAATTCTGAATTAATACTTGAGTTGCAACTAGCGCTTCCCTTATACCCAGCCCTCTTCTAAATCCAAACTGTGAAGACCCAACCTCTCTTTCACATTTATCGGAAATTCTAAAGTGTATTATTTTAAGAAATATTTTCAGTGTGTGACTTGTTAGAGCAATAAGTCTATGATCTTCACATTTCGTAGCTTTATTCTTTTTAGGAATTGGGATGAAGTCTGAAGTGAGCCATTTCTCTGGGAATTCTCCTGTGTCATAAATCCTATTAAATATTTTCTGTATTATTAAAATACCTAAATCGTCAAGTAATTTGAGCATTTCGATTGGTATTTGATCTGGGCTTACTGCTTTCCTATCTTTTGACGTACTTATTGCTCTTCTGATTTCTTCTTTTGTAATCGGAGGACCCGTTAAAAATTTATTATCTCTATCTGCCATGGCAGGTCTTTCATCTGCAAAACTGGAAAAAGATTATGTATGTAGCGTTCCCATATACTTTTCTGTTGTTGATCATTTTGTGCAATTTCTCCTTTATCATTTTCTATATTATTGAAGTGCTTTTTACGATATATTCCAGCCGCCTTTTTTATTTTTTTATGTAATTTAAAGTCGTCTTGTCGTTCTTATAAATATTCTAACTCTTCGCATTGCTTCTTTAACCAGTTATTTTTTGCTGTTCTTATTTTAGCTCTTATGATTTTCTGTAAGTTCCTATATTTATGTCGTTTCCTCGAGTTTTTATATTTTCTTCAAATAGTGACAATATTTCATCTGTAATCCAATTTTGCTGCCTTTTATTATCTTTATAACCTATTTCGCTTTCCGCAACATTAGTTATGATTTCCTCCATTTCCTTCCATATATCATTAATGTTAGTTAGCTCCTTCATGCGTGGTTTAATTAACCGGGTTATTTTATCGTTAATTTCCGTTGTTACTTTGTTTTTATATTCTCGTTTTTAAGTTTTTCATAATCTATTTTTCTTTGTGGTTGAGACCTCTTAATATTAGTTATTTTTATCTTAACTTCTGCTAGTAGAAGGACGTGATCGGAAGGGACGTCAGCTCCGGGATAAGTAGATACTCTTGTTATCGATGATCCAAAGCGTTTATTAACTAATATGTAATATATTTGGTTGCGAGTTATATTGTCTGGACGAACGTCAGAAACTCTCTATGTATACAGGCATCTTAAACCATGTGTTTGTTACCCTCATGTTTTCTTCTTGACAAAATTGAGCGAGACGTTTACCTCTGTCATTTCTTACGCCCAGTCCATAGGGACCCACCAGTTCTTCCAATCGTCCATCTCCCATCTTCGAGTTAAAGTCGCCAATTATTAGGTCTATTTCATCTTTCTTGATAGATTTAAGTAAATGTTTTAACTCTTCAATCTCATCCTCTGTTGATTCCGATGTGGGTGCATAAACCTGAATAATGTTGATATTAACAGGTTTAGCGCTAAGTTTGAGTAACGCCAATCGGTCCGAGTGGGGAAGGAAATGTATTACGGATTTAGCTAATTTTTCTGCAATGACGATTCCTACTCCTTTGCGGTGATTCCTATCCTGATTACCTAAATAGTACATGGTACCACCTGAGACTTTGCACACGCCTACGTCAAGCCACCATGTCTCCGCAACACCTAGAACATCTATATTTAATCTTCTCATTTCTTGGATTAAATTTGTTAGTTTTCCAGCTTCGTACAAACTTTGTACATTTCATGTACCGATTCTTACTTTTCTTCGTAAATTCATTTTTACCTTTGTCGCCACATTTAACAGTTCCCCTCGGAGATCCGATTAGGAAACAGTTTAAACCTCCGGAAAATTTTGAGTTAAATGTTTTATGCATAGTGACTTTTGAGATTAATGTGATTCTCTTGGAAAATTATAGTGGAGGTGGTATCCCGTTGTCTTCCTCTACATACAGAAGATTAAGTTCTGTATTCTGTTAAGTATAGTTATTCCGCCAATGTTCGGTCGCCAGAGCCTCGTTCCTTATCTAGCAGGGTGCACCGGGTGTTTTAATCACCTCTCGTGCAGGTGAGGTTGACATTTGGACAGCTTTGATGTTTCGATGTTATATGCTACCCCTTACACCTTGTTTGCAATCAATATTTTGTTGGGAAATTTGTATAGTGGTGAGACCAAACCACTGTCTGAGATTTTTAAGCCAGAAAGTTCTTCGTTTGCCTTCGTTTGTCTCTTACTATTTATTTCAACCTGTATTATAAAATGTAGAATGTCATACTTTTCTGGGTGTCTCATGATGTGTCCGAAATATTCAAGTTTTCGTTGTTTTACAATATTGACCACTTCTATATCTTTATGCATTCTTCTAATAAATTAGTGAAAGGCATTATTAGATACTAAAAATGGGACACAAACGTGTCCTTATTGAGTTTTAGATTTATTACTGTATATATACTGAACTATTTTTATAAAAAAATTATAAATTTAAAAAGTGGGACCAATGTGCCATCAATACATTTTTTTTGGTTGAAGAAATTTATAACAGTGTCCCACAAGCTTTCATTACATGCTTCTAGGTGCGCTTGGACAATTTCAACTATTTGTATTTAGAATTCGGCGATTGAAATGTGTTAATGACTTTTTGTAAGGAATTATGAGTAAAAAAGCGACATCGACAGTTTATTTATGATTTTTAACTATTTCAATTATAAAAATTAAAAATTCGTATAGTAGGGTGACTTAATAAATTTTTAAAATTTATGATGACAAAAAAATGCAACATTTACGGTTTTTTGTAAGTTTTAAATTTATTACAGTAGCCCAAAAACTTGTATCACATGCTTCTAGGTGCGCATGAACTATTTCAATTAAAAATTTGTATAGTAGGGTGTGTTAATAAATTTTTAAAATTTATTACAACATAAAAATGCAACATTTACGGTTTTTTTGAGTCGTAAGTTTATTACTGTTAAAGATTATTATTCAGATTGATCTACTCTCATATCATTTTTCATGTATGACCCTATATATGTTGTTGTTTATAGTTTTGATAGATATCAATGTTAATATTGTAATTTATTCTTTCATCTGAATTATATTATTCCTTCAACTAATTCAGGTCTTGTATCTACGATCCCGTGCATAATCTTAACAGGTTATGGGCCCAGGAATGTTGTAAAACAATGACCGTAAGAAAATTTGCTCATAAATTTCAGAATATTGTGAAGATTCTGTGGTGTGACATGGTACAAGTTTTACTACGTTTTGTATTGAAAAATGAATCCAACTGAAAATAATACGAATACTGTAACGAATACTCAGACACCTATCATTATTGGAGCGAGTGGACTAGCAGTAGAAAAGTTGGAAGGTGTTATAAATTATTATAACTGGAAGTTTCAGATGAAAATGTCATTAATATTAGATGGTCTTTGGAACTGTGTTTTGGGAACTCATACTGATGCGAATAGAGACCAAAAAGCTCTTGCAAAAATATGTCTCAGCGTGAAGTCTTCATGTATTCAACATGTCAGAGATGCTAACAGTGCTAAAGCTGCTTGGGACAGTCTTTAAAAGATTTTTGAAGATAAAGGACTTTTTAGGAGGGTTACTCTATTGCGCAAGTTGCATCGTTCTGATTATAAGAACTACAATTTAATGACTGAATATATCGATGATATAACATCTCTTGTGCAACAATTGACTGATATTGGTAGGAAAATTGATGTTGAGGAAGTATCGGAATTGTTAGTGAGTGGTTTACCCCAAGAATATGACACATTAGTTATTAATTTAGAGACGACGCATATAAAAACCCCGATTTCAAGTGAAATGGTCAGAGCATGTTTACTGCAAGAAGAATATCGCAGAAATCAAGTTTCGAGCGTGTCAAGTAAAGTAGCATTTTCTAGTACAAATTCAACACAGAAATCATCAGACAAATCTTCATTGGTTTGTCATTATTGCGGTAAAA
Source organism: Agelastica alni (assembly GCA_950111635.1). Lineage (NCBI taxonomy): Eukaryota > Metazoa > Arthropoda > Insecta > Coleoptera > Chrysomelidae > Agelastica > Agelastica alni. The sequence continues at coordinate 82,057,344 of OX467710.1, read as the reverse complement.
ATGGTCATATAAAACCAAAGTGTAATAAGCTAAAGAAAGACAAGAAAAATGAATCAAAGACAGATCGAGATCATGATAAGAAGTCAAATGATAAATTGTTGTTCGTATTTGCTTTGACAATAGTCCCATATAATGATAAAGACTGGATCATTGATTCAGGCAGTACTTCCCATATCTGTAAGCACAAGACATGGTTGAGCAATCTCCGATCTACCCAAAAAGATGTAACTGTAGCTAATAATCAAACCATACAAAGTCTTGGTTCTGGAGACGTCAAGGTTAATCTTACTAAAAAAGATAGCCGATTAATCGTTGATGTGATGTGTGTTCCTGATATAGCTACAAACTTACTGTCTGTAAGCAAAATTACCGAGAAAGGATTGACTGTCACATTTGACAAAGACAAATGTCGAATTTATGAAAATTGTTTCATAACTGGAAACTCGGTTGCTACAGCTACGAATTCAGATGGAGCATATAAGTTGGATTTTATTTCCACTGACTCAGCATTGCAAATTGTTGAAAAACATATTCCGAATGAAGATTTTCCAGAAATTCCTCCAGAATTAGCAATGACTGTTGTTTCATCAGAGACGTGCACAGACGTCTTGGTCACTTGAGTAAAAGTGGTATGTGTGCTCTCAAGGACGGATTGGCCACAGGAATAAATTTTAAAGATCAGCAGTTCGATCAAATTCAAAATATCATACCTTGCATTGAGTGGAAGCAAAAGATGAAATCATTTCCAAAGGGTGAAGTCAAAAGAGCAACATCACTATTAGAATTTATCCATTCTGACCTTTGTGGACCAATGTCTGAAAGAACATGGAGTGGAGCACGATATGTTTTGACTTTCACGGACGATTTTTCTCGAAAAAGCTTCGGATATCTGCTCAAAAATAAAAGTGAGGTTTTGGAGAAATTCAAGGAATTTAAAATACTGGTGGAAAATCAAACCAATTTAAAGATCAAGAAACTAAGAACAGACAATGGTGGGGAATATTGTAGTAATATTTTCAAGAATTACCTGAAGTGCCATGGAATAATTCATGAAATAAAAATTCCTCATTGTCCTCAACAGAACGGAGTAGCTGAAAGACTAAATAGGACTCTTATAGAGAAGACAAGGGCAATGCTCCAAGATTCTGGTTTAAATAAGCGTTATTGGGGTGAAGCTATTATGACTTCGATTTATTTGAAGAATAGATGTCCATCAGCTGCTATTCCAGGATTCACACCTAAACAACTCTGGACAGGTTCAAAAGTTGATCTCAGTAATTTACGAATATTTGGATCGAAAGTATTTTCTTTGATTCCAAATGGACAGAGAAGACAGTTGGATCCAAAATCAAAGCAATATATTATGGTTAGATACTGCGATGAATCCAAAGGATATCGACTTGCAGATCCATCAAACCAAGAAAAAGTTTTTAAGTCACGAAACGTTATTTTTCTTGAAGAAGGACTGGAAAAGAAAACTGATGAAGATAACAGTAATTGTGACACTAATGTGGATTTACCATTAACTGTACAGAAGAAATACTTGGTCTGTCTAACATAGATGCTCTTGTTAATGAGTCACCGAACATCCAAGAGGAGGAGGATAGAGTTCTGGATTCTAGCTCTCAAGATACATCAGCCGAAAGAGATGAAACATCAAGTACCAATGAGACAGATCCTTTCGAGAGACCTTTGCGAAATACACGAGGACAACTACCCAAGAGATTTGAAGATTTTGAATTGACTTTTCTTTCAGATACTTACATAAATGATGATAATCCTCAATCTTATATCGAGGCAATATCTGGTGATTATAAGAATGAATGGATGAATGCCATGAAAGATGAGTATGAATCATTAAAAAGTAATGAAGTATGGGTGTTGGTTGATCGTCCTGTCGATTGCAATGTGGTCAAGTGTAAATGGGTCTATAAGCTTAAACGAGATGCATCTGGTAACTTCGATAAGTTCAAAGCAAGATTGGTAGCCCGTGGTTTCAGTCAGCAACAAGGTGTGGATTTCAATGAGACATTTTCGCCTGTTGTCAGGCATTCCACTCTGAGGATGTTGTTTGCATTGGCGAATAAAAGTGATATGGCTATTGATCATGTTGATATTGCAACCTCATTTTTACATGGTGACTTGAATGAGAAGATATATATATAAAACAACCTCAAGGTTTTGTGACTGAAAATTAACAAAAAATATGTTTGCTCAAAAAGAGTATATACGGTTTGAAACAGGCTAGTAGACAGTGGAATGAGAAAGTGCATGAGTTGTTGACAACTGCTGGTTATATACAATCGAAGTGTGAAGCATGTGTCCACATAAAGAGATCGGATGAAATTCTGATTGTGATTGCCCTGTATGTTGACGATTTTTTCATTTTTAATAATTCTCAGAAGGAAAAGGATATTCTAAATGATCTTCTGAAGAAACAATTTGAAGTCAAATATTTAGGTCCTGTAACAAGTTGTCTTGGTATGAAAGTTTCTCGGAACAGAAATCAAGGTCAATTAATTTTAAGTCAGTCGGAGTACTGCAATAATTTATTGATGAAATTTGGTATGAATGAATCCAAACCCGTTTCAACTCCTATGTGTGTGAATGCAAAGTTAGTGAAACCTAATGAAGAGGATATTCTTCCTGATGATAAATATCAATATTGGAGATTGATAGGAGGTTTGATGTATTTGAGTGTTTGTACTAGACCCGATATTTCATTTGCCTGTAGTCAACTCAGTCAATTCAATTCTTGCTACGATGAAAGTCATTGGACTGCAGCAAAAAGAGTTTTGCATTATTTAGCTGGAACTAAAGACTATGGTTTGGTGTTTCAAAAGACTGATAACCCAAAAATTGGGGCATTTACTGATGCTGACTGGGCAAATGATCGGATTGATAGAAAGTCGTATACAGGTTTTGTGGTTAAGTTGGGCAATAGTACGATAAATTGGGAATCTCGTAAACAACGGACTATTGCACTCTCCAGCACTGAAGCTGAATACTTAGCAATTGGTGATGTAGCAAAAGAAGTATGTTTTATCAGAAACTTTATGAATGAAATCACTAGTATGCATGACCAGATTGAAATATACAATGATAATCAAAGTGCGCATAAAATAATTGAGAATACTCATCATCATAGACGCACAAAACATATTGATGTGCGACATCACTACATACGCGATTTAGTTCAGAAAAAGGTTATTGTCATCAATTATAGGGAAACGAATAATGTGGTGGCTGATGTTTTAACAAAACCATTATCACGAGAAAAACATCAGCGTTACAGAAAGTTATTGAATATTGATTCTACTGAAGATATTCGAGTAAGGGGAAGTGTTAGAGATTATTATTCAGATTGATCTACTCTCATATCGTTTTTCATGTATGACCCTATATTTGTTGTTGTTTATAGTTTTGATAGATGTAATGTTAATATTGTAATTTATTCTTTCATCTGAATTATATTATTCCTTCAACTAATTCTGGTCTTGTATCTACGATCCCGTGCATAATCTTAACAATTACAGTAGCCCAAAACCTTCTATCACATGTTTACAGGTGCCCATGGACTATTTCGATTATAAAAATGTGTACAAAATTCTAAACTAGTTTTTTTTGGAGTGTCATAAATGCTGGTGTAGCTTTAAGGACATAACAAATGGTGCGCAAACATTAGTGCGTATCATTTATTTTTTTTCTTTGCCGACCAAACTTGTAACCGTGTCACGATATAGTTTTTTGTTGCATGTCTGTACGCACCTTTAAGTTGATCTGCACGTGAATAATTAAAAACGAAATTCTTGCATCATTTGTCATTGAAATACAAACGTTTGTCTACTTAACTACAAATTAAGTCGTGGGTACAGTCATTCGCAAAATAGAATCATTCATTGTCTTTAAAAGTACAACCAGGCTTTGTTTTTCGAAAAATTGGAACAATCGTATACACTAAAAAAAATTGGTTGTCTTTAAAGTCGGTTTACGGAAGATAATTTTATGTGATAACGTCATAAGAAAACATTGATGAAAATTTCAAACTTTTATGAATTAAATTGAATTATCACTAAATTATCATTATTTTGTACAATACAAAAAAGGAGTTAATTTAAAATTACAATTTTTTCGATAAATTAACATTTATTTGCACTCGTTAATTCTTCTACTCGGACGCATCGGCCGATGGAGTGGAAGAGAGATAGATGCGTCACAAGCCTAACGCTTAGTCCGATCGTGCTTCTCTATCGCTTGTTTCGCGATCTCTCTTGCACGCTCGGCTCAGGCGGAACGTGACAATGGGTCATGCTTTTTCGTTCGTTCAGCTGGTGTTCATCGAATTATAAGACGTTATCACGTCAAAGAACTTAGTTATGGGGACTGACGACAGAAGTGAAAACTTAAAACTACGATAAAACTCTAAGCAACAATTATATTTATTTTTATATGGTTGATTCATATATATTTTTATTGGCTATATACATAGTATCTGTATTCAATTTACTTCATTCTCTGCATCATTTTTATCACTTCAATAATATATAAGCTATTTGCACTGTCAATTATTTGATTATATTATAAAAACGATACAATGGGCTTCTGCTAACTAAAATAAAAAACAAAAATTTGCCTTCACAATTTGTCGCAGATTAATCTCTCAATAAAAAAAAAATTAGCTTGACTTTCTTCAAAAATGTATAGGGTAACATGGTTAACAGTGGATCAGTATTTTTTTACGAGACCGTACTTTCCACATTTACAGCCGGAATTGCTGTAAATTAAAGCAGAGGTCGATTAATGTATCTAATTCCCAAATTTTAATGATTCCAACATCGTAGAAGGTTTTAAAAAAAACAAAGTTTGTTAAAACAAAAATGTAATTGATACACTGTGTACCCCATATGGTACTCACTGAATCGCTCAGTGGTCAACAGTGGATCAAAGGTATAGATTATGTTAAATTACAAAATAAAAACACAAATAACATTTCAACATAATCTCACACAATTGTGGATAATAAAATTTATTCAAACGGTTCAACCCCTAATCCAGTCCATACCGGCGATCTGATTGGTTTGCCACGACGAAGGCATTTTAATATTATTATACCTTGCCATTTCAAAGGCTACTTGACGAAAATCTTTTGTAGTAAGTCCATGAAATAATAATGCAAATTTTTTGTAATAGTCCCGAAGCAAATTTTATTGTGTTTAGAATAAAACTCTATTTACTTCATAGTTTGGTGGTATTTTTATATCCCCTTGAAAGACAGCTCCTTTTGTCTTTGTCCAATATCTTTGTAGGGTAGTAAAAGGTATGTTTGTTTCTGAGGATACGTGTCGTATACCGTTTCCGTTATTAATAGCATTAAGAGCTAATTGCAATTCCTCTTCGGTATGAGCACCTATTTTCCTTATATTTTTTTATTTCGTGGTATTCCGTAACGAAAATAGCTTGAATTCATAAATAATATTAGTACTATTTCGTTATAAATCATATGGTACACAGTATATCGTGATTCGCTGTGTACCACTAGCGTTTGTTCCACTGTGTACCATTCGATTTAGTTATTTTTGAAAGCCAGTCATTACTAATAAAAAATCGCTGTTACATAATTTTCATCTTTATAATGAAAATAAATAACTACGTTTAATGTCGAGTTTAGATACATAGTTTAAACGCAATATAGAGAACATGTTTGAGAAAATATTACTTACGTTTTTTTTTGGCGACTGTCACAAACTCAACTTTTCTCTCCTAACACATCTATTCGTCGTGACTACCACAAACTTACTAAATGGGAAGAAAGTTATTAAGGTTACATACGAATGTATGACATATAGAAAATCAAACAGCAGATAGCTTTGTGGTAGGAATGATCCACTGTGTACCAGTGATCCACTGTTAACCATGTTACCCTACACTTTTTTGCAAACAAAATTTATATTGTCTCTTTGACAGGTGAAATTCCCGAAAATATACATATACAATAACAATAAATTTTTCGTAAACAAGCCCCCAATCTACAGAATAGTACAATCGCAACCTATTTATTTTATTTTGATATTTTTTTGACCTCCAACAAGTAATAATGACAATTAACAAACTTTTAAATAACAAAGCTCTTGGGTGCGACACAATACCAGCAGAGAGTCTAAAGTATGGAGAAACACAACACCACAAACAGCTGTATGAACTAGTTATAGCCATATGAAAATAAGAAGTACTATTATCTCCGTTCCTAAAAATGGGGGCCGCATGAAATGCAATAACTACAGGGAAACTTGGACCATTACGAAGCATAATGAGCTCTTACTGAAGCGATTTGAAAGGAGGATCCTGAGGAGAATATTTGGCCCATTCAAGGACCCAAACGCCAAAAAATATCTAATAAGTACAATTGCCGAAGTCCAGGAACTATATCAAAAACCGGACATAGTTAAATCCAAAAAATCAATGCGCCTGAAGTGAGCTGGACATGTCCATAGAGTACCTGACGACCGACTAACCAAGACAGTGTGGGACAAAAATCCGGTCGGAAAGAGACCGCTTTGGCGACCGAGACTCAGATGGAGGGACAACATCCTAAGAGACCTACAAATTATGCGAATATATGACTGGAAGGAGGCCATGCTGGACCAGGATCGGTGGAGGCAAATCGTTAACGCAGACAAGACCCACGAAGGGTTGTAGAGCTACCCCGAAGAAAAAGATTAATTTGATCACTGGTGACAGCCACTGTCACCTTTTATTCAAAAAACACCCATCCTTTGATGACGTTGACATCACCGGATGCTTTAAAATTAGCCCCATCCAACCTGCCTAAATAAGTTTTCACTTTAATAAATTCGAAGATTCCTTTTAAAACTTTTTTTACATTTTGACTGTGCTGCAAGCAATCATTTACGTTTGAACATTTTCATTTTGTCAAACATTCCTTTGAGACCAATATTCAGGATTCAGCTCCAGCGTTTACAGCATCTCTCCGAAGACATTTGTTCGCAGGCACCAGAGCAACAGGTGAGTGACATAACTGGATTACTCTTTCGCGAAAATATTCAATGTTACGTTAAAACAAATTTAACTTAAAAAAATTAACACAGTATGTACTGTCTGTCACTGTATGTGGGACAGCAGTTATCGTGAGAAGCATAGAGTGCTATCGTATTGGCCGTCAATCGTGATGATTCAAACATTTTACACAAGAAAAAACAATTTAAGGGGTGTTTTTTTTATAAATCGACAACATTATTTCAAATGACAGTAAATTTGACAATTGACAGCTGATTTCTTTTTCTGTTGATGCCTATCCGTTTCGAATGTTGGCGAGCATAAGGGCCATACGAACTTTATTCACTGATCCACGGAATAAGCCCACAGTTGATGTATTAAACCACACTCGGAGATTCTTTAGCCATAATATTCTTCTTCTTGCTACACTCCTTTTACATTGTATTTTGCCTTGGAATATAAGCTGTAAAAGCCGGTATCTTTCAGGATTTCTTATAATGTGGCCGAGGTATTCAAGTTTACGTTTCTTTACCTGATATAAGATTTATTTTTCTTTCTTCATTCTACGTAGCACCTCTTCGGTGGTTATATGATCCACCCATGAAATTCTCAGAAAACGAAGGTAGAGCCAGAGTTCAAAGGCTTCTAATTTCTTGCAAGATGTTTCAGATAACGTCCATGACTCAACGTCGTTTTGAAAAGTTGAGAACACATAGCACCTTAGTATCCCTATTTTGGTGTTTCCGCTGATTGGTGCTCAGTATATTTTGCCATTTTTTATGAATAGACTTACCGTGGAACAACGCTTGCAAATTATGTAAATTTACTTCGATAAACTTACTCTAACGGTTTTTATAATCGTCCATCCAAAAAAGTTATCAAGGAGACGAAGCACTGCACTTCCTATTTTTTGTGCAGTTAGTCAGATTGAGATGCGGTTTATTGCATTTGATTCAGAATACCGATAACAAACTTTGTGACCATACGTGATCAATTATTCTTAAAATTGCATTGGTTTACAAAAAAAAATACATTTTAATAAGTGCATGTTAAAGTTATGATATCATCTTTAAAATGCTACGTGGGCCAGGTAATTGGATTATCCTTTTAGGAACCAAAGAATTATTTTTGAGTTCCCATCTCCAGTCTGTTGGATTTAATGAATTTGCTTCCTCACCGTATAACCAATTCTGCACTTGTAATACTATTTTAAGACTATACAACGAAGCTCCAGGAGATAACGTAAATAACAGCCGTCCTGGCCACTAGGTACCTCAGAGGCCGTCACCGACAACGTATTCTTGATCATCGACCTCAAAAACCTCCGAGGGACGAGTTTCAATTGATTTCTTAAGACTATAAAACGATACTTCAGGAGATAACGTGGATAACAGCCGTCCTGGGCAACAGGTACCTTGAAGGCCGTCGCTGACAACTAAATTAAAAATATATATTATGTAATAAACTCGGTTGATTTGCTAATGTTTATAACAATTAAATAGTCCACAAGAATTAAACTCTATTATGTTCTTGTAACATCGTGTAATCCATAAGAAAATTGGTAGGAATTAGTATTTCTCTTGAGTTTTTGGTTACTGTATGCCTCGGAAAAAACTTGAGTTCAACAGCTTGGCAGCTGAATAGAATACTCAAGAGGACTAAACCTTTTAAATTGGCTTAAGTTTGTGTTTGTGCAAAAGCAGAGTATAGTGCTTGTGTACACAATAATATGAGTGTATTTTGTTGTTAGAATATAATTGATACTAGTGAGTAAATCCTTAAATGTTAATTTTATTGTAGTAATTTAGAAAAGAATCATATTACTCATTGATCAAAAGTAGATCAGATTGTAAATTCGGTAAAATACCTTTATTAGGTATTTAAAAAAAAAAAATCTGCTGAGAAATATAAATATTTTTTCCCAATTTTTTTGTTTGGTCGTATACTTTTGGAACTATTCTTGTATATATTTAACGACTGAACATTAATCCACAAATTGAACACTCCTAATATTTATGTTTGTTGTTTGGAGAGATAAACGTTACTACTTGTATGAGCTAGGGTCGGATCCAGGCGATGTTTGAGGGGGGGGAGCTTATTTATAGAAAGATTGATTTTAGTACACAGGATATCATATTTACTTTCTTTTCAAGTGTCAAAATTTTCGTAGTAAGCAAGTTGAAACTATTCGATATATTTTATAAATATATGTATACATTAATTTTATAAGAAAAAAGTAAATAAAAAAAAATTTCTGTTTAAAAACAAATAAAACATAACCAAATATAAAAATATAAAAAACAAATTGTTTTATATTTATTGGGTCCACGAGGAGGGGGCCATGGCTCCTATGGCCCCTATGGCCCCTACTTGAATCCGCCCCTGGTATAAGCTTTGACGGAATTGTGTGGATAAAGGTATTCTCTGAGAACAATAAAATTGTTTTTTTTTATTTTCCTTTGTGTGCACATCAACCTTAGGAGCTTAAGACTTTTTTAATACATTTTAAACGCATCAGGGATAAATGTTAAATAAAAACAAGACACCAAATTTATAAATTACGTAATTACATATTGACACATAACCCTCATAAATCTGCATTTTCCCACAATACCTTATTATCTTGGTACACAATGTTAAAAGCCCGCATTTACACCATAGATCGCTGATGAAATAGAAGACCCTGTATCTTTAAAAATGCCTACACTTTATTTATCACCTGACTGTACCTCTTAGTAAAAAGGAATTCTATGCAAATGCGGATAACAATACATAATAAAGGTCTTTTACTGTACACGATAATGAGTAATAAGGCCCAATGGTAAAAAGAAGTCTTTGCTTTTATGAAGATGAAGCTATTTCGAATGTATTCGTGAATAACTGCTAGCTAGTATTGGGTTTAGAGGTATTTTTTAGTTTTTTTCTGTAACGAGCATACTTCTATCCAAATACTATTGTTAATAATATATCTTGTATCGGAACACGATCAGGTCAAGCCAGGCAATGACAGCCGTCATCGGACTTCGCCTTGATCGTTAGCTGGTTGGGCATTAAATAAATAATCAGAAAAATGAGCCACTCCATGAATTTTAAAACGTATACAGGGTGTTTCAATATTAATTAAAAATATTTCAACTATAGAATCCTGAACTCAAAATATGAAGATTTAATTTAAAAATTTAAAACAATTTTGTGCCCAGTACTTTAAAACTATTGAAAGTATTATTGTCATATTTGGTGGAAAAGTACTATACACCCCACTAAATTATGTTAAATGAACGTTTCTGGCTACTACCAGAGGCGTACGACAGGGGTAAGTGACTGGTTGATCCCTCCCAAATTCTACGCCACTGGCGGAATTGCAATTTTAGTACAATTTTTAGATTTATCAATATTTTCTACGTAAATTTTGTACTCTCTCTCCATGGTGATAAAGTTATTATTTTTCGAGATATTTCGGGTTAAACATGAAGCCGCACAATTATTTTGATTTCAATGTGTATTAATTATGTAGGTGTTTATGGTCATTGAGTTGCATTTATTACGTGAATAAAACTTTAATCTTTATCAACAAAAAACATAATTTTATTTATCGAAATTTTTACAAGGAATAGATGCATTTACAATATCAAAATCAGATAAATAAATGCGATTTGAATCATTTTCCCATTTTATTTAGATAAATTTAGATAAACCCGAAATATCTCGAAAAATAATAATTTTACCGCCATGGACAGAAAGTAAAATATTTACGTAGTATTGGAGAATCAAAAAATTGTGATAAAATTGCAATTTCGCCAGTGGCGTAGAAGTTGGGAGGGATCAACCAGTCACTTGCACCTGTCGTACGCCCTTGGTAGTAGACAGAAACGTTCGTTTAACATAATTTAGTAGGGTGTATAGTACTTACACTTCCCACCAAATATGGCAATAATACTTCAAATAGTTTTAAAGTACTGGACAAAAATAATTTTTAAATTTTCAAATAATACACCCTGTATCTCGGACAGGAGATACATTTTATTTAGGTGATTTGGGTTGAATCTTCATATTTTGAGTTCAGGATTCTTTAGTTAAAATTTTTCTAATTAGTAATGAAACACCCTGTATACTTATAATCTATGGGCATAGAATATCGGTATAGGATAATGGAATCTACATTAAGGTTTACAGGGTCCAGACATACTTGGAGTTACCCATTTTTCTTTTCTGCTAATAAAAGTGAACTCACCCATGGTAATGACATTTAACTTTTCCATATTTATTTTATAAACAGCCAGCTCATGACCAATGCGAAGTCTGATAGCTGTCATTACCTGGCTTGACCTGATTGTGTTCCGATACAAGATATAATTAACATTAATATTTGGGTTCAAGTATGCTCCTTTTCATACAGTGTCCACATACATACATATAGACACGCCTTTTTCCCGTAGGGGAAGGCAGAGACCACTTTCTTCCACTTGCTACGGTTCTTACACACGTCTTTCGCTTCTTCTACTTTCATCAGTGCTCATATACATGCTTGTTTTGAGGGTACTCTTGAGTACCGAGGTCGACATCTACCGACTTGCCTATTCACACTCGCCTTATAAATTTGTTTCGTCAATCTTCTTTCATCCATTTCGTTTACGTGTCCAAACCATTTAAACATTTCTTTATTTATCTATATCACCACATCTTCTTTCACAAGAAAGTAAAGTTTTTATAAAGTTGCTACATTTCCCAGTATTTTTTTTATCTCTATTTTTACTCGTAAGTGTTGTTGTGTGTTTGTTGTTTTGGTATGTTTTGGATTTTCTTACTATCTTTAGTGTATAAGTAATCTTTTTATCTATTTATTTTTAACTTATCTAGTTTTGTTTGTAAATTTTGTGTATTAAGTTAATATTTACTATATTTTGTCATTTAGTGACTTGTGTTCAGTGGGTTTATCTTTTAAAATACTAAATCATAAGTACTGTTAAGCTGCGTTCTAATTAGTCAAGTTTATTTGAATAATTTTACAAATAGAAGTTACCAGTTAACACAAACACGTGACTATTTAAAAAAAAAAATAGTCAACACAAAAACGTTGCTGTTTAAAAGAAAAGGTACTAGTTAATACAAACAGGTAACCGAATTAAAAACAAGTTAGTATTCAACGGTTCACATTTTCAACTTGAAAACAAATCGTTAATGCCTGCGCGCCGGCGCCAACGACGTGGAGTATACTGGGCGTGGTAAGCTGTAGAATGTGTGGGTAGCTTCACTGCCGGAACCTCTGTTGCCTCAACTTACTTGCTCTTCGACGACGTCTTTCGCTGCGTAGATGTTGGATCCTTCAATAACTCAGTAGAGCCGGCTAGATCTGTTTTCTACTACTTTCTTTTACTGCCTTTAATCGCCATGAATTTTGTTATCACAGTAAATGAAACAACACACTTGTCATCGAGAATATATTGTATAACTTTAATACATAAAGCTTACAGTTTAAAGCCTCCTTTATCTTTCTAATATCCACGTGATAAGTGCGTGATCAAAGCATGGTAGATCACAAAACTGCACGTGTTTCTTTTAGCTAATTTTTGTCGGCGTCAGGGCCGTACTGAGTAGTTTTAAAAAACAAGGAATTTCTCAAAGAGGAATTGTACAGTTGGAAGTACTGATTTACAACAATACCCCATAACTTAAACAATTAAAGGTTGACCAGGTCAATCTTTTGTTGATTCATTAAATTAAACAGTCAAGTGTTTGTGTTGACTATTAACTTCCTTTCAAACGGTTACCTGTTTGTGTTAATTTTCTTTTAAACGGTCACGTATTTGTAAGCAATAATAATTGATCTCAAGGTGTAATAGAATTTTTAGACCTGAAAAATGAACATTATTGTTTTCAGAATCACCGATATAATTCATAAAAAAAGATAGAAATTTGGTATTGATTTTTTAGGTACTCAGTGTACGGAATCAAAAGTAGAAAATGGATTTCCTATAGTTAAATAACAGTAATTTAAAGTTTTAATTTAAATAAGATTGTGTTTACCTATTACTACTGCATATCTTCACTTTCAACTCATTTTGAACTTACAACAGTAGTTCGTCAAATTTTTCCTCAGATAGTCTTATACTGGCAGAACCCGGTGTACGTTACTACACCTCATTATTTTATTTTATTTTTTCTGGGATGCCCAATCCAAATTAACATTTTATTTATTTAAAAAATGTTTTAATTTAATGCCAGCTGATAAACAATATTTACAGTTTTTTCGGTAGGTGTGAACACGTAAAGATTTTTTGGTGTTCCAACTCTGGAGCAGGCAACATATAATTGACCGTGCGAAATAAAGGAACTTTGTAAAATTAAACCAAGTTGGGTGAAAAAAGATTTTTGATCAAATGTTTTTGCTCAAATAAATAAATGTTTGACAGCTTCAATATTTTCGAATAAAAAATTTGAAATGTCAGGTGTTTGGCTACGAATATATCATTTGCGTTGTATGGTAGGTACCACTTTCTACTCAAAAGTTTTTTTTTTAATTAAAATCACCCCTGGTGTGTATAAAAAATTTCATCCCAATCGGCCCAGCCCCCTCTAAGAACGGCAGAACCTCTTATCGAAGAAAACTTCAAGCAAGCCAGAGGGATTTGATCAACCAAGACAAATCTTCTTCTTAAGGTGCCGTGATCACTTGTCGATCGTAGGCTCTCATATTGCACAGCATATTAACAATCATAGTCTTATTTACAGCTGCGCGGAATAATTCACTGGTTGTTTTTCCAAACCACTGGCGTAAATTTTTAAGCCAGAAAGTAGTACGGCGGCCCACACTTCTTTTTGCCATATTTTGCCTTGTATAACAAGGTGTAGTATGTTGTACTTTTCTGAGTGACGCATTGTATGACCGAAGTATTCCAATTTACGTCGTTTAACCTTGTTCACAACTTCGTAACTTTTATTTAAGCATTGCAATACCGTTTGTGACTCTATCTACCCAACTGATCTTCAGAATACGGCGATATACCCACATCTCAAATGCTTCTAGTCTCTTCAAAAGCGATTCAGTCAAGGTCCATGCCTCAACCCCGTAAAGCAATACTGGAAATATATAACAGTGAACCATTCTCAGACGAATCTGGACAACACTTAATAGAATATGGACGAATTGCGGCAGGTGGTCCGACTTACTTTTCAGATGCGGAAAAATACCTTCTCCAAATTGTGATTGCGGCGCTAAAAGACAGACTATTAAACACCTGGTAGAGGACTGTCCAATTAGTTCCTACAGTAGCAACCCATCCGTTTTCCTGATTGCGACAAAAGAGTCAATAGAATATATTTGTAACATTAGTGTTTGTTTGCAGCAAGAATAGCAGGATGCCTAAATGACACAATATAGTGACATAAAAACATTAAAATAGATACCAAATTAAGAATTTACAACGTAATAGTAAGACCAACTATGACATACACGGCAGAAACTCGACCAGACACAGCGAGAACTAAACAACTAGAGACAACCGAAATGATAGTACTTCGTAGAATAACTGGAAAGACGATCTTGGACAAAGAAAGAAGCAAGAATATAAGAAGGACATGCAAGGTAGAAAACATCAATGAGTTGGTTTTCGGCAGAAAGAGGGAGTGGAATGAGCATATCAGTAGAATGGACAACGAAAGAATAGTCAGAACAGCACGCGACAAACCACCATTGGGTCGCAAGAGTTTAGGACGCCTCCGAAAACGATGGAGCGACAACTTAGCAGTGCAATAGGCAGAGGGACGATGAAAAGAAACAGGTGATCCGCCTAGATTAAAGAAGAAAAAAGAAGAAGAGTTTGTTAGTAAAATTTTGTTAATTTTTGTTATATGATGTAGCCATACGCTAAGTAAAATAAACCACAACAATTACTTCATTTATCATTTCAAGCACAACACTGCTTGTGATGAAATTTGAACCGACAATTAGTTTCTGTTAAAATGTGCAAACAAAAACCGATTTCAGTCGTCTTTAATTTTATGAATTAACTAAAAGCGTTTAGTTTAAATCGAGAAAACTCATAAAACAAAAGAATAAAAATCCATGTTAAATAAACCATTGGGCCTTAAAGGTCATCGGCTGAGCACGAAGACGATAAGGGAATTAAAAAACAAAAAAGTCGTCGCCTAACGTAACCAAAACTTTAACCCACATTTCCTTTCGAGTTAAAAGACAAAGGAATGAGTATTTTGCAAAAGGATAAGGATGAGGGAAACCATACGAGATAGGTAATTAATTTATTAACAATTGACAGGCATTTCTTGTTATATCAAGTGTAAATTATTTCGCTGTGGAGATCTTCGAACGCCACTGCTGTAGACAAATACGAAAATTCAGGGTTTAAATACAAAAATAATTGTCTAATTAAAAATTTGCTTGTTTAAGTTTGTGTATTAATATTTGCTTAAGGAAAATTGGTTTTTTAAAAAGGAGATAATTGTCGGGTAATACTCTGTCTTTTTGGTCATTTAACAATAAAAAGGTCTTTAAAAATATTTTGTAGTCAATCGTCTTCGAGAGTTATTGAGTAGTCGATTTAGATGCTAATTTTTTCATAAAACAGCATCGACTCGCACCTTGTATTCTGTTGTTAATTTCTTGGGTTATATGTTTGTCAGAGGTGATCGTAGCTCCCAAATATTTAAACTGATGAACTGTCCCATTCTATCTCGTCGTTCTGTACTTGTAGACATCTACAGAGTAGACCAAAAGTCTGGAAATGGACAATTATCTCGAAAATTGTTAGCTTGCATTGTACATAATTTGGGGTAAGCCTATTTTAAGTTACGGAGATTCCAGATTTGACATTTCCAATGTTGTCAGATTTTACGTTTCTCTGATATCTTTAGTCACTTTGGTTTTTTAAAAACATCACCCTATATATTTAGTCATTATTGGAATCTCCTCTTTAATACGACTTCAGCTATATGTAACACTTATGATTTTATGAACTCTAAAAGGTCTAGTCAAGGTCTAAACAATCATGGAGAAATGTGGTTGACGCATTTTACCATTGATTAGGGTACTGCCAACTTACAAATAGAGCACATTTTGAACACTAGATTAAGTAATAATTATGTTAAAAATGTAGTAATCTTTAAATTATTTGACGTTTTAATGTAGTTGAAAATTATTAATACAATTAGACATTAGCACACTTCTGTTTTATTTATTTAAGACCTTTTAGACTACATAAAATCATGAGTAACAAATGTGGCTAAACTCGTATTAAAGAGGAGATTCCAATAACGACTGAATATACAGGATGATGTATTTAAAAAACCAAAGTGACTAATAATATCAGAGAAACGGAAAATCTGACAACATTTCTATAACGAAGTTACTATTAATATAAGACATACGGTTGAGTAGTGGTCTGATTAACGATTAATATGTCTATGAAAGGGAACGTAGGCCGTTGTTTATTTCAATAATTAAAATAATAGGTATGTGAAAACGGGTCTTTGTTGTAATTCACAAACGTCTCTGCGCACACCGTTTTGTGCATGTGCGCCCCACTTATTGGGAAGAGTGGTGGAACCGAGAGTCAAGCTCGCGGAGAAAATCACTTGGAAAGGAAGTAGCTGTTCAGCGAAAGACCAGCCCACCACGGAAGACCCGAAGGACCAGCCCGAGACCGACTACCGAGAAGAGGACAGACCAGTCAAGGAGAGGAACCGAAGGAGCCGTCCAGCCAACACACCGAGAGGCGCAGCGATACCGGATTGACCAAAGAGCGAAAAACTGAGTGTAAGGGCATTACTTATATTATTTTCAGGTCTATTCTTATTTGTTTTATTTAATACATTGGTAGGAACCCCGTCCGGTCTTTTCAATACGGGGTCCGATATCCGCTGGGATTTGAGGACGTCGTTGACGAGATACTCGTGTGGTTTATCTCCGGGAAACGGGAAACCGTTGCTACCAATTAATTATAAAAATATTTAATATTATTTTCAGGTTGTTACCATTGGGACTGGCGTGGTGACGCCGTATAACATTAATATTTTATTTTACTTAGTATATTGGTAGGAACCCCTTCCGGTCTTTTTAATACAGCCTCCGATATCCGCTGAGATAGAGCCTCGGTATTTGAGGACGTCGTTGACGAGATACTCGTGAACAGGGAATCCGTTGCCACTGATTTATTGATACAAGGGTGTTTATTAATTTTATTTTCAGAATATTTTGTTAGTTTGATGCACTTGCTTTTGCGTAGCTTAGTAGAACCGTTGTAAATTATACCGTTCTCTGTTTGTTAACCTTATGTCTCAGAGGGGCTAAACCGATCGTAGTGACTCGAACTCTGCGCATTGTAAAGTAGTATTAATAAAGTAGTTTTATTTGCATCCTTGTTTTATTTCTAAGTAAAAAGTTAGTCAAATCCGTGAGCAACAAAATCCAGGGAAGTATCAACAGTCTTACTCCTGTCACTTTGGCAGATTGCTATCAGACTCCTGGAATTACCTTTCTCCACTGATAGTTGCCCGGTGCAAGTGGACCTACCACTATAATATAAGTGGCGTCCGAGATTGTAAAAAAAATACCCGAGCTAGAGCGCCAAATTAGATAGTAGTGAGTGAGTTAAAAAAAGGCTTTACATTGCAAATGTCAAATCTGGAATCTCTGTATCCTAAAATAGGCAAATTTTGTACAATTCGGACAAGCAATATAAGAGATAATTGTCCGTTTCCAGACTTTTGGACCACTCTGTATAATGTTTTATCTTCGTTGATTCGAAAACCAACTTCTTTTGCAGCCTTTTCCAGTTTTATGAATTGTTCCTTGACACTGACAGTTATATTTCCCACTATACCTTAAGTTTTTTTAACAATTTACCTCAAACGCTAAAGAGAGGGGGCGCTTCGCTTGGGCAGGCAACTTCACTCTAGTCTGAAATCGTCTTGTTTCATCCCTAGTCACACAATATACTATTTTGCTTGCCGATTTTAAGTTGTTAGTTGTTTTTTTTATTCTTTTTTCTCTTTTCACACCTTAACACAGTAAAAGTTAATGAATTTGCAAAAATTCAATATTAGCTACCCAAAACCGAAACACATAGCAAGTGGTTTTCGAGACAAAAAAAGTTTGGTGACCTCTGCTTTAAAGCCTGGCGTTACAGTACAAATGTTTAAATTAAATAAATTATAGTCCGTTCATAATTTGTCGATAGCACAAAATGTGCGTCCAAGTCATAAAACGGCCGTAATAGTCGTAAAATCATAGGCGGAGGTTCCTGAGGTGTTTATTCATGTCCGTACACAATTTGTTGATAGCTCACTGCAAGTTTGACCCTCATTAGGTTTAGTACGTTTTTGATCGCATTTAATTTACGGCTCGTTGGTGTTTCGGCGTCTACGGCAGTAATTAACGTCTCTAATATTTATTTTGCGAATTTTGTGCAGTGCGTGAGTAACTTTTTTTCATATTCCTACAAACATATACGTACCTTTCGTTCCTGCTTGTTTTGTTTGATTGCTTGCGATGGCTTCGTCATCATCATCAACATCATCAAGTTTTACACCGGTACTGTTGCGTACAGTCAGTAAGTCTGTCTATTCACCAAGAGAGAAGACTATTGTTTTGAACGTTCACGATGCTCTGCTTTCTCAGAATCCCACAAACACTGTTCAGAACATAATCAAGAGTTGTGCCCACATGACGGGCGTAGGGGAGTCAACAATATATAGGTTCCTATCAGAAAGAAAAAAACAAGGTATAGCTAACCCAAATACAAACGAATACTTAAAGAGGGGGAGAAAACCTTTTGAAATTGATGAATTTGCCAAAAATGGTATTCGAAGGAAAATTCACGAATTTTTTTACAAAAAAGAAATACCCAACTTAAACAAAATTTTACAAGAAGTTAGAGACGACCCGGATTTGCCTCATGTCGGACGAACCAAATTGTGGCAAGTTTTAAAAGAATTAAATTTCCGGTGGGAGAAATCAGACCGAAAATCACTTTTGATTGACCGGGAAGAGATAATATGTTGGAGAAGAAAGTATCTAAGATCTATACGAAAATTTCGGGCTGAAGGAAAGCCAATTTACTATCAGGACGAAACGTGGGTAAACGCAGGTCATACTCTCACAAAAATTTGGTCAGATAAAAATATATCAAGCTCCAGGCAAGCCTTTATGGAAGGTTGGTCTACTGGTATTTCCCCACCCTCTGGTAAAGGCAGTAGATTAATAGTTTCTCACATTGGCAGTGAAAAAGGATTTGCTAAGCATGGTTTGTTGGAATTTCAATCCAAAAGCACAAAAGACTATCACGAGAAGATGACAGCTGATGTTTTCGAAGAGTATTTTGAGCAGATGATTGAACATATACCACCAAACTCAATTATAGTATTAGATAATGCACCTTATCATTCACGACTAGTAGAAAGACTTTCAACGACTGCGTGGAAGAAACAGGATATCATTGAATGGCTGCGGAATAAGTCCCTGCCTTACAAAGATGGAATGGTTAAAGCAGAACTTTTAAAAATTGCCCGGCAACACAAATCTAAGTTCAAGAAATACGTAGTTGACAAAATGGCGGAAAGACGAAACATCACAGTCCTTAGACCCTACCACTGCGAATTAAATCCAATTGAACTCATTTGGGCACAAATGAAAAGCTATGTGGCTAGAAAAAATACGTCATATAAAATACAAGCTGTACGTGAATTGTTATATGAGTCTTTACAACATATTACAGAACAAAATTGGCGAGATGCAGTAAGACATGTAATAGAAGAAGAACAAAAAATGTGGGATCTTGACAATATAATTGATGCGACTGTAGAGACACAACCGCTAATTATTAACCTGCAAGACGACTCGGATTCCGAAGATGATCCTGTTTATTTTGAATTTGAATAGTTTTGTAAGTAATCGTAGTTTATATCATTTAAAAATAGGTATTAATTAAATAAATGTATCTTTTACAAATTGCAAGTAACTTTTTATTTTTAAATAAAATAAAGAAATTTTATTAAAATAAAAATACAATTTACAGTACCTACAGTTTCAGAATATTAATATATTTATTTATTTAAAGTAACGTAATGATTTAATCATATACTCTACGACACTGGTCAGTCACTTCCACTCAAAATACCTAAATAATCGGATTAAAAGTTCTATAGCTGTATTGTATTTCTTCAGATACAAGGTGGGTTAGTCGAAAACATCTTAAACTGCCAGTTTTAGGTTGGTTTTTGTTATTATATCATACTACCTGTCCTCTCTGTATTTCAGTTCTCTAATGAGGGTCAAACTTGCAGTGAGCTATCAACAAATTGTGTACGGACTATAGGATAAAGAATTATTTTAATTAAATTAGCAGTTTGCGGGTAATTCTTATTTTAATAGTTTGAGTGTCTAACTTCTACCCTCCTTTTAATATATCTTCTTTGTGTGCCATGCTAGTTTTCAAACGTTGGCTATCATCAAGCGTTTAGGCGTTGGCTATCATAGAGTTGACAATTTGTTGGAAAGCTTCTCGATCGCTAGCTACATGAAACAATTCTTCGACTGTTCGACCCGTCCAATGTCTAATATTACGAAGCCAAGAAAGCTGTTTTCTGCCAATCCATCGCTTTCCTTCTATTTTACCCTGGATAATTAATCGGAGCATGTGATATTTATGCCCCCTCATCATATGTCCAAAGTATTTGACTTTTCTTATTTTGATGGTGTTTGATAATTCTTGCTCTTTATGTAGGGATTCTCACACATGTTCGTTAGTTACGTGTGCTGTCCACGGAATCTTTAGCATACGGCGATAGCACCATAACTCAAACGCTTCTAATTTATTTAGATGCTTTACTTTCAGTGTCTAGGTTTCACATCCATAAAGCGAAACAGACCAAACGTAGCACTTTAATACTCTTAGACTGATGATCATCGAAAGACTTCTATTACATAGTACAGAACGCCATCTAGTGAATCTTTTACGTGCCAGTTCTATTCTGGTTGAGATTTCTTTATCGCTTTTGACTCTACAGTCCATCCAGCTACCTAAATACCTAAAGTGTTGTACTTTGTCCAGAATTTTACCATCTAATTTTAATTTTGGATACCTGATATTAATTTTACCGACAACCATCCACTTCGTTTTCTTTGTGTTGACACTTTTCCTTGCATGCATTAATATACAGGGTAAAAAAAATTCAATGAAGATATTTTAATGACGTATTGCTGGGAACACATAAGACTTTTTTTTAAATAAACCTGTGTCCTAAAATGCACCCCTTTTGAGCTATAACCACTGTAAATTGCGTAAAAAAAACGATTATTTAAAATTCTGATCATAATAACGGATCTAATCTTTTGAATGGCATACCCCCATTTTTTTAGGCTCCCTATTCATTTTTGCTTTAAAAATTAGGTAAACCCAGTTTTCAAGGAACTGAAGGGGGGGTGCCTAAAACTCATCTAGAGCTACATCAACGATTTCTGTTTACAATAAAGCAAAAAATAAAAATAAAATCTCTTAACAAAAGCATAATAATAAACAAAAATTTTTTAAATCTTAGGGGAATTTACTAATGTACCTCTCAACACAGTGCGACCGTTTCAAGTCGATGCCTCGGTGATTAATCCGATACCGTCGTATATTTGTGAAATAAGCTATAATTGACGACTTTGTAATAGTACCTTACAAACCTTGTTACAAAATCCTTAATTATAATAATATATCGTGGCAAGTAATATTATTTTATTATTTGGAAAACCATTGTTACAGAGCCCTGAAGATGTTGCTAGATCCGTAATTATATTCACAATCTTAAATATTCGTCTGTCACGAAATTTATAGAGGCTAATTCCTTATTTTTATCCCTACAATACGTCCTTAATATATCTACATCGAATTTTGAATTACCCTGAATAGCAAGCACGCCACCTACTGAAATTTATGGTTTATAAAGAATAATTTTAGTTCGCATACCATGACAACAATGGCTTTACTAACAGAAAATAAAGAACCAACCACCCCATTGTATTACTCGTCCTACCGTGTCAGGAATAGTGATACAAAACTAAGTTTGCGGAAACCGGTGATACGGCGAGCGAGCAACACGAGTACGCTGTGCTGCTGATTGCTAAGCTAGAGAAAAGAGAGAAGACACAACCTACACACATAATAGAGATGTGCACCAGTTACTAAAGATCCGTTATTTGACAACCAATAATAAGTTCTCGTTTACTGTTTACAGTAAGTTCTAAAGGTGAACACATTTGTTAAAATATTCTAATACTTCAAAGAACATGCTAAATATCACAGGGTTATCATATCCACTGCGGTCCATATGTATGGAATAAAATCATTTTTAGCGTTATTATGTATTTTATCCAAAAATTCTGATACAAGTCAATTTTTATTGTCAATTTGACAATTTACAGTATGAAAATATTACCCCCTTCTTGCACCCCCTCCGAATTATGAGCACCCCCTCAAAAAATTTAAACAAAAAGGGGGGTCGTGTGGCATCTTGTTCGAAAGGGATTTTTATTATCTGTTCAGCAATACTAAGTTTTTCATATTTGGTGTAACCATAACGGAGAAAATTTGTTATTAAAATTTAAAAAAATTGACACTGTAAATTATGTATCCGTTGAAAAAACCTGAAACAGGTCGATTTCTATTCTCAATTTAACAATATACAGTATAAAAATATTATTCCCTCCTTGCAACCCCTCTGAATTATGAGCATCTCCTCAAAAAATTTAAATGAGAAGGGGGGTTGTGTGGCACCTTGTTCGAGAGAGATCGCCTTGCTTATTGTCAAGGAGTGAATGGTGGTCATTTTGAACATTTCATTTAATTGTAAAATAAATTGAAAAACACTTCCTTAAAAATATTTTCTTCATTCTACGTTAAGTATAAAAATTTCACATTTTCAAAATACATTTTCTCAGCTATAATTGAAACAAATTTTAAAACTTAATAATGCTGAATAGAGAATTAAAATCCCTTTTGAAAAATGTGCAACACGACCTCCTTTCTTATTCAAATTTTTGAGGATGTGCTCATAATTCAGAAGGGGTGCAAGAAGGGAGTGATATTTTCCTACTATAAATTGTTAAATTAAGAATAGAAATCGATATGTTTAAGGTTTTTTAAACAAATACATAACTTCAAGTATAAACATTTTACATTTTTAAAATAATTTTTTTCAGTTAGGATTGCACCAAATTTGAAAAACTTTGTTTAGCTGAACAGAGAATGACAATAAAAATCGACCTGTTTCAGTTTTTATTGAACAAATACACAGTAACGCTAAGAATGAATTTATTCCATACATATGGACCGCAGTGTATAATGTACTTATTAGGAAAAATATATAAGTATTTTAAAAAGTTTAGGTTTATAGTCACATTTTTTATTTTATTTAAAAAAATCTACTTCCACGAAACTAATGATTGTATTTTCTTTTTAGCTCAGGGTTTCTAAAAGTTTTAACGAGTAAACAAGTTTATATCTTGTAATGACGTGGAACGTGTGTCACTGCACGTTTTGTAATATTAAAATGCGGGTCGTTACGGTGGAACGTTTGGAATTGGTGATTTCCCATCGTTAGAAAAGGCGCGAAGTAAATTTGATCAGTTGGAAAACAAAGGTGGACAACGGCAAATACAAATAATAGCCGCGAATGTCGGATAAGCGATACTAACTGTCAAGTGTCACGTGGTGAATGTTGTGCTTTGTGTGTGCTAGTAAATAGTGTGGATTTTTTCGTTGTTTTGATTTTTTCTGGTGATAAAAGTGCGAAAGTTTTTATTGTGAAAAAAGTTGGTCTGGTTGCGTGTTGTCCCCGTAACAGGTAAACTGGTTTTCGTTTTTTGTTACACTAGTTTTAATTCAAATTATTATAAAATAATATACATGAAATTTATATGAAATATGTGAAATAGTTTCATTCCAACGATTAAAATTTAAAACACAAGTTTGTTTTACATTACTATGAATTAAATTCAAATTTAATACATAATCAAACCTTAAATTTTGTTGATTCGATGTTTTTATTTGCTTAAAGTACCTAATAATTATAATATAATAAATTTTTTACGTAGAATCTTTAATTGTTACTCTAAACCAATAAAAACATCTAATAAACAAAAAGATTATTTGTTTTGCTTACTTTAAAGTATAAAATAAAAAAAATTTAAGAAAGCATGTAAAATTAGTAATTTGTTTGTACTTATATTCTTTATTATAGATCGTAAAATGTAAATATATTATTATTAGCAGGACAGGATTAACCCTCTCTCTTTCCGAATAAAAAAAAAGAGCACACAAAAAATATAAAACCATAAAGCAAAAGTAAATAAATACATAATGTGAAAAACTAAAAGAAATCCTAAATTTTTGTTAACAAAAAATATATAATATACAATATATATATATATATATATATATATATATATATATATATATATATATACAACAACGGCTTCGCCTTGGTCAACAAACATGTACTCTGAGACATTTCTTACTTTACTGCCCTCGGTGTGTAATATTAATTATAACTGTATAACTGGGATAATCACTTATCTACAAGTGTGCATAATTTTTTTGATACAATTTTAAAGAATGTTTTGCTCTCCACTAAATGAATTTTACTCTTACTCCAAATCATCATTTTTTATTTTCCCTTTATTCCAGCCAATGTTTTACAAAATTTGTATTTGAGTATGGATCTACAAGTCTTGCAGAGCTTTTTATCAAGAATATTTTTGTTGTAAAATGTGGGATATAATCTTTATCCATTTGTATAAAACTTTGTAGAACACACTATATGTTTGGAAGAATTTGTTTCAATAAGAAGAAACATAAGAAGACATTTTCTTTAGATTTTAGAATAACCGTATAAAAAGCAATATATTTTTTATTTGTTTATCGTACGCAGTTGTCTAACAGAAATTGCAAATTTGCAAATTTTTTCAAAACAGTTTGTGGGCACTTCTATCGGAAATTAAAATGTGATACGTGCCAAAAGGAAAGCTTTCATCAGGTGTATAAAAGAACATAAGCACCGTTACAGTTTAAATACAAACAATTCATTATATGCAAAACATTTATTAGAATATTTTTATGAATTCGATCCAGATTTTAATATTTTACATATCGAGAACAAAGATGTCAAATTAAATAATTTAGAAATTTTATAAATTTACAAACAAAAAACTTAAACTTATTACTTATTGAACAATTGGATTTTGGGAGATTCCCGTTATAGGGAAAAATCACAGTGTGGGTGTCTGAAAACCGATGTTTTCAGTTTATTTTTATTATAACTTTGTTAGTTTTTGAGCTATTACCTTAAAAGAAAATTTATTTTAAAGATCTTTTCAAGTACTTTAAAATTATTTTCATCGGAAAATCGATCGTTTTCCCGTTATTTAACGTTGAAATGTTGCAATTCAGTTGCCGTCGAACCAAGAGTCATCTTAAACGAGTCAACCCGGTTTCTTATTACAGCTACAGAAAATTTTAAAAAACCGATCGTTTCGTTAATTTATAACATTTATTTTTGGTAACATTGTTTTTTTTGGTACAAATTTACTTGATGGGACTCGCCGAAAAAAATGGTACCAATTTTATTCGACGCGGTTGAAAAGCTCAGTCGAATGACACCCCAGGGTGATGAAATTCCCCCTTCAAAAGTTATGCCACTTTTACAAATTTACTTTATGGAAGTCGCCAAAAAAAAGGGGACCAACTTTATTCGGCCCCCCTTCTCCCCCGAGGGCCGGGCCCTCTTAACTATCGATTTTTATGTAATCATGGACAACAATCTTAATCAAATTTAACGATTGTTGTCTATGATTACATAAAAATCGATAGTTAAGAGCGGTGAAAGGGGGATAAAGGGCGGGCAGGGGGGTTAGGTCTGCACCCCTACCCACCCCTTTTATTAGATTAAAATTGTTGTCTATAATTACATAAAAATCGATAGTTAAGAGGGGTGAAAAAAATATTTTTCTAAAAATTGAAAAATTAACAAATGAAAGTGGCGTAATTTTTGAAAGGGCCGTTTTCTCACCCAAGGAGGGGTGTCAGCTTTTCAAGCCGCCTCGAATAAAATTGGTCCCATTTTATTTTAGCGAGTCCCATAAAGTAAATATAAGCCGTTTTTTATAATACGTAAGGTTTTCGAGTTATTTGTAAAAAATAGTTCAAAAACATGCATTTTTTTAAGTCGAAAATCTACATCTTAAATTAAGAATAACTCAAAAACTATTAACTCTCCAAAAAAACGTCATATGATATTTTATGCTTATGACCTTACTTTTTATCTTAAAATTTTTTCACCCGCGAGAAGTGGTGGCATTCACCCCCAAGAAAAAAGCACACCTCGGCACAGTATAACTTTTAATTAGAAGGGTAATGTAAGCTTGTTTATAAATTTTCATCAAAATCAGTGCTGTTTGAAAGAATTCGGATCTAAATACAGCTACTAACTGGACTATAAACATACATATAGTCACGCCTTTTTCCCGTAGGGGTACGCAGAGACCACTTCCTTCCACTTGCTACGGTTCTTTTGCTTCCTCTACTTTCATCAGTGCTCTCATGCATGCTCGTCGGTTGTTCATACTCTTGACCTGGCCTTTCTTCAAATCAATGTTGATCTGATCAAGATATGTTCGCCGAGGTCGACCTCTACCGACTTGTCCATTCACACTCGCCATATAAATTTGCTTCGTTAATCTTCCTTCATTCATCCTTTCTACGTGTCCAAACCATCTAAATGGACTATACGTGTAAAACTACAAAATTAGGTACAAAAGTGTTCAAAAGTCGTATAAATGTGCTATAATGTTCTACCGCGCCTTTCGTTTTTTCTTTCTTAGTAACTTATGTCGGTATCTAATTACAATTATTACTACCTGACCAGGTTGTTGTCAGAAGTTATATATCTATCAATTGCTTCCTCTTATGTGCTGCGATGCATGACTTATTTCCGTTCGTAGCTTGGGAATTCCGAAAGTGTTTCAAAGACGTACATTATCACATGGGAACTTAAAAAACTAACAACCATTGCATGTTTTTTTTCTTTTAGAAATATTCTGAGAACGATTTTATTACAATGATAATAAAATGTGTCTATATCTATTTTGTTTGCATTCTATGTTGCCAAAAAAAAACAGAATTACGTCTACATTAATTAATGTATATGGATAGATTTATTTAGTGTATTTTTAAGGCCTCTGGCTCATGTGACTACTGAATACTTGAGATATCGCTTATAAATTTACAGGGTGTGCTGAAAATTAGTTGTCAAGAATACAAATTTACTACCATCAATTTTATTACTCACTCACACACAAATACTGGTACAGTTCGATGAACCTACAAAAGATGCTAAAGTGTTTTCCATGCAGCTCTATGCAAACATTGCATCTTTTGAACACTGATTTACACATTTTGTCACCAAATTTTACAATCTAATTGGATTTGTGAATTCAAATGCTCGTTATCACGAATCCTGACGGAATAAACTTCATTTATTAGTGAATCCCAGACTGCAAAGTCCAGGGGTGTGATATCTGGGGAACTTGGAGGTTATTAAATGGTATCGCTTCTTTCAATCCATTCTTCAAAATGTTTACTTAGAAAGTCTTTCACAAAAACTTCATAATGCGAAGGTGCATCATATCAACTTTTCCTTTACGGGTTAATGTTTATAAAGTAAACGATTTTCCATTTTTAACACTTCTTGAAGCACTCGTCACTTCTTGGAGAGGTTTTTTATACCTCTAACAAGACCCAAATTAACATGCTACACAAACATATCTTTAGACAGCAACTAATAATATAAGACGGGTAAGAACTAATGTTCTATCATACGAGGGTGGTTTTCTTTAAATTTATTTTTACTTTTATATTTAATTTCCTTGTATACTAAGCACGTTTATGTGGCACTAAACGAGACGATACGCATAGTTTCTGGCTGTTTGAAACCGACCCCGGTGGAGAAAATATAACCAGTAGTTGGTATGGCCCCACCCACAATCAGGAGGTGTGTTGCCGTGGGGGCTGAGCGTAAAAAACAAGAAAGACCAGAGACATCCCCTATGGGGGCATCAAATGCAACCGCACTCGGATCGAGGCAAGTAAAGAGCTGGTCCCCGGAAACCATCTACCTTTCCCGACGTGAAGGACGCTGAACGGGTTAAGGATGGGAGTGGGGCTATAAAGAGGATGACAACTGTGAATGCCGCGTAACCCTAGACCACCAACATCTGGCCGTGTGCTCAAACATGAGTGAGACTTGCACAGAGGAGGACCTTATACTCGCAAACGACAAAGCCACATATGTAGCTGATTTTAGGAAACTGAAAATTTTACTTCTTTCAGCGATGCAAATAGTAGTCTTTCTCTGAAAAATAATTGTTTAGGAAAAAATTGGCCTCTTCATTCGACAAAAATCTCTGTCCTTTGGGCGCAATTTTTAGATAGGGGAACAAAAAGAAGTCGTTTGGGGCTAGATCTGGTGAGTAAGGTTGTCTTGCTGAAACAGAATTGTTTTTTTGCAAATGTAGCCGTTTTCCGCAATTTCTGTCTTTAGCTTGTCAAGTATTGATGCGTAGTATATCCTGTAATGGTTTATCCTTTTTAAAGATAATATACACGACCATCCCAAAAAACAGACGCCATCACTTTCCTAGCCGAAAAATCAGTTTTTGCTTTTTTTGAAGCCGATTCACTCTTTGTTAATACCATACTCTACAGGTATAAGTTTGGATGCTCCCCAAATGCGACCATCCACTTTAACGGACCTGGTTGCTTTTTCTAGTTCTTTAATATCGGTTTCATTATTCCATGATTAAATACTAGACACTTGGCAATGAGTTCTGGTTTTTTGGCTTTCTTATCTGCATAAACTTTAAGTCTTTCTTCTCGTACCTTGGCTCTTGCAACTTCTTCTTTTGCAACAGAGCCTAAGAGATACACATCATTATCGTCATTGTCTTCATTTGAGGCACCTGTGGTTGTAGGATCTGATTTTAAAGGAATGATGATGCTAAATGCTCAAAATGTCCACATAAAATTTCATTGACATTCTAAGTACAAGTTGTTTCGTATCGTTTCTTCAAATTTTATGAACGTAATAAAGGTACAATTATTATTAGATAAAGAAACATAACAGTTGAAGGTCCATTTTTATTTATATTCAAGTTACAGAGCGACAAAGTGGGCTTATCAATCAACCCTGCATCAACAGCAGACTACTTGTTTAAATTGGGGTTAACTAATTCTGCATTTCAGAATATTCGGTTATTTCGTTATTTGCTAATCCACTATTTGCTTATCCTTTATTCGCAAATTTCTTATTCACTAATCATTTATTCGCTAATCGTTCCGTTATTGTTCATTGTCCTTCTTGTTCGTTGGTAATTATACAAGAAAATAAAAATAAAAAAAATCGAGACATTAACCTTCCATTTTCCATAATTAACGCATGATTTAACAAGATACAACACCTTCTAAGAAGTCTGAGCTATAAAAAGGATACAACAACTTTCTTAGAGAAAATTGTTGTTGGCTTATTTGCATTTTCTTCGGTTTTCATTTGATGTATCACAAGGTAGCGGTTGCTTTTTGACATTTTAAAGAAGCGATGAAGGATGTGAAAGGGGTGCCACTTATTTGAACTTGCTGGTTTTGAAATGAAAGCACTGTATGTGTAAAGTTACAGCAGTTTTGGAATAATGTTTACCGGGAGACTGGCGTGACATGTTCCTTATTGCGGGCTAGCAAAACCGCCCCACTTCTATTGCGGACATTTTCACATGTAATAAATGTTTATTGATCATCTATCGATTTAAATAAGTTTTAACTGTATCAGAATCATCACTTATTTTTGAGGGAAGCTACGTAGCCTCACCGTTGAAGACATGGTCTTGGCAACATCCTCTGAAATAATAATAATTCCGGAAAAACCATCAAATCTGGACTTGGCCCAAGGAATGAAAGTGATAAGTGTAAATTGCCTTTTATTTTTGTTTTATCCAAAGTGTACACCAAAGATGAACGATGAAACATATTGACCCCCTACCAACTTTTAATGAAAAAATCGTTTCTAGGACCAATGATTTCACCAGCAGAGTGTAGGCTCAGTAAAAAATGTTATTTCCGTATCATTCACTATTACGTTCACAATCGCCAGTCATAGCAGTTATTTTATGCAATGTCATTCGGGGGGTAAGATAAGCACATAAAAATGTTTCTCAACACATACCAGCAGTACGAGTGCTTGTGGAATAATACGAGTAGTAATTACAGCAAATCAAATGCAAGGGAAAAAGCGTACTCCTCAGTTATTACTGATTTAAATTTGCTTACGTTAACGGTAACAAAAAGTATATCATAAAAACGACTTAAACACATTATGTAACAGAACTCTCTAGCATCATAAATTTAGAAAGAAGCCTAGCGGGGCTTGATGTTTATGAGCCCCGAATATTCCAATTTAAAGGTGCTAATGTAATTCTACGCAAAGTATGCACTCCAAAACCAAATACACGAAGTAAGATACATTGAAAGTGCATAGCTTTATGAACAGCCAGAAAGTGTCAAAAAGGCACGTCTGGCTGTGCATAGAGATGTGTTGGTTCCTGCACTTATGTATGGTAGTGAATGTTGGTTTTGGCAGAAAAAGTAAAGTAAAAAAAGTAAAGAATAGTGAAATAAGAGAACGCTGTGGTGTAAAAGTTGTGGTTACAAAGATAGATAAAGGAATGCTTCGATGGTTTAGACACGTAGAAAGGATGGATGAAGGAAGATTAACGAAACAAATTTATAAGGCGAGTGTGAATGGACGGAAGTCGGTAGAGGTCGACCTCGGCGATCATATCTCGATCAGATCAACATTGTTTTAAAAAAAGGCCAGATCAAGAGTACCAACAACTGGACGAGCATGTATAAAAGCACTGATTAAAGTAGAGGAAGCAAAAACTGTAGCAAGTGGAAGGAAGTGGTCTCTGCCTACCCCTACGGGAAAAAGGCGTGACTATATCTATGTATAAAAAAGTGGGTGAACTGGAACC
This sequence comes from Agelastica alni, assembly GCA_950111635.1. Taxonomy (NCBI): domain Eukaryota; kingdom Metazoa; phylum Arthropoda; class Insecta; order Coleoptera; family Chrysomelidae; genus Agelastica; species Agelastica alni. Next base: position 82,026,257 of record OX467710.1, on the reverse strand, counting down.
AGAGAACCTGATGGAAATATATAAACAAGGATCATCCCTCTGAATAATTTCACTGAAAAATCGAGTGAGCTGAGCCTTATTGACTGTATATTTGTTTAACTTTTCATTCAAGTTGCAGTTATATTTTTAGAGCTACCTATATTATGAATACAAAACCAGTGCAATAAAGAACGTCTGAAAATAAATAGTTGTTGAAACGATTTCTAATCTCGATATTATCAAAACAATTTTTATGTAAAACTGGTAAAAACTTTTTGTTCATTTACAACTAATTGTTTACTTAGCCCGATGAATGTTTGTAATACGACTAATGAATATTTTAAAATTTGTATTTGTTTCACACATTCATAAAAATAGAAAGTTTCTGCGACTACGAATGCAGTTTTATAAACATCACCTAGTTATTATAAATTTGTTTTTAAATTTTGAAACATCTAATAATAGATTGTATTAAAAACATTTATAAAATTATTTCTTTTCGGTACAAGAATGGTTTACATTATTTTTTCGTAAGTCGTTTTGATTTATAATAACACATTAATAATCATTCAAATACCCACATAAAAATAATTTAAAAATATTCGAAAGGTAATTGTCTAGAAGCAGCACTTTTTCGAAAAAAAGAGAAAAAAAATTATTCTTTTTAAAACCTTCTTTTATGGAAAACAAGACTCCGTTGGCGAAAAGTCGTTTTTTTAAATAAATTGTTAAAACCTAAAAATAAAACATTCATTAATAAGGGTGTTCAATTTTAGCAAATCTAATTTTTAATTGAGTTTTTCTAGGGTTAGAGAAGGTAAATTGACTTCAAATTTTAGAGGTAATTGTATTATAATGTCCTTAATAAGCATTAAAAATTTTTGAATTTTCTGACGGTATGCCTACACCAAGACAACTCCCCTAAGTTGTGTGATGTAGATATGTTTAGCAAGAACCGCTTGAAATGGGATCCTGTCAAATATTTGTTACAAACTGACTCACATTGTTCGCATTGTGAATAACACAACCATCTTGAACAGCTGTGTAACTCAGGTACTGTAACCATAGGGTTCCTGTATTAACCAACACACCTCTATGCACAGCCACCTCTTGCCAAACCCAACATTCACTACCATACATAAATGTAGCACTCCTCTATGCACAGCCAGACGTGCCTTTTTTGACACGTTATGGCTGCTCATAAAGTCATACAGTCCCCCATTCATTTATTTCGCTGCCAACACCCTTCGCTCAATGTCACTGTCATACTTTCTATCTATCGTAAACTTTAAACCCAAGTACCGAATTCATTTACTTGTTTCACTCTTTCTCCTTTAATCAGAACTACAGTTTGTCATGTTTTCTTTTCTTTCAAAAACCATTACTTTCGTAGCTAATTCAGTATTTAAAACAAATAAAATATAAATCAATAACAATACCATGATTTTTTGTGCTAAAGTAAAAGCATCAGAAAATGCAGTAGCATACAATGTGGATTTAAAATACAAGGTATATATTAAATGAACTAAATAATAATTAAAATTCTTAGATTATTTCGATGTGTGTATTTATTTAGTAATAATATCTCTGGTTCTACAAAATGATTGGATATTTTTCGATAGCTTCGTTGCAAACAAATGAGAGTTTTAATTTTACAAGCTTTTATATAACTTGCAATGTATGTATATTTGTCCAAGTGGAATCTTAAAACTTAATTATGAAGCAAATATCTTCAACTGATTGAGGAGGCGTTCAAGTATAATGTAACACAATTTGGGAGGAGGGGGAGTCTTGTAAAACTTTACGATGCGTTACAGGGGCGGAATGGGGGGGGGAGGTGTTCTAACAACGCGTTACCTTAAATTTTCCCTTTATTTAAATTAAAAATATTAAATAAAAAACATTTCTTTGCGCAAAATCATTGTGACTTTTTGGTAAAAATGGTCACTTGGTCGAAAATCTTTAATAATTGCGTTACGTCCCCCGAGCTGAAATTTTGTATACACGTTTAGTTTGTATGTCAATGCATGGTTAGCTGTGTGACGTCATTATAAATCCAACATGGCATAAAACCCAGGATGGCGAAATAGTTATTTTTAAGGCGCTCCTACAACATGGATATTTAATGAAAGAGAATAACTCGAAAAATAAAGTAACGTTACTCTGAATCTAAGTAACCCTTTGTAGATAATCAAGTATATTAAATAACTATAAATGATTGAATTTAATTTTTAGAATTATTAGACGAAGTAAATATGAGTACATTGCAACAGAAGTAGCTTGGCGGGCGACTAGCCTCTAAAATAACAAATATTCGGCTGAATATACTTCACATTCGTAAACTTCTTCCTCCGATTGTACTCAAGACTTACTTAAGTACAATTGGAGAAAGAAGTTTACGAATGTAAAGTATATTCAGCCGAATATTTGTTATTTTAGAGGCTAGTCGCCCGCCAAGCTACTTCAGGTGCACTTACTTAAATCTCGCGATAAGCTTTGTGTAATGAAGTTTTAAGTTGATAGTAAAAATTTTAAAGGAAAAGTTTATTTTATTCTTTTTAGCGCATTAAAATAAAAGCTTGTTTTTAAAAATTATTTTTTACTCGCATTTTTTACAGTTAAAAAAAGTTCAAGTCTACGTGTTATTTTCCTGCAAAACTTGACACGATCGTTTGTTTGCAGAGAAGTTTAAAGAAAATATCGGATTATTTTGGAGCTCTCCGGGTATTACTGCTTGTAAAAATTCAAAGGAACTGAAAGTATAGGAAACGGATATAACAAAAACGGTATTTTAAGGAATTTTGTATTTGCAGGATGATGCGTCTAAAAAATTCAATAGAACGAACATTTCCATGTAAATCACCCCTCTTTTTAGCCAATTTGATTCTTTCCAAATCATTACTTTTTTAATAAACTAAAAAAAATGTCACAAAACATTTTTTTATACAGGATGGCCAACCGAAAACGAAACAGAGCCATTTACAGGAACCTCGTTAACATTTTAAAAAACGCTCGGACCATTAGATTTTTTATTAAAGCTGTCAAGTGGTGCAGAACTTTGTATACCTCGGATCTTTAAACGAAAACACAGGCAGCAGCGAAAAAGAAATCCGCCGGCGCATTCAACAGGCACGACTTGCCATGACAAAACTTAAACTGGTTTTTTTCATCTTTCTGTACGCGTCAGATACGTGGACGACCAAACAGGCTGATCGCCATCGTATAGATGCCTTCAAAATGTGGTGCTGGAGGAGAATGCTGCGGATTCCGTGGACGGCACATAGAACGAACGTCTCAGTTTTAAATAAAATTGGTAATCCAAGGCGTCTGTCCTCCATAGTATTGAAGCGTGCCCTGACATTTTTTGGACACATTCACAGGAATGACAACATGGAGAAACTAGTTGTACAAGGCCATCCCCCTACTGGTCGACGACGTGGTCGATCTCCTACACACTGGGTGGATCTAACAAAGATGTGTCTTGATCCAAACGTCAGCGGGGCTTCCGCAATCGGAAAGCAATCGACAAACTATATATTAGTAATGCCTCGGCCAATACCAGCAACAACTGACAATAAAATGAGTTCACAACACATCTAACAAGATGTTATGACCGTGATGATGATGACGCCAATGGTATAAATTTAGTTCCTAGTACCTAGTTTTTTCTTGCACGGAACGGTAAATCGCCGCAATTGCCGAGTTTTTCACGAGGTGCATACACAGCAACCAGAGAAATTAAATGTATGGGCTGGCATTTGCGGTGACCGACTGGTGGGTCCTTCTATCAGCCAATTTGACTTGCGAAATGTATTTGCAATTACTGGAAGACGCTATTGACCCTGCCTTGACTGATAGGTATTTAAAAATAATCCACAGTATGACGAATATCATTTATATTTTCAACAGGACGGTGCTCCTCCGCATTATGCGGCGATTGTTCGTCAGTATTGAGACCAACGTTTTCCACGGCATTAGATTGGGAGAAGAGGCAGCATTAAATGGCCTTCATGATCGCCAGATTTATCGCCCCTCGATTCTTTTTGTGGGAATATCCGAAGAGTAAATTCTATAAAACACAACCAGCGTCGTTGGAAGATTTGTGTCAAAGAATCGTTGACGAGTGCCGTCGAATTACTCCGGAAATTCTTCGGAATGTGCGTGAACGTTTTGACTAAAATCTTTATTATTGTATGAAAACGGATGGTCATCAGTTTACACATTTTATCAATTAGGTAGCAAGTAAGCAACCAAAATAATTGGAATTTTTACAATAACAACTTTTTTTAAAGTATTGGAAGGAAAAGTAAAATTTAAAAACTATTGTAAAGAGAATTGTTAGAATTTTTAAAAGACATCCTATTCGACCCCCAATGCCATTTAAAAATGTTGGCGTAATTCTTATTCTCGCTTGGGGTTGAAAAAATGGAGTCAAAAATACCAGAAAAGAGTGTCCCCCTTTAATAAAAAATCTAAGGGGTCTGAGCGTTTATACCGTCAGATACTTCTTAAAATTAACTTCCAAATGTTTTGTACATAATTATTTAAATTAACCAGTTGATATAGGTAATTTATGCTAATAATAAAATTTTACACCCATAGGTATTAAAGGGTGTGGATACAGGGTCAGTGAAGCAAAGACTTACATTAAGAAAACGGTAGTAGCGTGTCATTCAAAGATAAAGCAATTAAAGTAATTCGATGATCATTTCCTTTGTACTTCACACTCAAGTTCATCCAATCACTAACATAATTAAAAGATTGTCCATTTAAAAATAGATTTAAATTGCGTAAATATCATCGCGCATTAAACATACATTTGATTTTTTTTGCCAATTTAATGCTGCATTTACAACATTCTACAAGTAAATGTTTTATGGTATTATAATTATGAAAATAACTGCAATACAGTCAATTACAAGCTACTTACACATATATGTATCCATAAAGAACCGGAATACGGCAGAGAACTTACATTCATGTATTCAGTGACATTGAGAATGACAATTGTTTTATAACGGCTTTATTTTTTACTTTTTTACATCGGTGGTTTATGTTCAAATTGATATGTAGTATAGAGTTGTTAAAATAGTTTGTTCCAAAATCATTTCTTTCCACAGACACTTCCAGAAAGACTGTGTTTTGGCAAAGTGTCTCATTTTTTTGCTGGGAAAATTAAAGAGGTTAAAGAGGTATGTAGAACAACAACTTGTGATAGAGATACAATTTGGACTACATTCAGGAGAACCATCCAACAGCTGAAACCATAATCATGGGGGACTTTAATGTACATAACGGTGCCTGGCTCAAATTCTCTAACAAAACTGATGATGCAGGTCGTCAAGCTGAGGCCTTCGTTATCACTCATGGTCTAGAACAACTGGTCGAGCTACCAACCCGCATCCCTGATGTCAACAACCAGGCTGCCAATACACTAGATCTTTTCCTCACCACCAATCCTGACCCGTATAGAATAGAAGTTTGTGCCCCACTTGGAAACTCTGATCACACCCTCATCTCCACAACATGCTCTTTCCATTTACCATCGAGCAGCACAATACCAACCCGTCTCATGTGGCATTACAATTCGGCCGACTGGGAGGGTCTTCGTATGTTTTTCTCAGCGTTTTCATGGAAGAGAGTTTGTTTCTCCTCAGTAGATCCAACACGATGTGCTGAGACAATTTCTGAAATCATCATGTTGGGGATGCAAACTTACATACCGAATACCGAAAGAAGAACATCATCTGATAAGACCTGGTTTAACAGAAACTGCTCTAGAGCTGTGGCTTCCAAACAGGCAGCATACCATCGATGGAAAAAAAATCCGGGACCTGAGACCAGAGCAGCATATGTTGAGGCTAGAGGCATATGCAAAGAGACAATAGAATGTTCAAAAGATGCTCATAATGCCAAAATAAGATCAAAACTTGTTGAATGTCCTAACGGATCCCGTTCATTTTGGTCTTTCGCCAAAGCTGTGGGAAGAAACTTCACTTCCAGCTCTTTTCCTCCCCTAACCAATGAAGAATGAACACTAGCAACGACTGCCCAGGAAAAAGCCAATATCTTTGCGCACCTATTTGCTGGAAATTCCACTCTGGATTCTTCGGGAAAACAACCCTCGAGCATTACACCTATTGACAGTCACATGCCCGAGATCACCTTTCGCCAACGTACTATCAGAAAGATTTTGCTGGGTCTCAAGACCAACAAAGCCTGTGGATCTGACGGAATCCCGCCGATTGTTCTCAAGAAATGTACCCCCGAACTAACACCTGTTCTCTGCAAGTTGTTCAACCACTCTTACATTTTGGGAGTATTTCCGTCCAATTGGAAAATTGCAAGAGTACAGCTAGTCCCTAAAAAAGGCAAAAGGACCCTACCTAGCAACTACAGACCTATCGCACTGCTATCTAATATTTCAAAGGTCATGGAAAAAGCCATCAACATCGAGCTCATGAAATATCTGGAAGACTCAGGAATTATCAATGAGAGGCAATATGGCTTCCGCCATCAGAGATCGACTGGTGACCTGCTCGCATACGTCTCACATATATGGCAGCTATCTATTGAAAAGTATGGAGAAACTTTAGCTGTGGCATTAGATATCTCCAAGGCGTTCGATCGAGTTTGGCACCAGGGACTCCTCGCCAAGCTTCCATCTTATGGCTTGCCATCTCAGCTGTGTTCTCTGCTTGCTAGTTTTCTCTCAAACAGGTCTCTTCATTTAGTGGTCGATGGAGTTTCATCTGACACCCTACTCATAAATGCTGGTGTTCCGCAAGGATCCATTCTAGCACCAACACTATTTTTACTTCACATCAACGACCTATTGAAAGCAACTTCATGTCCCGTACACAGCTTTGCCGATTATAGTACCCTCCATACCGCATTCTCTTCCAGGGCCCCTATATCAGCCCGTGAAACCAGAAATGAACGAGGAAAAAATGTTAACAATATAAATATGGACTTAGCAACAATTCTCGAATGGGGATCCAATAACTTGGTAGAATTCAATGCAAACAAAACACAAGCATGTCTTTTCTCTAGAAAAGCCGATCTCACTGTGCCTAACATAACTTTGTCAGGAGTAACCATACCACTGAAGTCATCCATATCGATGCTTGGTATTACTATCAGCAATAACCTTTCCTGAGAAAATCACGTGAGGTCCATTGCCAAAAGTGCATCCCAAAAACTTGGTTTTTTGTTTCGTGCCAAGAGCTATTTCACCTCCAGTCAGATGCTTATGATCTTTAAGGCACAGATCCGACCTGTACTGGAGTACTGTTCCCATATTTGAAGTGCAGCACCTAAACATATCCTGAAGCTACTGGATTCTGTCCAAAAAAGGGCAATTCGTCTCGTTGGTGATGACTCGCTTACAAACTCGCTCACTTGTCTGGAACACCGTAGAAAAGTTGGCGATTTGTCTCTATTTTATAGATATTTTCATGGGCGATGCTCTTCTGAAATATCAACAATCGTTCCTCCTTTGGCAGTCTCTTCGAGATTAACCCGTCAAGTTTAGTCTTCACACCCTTTCGTGGTCACTTTGGAGACTTGCAGAACATCACTTTCCAAAGACTCATTCATCCAACGAATTGCGAGGCTTTGGAACTCATTGCCTAGGGAGGTGTCCTTAAAATACAGGATGTTAGTAAATAAGCGCAACAAACTTAAGGGGGTGATTCTGCATGAAAAATAATGATAGTTTGTTATATAAACGTATGTCCGCAATTGCTTTATTTTCAGAGATACGGGTTTTGGTTAAATGTTATTGTATTAGATAGTTCTTGGTAATATATTAAAGAAACGCGTTGATATGTTTTATTTTTTTGCATAAAAACGGCAGTCTATACAAAAAAAAAGGCGAAAGAGATTTTCTGTCACAAATTTACCGAGACATTCAAACATGATTTTTAATTTAAAATATCTCTGTGGCGTATTATTTTTTTCTTTAAAAAATTTGGATCATTACCCGTATTCACGACAATAACAAACATAAAATACTTAATTGCATGTCAAAAAATGCGCAATAACTACCTAAAACCCACCAAATTTTATTTGCATATCTCGACCGGTTTCAGAACAATAAATAAATCGTCAGTTTTTAAGAAAAAATTTAACACCTCGTATCTTTGAAACGAAGTTTTTGCGGGCATACGTTTAAAAATCAAACTGTCATTATTTTTTCATGCAGAATCACTCCCTGAAGTTTGTCTCACTCATTTAATAACACCATGTATAATCACGTTTCTGATACCATTCTGCGGAAAGTTGAATGGAAATATCTTTGACTTCAACTTCTTTTGTTGATGACAATGAAAAACCACAGTGTACATAACAATTTTTAATAGTAGTCGCAGTTACATTTCGCCAACATCTACAGTAGAGCTTTTTTCTTTTTCCATATTATCCAACATGTTCCTGATTATTTTCGATATGATGACTTAAAGTTTTTATTGATACTGGGCGAGAAACAAATGATTTTAGTAGCAAACTGTATTTACTGATGCAAGTTATAAAGAATAACCGATCAAATGCCGACTGAATGGTACACAAGTAAAAAATGAGACCAATCTTAAATTCGCCGTGGTCCGTTCCTGTTCTGCTGGTAGAGTGCTCGTTCGGGAATGAGCTGGTAAATAGAGGTGCTGGCAACTGCCTTATCACCATATAATTAGTATCACTTGTCGGCTTCGAAATGTAACACGCTAAGTTTGTCTGTATAACGACGCACTATCGTGGATGTAGATCCACTAGAGTTAAAACAATAATTATAGTAAACTTAAATAATAATTGTGGGTAATAGGTAAATTGATTCTCTCAGACACGTTGGCTTCGAGGCCGATGCGTAAATTCGTAGGTTCATTCTTTACGTGTATTCTGACGTTGACGTCTGTCTCTTGAGGTCTGCGATGCTTTTGAGATCCATCCACCTTCTTCTCGTACCTAGAATGGCCATTGGCGTGCGCGAGATTTTGGAAATGAAGGCTCCCTTGAAAGTCAACCTAATACTGGGTGAAGGAAAATATACGGAGATTGAAGAGATGCCTTGATCCATAGGCTGTAATTTTAATGTGGTATTGGCGAGCAGATATTGAATTTTAACTGCTTTCATTGGTGGACATTGCTGAACATAGTGGTATTGTCTGAGGCATGTTTCGAAAACCACATCTAGGAGACCTAGAATATGCAGATGATCTATGTCTAATTACTCATACACTTCAAGATATAAACAAAAAAAATAGCAAAGCTCATAGACGAAACAAAACAAATGAGACTTAAAATTAATGCCGGGAAAACAAAAGATATGCGTATTAACACGACCAACCCTAACAAAATATATATTCAAGAACAGGAAATAGAGCAAGTCCAAGAATTCTGTTACTTGGGATGTATCATCACATTCACCGGTGGTACCTAATTAGATATAGACTGTAAAATAAAAAAGGCACGTCAAGCGTTTGGAATGCTTTACTCCATATGGAACTCGTCTAACATAACTAGAGGTATGAAACTCCGCCTCTTTAACACCAATGTAAAGACCGTTCTGTTATACAAGTGTAAAACATGGATGATCACCAAATCCATCACACAATAACTACAAAGTTTCGCAAACAAATGCATAGCACACATTAGTTGGCAGGACAGAATAATATTACAGAAATATATTACTTTGAACAATTGAGAAATAAACATTTAAATTTTAATTTAATTTTAACGCCAAGCAAATAAGACGTCTGGTCAATACGTGCCCTTTAACGAAATATTTTTTCCTCGGCAAAAGGTTAACCAATAAGAAGTTTTTTGCTTTTGTTCCATTTATTCTATATAACGTAACGAACAGACCAGAAGCAAGTAGGTATAAGAAATTTATGCATTCAACAATTACAATTTATACATGGTCCTTTGAGACTGAAACATTAATTATAATTTATACAATCACCATGTACAGTTTAACCTTTCTGTACATTGTCGTCTATAAGATACAGTGATATTTCAAGACCATCGTAAACCGTTTGCACAAAGCACATTTTAGGTCGAGAAGACCGCTGAGATGTCAGAATTTAACAAGAGGCAATTGTGCTACTCGTTTAGCTTGGGCTGAAAAACAAGTGTTATGGCAAAATGTACATTGGAGTCCTATTTGTTTTCCAGAAGAGTGTGATATATACTGACTCAAGACGTGTAAGGTTATGGAGAGTTCTGGTCAATAAAACACGATTGCAGAATGTACAGGAGGTTCATTCTTATAAAGGAAGTACAATAATAATACGAAGACAACGTCGAGGTTTTATAAATAATGGAGAATGACACACTACTTATTAATATAAATAATATAAATAAAATTTTAAAGCGACTGTGAACGTGCGACAAAGAGGTCCGAGACAAATATTTTGTGCGAAAGACGAAGACACAGGATTTATTGGGAGTCAAACGTCTTTGACAGTATTTATGGTGTAGTATAATAAAAATTTTGTACTGAACAAAATATCCTTAGTGTTGGTTTTTTTATTTTTTAATTCGAAATTTTCGACGGTTCATTTTGTTCAATTTTAATTACTTTCTTTAAAAAAGATAAAAATTCCAAGCAAGTATACATCGTTTTCTGATTTTTATTCATGACAACATTTGTACTCTCTAATGCATCATCTATAATTAAATATATATTTAATAATATTTAATATTTTTAAATTATTTTATAAATCTTAGATATATAAACTTTCAAATTATTATATATTTCATATTACTCGTACGTATACTACCAGTTGCTTCAAAATATTGTTGTTTACTAGTCTATCACTATCATTCTCTATTGCTACTAACATACGCACTCTCTTACGTCCTGTGGTCTCGCCGCGCGCAGCTACAACTCTGTGTCTTCGTCTATCGCACGAGATTTTTATCTCGGATCACTTTGTCGCACGTTCACAGTCGCATTAAAATTTTATTTTTTAAAATTCGACAACCATCATTCGGGGCAAACTTTTTGCGGGCAACTCTATATTATTGTGATCGCAATAAAACAGCGCTTATTTTTATGTTTTATTTATAGATTAAACAAATAGGTGAAAATAACTAGGACCAAAATACCTGTTTATACCTAGAAACCCAATAGTTAGGCCGGAAAAAATATAGGCAACCCTACGTTTGTATATTCTATAGGCTTTGTATTTACGGTTGTTGTAAAAATTTTTCGTTAAACTCTTTGGTAGAAATAAAAAAAAAAGTTTGTCACGTGCCTATTTTTTCCTTCCACAGTTCTATAGTTTCGTATTCATTGTTGCATACCGTACTCTGTGGTAACTCGAATATATCATTCATTGTAGATAATGTTTCATAACTTGTAGGGGTAAGATTCGATAGTTGGTTTGCAATTTCTGTGTGGATGGGACTGAATATCCACACGGACGAGGACGAGGCACAGATTTGAGAGGATTGTGGGTTGACGTTTATTCCGCGCCATTTTTCTTGATTTCCGATATAGGAGCGTCAGTCGTTTTGGGAGCTTCATCGAAGTCGGAGGTGTTGGTGAAGGTTGTTGGGGACGGTGTGTTATTAGCACGTGTGCGGAACCTCTATGGGATTTCTTTCATATCTGGCTGTATTTGGGCCATCTTAATTGGATTTTGAAGAAAAACCATTTGATTTTCAACTCGACCATTTTGTTTTGCCTTTGTTGTGGATATTTTTGGAGTTTTGGTGTCGAGTTGAATAGCCGTTATCGGGATTTATTTGAGGAAGCCATTGTTCACTAACTGGTGCCGCCCCATAATCTAACCAGCCCCCGGAGTAGTTCAGGAGTAGCACCGGAGTAGGCCACAGGAGTAGGCCACAGGAGTACATGTGAATTCGCATACCCAAAGGTTATCAGTGATTTATTTTTTTTAATATATAACGCAGTGACTCATTCCGGCACCACTATTACGTTCTGTTCTAGTTTATTTGTATAGTACATCGTTGGAAACTATTTATTGCATTAGATAATATGCCGAAACTAAACTTTGATTAAAATAACTTTCTCAATAATTCTTTATGTCCAAGTAAAAATATATTTTCTTCCTACTTATTTGTAAATATCCTACAATCTTGATATTTTAAAGGACAACCATTGTAAAGATATTTTTAAATGAACTCGATTGTTTTGGCAGTGAAAATCTTTATGTAAACGGTTAACTAGTGAATCTTCTTTGCCTTTATGTAAATGTTTGAATTAGTGTTATTAATGAGTTAACTTATATATATATATATATATATATATATATATATATGTTTTACCTTTTGTTCTTTGCCTTTATGTAAGCGTTTGAATTAGTGTTATTAGTGAGTTAATTTGTATATGTTTTACCTTTTTTGTAACTTGGTAAAGTCTGTTACTCTTACTTCTGTTCTGGTTATTTTATAAAGTTGTAAATTTTACATTTTTGGTTTGTTTTAGCAAGAAAATTTTACCATAGCTGTTAATTTTGACTATATTTGTTATGATGTTGCTATTGAACTGTGTACCTTAATTATCTATTGTGTGAGTAAAGTATCCAACATATTTTTGCTATAATTTTATTTATTTGGTTTACCATATTCATAGTTACTTATCTTGTAGCTCTGCTAGTGCCTATAACATCTAAGTGTTTCCGGCTTATACCGTTTAAGTCGGTGGCGCAGCTCACTTTTATATTTTTTTCTTCTACCCTCTACGGCTGAGCTCGGGCATAATTTGCCAGTAGAGAAACCGCTAGCAGAGTACTCTTTAGAGAACGAAAAAGACGTGGCAAGTGAATTTTGAATTTTGAATTAATTATGGCCTGGCCAGATTTTTTCAGGTAACACATTTTTTTTACAATTTTTAACATACTAAATTACTTATAAAATAATTTTTATCCATTAAACAGATGGGTGAAGGACGATTTTACTTCTGATCCTCTTCTATTTTTTTTTCAAAAAACAAATATGTTTAACAAAAATATATAATAACTTAATAATAGTCAAAAATACCCAAGTACGAAACTCAATTATGAGTCAATTTAGAATAGAATATCCTTTTTCATTTTCATTTTGTGTACCTATTTGTGTGTATATTTTAATTTTGCATTAATTATTATTTAATTATTTAATTTAAATTATTTAATTTAATTATTTAATTATAAAATGGCCGCATACAATTAATATTAATTTAATTTAATAATTAAAATAAAGCAGAAGAAAGTAAAAAAATAATGGATTTTATAAATAGCCGCTACATATTTTAAAGTTTAACTTTACCATGCTTTTGGAAATAATGACAAAAAATATTACTTATCAAGTTTTCAAACTGTAAAAAAGTAAAAATTACTCGTAGAACTGGTCTAACAAATACAAATTGGTGAAGAGCACCAAAACAGGAAACTGGAAATACAACTTCTCAAGTTTTAAGTGAAAAACACAAAACCCAAGGCATAATAGAATCAAGCGAAGAGTTTCGGAAAAAGTGATTTTTTTTTTCGTGGTGAAAATTAAAGTAAATTGTACGTATTTTATTTAAATTTGGAATCTCATGTCTCTTTCGGTGTTTCTCGTACTCGGATGAAATTGAAATTCTAAAATTGGAGCGTGTGAATTTTATAAGACACGCAATATCATTGCTTAAGGAAACATCTCAAGTACTGAGAGCATTTCTCGAAAACTGTCATCAAATGTTGACATTTTCGTTAAAATCTCAGTTATCGAAGTGGCTCTTTTATGTCACTCAGCTAATAAATACTTTTATATACATACATAAATTCACGCCTTTTTCCCATAGTGGTAGGCAGAGACCACTTCCTTCCACTTGCTACGGTTTTTACACACATCTTTTGCTTCCTTTCATCAGTGCTCTCATACATGCTCGTCGGTTGTTGGTACTCTTGACCTGGCCTTTCCTCAAAACAATGTTGATCTGATCAAGATATGTTCTCTGAAGTCAACCTCTACCGACTTGTCCATTCACACTCGCTTTATAAATTTGTTTCGTCATTCTTTCTTTATCCATCCTTTCAACGTGTCCAAACCATCTAAGCATTCCTTTATCTATCTTTGTAATCACATCTTCTTTTACACCACAGCGTTCTCTTATCTCACTATTCTTTAATAAATACTTTTATGTTCTAAAATACTAATACTATTATGAAAAACTCTAAAAGTTCTTGACAGCGAAAATAAATATAAAAATGTATAAAACTGATTTTTAAAGTATCAGTTAATTTCACTGCATGTTAACCCATACTATAAGTATAAATTATACATTTTTAAATTTATTTTTGCTGTCAAGACCTTTTGAAGTTTTCTATAAATTTTATATTTAAGTACTTCCATTCAGAAGCTATTTACTGGGTGGTGCTTTTTAAAAAGTATGGATGTCGTGACTAGTGCTTATCGTGTAGTTTGTTGTGTATACTTGGTAAGAGTTGATTTGTATCTTTGAAGGACAAATATGAGTCAAGAACTACCTTATGCTGGTGAGGGGCAACACCCCGAAACCGGTCAATAGGTGGTCACTTCGAATGAATGAATTTATTCATTCTTTCTTTACTTTTCAAGCATCTGCATACCACCCACCCGAAATGGGATTATGCACGATTATTTATCAGATGTAATTCAATGCTCGTCGTAGGCGTATTTATACGACAATCGAAGTCTTTCAACTAGATTTTGATAATTCGCGAATTGCTGGCTTACATTATCCACCGGTAAAAAGAAACAGATTAAGAAAAGGAAAAATAACATAAAATAAATTTATGAACCTACTGATTTAAAATCTTCCGTTGTTGTCTAACTAATCCAGATAAATTCCGTTTTATATCCGGCTATTGTAAAAACGATTACAAGTCCTTGTTGGCGCAGAAAGAATGAAAAAAAACAAATAACCACTTGTGAGGGTTGCTTTTTAAGATATTTATCTCGGTTTTCCATTCGTAAAACCAATTACTAGGCTTAACATAAAAAACATCCACAAATATTTAAACCTCCGAGGTAATTGGGAAACGGCCCGGGATAAAAAGGTTACAAGGTGATCTAAAAGTCTTTAATTTTTGAGAAATTGGAAATGAACTCAATTTTGTATTGAAACTAGAAAAGTAAAAAAGTTTCGTCATCAAGAGTATTGATTTAATATCATCATCAGATTTCGCCGCTATTACGAGTTGTTAAATATTAATCTTTATGTTACACTTCTACTTCTTCTTCTTCTTTAGCCTCAAGTGATTTAGCTTTGGACGTAGGCTTCCCCCATTTTAATCCACTGTCGTCTATTTTGCGCCATTTGCTTCCAGTGAAGTCCGCCAATCTTTTTTATGTCATCTCCCCATCTCATTTGTGGCCTTTCTCTATGTCTTCTACCTAGCCATGGTCATGGTAATCAAATAAGATTGGCAAATATTGTTTTTTTTTAGTATACAACCAATCCATCCTAATATGCATGTCTCAGGACCAGGCAGAGCTAGGGTAGGACAAAATGTGACCATGGACACATACAACTTTGAAAATGTAAAACAATTTTAATATTTAGGGTCCACAATCACATCCGACAAAAAATATGAGTGAAGAAATCAAAGAACGCCTAAAGTCAGTTAACAGGTGCTTATACGCCCTAAAGGATATACTAGAGTCCAAATACGTGACTAGGAGAACAAAAATCAAAACTTACCAGACCATGATAAGACCCGTGGTAATGTACGGCTGCGAAACCTGGACTCTTACGGTGCGAAACGAGGAACTCATTCGAAGATTCGAGAGAAAAGTGCTGAGGAAAATTTTTGGACCTACCAAAAACCAGGATACGCGGAGCTACCGAATCAAAACAAATGCAGAACTAAAACGAATATACAATCAGCCAGAACTGATAAACCTCATAAAGGCACAAAGGTTGAGATGGGCAGGGCACGTACGAAGACAGCCAGAGGATAGAATTGTTCGCTTAATATGGGACAGAGCACCAGAAGGAGATTAAGGTTGCGTGATAATATAACATCGGACCTCCGGAAAATGGGCGTCGTGAATGATCTAGAAGTTATGAAAGACCGAAACAGATGGAGGCAAATTGTTGCCTTAGCCAAGGCTTATTAGGGGCTGTAAGTACGAAGTAAGTAAGTTTGTGTGAAATTCGGAAAGAGAGCACATCGAAATCTATAAAATTACCCATTTCCGGAAAACTTTTCAGGTAATTTCTGTTTTTAGAACCAACTGACAGTACTATAAGCTACCTGCCTAAATTTTTCACAAATTTATTTTTTTTGTAAAAATGTGATTGTAATTATACGATACTAGTATTTGAATTAAATTTGAAGAGGAAGTAACTAATTACAAGTTATTTAGTTACTCTTTTCAATTAATTGTAATTAATTACAAGACTGATTTTTACCTAACAACCGACTAAATTACAAATAATAATAATAATAGTGGTACATAGCTGAAACACAAAATGCGAAGTTCAACTTATATAGCACAAGTGCTACTAAGTTGCTCTTCCACTCAACCTCAAAAATTTTTTTTGTACCCAAACTAACTTAAGATAGAATTAAGTAAGAGAAAAATTAGAATATGTGATTAGTATAGTTAAATAATGCAAGAAAGGAAAAGACGTACATTTCTGAGACTTGTTTTGTTTGAGCACTTAATAAATAAAAATGTATAAAGTAGGTTATAATTAAAGTTGGTTTTGCAGCAAAAAGTGCTTAAATTTTTTTCGTAAAACAGAAATATTTGCATTTTTCATTTCTTTTGGTAACAGGTTAATCACTTGGCTTACGTTGTAACTAAATGATCGTTTGAAAAATTCTGTTTTGAAACTAGATGGGGTAAGAGTACCTTTTTAAATTATGAACGTAAGTATGAAAAGTGATTTTCCTGTACAAGTGAGGCGGCGTTTTAGTAAGTAAAATTTTTTTATATAAATTTGCAGCATTTAATTTTCGTCTATTTTCCATTGTAATCCAGCGTGTTTCACGTAACTTATGAGATACTCTTTGATATTTTCTTATTCCGGGAATAAGCGTAGACATAAATTTTGTACTTTCTGTATTTTCTGAGCATACTGTTCCGAAAAATTAAATGGAGATAAAACCAGTGCATTACAGAGAGCTGTTTTTGTCTGTTGTGAGAGTACGTGTCTAATTCCAAGTTTTATCAGAAAAAATGCTAATTGTATTTGCTTGTTTATATGTTTCTCAAATCGCAAGCCGGAATCTATTAAAACTCCCATACTTCTAGATTCATTTGTGGGATGTAATGCAACATTATTAACTGTTATCATAAGAAATTCACTTACTTTCTGGCGATTCATTTTCGAACCAAAAAGGATGATGTTTGGAATAACAGTTGCATGAGTAGGTATTTTCGTATCTTCGGAATCTTTTTAAAATAATCCAATGGAAAATTAATAACTTAGGTCAAGTCAGGTTGGGTAAATAAAATTTAACCATTAATGAAAATTGATAAAAAAAAATTAAAAAGTACAAATTCCAAGAAAAAATGAAAGTTTATTGTGAAAATAAAGTGATAAATCGACTATAGTATATTCTTATTTTAATGAGGAACGTTATTTAAAAAGGCAGCAATAGAAGTATAATTCACACTTAAAAAGGCGCGCCACTTAGGCAGCCCTTTTAAAAAGGAGGCTCAATTATTTACACCACCCCGAAGATTACAAGTGACATCTTGAAGGCTGTAAGTTGTGGAGCCCTTGATGTCGACCTTGACAAATGGCAAATTACTGCGTTTTTCAATGACTTTCCCTCTAACAGCGTTGCCAACTTAGTAAGAAAACTCACTGGATTTCCGAGACTGCAGAGAAAGGTTTAATAACATTATTCGACGCAATCGAAATTCTTAGGAATCGTGAAACACCGCCAACGCCGCAAACAAAAATCACACAATTTATTTACATTTCTAAAACCAAACAAACAAAGCCAGAGCCCTATCTAACAGAATGAGAAATGTGCTATGCAGTAGAGATGCTACGTTTTCTCGGTGTTGCTATATGGGTTGGAATCCTAGACGTTAAAGAAAAATATAAGTGATCGACTGGAAGCATTTGAGATGTGGTCATATAGAAGGATCTTAAGAATAAGTTGGGTAGACATGGTAACAAATGAGGAAGTACTGGAAAGAATGAGAAAGAAAAAGGATTAAACACAATTAAAATTAGGGAGCTGCATTATCTGGGCCACGTAATGAGGGGAGAGAAATATGTAATGTTGCAGAATATTATGCTAGGAATGATACAGAGAAAAAGAAGCGGAGAAAGAAGACGCATTTCCTGGTTAAATAACCTGCGAAAATGGTACAACTGTAGTTCCATTGAGTTGTTTAGAGCTGCAGCATCAAAAGTGAGAATAGCTATGATAAGAGCCAACCTTCTAAGAGGGAATGGCACTTGAAGAGGAAGAAGAAAAACATAGTAAAATCTGTTCCCAGTTTTTGGTGTAGTACAATTATATTTGTGATTTTTTTAGTTGTTTTATATACTGTTACGATATTTATTCTTGGGTTCTTTAATTTTAAACACTCAGTACAAAAACTAAATAATTTATTCTAATCTTATCATACAATAAATTCTTATTTGATAAATCGCTTAGATATTTTACAAAACTTTTTATAACAAAATCATTTTCAAAATTAACTTTAAAACTCACGGCCCGCGATTCTTAAATATAAATTTCTGGAAATGATTGCGATTTGCGAACATTTCTAGATATATTTTTATCTCGTCCTCTAATTACTGCTCACGGCTTTACATTACATTACATAACATTTTTGTGGTTGAGCCATATCAATGGCACCTATGTCACCTAGATCTTGAATCTTCTGTGACTACCGCTGTCTTCAGGGCATCAGAATTCCTGTCCGCTGATTTTGGCAAACTTGGATCCATTATCATGCGGCCCCAGGTTTGATACCTGTACACCGCTAGCATCGGGCAGCTACACTAATTGTGTATGCTGCCGCCAGCTTGAGTTTAAATAAGTGCGCCCTTAGTGCAATGTATCCAGTGAGCAGGCCAAGCGTGCTGCTTAGCCTACTCCGGTTCATCGTCCAGAGTGCGTTGCCCTTCTCTGAAGAGGTTTTTTCATTAGCTGTCTTGATGTTCTGCAACCAGTATTTGCATTTCACTGAGCGATATGTTCTTGCTCAAGAATAAGTTTCAAATAATGTTTCGCTTCGGCAATTGGCAATCCGACCAACTGGCTTCTTGGTTCCACCAGGGTCCCATTTCTTGCCAGTTCATCGGCTACCTTGTTGCCATTTATCTCTGTGTGCCCAGGAACCCATGTAAAAGTGACTTTATTTGCATTCGCTAACTCAGTGAGGGCCTGCATGCAGTCTCACACTAACGATGATTTTGGCCCATGGCTATAAATATCGGGCGTTTTTATATCGCCAAAAAAGAATCACATATGTTTGTGAGGACGGTACACCGACTGGGCCAGATAATATGTCAAAAGCGTATTCATACCACCACTGGTCACATTCGGCTGAAGAACTAAGCACGCTGATCAGTCTCACCCATTTACTCTCAAGATTGACACCACAAGAACAAATTTCCATTAAGAGTCCTTCTTTTACAGGGCTGCGACATAATAAAACAAGCTTCCAAAATCAGTTTTTCCAGAGAACTATGACCTGCAACTTTTTAAAAAGCGGGTTTACAATCATCTCCTTTCTATAATCCCTCCCCCTTCTAATAGTCGCAGTGCGGGCCGTCCGCGGGTTATTAGCATCACTGGGTTATTAGCATTTATCCTACGGTATAGATAGATGATGTCAATGTGTTTAGTACCAAATTTTGCAACTGGACAATTTAAAGAAGATAGGAAGCTTTAAAATTTGGTGCTACCGTCGACTACTAAAAATAAAATAGGTCGACAGGGTGACAAATGTGGAAGTGCTTCGTCGAATGAACAAAGAATTGGAGTTAATGACAACCATAAAAAAGAGGAAGCTAGAATACCTGGACCATCTGATGAGAGGAGAGAAGTATAAATTATTGCGGGACATTATGAAGCGAAAAATTGAAGGACGCAGAAATCCGGGACGTAGGAGAATGTCTTGGTGCGGAATTGAGAGTGGTTTGGCTGCACCACGAACGAGTTGTTTAGAACGGCTATTAATATATTTAGGATAGCCTTGATGATATCCAATCTCCGATAGGAATAGCACTTAAAGAAGGAGAATTTGATGTGCGCAGTGTTATAAGCATAAAGTCCAGTAGATAATTCATTACATCTAACAAGAATTTGTATAGCTTGAATGCTTCAATATTACTTATCCTTTTTGGACGGGTTCCTTTTTATGGTAGGTACTTAATTATTAAACATTTTATCGTACCTAAAGTAAGAAAGCAATTTAGTAGCATCGAAAATTTTAACCTTAAAATAATTTAAATATCAAGAATTATTGTACTAAGCATTTATTGATTAAACTTGTTAATAAAACTACAACGAGATTTATTAATAAAATATCTTAATTTTTTGTAAGATTTAAGTCAATATCGTAATTCAATTTTTAGAGACAAAAATCAATCAATCAAGGTTGCTCTACAACCCCGAGTGGGTCTTGGCTGTCTGCACTATACTCCTCCAGGCCTTCCGGTCCTCCATCAGATTCGTGTTTGGAGGGATATTCCACAATCATTTTCTTTCTATAATCCCTTTCCCTTCTAATAGTCGCAGTGCGGGCCGTTTGCGACCCACACGATAGGTCTACCATTTTTCCGACTATTTTCATTAAAAAAAAAAATATATTCATTTTTGTAAGATCTGCTTTAATGTTGTCTTTCCATCTCTGGCATGATCTCCCAAGTGGCCTTTTTTCCAACAGTCTCTCCTCCCATATTAGTTTCGTTTGTCTGTCATCTCGTAGTCCACGGACATGTCCGTACCATCTTAGGCGTTGGTACTTGATTTTATTGACAAAATCCCCGTCGCTGACTAATCTCGGCGTTTGTCCTGATGCGATACATGTTGATTTTAGAGTCGTGGTGGAAACCAAATATTTTTCTTAAAATTTTTTTTTGAGACGCCCAAGTTTTTCTTCATTAGCTTTAGTCATTGTCCATGTCTCGCACCCGTAAGTAATTATTGGCCTTGTATTGCTTTTATAGACTTTCACCTTTGAGGTTCTTAAGATGTTTTTGGATTTGAAAAAGTTGATTAGAAAGAACAGACATCGATTTGCGGCTTTTATTCTGCCTTTTATTTCCTCTGTATAAATAAATGTGTAGCTCCCAGATATTTGAAACCATCCATTTGTTCAAAATTGTAGGTGTCTATTGCCACTTTCTGCCCCATTTTATCTTTGCGCCCCTGTCACTTTATGCACATATATTTCTTGACACTACAAGAACAAATCTCCATCAAGAGTCCTTCTTTTACAGGGCTGCGACAGAATAAAACAAGCTTCCAAAATCAGTTTTTCCAGAGAACTATGACTTGCAACTTTTTAAAAAGCGGGTTTACAATCATCTCCTTTCTATAATCCCTCCCCCTTCTAATAGTCTTGTAGCTTTTTCTATGCGATTAAAGACCTCTTTTACTGTTGGTGTAGAGTCTCCAATGATGTCAATGTCATCTGCATACGCTAACAATAGTTTCGGGCCTCGTGCATTCAGGAGTTCTGTTTGTATTTCTGCCGACCTGGTAGCTTTCTCTAGGACGATTTTAAAGAGTAGAGGTGACAAGGCATCTCCTTGTCTTATTCCGCTACGTATCTCAAAACTATCCGAGAGCCTATTATTTATTCGCACTCTAGGTTTTCTGTCTTTTATACATGTTAATCTTCCAAAGGATCCTTTGGAAGATTAAAGTATGTTTTCAAGTCGGATATTCCCATCAGTCTAAAACGAAAAGTATACAATCAGTGCATATTACCAGTGATGACATACGGAGCCGAAACATTGACGCTTACAAAAAAGTCAGCAAAGAAACTGCATGTCACCCAACGGGCGATGGAGAGGGCTATTCTGGGTATCTCCCTCAGAGACCGAATACCAAATGAGATTATTCGCCAAAGAACAGGTGTTATAGATGTAATCGAAAAAATAACAACTTTAAAGTGGAACTGGGCTGGCCACGTAGCTAGAAGAACTGACGGAAGATGGTCTAAAAAACTATTGGAGTGGCGTCCGAGGCACGAAGCTTATCGTAGTAGAGGGCGCCCCTCCACACGATGGACCGATGACATCAAAAGAATCTGTGGTAATTGGATACAAATGGCTCAAGATAGAGCAGAGTGGCAAAATAAACGAGAGGCTTATGTTCAGCAGTGGACTACTATAGCTGAGTGATGATGATGATGATGATGATACATGTTAATAAAATTGAAAATGTTTTGTTTTTTTTTTGAAAAAACAATTCATGAAATTGTTTGTAAAGAGTAAAACACAGAACGAAAAAATAATAAAATACAAAATGAAAAAGTCGTCCATACTTTTTGTTGTAAAGATCAAATTTTTTAGTAACATTCTACGATAGAGCAGTAAGGTCTACAGTGGATCATCAATTTTCTCTTACCCAGACTATAGAAAAGAAAATATCATTTCAACAGGAAGTACACCTACTATATGTAGGTCTAAAAAAGGCCTATGATAATATCCCCCAAAGCAAACTATGGGAAGCGCTAGAAAGGACCAATATTAATGTCAACTTAATTAAAGCCATAAAAAATCTGTATAGGGATATCGCAACCAAAATTAAAACAGAAAAAACGGTTTCAAAAGGGTTTAGAGTGGACAAGGGCCTGAAGCAGGGATGCTGTCTTGCACCGACGCTATTTAAAATCTACCTGGAACCAGCTTTAAAACCGTGGAAACGGAAGTGCAAATATATGGCTATCCTACTAAATAACACAACTTTATACACTATGTGTTTTTCCAGCGGTTTTAGCACAGGACTACGAAGACCTAGAGTATATGACACAAAAGTTAATGGAAGAATATGCCTAACGGGTTCTTGAAGTTAATTTAAACAAAACTGAATATATGTGCATAAGCGGGATACAACAAGACCTAGTCATTAAAGACACACAGCAAACAATAAAGCATACCAGCAAATATAAGTATCTGGGAATTTATATTACAGTAGACGGCAATACTGATGAAGCAATAAGGGACCGAATAACCCAGAGACGCAGAGCCATCAGCCTGTTAAATAGTGTACTGTGGGACAAAAATATATCAAAGGCCAACAAACATTAACAGTATTATTAAAAGCATAACCACATACGGCAGTGAGGTATGGCAACTGAAACAGCGCTCGGAAAATGCGTTAAGTGCAACCGAAATGGACTTCTGGAGACGCGCTGCGGGAAAGTCAAGATTGGACAGAATCAAATATGAAGGGATTCAAGAAATTATGGGGGTCAAATATAAAATAGTAGAGGACATTCAAGTGTCACAACTCAAATAGTATGGACACGTTCAGAGGATGAATGAGGACAGATTACCTAAGCAAATCTTTATTTGGACACCCCAAGGAAGAAGAAAAAGAGAACGACCCAGAAAAAGCTGTTCAGAGGGTATCGATAATCAAGTCCGAGAGAAAGGCCCAGAACAGGCCACTCAAAAAAAATTTTCTTACTTTTGTTTTTAATAAATTATTCAAAATATAATTAAGTTTTAAAATATCAGTAAATGTCTTTAACGAAATATAAATTAACTTTTAGAGTGTATAATACTCATCTTGGTGTTTTTTAATAAAGAATTTTGCTCAAACGGCAACTATGTTTGCAAAAGAATCATCTTTTCCACTCTTTTTATTCTGCCATTCCTAAATTCCGCGTATTCGTATTCAAGTGTTTTCGCTGGGACTACTTTCTTTTTTACGATAAAAAAAGGAAAAATTTAATAAAACGAAGAACGCAGCTGAAAATGAGTTTCCCAACTATGATTATAACAATATTTGCGCAAATTGGATATGCCTAGATGTCCATTCGTAAATGTCGGGATAAGTAAACCACTGGCGTATCTACAAGCTGTACACTGGGTACATTTTCACCGCGAAAGGAACTGTACTATCCGAAATCTTTGTATTAGTATTTTATTTGTAACCAGATCGACTGTAAAAATTTTTTTGTCAAAAGTCTATATTTGCATCTATTCACAAAATCTTAACTTACGTATTTTCTCATAATTTGTATTAATTTGTTTAGTAAAATTAATAATCAGGTTTTTTAAGGATATTTGTTCTTCATAAAAATGTAGTTTACTGTCCTCCAGGTCCTATTGTAACCCATAAACAATTTAAAAAATTCTTTAGCTCCCTTGGTCACAAATTTCTTATAGGTTGAAATTATAATGCTAAACACAACAGCTGGGGGTTAAGACTGATAACCCCACGTGGTAGACAGCTGCACAAAGCAATAACAGAAAACAACCTGAGATACCTATCTACGGGTGAACCAACTTACTGGCCCACAAATCGCAATAAGATCCCTGATTTATTAGACTTTTGTATAGTAAAAGGTATATCACATAACTACTTAAATATAAAACCCAATTGGGATTTATCATCGGATCACTCTCCTATTCTGGTAACCATTAGCACTCAAATAATACTCAAATCAAAAACCTCAACATTAACAATTAAACATACAGACTGGAACACATTCCGAAATGAGGTTACCAATAAGTTAAACTCAAAAGTGCCACTAAAAACCCGAGAAAATAATGATAATGCTGTAGAACATTTAACCAAATCAATTTAAGCAGCAGGGTGGAAAGCAACTCCCGTAGTACACAATACTAGCCAAACAACTATATACCCAGAACGTATCAAACAGTTAATTGAAGACAAACGCAAACTTAGGAGAAGATGGCAAATCACTTATGCACCCAATGGCAAAAAAATCTTAATTGAGCAACAAGGAACATTAAAAAAATACTCAAAGATTATTAAAACTGCATAATTCAGGAGTATCTCAGAAATCTCACAGGCACGGAGGAATCTAATTTTTAACTCTGGAAAGCTACAAATATACACAAGAATCAATTCCTCCAATAAAAAAAGCGACGGAAAATGGGCTAGAGAGGACCTTAAAAAAGCAGAGACATTCGATCAACACCTGGAAAATACATTTCAACCATACCCAGAGACTCCACTTATCGATATAGTAACATCAATAGACACACTGTTCTAGCTACCTTTGCAAACGACACCGGCATACTAGCTTCACATAGCAACCCAATTACCGCCTCCAAGCACCTACAAATACACCTCAGTGAAATCGAGCTCTGGATGAACAACTGGAATATTAAAGCCAATGCAACAATATCCGTGCACATCACATTTACACTTAGAAGAAAAACATGTCCAGCAGTATTGTTGAACAGTAACATCCTGCCCCAAAAAAATGAGATAAAATACTTGTGAATTCATCTAGACAGACGTCTCACTTGGGCAAAACATATTTGGTACAAAAGATTACAACTTGGGTTGTTGTACAGAAAAATGTACTGGCTAATGTGTCGCTCGTCTCAACTATCAGTACCCAACAAAGTTCTGGTATTTAAGTCCATAATAAAACCCGTATGGTTATGTGGAGTACAACTCTGGGGATCAGCCAGCAATTCAAACATTATGAAAATTAAACGTTTCCAATCTAAACTACTCAGAGCCGCAACAAACGACCCCTGGTTCATATTAAATTACGTGCTTTACCACGATCTACATATTCCAACAGTTATTGAAGAATGTTCTAAAACAGCCCTGCGATATCAAGAAAGATTTAATGTTCATCCAAACATGTTGGCTACGGATCTGTTTATTCAACAACCGCGAAAAAGACTGAAACGGTACGATCCACTAGACCTACCTCAACGTCGCTAGAAAGTTTTAGTGCACCAATTCCTGGTCTCCATAGTGCAGTGCGTGTTGTGCCTTCGTTCTAAATCATAGTTCTTAAGTTCCAGTTAACAGTATTTTGTTATATGTAAACAAAACTAATTCAACATACGCATTACTCGCTACGAGGGATATCACTGGATACCTCTTCTTTATGTCATTTTGCATTTGTTAACCCAAGTACTTATTGTTTTGTAAAAGAAAGATTGTATGTTTCATGGAAGTTAATTAAAAAAAAATTAAAATGTATTAATGGTATTTATGTTTAAACAGTTACAATTTTAAGTTTTTTATCTTTCCAGTGGAAGTTATAGTAATGGGTCCGATTTTGCGAATCCCGAATTTTGACATATCTCCACATTTCAAGGTCCCCAGAGCCGAATACAACAGTTTTTAAGTGGACGTATGTGTGTGTGTGTATGTACGTATGTGCGTATGTTCGTATGTGCGTTCGGAATTATTTTTCGTCTCTATTATCACGGGGACAAAAAAAGATATCGACGTAAGACCAATTGTATGCGACACATAATTAGCAAACTTAAAACTTATTAGATTTTTAGAAAAATCGATCTGGCTGTTTTTTATGGAGAAAAACTGAAACAAATGGTAAACTTTCGAAATTATTTTTCGTCTCGATTATCTCAAAAACAAAAATGATATCGACGTGTGACCAATTTCATTCAAAGCATAATTAAGCAACTTAGAACTGATTCGATTTTCAGCAGAATCGGTCAAGCTATTTTTTATGGAGAATAAAAAAACTGAAACAAATGGTAACTGATTGGGTTTTCAGCAGAATCGGTCGGGCTGTTTTATAAAGAATAAAAAAACTAAATTTTAAGAATGTTTTTCCGATTTCTTTTGTAAAAAAATTCATTTTTAGCTAAACTTTGACAGACATACATACATAAAGTCACGCCTTTTTCCCATAGGGGTAGGCAGAGACCACTTCCTTCCACTTGCTACTGTTCTTACAAGATCTTTTGTTTCCTCTACTTTTATCAGTGCTCTCATACATGCTCGTCGGTTGTTAAAACTCTTGACCTGGTCTTTCTTTAAAACAATGATGATATGATCGAGATATGTTCTCCGAGGTCGACCTCTACCGACTTGTCCATTCACACTCGCCTTATAAATTTGTTTCGCCAATCTTCCTTCATCCATCCTTTCTACGTTTTCAAACCATCTAAGCATTCCTTTATCTATCCACATCTTCTTTACCACCACAGCGTTCTTGTTACAATTCTTTACTTTATCCAACCAAATCACTTCGGCTATACTTCTCCTATTTTCATGCTTCTTCTGCCAAACCCAACATTCACTACCATACATAAGTGTAGAAACCAACAATCCTCTATGCATAGCCAGACGTGACTTTTTTGACAATTCATAAAGCTATGCAGTGCCCCATTCATTTGTTTTCCTGCCAACACTCTTCGCTCAATGTCACTGTCATACTTTCCATCTCTCGTAAACTTTGAACCCAAGTACACAAATTAATTTACTTGTTCCACTCTTTCTCCCTCAATCAAAACTCCACAGTTTCTCATGCTTTCTTCTCTTTCAAAAACCATTACTTTCGTTTTACTTACATTTATTTTCATCCCTTTGATTTTCAGGGCCTGATGCATAACATTAACCATCGCATGTAACTTCTTTTCAGATGACACAAATATGACTTGATCATCGGCGTAAAGAAGGCATTTGACGATCAAATCATTCATTTTCAATCCATACGCACTCTTTTTTAAATCTTTTAAACATTTATCCATGTATAAGTTAAACAGTCATCGCGAAGCCACACATCCCAGGCTCACACCTTTTTGGATGTTAAACCAGTCCGTGTAAGCTCCGTTTATCCTGAAACAAGCAGTGGAATCCTCGTAAATTGATTTCAGTGCTCGTATAAAACTACCACTCACTCCATAAATAGACAATGTCGACCACAGTTCACTCCTAACCATTCTGTTATAGGCCTTTTCCAGGTCTATAAAAGCGCAATAGACCTTCTGACTTCTAGCCAAGAATTTTTCGACTATACTTCGTAATGAAAAGACCTGATCCATACATCTCCTTCCTCTTCTAAATCCTGCTTGCACATCCCATATCATCTTCTCAGTTTCATTCGTTACTCTTTTAATCAATATCTTTGCATACAATTTGTCGAATATGCTAAGTAAACTAATACCTCGGTAGTTCTTACAGACCTGCTGCGAATCTTTTCCCTTGTAAAGTGGCACGATAACGACCTTGTACCAGTCATCTGGTACGCTAGCACTCCTCCAACAAAGGTTAAAAAATCGGTACAGCAGACTAGCTACCACATTTTGTCCAGCCTGTTATCCCATCGTACCCAGCATCTTTAAACAATTTTATACTGTTTAATGCTTCCACAATTTCTGTCGTACTAATTGCAATTTCATTGCAATTTTCACTCATGTTTCCGAATGGGGCCTGTACTTGTTTATCCTTTCTCTCAAATAAACTTTTAAAGTATTCCTTTCATCTCTTTAGTACGCATTCCTCTTCTGTTACCATACTACCATCTTGGTTTCTGTTTGTTTCCAGTTGCAATGTAGTATTTTTACCTCTGGCTGTTCTTATGGACTTCCAGAAGAGTTTTATATTGTTTTGGAAATCGTCAGATAACCTTCTAATTCAAATTCATCTATATCGCTCTTCTTCTTTCTTGCCACAACTTCTTTTGACACATTTTTTAACCTTTTATTCTTATTCTACGCACAGAACGGTATAAAATACAACGTACAGTTCAACAGAAGTAGCTTCGCGGGCGAAGAAACACAAAATCTGCGCACAACGAAAACATTCGAATAACGAGGCGATCGGCGACGACGAAATTTTCAGTAATCGTGAGTCTCAAGTACAATCGAAGGAAGAAGTTTACAAATGTAAAGTATATTCAGCCAAATATTTGTTATTTTAGAGGCTACTTCTGTTGCACTGTACAGTTATAAAGGAGGCAAAGGATGTTATAATTATGCAGCAGCTGTCTGTATTAACTAAAATTTGCCTATTAAATTATGATAATAATAAACAAAATATTTCGTTGAAAATATAAAATAGGATTAATTTATTATGACTCTACACACATATTGTGTTACCCTCCAAAGGAGGGATAAAAAAACTACATTAGAGTTAAACTTTTTTAAGCTCAAAACACGGAAAATATATGTTTTATGTACCGTAGTTCACTTCTTTTTTTCCAAATTTCATCAGAAAATCCAGGAAAATCTCCTTCGGGTGCCATACTTGTATTCAAGCGTTGGCGATCGCCATGTCAATTACATTTTGGTATTCTTCACGATCAGCGGCGGTTCTAAAAAGCTGTTACACGTCTAGATCTGTTCAGTGGCCTATATTACGAAGCCATGATAGTTTCTTTTGTCCTATCCATTTTGTACACGCCATTTTACTTTCAATTATGACGCGAAGCAGTTAATACTTACGGCCTTTCATAATGTGCCCAAAGTATTGTAGTTTCCTCTTTTAATTTCGTTTAAGAGTTCTTGATCTTTATGCATTATCTGCAGTACTTTTAAGTTAGTTGTATGTGACGTCCATGGTATCTTTAACATCTGTCTGTAACACCACATTTCAAATGCTTCAACTTGATTCATCACATCGACTGTTAAAGTCCATATCTTACAACCATACATTAAAGTGGAACGAACGTAGCAACGGAGCATCTAACTCGTATTTGGATCTCTGCTGCATAAAATCTGATTCCATGTCCTGATGGCATTTTTGGAGATTTCAATTCGGACTATAATTTCTTCATTTAAATTAATCGCGAAGTTTAGCCAACTTCCAAGATATCTAAAATGATCAATCCTTTGAGTGTTAAGTTTTTTTTTCTTTCTCTGGTACCATGACCGTTTAACGATCGTTGGTTATGTTGGCTACCATGTTATTAATTATTGTTTTATTGACAGCTGCTCGGAAAAGTTAAACTGTAGATTTTCCGTACCACTGCCTCAAATTCTTTAACCACGATGTTCTTCTCCTTGGACCACGCTTGCCTAGGATTTTTTCCTCTATGATAAGATGGAGGATCTCATATTTCTCCGGATGTCTTATAATATGACCAAAATATTCTAGTTTGCGTCGTTTGATAGTTTTAACTATTTCTAGATCTTTTGCCATGCGATTGAGAACTATGTTGTTACTAACTCTGTCCACCCAAGTGATCCTAAGTTATCGCCGGTACACCCACATTTCGAAAGATTCCAGGCGTTTAAGCATTACTTCCGTGAGTGTCCATGCTTCCATACCGTACAAGAGAACTGGAAAAACATCGCAGCGCACCATTTTCATTTGTAATTTCAATGTTAGATCATGACTGGTTAACAGTTTTTTCATTTTCATGAAAGTGGCTTGAGCTTTCTCTATTTTGATCTATACAGTTGGATCCCACTGATCGATAGTGTTGCTCCCGAGATAATCCAACTTATGAACTCTCTCTAGCCTTGTGCCATTGACCGTGATACCATTATCTGTAATATTAAGTTCTTGCTAATAATCATATATTTTGTTTAGTTGGCATTGAGTCTTAGGCCAAATTGTGTACAGGTTTCGGTTATCTTATTCATAAGGTTTTGTAGATCGTCTTCATTACTAGTGATAATTAGTGTATCATCGGCGTATCTGATATTATTAACGTTGACCCCGTTAATTTTAATTCCTTCTGTGGCATCAGTAAGAGCTTCATTGAATATTTCTTCTGAATAGAGGTTGAAAAGCAGGGGTGATAAAATGCAGCCTTGTTGTACTCCTCGCTTAATGTTAATTTCATCCGATAGTTGGTGTTCCACTCGTACTGCTGCTGTTTAATGCCAGTACAAATTGGCAATTATACGAATACCCTTACTATCTATCCCTGTCGTTTTTAGAATTTGTACCATTTTGTCATGGCGTACTTTGTCAAAAGATTTTTTAAAGTCGATGGAACATAAGAAAACATTATGGTTAACATCACGACATCTTTGGATCAGAACATTAACACCGAGCAACGCCTCCCTAGTTCCTAGGCCGCTTCGAAAACCGAACTGACTGTTTCCAATTTTTTCCTCGAGCTTATTATATATCCTGCTATGCATTAATCGCAAAAATATTTTTAAAACATGGCTCATTAGACTAATTGTTCGATGGTCATTGCATTTAGTTCCTTTTTTCTTCTTAGGGATCATGACAAATGTTGATTTTAACCAATCCGTCGGTATTATTCCGGTCTTGTAGATGGAGTTAAAAAGTTTTGTGAGGGCTGTTATTCCTTTATCGCCTAATAGTTTAAAGATTTCAGTGCTTAATTGATCCGGCCCAGTTGCTTTCCCATTTTTGGCGAGTTTTATTGCTCGTTCTACCTCGCTTCTAGTAATTGGCGGTCCTGATGAATCATCAATCCTATCACATTCAGATCTTTCATCATCAAAAAGTTCTGTAACATATTCTTTCCATCTTTCAAGTTGTTGGCCTAGATCTCTTATTTTGTTTCCATTTTGGTCTTCTAGATAGAGGGTTGGGTCCAGACAATTTTTGCCATTAACCTGCTTAAGTTTTATGTGTGGATTAAACAAGTCGTGTTTTGCCTCATAGTCTTCAATCTCCTTACATAGGTGTACAATAATATAATATATTTTTTGTGACAGTTTTCAATTTTAAATTTGTAAAAGATGTTAAAAATTGTTCGCTAGAAGCAATTTGTACATTTTCCTAACAAAAATGAATGATAAATATAAAGCATTTTTCAATAAACATTTAAAAAAATCTCGTACCGTAGCAGCATTTCATATCAAAAAACAATTTCGACAAACATATTTCAAATAGGCACGCGATTACCAATATCAACTTCGAAACGTTTATCGCAAATAATCCAGACGTAATTTATATACCGCCCTTTTTGTAAACAACATTTTTTTGTCCAATTTTCTATCTTTGTCCTTTTATTTACGGAGAATTTTTGGGCATTAAGCCATTTGTATAAAAGTTATTATTTTTATACGACTCACTTCTCCAGACTTATTTTACGATCAGTGTTTTTTTCAACAAGGCTAATAGTAGGCCAGGCGTTGGACAACGCTTAAAAATTACTTCTATGTGTATACATATTATTTACTGTTTCTTTTATTTGCCAACAAAGAAAATATAATATGATTGTCAAAGCAACTCATCCGTTCCATATCTAAAACATTAATATTCTTAAATTTTATTGTTCAATTTTTAAGTTAAATTTAAGTTAGATATTCCTTTGCACTGTATGGCTAAAGTAGAAAAAAAATACGTGGCAGTCGCGGGACTGACCGATAGAAGCTACGCTTTAACTTCTTGCTTCATAATTAGAATAAACGTTTGGAATACGATCATTTTTTAAAAATGTCAGTCAGAGTATAAGTTTTAACGTCTGGTAAAACATATCACAGTCACCACTCACCGGATTCACTTATTCTTCCGAACCACTTTTCATATTTTAAACTTTATTATATTACATAAAAAATTTATGCAATAACAAAAATATCGTAACTGAGGAATGAAAGACTAAAGAATAACGAATGAAAACCTTAAATTATTGCTTTATTTTGCCTAATAACACGACTTATTTAACACGATATATCAAACATAATATAAACAATACTAATGTCAAATATAATACTACCAATCATTTACATTACATTACATTTTTGCGGTTGGGCCATTGGTATAGACACCTATGTCACCTAGATCTTGGATCTTCTGTGACTACCGCTGTGTCTTCAAGGCATTAGAATTCCAGTCCGCTGGTTTTGGCAAACTTGGATCCATTATCAAGCGGCCCCAGGTTTGGTACCTGTACACCGCTAGCATCGGGCAGCTACACTGAATGTGTATGCTCTTTTTCTCTTCGCCGCATAGTCGGCAGTTTTTCTCAGCCGCCAGCTTGAGTTTGAATAGGTGCGCCCTTAGTGCAATGTGGCCAGTGAGCAGGCTAAGCGTGCTGCTTAGCCTATTTACATCAGCTGTCTTGATGTTCTGCAGCCCGTATTTCCATTCCACTGAGCGATATGTTCTTGTTCAAGGATTAGTTTTAATTCATGTTTCGCTCCGGCAATTGGCAATCCAACCAACTGGCTTCTTGGTTACCCCAGGGTCCACTTTCTTCCTAGTTCATCGGCTACCCCGTTGCCATTTATCGCTGTGTGCCCAGGAACCTATGTACGATTGACCTTATTTGCAGTCGCTAACTCAGTGAGGGCCTGCATGCAGTCCCACACTACCGATGATGTTGAGGTGTAACTCACGAGGGCCTCAATGGCCGCGCGACTGTCAGTGAAAATATAAATCTCACTGTTGGTCACTCTGTTTTCTGTGAGGTGCGTGGCACACCTGAATATGCCATAGACCTCGGCCTAGAAAAACGATAAAATAACCAATAAAAACCAGCCACGGTCCGCATGTAGGAAAAATTTAACGTTTACTTCTTCGATTTTCTACGGCTATTCTCGTCCGTAAAGACCAACATAAGAAGCATAGCTTCAAAAATGGACGGCTAAAATTCTGTGCCTCCCGCAGGCATTGGAAACATTTTTGATGCATGATAATGCACAACTACATGATGCGGCAACAGTGGCTAGTTTTCTTAATAATAATATTATCGAAGTATTTCTGTGGAGTGTGCAATCACCGGACTTAAATCCAGAAGAGCATATATGGGACATGCTTCAAAAATAAATTTTAAGAGGTGGCAGAAATTTTCAGAACCGCCAACAATAATTTAAGGCTTTGCAGGGACTTTAAAAAGAAATAAATAATCCATCCAGGCAAAGACGACGTAGAGCTATTGTAAATAATGGAGCAGAAAATACACCACTTAATTTTTGTTTTGGAATGAAATTAAATTTACATTTGAGTTTTGTATTTATTTGGCGATTTTAGGTTGAATCCAATTTTTTTTATATTTTTTTAAATGATTTTTAAAAATATACTTTGTCAACATTTACTTGTTTTAATTTATTAACTCCAAAATCTGAATTTAATTAAAAATATCCAGCTCAAAATAAAATAGAATGCCATTAAACACATAACTTGTAAAAAACACAAGTCTCGAAACTCAGTTCTTTTACCGTAAAAGGTTGTGAGATCAATGTAATACTAAGTCGGTTAATTTATTCAGTCCCAACTTAAGGGTCCTTTTGTCTTAAGTTATTACGTAATTAGCTAACCTAACATCTTATAGTGACCATACCAATATTAAAAATCTTTTATGTTTTAAATAAATAGGTGGACTTGGCCATCGCATAAAAACACAATGTATCTCACAAGTAATACATATTATATTAAATAGGATTGTCGAGTCAATTTATTTATTTAAAACATAAAAAAAATTTAAAATTGATACGGTTAGTATAGGATGTTAGATAATTAAGTAATAATTTTTTTTTATGTTCTGGTTCCCACGAAAAGGGATATCCTGTAATGCTCAAAGATCATCGTAAGAACCGAGGAAAAAAAGGTAGCAATTGGTGTTCTTCTTAAATTTTTGGAGGTTGTATGCCTCAGGGAACACCTCCCTAGGCAGTGTGTTCCAAAGCCTTGCTGTTCGTAGGACGAACGAGTCTTTGGAAAGAGATGTTCTGCAGGTTTCCAAAGTGACCACGAAGGGGTTTGAAGTCTGAACCTGACGGGTTAATCTCGAAGAAACTGCTAAAGGAGGAACGATTGTTGATATTTCAGAAGAGCATCGCCCATGAAAATATCTATAAAATAGAAACAAATCGCTAACTTTTTTACGGTGTTACAGAGGAGTGAGCAAGTTTGTAAGCGAGGCATCACCGACCAGACGAATTGCTCTTTTTTGGACAGAATCCAATAGTTTCAGGATATCTTTAGGTGCCGCACTCCAAGTATAGGAAAAGTATTCCAGGACAGGTCGAATCTGTGCCTTATAGATCACCGGAAGTGAAATAGCTCTTGGCACGAAACAGAAAGCCAAGTTTTTGGGATGCACATTTGGCAATGGACCTCACGTGATTTTTCCAAGAAAGGTTGTTGCTAATAGTAATACCAAGCATCGAGATGGATAACTTCAATGGTATGGTTACTCCTGAGAATATTATGTTGGGCACCGTGGGATCGGCTTTTCTAGAGAAAAGATATGCTTGTGTTTTATTTGCATTGAATTCTACCAACTTATTGGATCCCCATTCCAGAATTGTTGCCAAGTCCATATTTCTGTTTTCACAGGCAGATATAGGATCACTGGAAGAAAAAGCAGTATGGAGGGAAATATCATTCGCAAAAATACGTACTGGATATGTAGTTTTTTCCAACAAGTTGTTGATGTAAGTAGAAATAGTGTTGGAGCTAAAATTGATCCCTACGGAATACCAGCATTTATTAGTAGAGAGTCAGATGAAACTCCATCAACCACCACATGAAAAGACCTGTTTGAGAGAAAACTAGCTAGCAGGGAACACAGTTAAGGGGGAAGCTTAAGACAGAAGGACCCTTAAGTAGGGACTGAATAAATTAACCGACTTGGTACTACATGGATATTACAACTTTTTATAGTAGAAGAACTGAGTTGCGAGACTCGGTGTTTTTTCACAAGTTCTGTTTTTAATGACATCCTATTTCTTTTTGTTAATGGTCACACTTTTTTTCCTTTATTATACATATACAGGTACACTGATTCATTTACTGCAAATGTAACTTTGTAATCATATATATTTATATGAAAATACAAATTTATTTATGCAGTTGGTGTATCCATAAAACTAGACCGAAATTGCAAAATATTTTTATTTTTCTTTGATTTATATACTAAAAACTAATTGTATTCCAAATTTGAAGCTTCTATGTCTGCTAGAAGTGCCTTAGAGTTTTGATGATCGGCAGTCAGTGAGTGACAAAATTAAGAAACTTTGACTACTTATAATTCTTAAACTACTGGTTTAAATTAAATAAAATTTGAAATATACCGTATTTATACAATGTCTGCTTGGTTACTAAAATTTCAGGCTTCTAGTTTTATTCACAACAAAGTTATAGGGGGACAAAAATGGCCTGAACTGCTTCGAGAAAAGGATGGTACGGCTGTGCCGCTTTTTTGCTTTACTTGGCAGGGGCACTGCCGTGCCCCCAGATATATTTATGTGTGTAAATTACAGCCAGTTCTCTACTAAAAGAAATTAATTATTTTTTCGTGTTTATATATTTTTTAAAATGTAATAAATAGTTTGGCAATAACTTCTTGTATTTAGTAGTTATGTTTTAAACTTAGTCATTGATTAATGGGAGATTTTTTTGTTAACATTTTGGACTCGATATTGGTTTTATTAATTGTTGTAAAAATTGTAAAATGTATCGGTTTAATTTGTTCGCTGGAAACGAAAATTACCGTTGCAGAATTTTTTTTCGCAGATTATGGACAGAACGTTATAACAAAACGAAAACTTTTAGAGACAGATTTTATTTTTATCTTCATTAAGTTGACTGTACGACCGGGCTACGGTTTCCGGAGGCCCAGACTGACCCTCAATGTCGCGCGCCACTGCCTACCTTTATCGATCCAATCCTGCGCACAACGCGCTTCTGCTAAAACGCAGGGTGCAGTCATAATTCGGAAAAATCGGAAAAGTGTTTTTACACCACGACGGTTCACTAGTCGCGCTTCTTCATTTTACCCTTATAATTTCCAAAAAAAAAACAATAAAATTCGACAGCAAAATGGTCTAATATTTCGCCGATAACTCATTCATTGAGTTGATGTTTGTGCGGTAACTTATTCTTTAATCGGTTTTTCCATTTTCAGATTTTCAACGGGTAATGTTCACAGGTTGTGGCTGGCTGATTGCGATCAAACGTCAAATTCTGAAACAAGGTAAATACTTTTATCACTTTTCTGAATGAACAACATCTGTTGATATCAATAACGCTATTATTAACGGTATTATTATTATTTTGGTGAGCATTTCATTCTTTATATGCTGCAATCATTTATCCTTTAATGAAATATTGTCAACAAACTGTGGGGTATCGAAAATGCAATTTAGCAAATTATAAGTAAGCTTATAAATTGTTCCTTTTTTAAAAGTATTACGTTTTTTGTAGTGAACAGTTTAATTTTTAACCACGAAAAATTGGAAAAATCAGTCAAGCAAGGAATTTAACTGATCAAGGGATAGTGGGGGCCTTAGTTTTATTTACGTTTGTTTAGCTGTCACAGCCGTTTTGGCACAATCAGTAAAAAATATTCCAGTATTTTCTATCTATTTATTAACTATTTTCTAACACAAACTAGAATTTTCTAACTCAAGTGGTTAGCAAAAAAATGTTGGTGGGCTAACTTAACTGTCAAGCTGGCACAACCATTTATAACTTGTTATCCAAAATAGTTAAAAAAATGATTTAAACGCACAATTTTCTAACTTTTCAAAACCTCTTAAATGGTGTAAAAATAATTTTAATTCAAATAAATTTAAAGAATTTACGATGGCATTACCTACAATTCTTAAAAATTCGTACTTTCGTCACCCTTGTATTTAATTCCTCCAGCACAATCGCTTGAAATGAAAAAAAAATAGTATTTTATTATGCATTTTTAACAACAGTACAGTTGTGATAAGAAATACCCAAAGATAAATTATTGTAGTGGCAGGAATGGCAAAATAGTGATGCTTAATTCGTTTACCTCATCCTACTATTTAATAACCACAGCACACTCGCTTGTAATATAAGTAAATCAGTTTTTTATTAGGCATTTTCCGACAATACTACAGTTGTGATAGGAAATACTCAAAGAGAAATTATTTTTAATCCACGAAATGGCAAAATAGTAATTTAAAATACGTTTTCGTTATCCTACTATTTAATAACTTCAGCACAATCGCTATAGGATGATAAAAGTAGGAATTTTTCGAGAATTGTAGGTACTACATGCCGGATTCAGCCCTCGTAAAACCTTCAAATTTGCTCGAGTGCAAATTATTTATACACTATTTAAGAGTTTTTAAAAAGTTAGAATATTGTGCGTTTAAATCATTTTGATAACTATTTTGGATAAAAAAATATAAATGGTTGTGCCAGCTTGACAGTTAAGCTAGCATAACACTATTTTTTTGCTAACCACTTGAGTCGGAAAATTCTAGTTTGTGTTAGAAAATACTGGGATAGTTTCCACTGATTGTGCCAAAACAGCTGTGTCAGCTTAACACCCTTCGCTCAATGTGAATGTCATACGTTCCATCTCTTTGAACCCAAGTATACAAACTCATTTACTTGTATCACTCTTCCTCCCTTAATCATAACCTCACAGTTTGTCATGCTTTCTTCTCCTTCAAAAACCATTACTTTCGTTTTGCTTACATTTATTTTTATCCCTTTGATTTTCAGGGCATCATGCATAACATTAACCATTGCTTGAAATTTCTCTTCAGATGACGCTAATATGACTTGATCATAGGCGTAAAGAAGCATTTGACGATCAAATCATTCATTTTCAATACATACGCACTCTATTTCAAATCTTTTAAACAATCGTCTATGTATGGGTTAAACAGCAATGGCAAAGCCACACATTCCTGTCTCACACCTTTTTCGATGTTAAACCAGTCCGTGTAAGCTTCGTTTATCATGACACAAGCAGTGAAATTCTTGTGATTTCAGTGCTCGTATTAAACTACCGCTCATCCTATATATAGACAATGTCGGCCACAATTTACTCCTTATCACTCTGTTATAGGCATTTTACAAGTTTATAAAAGCGCAATAGACCTTCTGACTTCTAGCCAAGAATTTTTCGACTATGCCTCTTAATAAAGAGACCTGATCGATACATCTCCTTATTTTTTTAAATTCTGCTTGCACATCCCATATCATCTTCTCAGTTCCATTCCTTATTTTTTTAATCAATATATTTGCATACAGTTTGCCGACTATTCTTAGTAAATAATACGTCGGTAGTTCTTACATTCCTGCTGCGAACCTTTTCCCTTGTAAAACGCCACGATAACGACCTTGCACTAGTACGCTACCACTCCTCCAACAAAGGTTAAAAAGGCGGTACAGCAGACTAGTTACCACGATTTGTCCAGCCTTCAGCATTTCAACTGTTATCCTGTCGTACCCAGCAGCTTGACCCAATTTTATACTGTTTCTGTCTTACTAATTTCACTTTCATTGAAACTTTCACTCATGTGTACAAATTTAAAAAATGGATGGTAATTTTATAAAAATATAGTCTGCTATCACTAGTGTAATAAACAACACGGTTAGGTACATAATAATTGTACTTTATTTGTGATAAATTATTATTATTACACAGAAGGTTTTTATTTATTGGTTTTTTCCATTAACTAATGAAAAAACATGTTCGGATATTTTTCAAAACTATTTATTTGCATATTTTTTGAATAACTGCTCATCATGAATAATATTTTAAGTGGTTTTGTATCGTAAATTTGTATTTTTTAACCTAGAAAAACAGTCATAAAATAAACATGTTTAAATTGTTTACTATCCTTTAAATAATCACCCAAAATAATGACAATCAAGCGTCGATATGCTAAAATATAAATAGTAGTTTTTTAATAAATATAACAAACTGCCAAAGGCAGACTTGCAGACTTTTTCTACAGATTTTTGACAAGTGAGTTAATTTTTATTCTTCCAAATTTCAATCTCAACAATTTTAACAATCATAATTAAAAAATAAAAATTTCACAAATGAATTTTCACATAACATAACAGAATTCTCTCCTGATGTTGGCAATGTCGCCGAAAACGTTTGAGATTTGCTTTTAATGATTTGTGTACTATAGCCTTTGGCAGTTTTTTATGTTCAATAAATATAACATACAACCTTTTTCCGGAAATAGTAGTTTGTCTAATTTTAGCACTTTAGTTTTCTTTGTAAGGATGTACAAGGAAACTTCAATGCCGCACGAAGAGTAGTAATGGCAATTCTTGTAAAAGACTCTGATTTCATTTGCTTTTAAAGTTTGTACGTTCCAGACGTACCGTTCTGTGATACCTTTAATTGCTTCAATTTGAATAAAACACGAGTATACAGTTCTGACGACGATTTCCACGAATTCACTTGAATATTTTCGAACTTCAGGAACAGCTTAATCAACATATTTTAACCGTGCAGATGCCAATATTTAAATATTTACCATGGCAAATAAACAGAATAAAATAATTTGCATACAAAAAATTTTGGAATAGTATCCCCAGTACCTATCATTGAATGAGTTCCAAATCGACAGCTAAAGTTACGTGATT
The DNA here is from genome assembly GCA_950111635.1 of Agelastica alni. Lineage (NCBI taxonomy): Eukaryota > Metazoa > Arthropoda > Insecta > Coleoptera > Chrysomelidae > Agelastica > Agelastica alni. Next base: position 81,986,148 of record OX467710.1, on the reverse strand, counting down.
GACAATAAGAAACCTTTACAGCAAAACTTGCAACTAAAAGATTAATTATTAACAGACCCAATATAGTTCCCAGCATAACGCCAGAATTAACGTTACGACGATGTGATATTTGTATCAATTTTTTGTCCTAGGCCAGGGGTCGGCAACCTTTTTCGGACGGCGGGCCATTTTCAAAATAAATTTTTTGAAATGTAACTTAAATTTTTTTTTACTGAAAATAGTCGCAAAAAGGATAGACCTATCGTGTGGGCCGCGGACGGTCCGCACTGCGACTATTAGAAGGGGCAGTGATTGTAGAAAGGAGATGATTGTGCACCCGCTTTTTAAAAAGTTGCACGTCATAGTTCTCTGGAAAAACTGATTTTGGAAGCTTCTTTCATTCCGTTGCAGCACTGTAAAAGAAGGACTCTTGATGAAGGTCCTTGTAGTGTCAATATTGAGAGTAAATGAGTAAAACTGTTTAAAAGTGTTTTTATTTCTCTGAAGCATCTGTCATGGAAATATCTGTAGAGTAATGTCTGGTCTGCAACTTATCTTCTATGTTCTAGTGGGTGAAGGGTATCTGTGAGAGTTGAGCTGTTTATCAACGGAATGGCCCTTTTCTGAATAGAATCTAGAAGACGAAGAGAATGCCTTGGTGCTGAACCCCAAACGTGCGAGCAATACTCCAGTAAAGGTTTGATTTGAGCCTTGTACGTCGTCAACAGTTAATCAGGAGTAAAAAACTTTCTAGCTTTTTATAGAAAACCTAGCCTCTGGCTTGCTGACTTTGCGATGTTAGCAACATGGTCGAGCCAAGACATATTATTAGACACCCTGACTCCCAAAATCGAGATTGAGGGACTTGATTCAAGGGTATTTCCGGACATTGTAATGGAATGATTTGAAGAATTCACTTTCTTGGAAAACGTAACGCTTTGTGTTTTCTGGGCGTTGAACTGAACAAGATTGTTGGTTCCCCACTCGACAATTGTTTAAAGATCTTTATTGATGGAGTGCAGATGGAGATCCAGATGTTTTTTAATTGATACAGTCTAAGATAGGGGTCGGCAACCTGCAGCCCGCGGGCCGCTAACGGCCCTTTGCAACTTATTGCTCGGAACGCCAAAGCATCAATATAATTTTAGGAAAAACCAAAAAACTAAACTTGAAACGTGGGCGTGCCGAAATGTGGCCGGTGACAAAAATGCATAGTGGGCAACCTATTTTACTTCGCAAGTTTAATTGACGCAGAATATGACGATATCATTTATTTTTTTAAAGTAATATAGCTCAGCCGTGGGAAAGTTTTAAAAACATTTTTCGAGTTGACGAAATTAAAATGTTTTTAAAAGAAAAAGGGAATAATATACCAAAATTATCGAATTTTAAATGGATAACCGAGTTCGCTTTTCTTGCGGACATTACAACCTACCTCAATAAATTAAATATAACAACACTACAAGCAAAGGAAAGTTAATCAACGAGCTATTTACAGAAATCAAAAGTTTTCAGCATAAAATAAAAATTTTTCATGTATTTAATTCAATAAGTTTAAAATAAAGACATTAAAATGTATTTAATTAATTTAATAATACGAAATCTTACAGTAAATTACAGGGACATGTATAATAGATTGTAGATTGTAGGGGAGGTCGTGAAGGCTATGCTGCCTCTCAAGCACCTCAGATCTTTTGGGCATAACCCTAAGGCCAGCCGCACTTTGGACACGATTTTCATCGTGCGTAAACGTACGTATAATGGTCGTACGAATTAAGTGCTCACTTTGAATACGTTTTTCTTCGTCCAATTTTCTTGATTTTTCATTTGTCTGGTTGGAGCGCGATGAATTATCTGTATCTTCACGATAATTCTTTAACTCGGAGAATGCGGTATAATGACCACATACTATCTCATGGTTATGTACGCATAAAAAAAGAAACTTTTGAATATATTCTAAACACTATACGACCTAACCTGAATAAATACAGTAACTTTCGCGACACAATATCACCTGAATAACGATTAATTGTCCGTAAACCAATTACATCTACATCCATTTTTAAATTTCGTTGTACGAATGTGTTTTAAAATCCCAACAACTCCGGATCGTAGTCGGACGTCGAAAATAAACGTACGTATACGTACGAATAACTCGCACGCACTGTGTGCCCTCCCATAGAACTTGGAATGTCGGGATCGTTCGTGCGTATACGTACCTTTACGTACGAATCAAAATCGGATGAAAACGCATCCAAAGAAATGTTGCCAACTTAGTGGATTTCGTTTTGTGGCAAAAAATTGGTATCTAGTGGCTGGTGGTTATTTTTGTAAATTTTTATGATATATGGGAAAATCTGGTGATTTCTAAAGATTACTTTCATATTTGATTTCTGCCACAGATTTCACTTCTACTTGACAGTTGACGCATGCGCATGACACGAATCATGATTTCTATTTACATATTCGTCATGTTGAGTTTAGTTTGACACACTTGACATAAATGACATACCATTTTGTGCTATTTTTTTATTTTTATTAGATCATTGGTTTGGTAGTTTCAGCACGTTTCACTACTTTCTTACTTTCAGTACTTTTTATATTTTTAGTTTTTGACGTGATAACATCTTATAAATCGATGAACGCCAGCTGCACCCACGAAAAATCATGACTCACTCTTTGTTTTGTCCATATTTTTCAGGTGAAAGGCTTACTAGCCTTTTCGCTTGTCTTTGTCCTGGCACTTTATGCCAGTGAGATTTCATTTCATCTGTTTCCCAGCGTCTAACCTCTTCTTTCAGGTGGGATTTGGAGAGTCCACAGAAGGGTTCTGGGCCGAAAAATTGAATATTTTTTCACAGGTATAATAAAGTTACCTAATTTTTAAAATCTTATCCAAAATTTAAAATAGTCTATTGTAACTGTCCCCTTCTTTAATATACTGTTACGATATTTCGCATTTCTGTCGTAGATGAACGAAAAATGTCATTACGCAAAAGGGCTTCTCCTAACACAAATACTTCAGTATATAAAGATAAAGTGGCAAATATTTTAAAACGTCATAAATATCATGCATACAAACCGCAATTCGTATACACAAGGGATTAAAATAACTTCACTATATTTTTCTGTATATTATTTTGGTTCATGTCCTTCTTAATTATTTTTAGGGGTGGATAGCGGGTTAAGGACGAAATAAAACAAACTTCTCGCTCTTCTTAAATCGCCGGCGTTTCGATCTTTATTTTAGTTCCTTCTCAAGGCTTTTTAATTCGTAGAAGTCTTAAGTCTATGGTAACTTTAAATTTCTGATATCGTATCCATCACAGAATCAGGGCAAACGTGTTTACAATTAACATTTAGCAAATGGATTAATCACATAATTTGCATAAAAAAAATTGTGAGCGTAAATTTCCGTTCATGACTTGTGAAGAACCCGGTATTACGCGTCGTTTATGACTTGTGAATAACCCAGTGTACGCAATAATCCAAACATAACGAATGACGACGATTTATCGACATTGAAAAGGATGACTAAAAACGGGATTGGACAAGACAAAACGTTAGAAGCGAGCGGTTGTGTTGGTTTCTGGAGTTGGTGAGAAAAGGTAATAAATTAATTATTTTTGTTAAACTGAGTTCGATTTTAATTTCACGTAAAATATAACAAAACAGAAATGAGCTTACAGAACCATTCAAAATAATTTAAATATAAAACATGATTAAGAGGAATGAAGTATACCGACAAAAAAATAAAATGTTCATGCCAGCAAGCACTCAACAAGTAACAAGCCTAACCAGTCGAATACAACAATTTCCCGAAAAGCGCCTAATACTGAAAATTCGGACGGGCCAACCACAACAACGTGTAGCGGAAGAAACAGGGGCGCGCCAACTATGTGGCGAATGTAGGCAAAAGTCACGGGCGGCAAAATCCAAGTACGGCAATTCGGCTAAGTTTGATCCCATTAAAAACATAAATGTGAATTTAGAGCCAAGTTCAATCTTATGATATACGCCTTGGTTGTTGTCTTTGACGACAAAAGAAGTGGGATCTAAATGGGTGCCAAGTTCAATGGCCAGTTCTGAAATTTATTTATAACAACATAAAATATTTTATAACAACTTAAAATATTATTTCTTCTAATAACTTAGGATAATATATTAAAGGCTAAGGTCTGACTTGGCTAGTTTGAATATACGAATTATATTAATGCCTTCGCAAGTAGAAACTAGCAATCGAACATACGGCTCTTCCATGACTAATTTAGTTGGTACTTAATATTAATACGTATATTCGAACTAGCCAAGTAAGACCTTAGGCTTTAATATATTATCCTTAGTTATTTAAAGAAATGATATTTTAAGTTAAAAAATATTTTGTTGTTATAAATAAATTTCAGGACTGACCATTGAACTTGACCATTGTCGTTGAAGACAACAATCAAGGCGTATATCATCATATTGTATATCATCATATTTCACATTTATGTTTTTGATGGGATATCATTACTTTTTGTACAGAATTTATTAGTAGTATTCATAACAAAATTAATACCAAATAGTTTTTGCTATCCTACTGTATTTTCCTACGTTTACGGGGTATAATTGTCTTTTTTGTGTTATTTTCTATAATTTCTTTTACCTTTGAAATGTTCGAGTGAATTTCCCATTCAGCATCCAAAATTTTGTTTTCTGTTTATACGAGGGCGGTTTTGAATAAAACAAATTTTTTTCCGCAAATAAACATTTTATTTTTCTACATAATCACCTTTTAGCTCGATACATTTAGTCCAGCGTTTTTTTAATTTTTTTATTCCCTTCAAATAATAGGTTTTTTCAAATTTCTCAAAATACGCGTTTGTTTCGGTAATGACTTCTTCATTCGACTCAAATCTCTTACCGCCCAGCCATTTCTTTAGGTTTGGAAACAGAAAACAGTTGCAGGGGGCTAAATCTGGAGAATATGATGGATGGGGTAGCAGATCGTATCCCAATTCGTAGATTTTGGCTATCGTGACTAGACAAGTGTGCACACGTGCATTGTCTTGATGGAACAGCACTTTCTTCTTCGCCAAATGCGGCCGTTTTTGCTTCAAATCAACGTCGAATCTGTTCAAAAGTTTTGAATAATATTCGCCGGTGATCGTTTTATCTTTCTTGAGGTAATCGATGTGAATGACACCGCGTACATTCCAAAAAACTGTGGCCGTGACCTTGTTGGCTGACACTCTGTTTCGCCTTCTTTGGTCCACGTTCAACCCGAGCAACCCACTGTTTCGATTGTTCCTTGGTCTCTGACGTGTTGTTATGGATACATGTTTCATCCATGGTAACAAAACGGCGCAAAAATTTGTCCGGATTACGGCTGAACATCGCTAAACACTCTTTTGAAGTGGTCACACGATTGCGCTTATGGTCGAGTGTGAGCAATCGCGGCACCCATCTCGCAGAGAGTTTTTTCATGTCCAAATATTCGTGTAAAATATCATGTATCTGTTCAGTTGAGATACCTACAGCATGAGCCAACTCACGCACTTTCATTCTCCGATCATCCAATATCATTTCATGGATTTTATCGACGATTTCCGGCATGATCACTTCTTTTGGGCGACCTGGACGTTCGGCGGTGCTGGTACGACCACAACGGAACTCTGTAAACCACTTCTTAACCATTGAAATTGATGGTGCCGAGACCCCGTAGTATTTATCAAGTCTTTCCTTAGTTTCAGTGATGGATTTTTTACGTAAAAAGTAAGGCTTAATCAGCACACGAAATTTACTTTTTTCCATTTTCGTAAAAATTCACGAGGTTGTCTGCTTTGAACGGCTATCAAACACCAACTGCACGACGTAGCTTGCTCAAAATTAGAAAGTTGCCCACTGATAGATTCTAGTTGACGGCAGCACTGTTGCATTTGGAGTAACTGCGCGGGAAATTCAAAAAGTCACTGACTTATCAAACTGCCCTCGTACTTAATTTGGTCAAGTCGGGGCGGTATAACGTACGCAGGCGGTTGTACTCTACAATAGAGAGCTCTCTTGTGCCTTGATTTGACTTGGATCTAAATTGATAAGTTGTACTTAATTTAAGGTTTTAACTCTGGAGAGTCCAACGTAAGCCTGCCCTTTACTAAATATCGCACCTATTTTATTTAATTGTTTATAAGTAATTATCTTACACTATTGATATGCGCTAAATATTGAAATAATAATTAATACTAAATTCCACTTAATAACGTGATAAATACGAAAGTTCGACTATACTCTTAGTTATAAGTAGTTATCAAGTACTAAAACTGATATGTTTGGATTAAAAAAAAATTAAGGGTGTTATTTCACTCGTTATATATTCACGTAAAGACCTTAAAATCCACATAAAGACCGGATGTAATCAATTTTGATTGATGATTCTTGCATTACAGGCACTATAAATAAGTGATAAAATAGAATCAATTTTAATTGAAAAATTATAATAAAATGATAAAAGTTTACTGGTTCCTGATTTATTCCTTTGTATTTACCCAACTACCTATCTGGATGCCAAAATTGAACTTTCTAGGTCATCTGGAACTGGGTTAGAGTTTTGATCTATAGGTCAGTCAGTGATAAAAATGACGATTTTTGGACGTTTTTATCTAAATAACTGTTTTGAGGTGTGTTTATGAAATTTGAAGCACATACGTATCTTGCAGGCCTCAATATATGAGCCAAATTTGACATGTTTATGTAAAATAGTTTTTGATTTATGAGGGCGTCAAAAGTGGCTCCAAATGGTTCGTGTAATATTACATTAAGGGGTTGGAGCAATTTAATAACATTTTTGGATTTATTTATCTTAAATGTTCGGCTTGAATGAAGAATAATTAAGAAACTCGTGTGAAAATTTATCATTTCATTTAAAAGATGAAGCACGTAAAGACCCATATATTGATGCAAATGACTTATTAGATGAAATTATTTATTTAAAATGCCACTCGCCACAGCCAAATGAGGTAGATCCTTAGTTAATTCTTCCAACACATTTTAGAGAACAATTTAATTTCAACATTTCCAAATACTGCAGCGGCAATACGAATTTTTTTAACGCTACCAGTATCAGTAGCATCGGGAAAAAGCTCTTTTTTAAAATTAAAATAATAAAAACTTTTTTACGATCAACTATGGCACAAGAGAGACTCAGTAATTTGGCAATTATGTCCATTGAAAGTGACCTTACGTATTGCATTCTTTTAGACAAGTTGATTAAAGATTTTGCCGAAAAAAGGCAAGAAAAGAGTGCTTCCAATAAATTATTTTTCCTTTTTTTTTTGTTATGTAACATTTTTATTGTTTGGTTATTCCTTTGCTTTGTTGACATTCTTCGTTAAACCTTATGTCTAAAACTTGTCAAAATCTTCCAAATGTTTTGGGTATAAGTAGTCAGGTATCATGCTGATTAAAATCAGCACACTTTTTTTTATTTGAACTTTCGGAAATAGTTATTTTCTTTATTTGCAAACATCAAATGATAATGATGATTTATACATTATACATTATGCTGTATATAAATTAACAAAATTAGACAAGTAATAACGATTTTTTCAATTTTGTGTGTTTCCCCTTAACTGATGTATTAGTATTAAAATTAAATATAGGTTTTAGCCCATATTTTAATTTTATTTATGTGGACCCACCCATGTATAAATTTTTATCAAAAAAGGGGTAAAAAAAAGGGTTTAAAAAAAGTAAAAAACACGCTTTTAGAGTTAATCAAACTAAAAAGTAAAAAATAATTCTTAACATAGGAATAAAATTACTGTTCTAAAAGCGTGGGGTGCTTTGTAGGACATTTTTAAACTAACTCTGCGTTTCAGAATGAAAGCACCCCACACTTTTTGAACAGTAATTTTATTCCTATGTTAAGAAATATTTTTTACTTTTTAGTTCGATTAACTCTAAAAGCGTGTTTTTTAGTTTTTTTAAACTATAATTTATTGTATCTTTTTTTGATTCTGCCGGAATTGTTGTTGGCGTTGAGCATTGGTTTTCGGTATTTTATTTGCACTTTGAAGTATGCGCTTTCCATACTTTTATAATTTAAATAGTAAATTAAATAATAAACACTCAAATCACATGTACAATAAACGAATGTAAACAGTAAATACTTGTATCAAGTTATACAATTTTATTAACTTGCTTTTCTAATTCTGTATTACACACATTTGCTGCAGTTTCCATTTTTTAAAACTTAATTGCAATAATAAAACAATATTCACGTATGATCTAATACAAATAATAAATGCGTTTTCGCAAAATTTCCACGTTTCCGTACAACCATGTACTGAGGTTATATGATAATAAATTATAGTTTAGAAAAAACTAAAAATTACGCTTTTAGAGTTAATCAAACTAAAAAGTAAAATATAATTCTTAACTTCTTCTTCAAGTGCCGTATCAGGTCCCCCTGACGTTAGCAATTACTTGGGCAAGTCTTTCTCGATTTTGCGCCAATCGAAACAGTTCCTCTGCGCTGCGTATACCGGTCCATTTACGGATGTTTTTCAGCCAAGAAGCCTGCTTTCTTCCTACTCCTCTACGTCCTTTCATTTTTCCCATCATGATCAGTTGTAGGATTCTGTATCGCTCTCCTCTGAAGATATGTCCAAGATATGAGATTTTCCTGCACTTAACTGTATTTAGCAGCAAACGTCTTACGTCGGCCCTGTTTAGCACCATTTTGTTGGTCTGCATAGCTGTATTCTTAACATAATAAAATAATACTGACGAGAAAACTAATGTTACTGTTCTGATTGTCATACAAAGCACCCCACGCTTTTAGATCAGTGAAATTAATTTTTTCGTCAGTAGCTATTCCATTTACCAAAAAAATTATTTGTTTGTTTGATATGCCAAACAATTTTAAAATGTAGTTCGCGAATACCTTAATACAATTTAAAAAAATTATGTATTAAATTGTAAAAGCACAAAAAGCAGCATCGGCTGGAAATCGAACCCGGCCACCCGCGTGGCAGGCGAGCATTCTACCACTGAACCAGCGATGCGATGAATTGTGTTAATATTTGTTCTGCGCGCGATAAAATTAAATTTAAACTTTGCACACTTGTCAAAGACCGCGTAGTTCACGCACTAGTTCTATTTCTCTGTTCCATCTCTCTTACTCTCATGCAAAGGATCCTATTTCGTTACGTGACGATTTCTACTAAATCGCACTACCCTTAAGCCGAGTTAAGGAACTTCGTTTCAAAATATAATTCTTTCAGTATTCAAACTCCACTTGTAACAATATTGAAGATATTTCATTACGCCTTTTACGAAATAAATAACGCAAACTAAAAGTGATTAAAACCAATCTTCTTCCATAAACATTTTAAGTCATTGAAGCAAGTTTTCTCTTATCAATAGTTTTTTACAATGAAGACTTTTATGTTTGGAAAAGTTCGCTAAATAAACGAGCAGAACGTGTGTAGAGAGAAAATATTTGCCTGCTTTTTATTGCGTCAATACAAAAACATCTTAAAAGCGACGACTATTGATTTTCATATATTTTTTCAATATTTTCGCTGAAGTATTATGACTATTTCACTGTCAAATGCGAGCGCTTTATTGTTATAGATATAAAACATGCACAGAATAATTCTTGATTGCAGTTACGTAACAAGTAAAAAAGGTTGCAATTTTATGCTAGTTGCATGTTTTTCTACGACTACCTTTTATCGAGCTTAATTTGTACTACGTGTAAACGTCAATACTGAAAATATAATACAGTGAAACCTGGTTCAATGAGACATCAAGAGACCTGCAAATTTGTCTCACTTATAGAGGTATTCCACTTACCCAGTGTCTCAGATACATACATACATATAGTCACGCCTTTTTGCTCATAGGAGTAGACAGAGACCACTTCCTTTCACTTGCTACGGTTTTTATACACATATTTTGCTTTCTTTACTTTCATTAGTGCTCTCATACATGCTCGTCGGTTGTTGGAACTTTTGACCTGGCCTTTCTTCAAAACAACGTTGGTCTGATCGAGATATGTTCGCCGAGGTCGACCTCTACCGACTTCCGTCCATTCACACTCGCCTTATAAATTTGTTTCGTTAATCTTCTTTCATCCATCCTTTCTTTGTGTCTAAACCATCTAAGCATTCCTTTATCTATCTTTGTAACCACATCTTTTACACCACAGCGTTCTCATATCTCATTATTTTTTACTTTATCCAACCGAGTCACTCCGGCATACATCTTAAACTACTCATCTCCGTAGTATTAATCCTATTTTTATGCTTCTTCTGCCAAACCCAACATTCACTACCATACATACGTGTAGAAACCAACACTTCTCTATGCACATCCAGACGTGCCTTTTTTGACACTTTCAGGCTGTAAATATACATAAATAGGGTGCTGAAAGCAGGTTAAGGTACTTTTTTGCGTTTGAAGAATCAAATAATTGTAATTATTTTTGGATAATTGTAATATTTAAATTAATCGTTAAAGGAGATAAAAGAGGGACAAGATAGGACAATGCAATAAGTAGTTAGAAAAGTAAAAAAAGCCTAACCTAACCTAACGGCCTAACCTAACACCAACAGTACCTAGTAAAGAACCTTGAAAATGCGGTGACGTATTTTCAGCCAATCTTTGGATTAGTTTGGCGGTTGATCGTGTGAAATTTGGTAGAAACCCTCAAACTTCACCAGGTACTGTTGCTGTTAGGTTGGGACGTTGGGTTAGGTTAGGCTAATTTGCTTACTTCTCCTGCCTCAATAATTACAAGGGACATAATACTGTAGTTGCACAAAAAATGAAAAATTACTTACAAAACATAGAGTCAGTCACTTAAAAACAAATTAAAATATATATACATGTGTTCGACGGCACAAATGAGTTTCATTTGTCACAGACCGCAAACCTGAATAAGAAACCACCTACTCCTTAATATACAATATACATATTCTTGTTCAGGATGACAAACTTGAAAATATACCAAAATTTCAAGAAAATCGGAGAGGTGTAAGCTCAACTGTATAATTACCGAACTTACTTCACGCAATCGTTGACTCACCCTTTACAAATTATCTATTATTATAAACTAAGTATACGCAGATAATTTTTTTCTTAGTAAAAAATGTAAATGACTACGAAACAGCAAAATTGCAGCCAAGAGCCTTCCTTATTCGCGATATAATTTTTTTGTCAGATATTTTCGTGACGCAATAAATTAGCAATCTCGTCTACATCCATTTCTAAAAAGGATCCTTTCAAGTAACGAATTAATTAAATTTTAATAACGCCACAGAATTTTATGCTACGAAGCTAATAAATTCGGAATAAATTACTTGTTCCTTCATTATTGAACCCATCAAATATGGTTGACGTTTTTATTCGACAATTTATAACTTCGAGTGCTGAAGTAATTAATATTCGATAATAGAATCGGCGTTTCGAGTGGCTCCGTTAATCTGGCCCGCTCATTTAATATTTTTTCGTAAATTTAGTATTTAGTATAGGCACTCATCTAGCCCAATCTGACACAATCATCTAAAAAGCTGGGACAACATTTTTTTTCCTAATAATAAAAAATAATTGTGGGAAAGAGAAACTTAAAGCTAGCCTCCCAAATTGCTAAACATATTGTGGCACACGTCTGGCACAATTAACTAGAAATCTGGCACAACATTTTTTTTCCTAACACTTATAAATAATTGTGGGGGGACTAACTTAACGCTAGTCACCCAATATGCTAAACATTTGCAAAAACGCGCACATATTGTGGCACACGTCTGGCACAATCATCCAAAAAGCTGGCACAACTTATTTTTCCTAATATTTAAAAATAATTGTGGGGGGACTAACTTAACGCTAGCCCCCCCAACATGCCAAACATTTGCAAAAACGTGCACATTTTGTGGCACACGACTGGTACAATCTGTCACAACCATTTGAATAACAGACAAAAAAATACTTTTATACATTAAAAAAACTCGCTAAAAAACTGCTACCTTCCACAGTAAAGTAAAACTTAGCTATAACGTGCACACCTTTAGTACAAGTACAATATTGTTGAAACAGCTGGCTCAAGAATGTACAATGTATGAAAATAATAGTTGCTAGAGCAAATAACCTGCCTATAGGTAGGTAAGGTAAAAAAGTAGCCACGAATGTTTTATTTTCCATCATAACTAGTAAGAATCCAAATCAAATCAATCTGACAGTTGTCACTAGTGGCGCATCATTTTTAGAAGATTCTGCATGCATTACTGGTGATCTCATTATGAGGTGAACTTAATAAACACCAAATTAGAATATTTTAAAGATATCATGAGTCTTATAACTAAAACTGAATAATTTTAGGCCACATTATTTACTTAGTTGAAAAATGGGATCCATAGAATCCATTCTTCTTTTTCATCTTCAAGTGCCATCTCCTCTTAGAAGGTTGGCTCTTATCAAAGCAATTCTCACTTTTTTTGATGCTGCAGCTCTAAACAACTACAGTAGTACCATTTTCTCAGGTTATTTAACCAGGAAATGCGCATTCTTCCTCTGCTTTTTTTCCCTGTATCTTTTCTGCATAATATTTTGTCACGTGCCTATTATTTTCTTCTCCTATCTGCCGTTTCATTATTATAATAGTCTGCATTTGGGTTCGTTGTATGTAGTGTTGCCTATGTAGTAGTGATAGAATTCGATTATTGATAGCTGTGACATTTTTGTCTCTCTTATTGGACTTCGCCTTGATTATTGGCCTCGATTGTAGTGTTTTGTTAGATATATTATTGTTGGTTTGCTTGGGCTAGCAACTGATGCGAACGAGCGCGTTTATGAACTAGGGACTTATACATGGAAAGGTTGGCTGACGCGTGTCCCGGGACATTTTTCTTGATGTCCGGTCTGAGAGCGAGGAGGATTGATGATTGGTTTGGTGGCAGTGGTGGAAGTCGGTTGAGAGTTTTTGGAACGGTTGAATATTAACACGGGAGCGGAACTTCTACGGTTTCTTCTTCCATATCTGGCTGAATTTGGGGCCATCTTTATTGGATTAGGAAGATAAACCATTTAATTCTTAACTTGACCATTCTGTCGTGCCTATGTGGTGAATATTTTTGGATATTGGTGTCGAGTTAAGATCACCACTTGTGGGATTTGATGAAGTGAAGCCATCGTGAAGTACCACGTGCCGTTCCATCCACATCGACGATAAATTTCAGCGTTATAAAGACTTGCCTGGTAATTTTAGCAGAAATTATTGATAATACTATTTGGTTTTTCGGTTCTTGGATCATCGATGTTACCGTGACGTCTCAGTGAGGTTTTCAATTGGTTACATGGTATGGAATTTAATTTTATCAACTTATCAGTTATGTGCTTGATCTAAGTGTTTTCAATAATTTAAAAGTAACAAGTTATTCTCATTTAATTTGTACCTGCTCCCAGTGACGTCCCAATAAAGTTTTCAATAGTTTAAAAGTAACAAAATTATTTTTCGTTAAATTTGTACCGGCTCCAAGCTGAATCTGAATTTATATATCACTGAATATAATTTATGTGGATATTGTAAGGGTTTTAAAATATTATTTTTGTAGCAAGTCCATTTATTTGGTTTTTCCTTTTTTTGTTGTGTTAATCTTTTGCTATCAGGAATTTTATATAAAACCAATTATTTTCGAAATTTTAAATATTGTGAACATTTTCTTGTTGTTGTTTTTTTTTATTTTAATTCTCTTTTGTACCTCATTAGGTTTTTATTACTGTCTGGAAGATTGTTATAATTAATTTAAATATTATTTTAAGAAAGTGTATTAAATTCGTTTAAACCACTTTACGAAAATACAGAATTTATTGTAAAAAATCAGAACATCATTTTTACTTAATTAATATATTGCAGTAATTGTAAATATAGTTTTATTTATCTAGTTCACCATAATTGTTTGTTGTTTTTCGCGTGGCTCTGCTGGTGCCTACAAGACCTAGGGGTTTCCGGCTTGTACCGTTTTAAGTCGGTGGCGCGGCTCACTTTTAGATTTTTTTCTTCTACCCTCTACGGCTGAGCTCGGGCATAATTTGCCAGTAGAGAGACCACTAGCAGAGTACTCTTTAGAGAACCAAAAAAAGACGTGGCAATTTTGAAACAATACATATTTCTTTCCCCTCATCACATCATCACATGGCCCAGATATTGCAGCTTCCTTATTTTAATTGTGTTCAATATTTTCTTTTCCTTTCTTAGTCTTACCGGTACCTTCTCATTTGTAACCATGTCTACCCAAATGCTTCCTGCCGATTACTTAAATTTTTCTTTAACGTCAGGGATTCTATCCCATATAGCAACACCGAGAAAACTTAGCTTCTCAATATTCTGACTTTAAGTTGTAAGTTAAGACCTCTACTGCATAACACATTTCCAATTCTGTTAAATATGGTTCTGGCTTGTCCAATTCTTGATTTAATATCTTCAGTGTACTCATACCTTTATTACATACATACATATAGTCACGCCTTTTTCCCGTAGAGGTAGGCAGAGACCACTTCCTTCCACTTGTACGGTTCTTACACATATCTCTTGCTTTCTCTACTTTCATTAGTGCTCTCATACATTCTCGTCGGTGGTTGGTACTCTTGACCTGGCCTTTCTTCAAAACAATGTTGATCTGATCGAGATATGTTCGCCGAGGTCGACCTCTTTCGACTTGTTCATTCACACTCGCCTTATAAATTTGTTTCGTCAATCTTTCTTTATCCATCATTTCTACGTGTCCAAACCATCTAAGCATTCTTTTATCTATCTTTGTAACCACATCTTCTTTACACCACAGCGTTCTCTTATCTTTATTAACAGTTTTAACAGTTATTAACAGTTTTTAAGTATTTGTACCTATTGACTTTATCTACTTGTTCTTCGTTGATCCATAGGTTTTCCTGTTGCTGAACTGATTTTGTAACGGTCATAAATTTGGTCTTTTTGATATTGAAGGTAAGTCCGCTCTCCTCGCTGCTCGACACTACTTGATCAATTAAGCTCTGTAGATCTTCTATTGTTTCGGCAATAAGTATAGTGTCGTCTGCACACCGGATATTGTTAATGGGTATTCCATTATCCTTTACTCCCGTTGTTGTTTCCTTCAGTACTCTCTGTATAAAGATTAAATAATAGCGGCGATAGTAAACATTCTTTCCCAACACCACGTTGTATTTTTACTTCTTCTTAGAGTTCATTATCCACTTTGATATTAGCCGTTTGATTATAGTATAAATTATTTTTTATTCTGATATCTTTCATGTCTATATTTTTACTTTTTTTGCAATTGAATAAGGTAGTTATGGCGAACTTTATCAAATGCTTTGTTGTGGTCGAGAAAACAGACATACATCGGTTAATTGATGTCCATGCATCTTTGAGTGAACAAATTAAAGGTAAACAAAACTTCTCTTGTTCCAATCTAGTATTTTTTAATTTTCTAGGTCTGGCTTTTTGTCTTCTTCTAGAGTAATATCAAGGCCAGTACAAATGAAATATGGAATTTTAGTTAGATGTCGGTTTGTTAAAATTTAAAAGGTGATAGGACAAAACTGAGGCCAAATTCGGATTTAGGAGGCCAAAATTATTTAAAAAGAAATGTTCAGTGGAAAACATCAATTTTGTTGTAGACCTGTGTATTGACTTAGCTATTTTTCAAATGCTTCTTTTTTAAATCGTGATGATTGCGAATTATTAATAATACTTATTTTTACAAATTTTTGCATATTTCCCAAACATACTCAATGGGATTAAATTGGCAATGATAAGGCGAAAGTCTTAGCATACGATGTCCGTAACTGAGTATAATTTGATTAACTTTGTAATTTTTTTTTCGTGCCTTTTAGCCATCGATACTAATTCCGGCTTGAAGCAATACTGTGGAAATTAAATATTTTCGTTCGTTAACATTCCTTTATTTTCTGTATCGTCCAGGAGTTTGTTGGTTGCTCATTTAAAATTTCCAAATAGTACGGACCATTATCTAATACAATGACAGATGGTTCATGTAACGATGGTAATAGTTTCTTTTTTAACCATTACACAAATATCTCTGTATCCATATTGTCATGATGATCGACCCATTTTGATTTTGACAAAAATAAAAGATTCGCCCCATCAACAAAACCGTGCTTTTCACCTACATGCATAATAATGTGTCTTTTTTCTTTACCGTTGGTGTGTTTTATAGACTTTATGATATCGTCCTGCCAAATTCTTTTTGTTCCACCGTTAGCAAAAATCCAAATTTCGTCCAGATAAACAAGTAAAGAGCATTCTTTTTTACAGTGAGTATATTTTCTTAAAAATTTAATTTTTTTGTGCACGACTTTAGCTTTTTCACATAAAGCCTTTTGGTTGTCTTCATTTTTAAACTTAAACCCTACATGTTTCAAAATTATCCAAAGACTTGTTACTGTACACAGTAACATAAAAAGGGCCCTGGTTTTTTAACATAAAATCACAATTTGTCAATTTTTACTTTAATTTTTTGTTACTAGCTTTTTTGTAGTAAGTACCTATTTACCTATTATAAACCATTTCAGATATATTGTGATTCGCAATGGTTCTGGATTCATTTTCTACTATTTTTTTAAAGCCAATAAAGGCAGTTATCCAGTCTTTGCTGTTATTTTGGCAATAATTTCTTTATGAATTATTTTGCCTGTCTTGTACTGGTATTTTTCCCATCATTCCTAAGACTTTTGAGTCAAACATTTTTTTGTGATTGCTTTTATTATAGTTTTTGCTTCAGCGCAAGAGCGAATTGGCTCAACAAATGACGCTTATTCTTCTTGCTTTGCAATTTCATATACTTACTTTTTCGTAATCCGGATGACCCTCGTTATTGGATAGTGTGAAATTCCAACTTTTTTAAACGCTGTCGGAATGAACGCCCAGTGATATGGTTTATCAATTATTTTGTTTTTGATGTATTTTATTAGATACTGTCAATGTTATTATCTGACAAAAAGTCATCTCGTAAAAAGTATAGTTATTATAGTTCTTTGTTACGATTGATAGTTTCCCTTCATTACAAACGATAAAGTGGTCCTTCGAGCTATCTCAAGAATCATCCTTTGTGTGAAAAAGTCCAATCCAAGAATAAATCTCAATTGGAAAGATGTCGACAAAAAAACTGACGTTTGGTGATATTCATGACATCTCATTGAAACTCAAGAACACGGGTGATACAAATTTAGTGGAAAATCTTTATTTTATTTTGTATGGAGAACAACCTAAAGTAAAAGCAGTGAAGAGGAGAATAACTGCATTCTCAGGGTATCCATTTCAAGAAAATTCAAAAGAATTTGAGAAACATCTTTCCCTAATCAGTGAATCATTGAGCATCAAGAATTTACAGAAACTTTGTGATTTCCTTTCTCAAAAGTTCATTAAAACTGCTTCTGCTCATGAATTTGCCAATATCCTTATAAGTAATATCTATAAATTATTAGGAAACGAAAATTCTTATCAGTCACGTTGATACAATGGAACAAAAAGTGTTCCGAAATCCGTGAACTGTAGGAGTAGCAGAAAAAAATCTATAAAATCATACAAATCACGAGATAACAAAATGCTTTTGGATATACAAATGGAAATAGATAGAATCCAAGAAGACATACTGAAGAAAAAAGAAGAAATTATCAACATACAATGTGATATAGAAGGTTTAAAGAACGATGAAGAAACTCCCGCTCAAACACTCAAAATTAAAGAGAACGAGCTAGGAAAGAAAACAAAATTCCTTGCAATACAAGAAGATCGTCTTAAGAATAAAGAAAAATCGTTCAACAAGTACGAAGAAATCCTAGAAAAAACAAATGGATGTGATACAACAGACATTGCATCAGAAGAAGATGAAGAAGATTTCAATGATGTAGGTTGGTCAGTTTCAAACAGAGTACAAGAATGGGCAAATTCAGTGAACAATCAAAACGCATGTTTTGAAAATGATGGGATAGAAACTTTAACTCGTTCTATTAATAAAATGTTGACACGCCAAACAATTGGAAGCCAGTTGACCGAGTTTGATGGAACATCTTGTTTGAAATGGCCAATTTTCTATGCCCAATATATACTTTCGGATGAGGCTTGCAACTTCTTTCCGAAAGAAAATGTTTTGAGACTCAATAAAAGTCTTAAAGGAGAAGCAAGAAAAATGGTAGAAATGCTACTCATCACTGCAAAACAGCCAGACGAAATCATTGATATCCTCAAGAAGAAATATGGCCGTCCAGAACACAGAACTACTCACGAAAGCTCATAAAACTCCAAACGTTGAAAGCCTCGACTCATTTTTGAACTTCAGTATTACAATCAGAAATATTGTAGAGGTCGTTGAAGGAGATATTGCCAAAATCATCGATCAGCGGTATTTATTAGCTACTTTCGTCAACAAACTCCCACCTCATCTACTCACACAGTGGGGAAATTTCCTAATAGAGAAAAAAATCAAGGATCACCATGAATCTTTGAAAGATTTCTCTGACTGGATTCAAGAAATGTCGGAAGCGGTTTCACGAATCACCTTTATATCGAAAAATACTGGTAATCATCCTAGTACGAGCAATGAGTATGAAAGAAAAGATTCGAACATCACCCATAACAGTACACCAAAGCCAGCAAGCAAGATCTGCAAGTTGTGCACAAAAGGTGAACATCCACTGGAAAAATGCAAACAATTTCAAAACTTGGATGTACAACAAAGATGGAAAATAGTAAAAAAACATAATGCTCTTTTCTGTTGTCTTTGTTATCACAATGGAAAATGCAAAAAAGGAAAAGCATGTGGAATAAACAATTGTGAACGTTTCCATAATAACTTACTACATAAAAATAAAGAGAATTCGTCGTACACATTTCAAAGCAGTTGTGAAGCTAATACTTGTGTCAATGAAGTAACATGTAATGTTCTACTAAAAATGTTAGCAGCCAAAATCAGAGGCCCCAATGGTTAATTAACATCACTGCATTGTTGGACGAAGGAAGTACGGTCACCTTGATCGATTCTTCGGTAGCATCGAAACTCGGATTAACAGGACCGGTTTCACCCCTTTGTTGCAAGTGGACAGGAGAAATCTATAGATACGATGAACATTCTCAATTAGTTCAAGCAGAAATTAGTGGTGTCAATAGTATATCGTACCACTCACTGAAAAATATTCGAACTATTCACAACCTTGCATTGCCATTCCAAAAGTACGATCTTCAAAACGTTTTGAAGAAATATCCTTTTGTAAAGCAATTCGCTTCTGAAATTGAAATCGAAGAAAATCCAACACTTCTCATAGGACAGAACAATGCTCATCTTATTCTCTCTAGAAACATCTTACAACCCCATCCGAACGGTCCGATTTTATCTAAAACTAAAATAGGTTGGACTCTTCATGGAACTGTGGAAAACCTTCAGGGTGATTTGAAGAATGAAGTAGCAGTCGTCTGTTGTGAGGAAGCTGATGATAGTCTTCATAACCTGGTGAAAAGTTTCATGAAAATTGAAAATGTTGGCGTTGTATCCATACAAGACAAAGAAAAATCGAAAGAAGATGAAAATGCAATTTCTTCAGCAAAAAATTCCATAAAATTTAATGGAACAGGGTACGAAATAAAATTAACACGAAAAAGCGACATAGAAGACATACCAGAATCAAAACAAATGGCATTTCGGAGATTGATGTGCCTTGAGAGACGTCTCAGAAAGGAACGTGATCTGGGTGAAGCATATTCTGCTGAAATTAAAAAATTGTTCGATAAAAATTATGCAGTTCCTGTTCAAGGTCATGAATTACGGAAACAGAAAAAATTTGGTTCCTTCCACATTTTCCAGTCACAAACCCCAACAAGCCTGGAAAAGTACGTATCGTCTTTGATGCCGCAGCGAGAAGTAATGGTTTTTCGCTAAATGATTTTTTACTCACTGGACCAGATCTCCTAACTTCACTATTTGGTGTCCTGTTGAGATTTCGAATCCATAAAATCGCATTTGCAGGCGACATAAGGGAGATGTTCAACAGAGTTAAGATAGCAGAAGAAGATAGCTTTTTCCAATGTTTTTTGTGGCGAAATTTGGAATCAAATGAAGTTCCAAAAGTATATCGCATGACTGCAATGCTTTTTGGTACAACTTGTTCACCGTTCCTGGCACAATTTGTGAAGAACTACAACGCCGAAGAACAGAGAGCAGAAAATCCTAGAGCAGCGGATGCGATAATATATTCTCACTATGTTGACGATTATTTAGACTCCACAGAGAGCGAAGAAGAAGCCATTCAGTTGGTAAACGACGTAATCCGAATTCATGGCAAAGGAGGCTTCGAAATTCGTAATTTCATATCGAATTCCTCTGTATTATTGAACAATATTCCAAAACAGCTCATAGCAGACAATAAATTGAGCACTGAAGTCGACAAAAACTCCAATCCAGAGAGAATTCTGGGACTGATGTGGAATCCATGCAATGATTGCTTCACATTCAAACTAAAATTCAATAAGATTCCGAAAGAAATATCAGATGGTGTCAAAATTCCTACGAAAAGACAAGTTCTCAAGACCGCCATGTTGGTGTATGACCCCATAGGCATGTTGTCACCGATAATTAAGGTGAAGATACTTCTCCAAAAGATATGTCGTGCAGGGAAATTGAGATTCCGCGTTGCTACTCCTTTCATTTACAAAGAGCTGAGACCATCGAATTACACACATTTTCAGATTCCAGTGAAGATGCGTATGCATCAGCCGTTTATCTCCATTTGAAATATGAAGAAGGCGATGAAGTAGTGCTGTTAACATCAAAGGCTAGAGTTTCCCCTCTGAAATCGCTATCTATCCCAAAACTTGAATTACTTGCTGCAGTGATGGGTGTAAGATTATCAATGGAAGCTCTAAAATATCTTAATTTCAACATCAGTAAGAAGTTCTATTGGATCGATTCGAGAACGGTTCTACATTGGATTAATAGCGATAAAAAACTCCAAACTTACGTTTCTGCCAGAGTCGGAGAAATTCTGGAACACACTGAAGTTGAACAGTGGTGATGGGTTCCAACTTTAGAAAATGTTGCAGATGATTGTACGAGAGAAACCACAAAAGATGAGATTCATGCAAATCATCGATGGTTCAAAGGCCCTGCCTTCCTCTATAAAAACCAGGATAAATGGCCAAGAGTTATCGATGTAGAAAAAATTGATATCAGTCTACACGAAGTTGAAAATATCAAAAATTGCATATCTGAGGTATTACCTGATATTAGGGATCATTATACATGGATAAAACTGCTCAGAATTACAGCAAGAATCCACCAATTCATCATGCTCCTCAAAAAGCAAAAACGATCCAGTTTTTTGGTTTGTGAACAGATGGCGTGGAGTGAGAAACTCTGGTGGAAGTCAGTGCAGTGTTCAAAATTTCCCAAAGATATCAAAAATTTACGTAAAAAGAAATCCAATAGAGACGGTCGCTTACATCGTATGTCGATTTTTTTAAACACAGATGGAATCATGAGGGTATGCAGTAGAATTCTACGAATGGACAACATTCCTGCAGAAATTGATAAAGAATCTGTTGTTCTAGATGGAGATCATGAGTGTACTCAAAAAATGATAATGCACTTTCATAAAAAAAATGGTCATCAAGGTATAGAAACAATCATAAATGATCTACGGAGAAAGTTCTGGATTCCGAAAATTCGCACTATAGTAAAAAGAGTCATCAAGAGTTGTCAGTTTTGTAGGAAAAGGATGGCAAGAAGTGCAGAGCCTATAATGGGTCAGTTACCTCAAGAAAGGTTTTTTAAATACGAAAAACCCTTCTCAGCAACAGGGTTAGATTTTTTTGGGCCATATTCAGTGAGGATCGGAAGAAGAGTTGAAAAGCGGTACTGTTTACATGCATGACAGTAAGAGCAATCCATGTAGAAATTGCCCATAGCCTCAGCACCGACTCATGTATTATGGCTATAAGATTTTTGTCAAGAAGAGGGTCCGTGAAAGTCATTTGGTCCGATAACGGTACAAATATAAGAGGAGCAAGCCGTGAACTTTTAGAAGCGTTCGACCAATTGGAAATGAGCTCCGTAGTCGACGAATTGACCAACAGAGGAATATATTTCAAGAGAATTTCTCCACTTTCTCCCTTTATGGGAGGATGCTGGGAAAGAATGATTGGCTGCTTCAAGAGAGCTCTTAATGCCATACTGAGAGATAGAAATCCTACGGACGAGGTATTACAGACAGTATTTTCTGAGGCTGAATATATAGTCAACAGCCGACGACTCACTTATGTGTCGGAGAATCCTCAAGACCCTGTGAGTATTTGTCCCAACGATATATTATTGGGAAAATCTTCTGAGATAATGACTCCTGGATTATTCACCGATCAGGACCTTATTACAAAGAAACAGTGGCGCATCTCCCAATATCTAGCTGATTTGTTTTGGCGTCGCTGGTTAAAAAAATATCTTCCCACATTGATCAATAGAACGAAATGGAATGGAATTCGAATAGGTGAAATTGTGGTGATAAATGAAAACAATGTTCCGAGAGGTATGTGGCCAATGGGGGTGATAGAAAAAGTCTACAAAGGTGAAGATGGAGTTGTAAGAGTGGCAGAAGTCCGCACGGCGCAGGGAACTTTCAATCGACCTGCGAGAAAACTCCACCGACTTCATATCAGTATTGGCGAAAGAAGAGTCAATACTGGGGAGGACAATGTCGGAATGAACGGCCAGTGATATGGTTTATCAATTATTTTGTTTTTGATGTATTGTATTAGATACTGTCAATGTTATTATCTGACAAAAAGTCATCTCGTAAAAAGTATAGTTATTATAGTTTTTTGCTACGATTAATAGTTTCCCTTCATTACAAACGATAAACGCTTTAAAAAATGGGAATGTGGTGCTTAAGATTTTTTGAGGACGAATAAATGAATTTCCATTTTCCAGGTTCCAGTTCAGTGTTATAAGTCACTAGAAAAAGTCGAGCTAGGATTAGATCCAGTTCAGGTGCACATATTTTTAAACCTGTTTATTTGTGAATAGAACTCTACGAGATTTTATTTCGTGCATTTTGCGAAAATTTTCTAAAGCTGCGGAGTGTTTTGAGAAAGATTAAAGATATGAGTCGCTTCGAAATTCGTTAGCAAAAAGTGTTACGTTTACTTTTTGTTTACAGGTTGTTCGTTAAATGTAGTAAATTATAAATAGTTGTGACAACATCACATGAAAAGTACGATTATATTATGTGCACAACAAAAGTTGTATTAAGTATTAATTAGTTGTCGAAAAATCGATTTTGTTATTCAAACTGTCTTCTTAAAATCGCAATTTGGAGAGCCAGGAGCAAATTTGGCAGATTTTAATTTTTTTAACTTCCCAGCGGGATGTTATAGTAATGGGTCCGATTTTGCGAATATCGAATTTTGACATATCTCCACATTTCAAGGTCCCCAGAGCGAATACAATAGTTTTTAAGTGGACGTCTCTGTGTGTATGTTCGTATGCACAGTGCAACAGAAGTAGCTTGGCGGGCGACTAGCCTCTAAAATAACAAATATTCGGCTGAATATACTTCACATTCGTAAACTTCTTCCTCCGATTGTACTTGAAACTCACGATTACTGAAAATTTCGTCGTCGCCGATCGGATCGTTATTCGAATGTTTTCGTTGTGTTTGTTTGTGTTTCTTCGCCCGCCAAGCTACTTTTGTTGCACTGTACGTATGTGCGTGTATGTTCGTATGTGCGTTCGGAATTATTTTTCGTCTCGATTATCTCGAGAACAAAAAATTATATCGACGTGGGACCAATTGCATTCGACGCATAATTAAATAATATGATAATTGCATGTTGGAAATATTTGTATAAAAAATATGATGACAATATTTCATAAAAAAAAATAATTTTAGAAAACAAAAATTGGAAATGGAGAATTTTAAATTTGTGTCAGTATTGAGAGAATAGCATTAAAGACGCTATAACAGTGAAAAATTATTGTTAGTAATAATCAAGCATTGTTTATAACAATTAAATATTGTTACTAACAAATGTAAGCAAAACAAAAGTAATAGTGTTTGAAAGAGAAGAAAGCATGAGAACTGTGGAGTTTTGATTGAGGGAGAAAGAGTGGAACAAGTAAATAAATTTGTGTACTTGGGTTCAAAGTTTACTAGAGATGGAAAGTATGACAGTGACATTGAGCGAAGGGTGTTGGCAGGAAGACAAATGAATGGGGCACTGCATACCTTTATGAATAGCCAGAAAGTGTCAAAAAGGCACTTCTGACTGTGCATAGAGGTGTGTTGGTTCCCACACTTATGTATGGTAGTGAATGTTGGGTTTGACAGAAGAAGCATAAAAATAGGATTAATGCTGCGGAGATGAGTAGTCTGAGAAGTATAGCTGGAGTGACTCGTTTGGATAAGGTAAAGAATAGTGAGATAAGAGAACGCTGTGGTGTAAAAGAAGATAAGGTTACAAAAATAGATAAAGGAATGCTTAGTGGTTTGGACACGTTGAAAGGATGGATGAAGAAAGATTAACGAAACAAAATAAGGCGAGTGTAAATGAACAAGTCGGAACATATCTTGATCAGATCAACATTGTTTAAAGGAATGGCCAGGTCAAGAGTACCAACAACCGACGAGCATGTATGAGAGCAGTGATGAAAGTAGAGGAAGCAAAAGATGTGTGTAAGAACCGTAGCAAGTGGAAGGAAGTGGTCTCTGCCTACCCCTATGGGAAAAAGGCGTGACTTTATGTATGTATGTTTGTACAAATGATTATTGATCATAATAAATAAAAAAAAATTTTAATTGTTATAAACAATTAAAAATAGCTCCCTCTTATTAAATGATAAGAAAAAGTTTGAAAGAATACGGTTGACATATTTAGAATATTGTTAATGACAATTATAGCTTGTTAGAAACAATTTGAAATCGTTTTTTATAATAAATTTAATAATAATAATAACAACAAAACATATGGTATTTTTTATTTTTTGCACTGTGGAAAATAAATTTCATCAAATACTATCTGCCAGAGGGAAAAACGTTCCCGTGCGCGAGTGCGCTCTCTTTTCAAGTCACAGATATGAATTTAATTTTTTCGCACGCACTCGCACGGGAACGTTTTTTCCTCTGGCAGATAGTAAGCGATAAAATTTGTTTCTGGCATTCAATAATATTTTTTTTGTACATATTTTCTGTATTATGTTTAAATTTGAAGAATAATGAAATAACAAAAATAAAACTATCTTCTATAAATATTTTTAGCGTTATGTCAAAAATTAGGAGGGACGAAAATGTTCTGGCGAATTTTTAATACATTCAGTATACTTTATAATTTTAGGGTAATTTACCCCGGCCATTGGGGGCTGCCAGAAGTGGCTTCTATTGTCGAGCAGATATTAAACATGGAGTCAGTAAATTTTCAAGACTTTTGAAATGACAACTGAAAATTGGTCACTGGCTCTTCCTCTGCAACTTGACATAAAAAAAAGTTATTTTAGCTTTATCTTTGCTTATTTTAAATTAAAATATTTATTTATTAACAGTCAAGCCAATTAAACAATTCTTCTTCTTCTAATTCTTGGAGATCTGTCGATCTGTTAATTTTGAAGCTGCCTCTGCATCTTTTCCTGAGAGGTAGATTGCCAACTATCTCTCCATCTTTTTGTGGCCTCCCGGGAGGTCTTAAGCCGGACGGGTTGTTTTCTAGTACTATTTTCGGAAGTCTGTTCTCGTCCATTTGTCTAACATGGTTGTTCCACTGCCTCTTACGTTGTCTTCCCCATCTCACTTAAACTTGTATTTCGCATTGTTCTCTAATGGCTGTGTTTTTTACTCTTTCTCTTCTTGTTTTTCCCACTATTGTTTACAGTGTTTTCATTTCGGCCATAATTAGCATATGTTTCTTCTTGTTGGTGTCTTCGCGGACTTCTGTACCATACGACATGACCGGTCTGATACAAGTCTTGTATATTCTAATTTTGCTATATTTGCGCATGTACGGGTTTGATCAGACTATATCTCGTAGGCATCCTGATAGTGCGGATGCTTTGTTAATCTGGCTCCTCAGGTCTTTAACTGGATTGTGTGCTTAATGTGTCTTTGCCCAGATATTTAAATTGCTTTACTTGTTCTATGGGATTGGGTGGATTGGGTGGATTAAGTAGCTCATCGGGTGGCACTGCCGGTCGCAAGCCTGGATAAAGAAGGTGGGTTTCTAGGTGAGGTTAGCTACCTACCTGGGGTAAAAACCCATATTGTCTCACAGAACTGAAGATTATACAATTTTACAAAGAGAAAATATAAAAATACAGAGCACGTACATATATCTACAAATAAGACTAAAAACTTTAAAAAGCCAACTTGAGGTGGCAAAATGATCCCACATGCACATCATCGAAACAGATTTGGCCTAAACTAGATCTACTTTGAACTAATGATGTTTTAACTCTATCCAGGGACTCCATTGGAAATGTTATCGCTGCCATAACGAAACACTGGGCAGGTGAATCCCATGCACGGCGCATGGGAATCGCAGAGCTACGACACGACTTCTGTAGAATCTGTCGCGATGAGGAAGAGGAGGAAACAATGGTATATCTTCTCTACCACTGCCCTGCCATAGGCAGAAAACGGCTTTCTATGCTATGGCAACCAAACTTTGATGATTTATCTGATCTCAACTCAGTTAGCATCAAAGACCTTACACTTTTTATTAAAAGTTCCATCTGGTTCTCACAGTAGAGGGAAAAGACACTGCCGTCCATTACGCTATCACAACGGGCCAAAAGGCCTAAGTGGGTTTCCTCCGAACCGCCGTTTTAACCCAACCTAACCTAACCTAACTGATTTCCACCATTTTGGTTAAACTATTAAAATAATTAACAGAAGCACAATGCTAGCATTTTTTTTAATATAATATTTATAAACAGTACAATTTTATTTTTCACAACATTTGCATAATAAAATTAAAAATTATGATTAAATAACGTAACAACAGGCAGGAATAATCTCGAGCTGTGACATCACATGTACAACACCCATACCACCAATTTCAAGCGTCACGTCATGTGCGCGTTACCCATTGCTGTTTGAAAAAAACCGGATAATTCTGAGTTAGCAACGAATTCCTGTACAAGTAACCGTACAATTATAATACGTTTTTAAAATTATGCTTTCTTTAAAAGAAACTAGGAGTTATTGCAATTATTTTTAGAAAACGGTTAAAACAACAAAATCGATTTTTAATATCTAATTAGAAACAAATTCTGTTGTATTGTTTTTATCTTTGCTGACTTTTCACAGCTAGCTTGATAGAGCTTACAACAAAATATAATTAATGTCAACAATGTAGAACGACGGTCTCGAGACTTTGTCCAAATATTTTATCAGCAAATTAAACTCGGTGTAAAAACTCTTGGTAAATACAGATTGCCTTGCAGCAAAACTTGAAACAACTTGTTAAAGTAGATTTGAAACCTTTTTAAATTTAAATTAAAATGAGTATTTCGACGTGGGTAATTTTTCTAAGTAGAAAGATGTTTTTGAACTTCCGCTTTTATGGACAGTTCTTAAAAAGAAAACACATCTTTCATGCTTATTTTTTCTTCCGCTCCGTATGGTACACTAGCTGTTACGGTATTGAATAAATCCATTAAAAGACTACTTTTATAATATTTTTCTCTTGATGTATTTAAAAACTTTGTTTTCGCGAAAGTTGCAAAACTCGGATGATGAAAAATGTAGTTGATAATATAATATATATATATATAAATATATATATATATATATATATATATTTGTAATACTTAAAGTTCGGGTTGAACCGCGTCTAGAAATTTGTTTATTTCGACGTATATTTATAATATAATGTTTATAGTTTACTATAATAATATGATAGTTTTCTATAAATTTTGCAGATTACAATACTTCTTTGCAGAAGCTATTTACTGGGTGGTGCTTGTTAATAAGTATAGATTTCGTGACTGGCGCTTTTTGCTTAGCACTTCATGTATACTTGGTAGGAGTCGAAGCTGTCCAGTCGAGGTAGACCTGCCCCATGCTGATGAGGGGCAACACACCCCTAAACCGGTCCATAGGTGGTTACTTCGGATGAATAAATCTAATAGTTCATTCTCTTACTTAACAAGCATCTGCATATTGTTACCCGAAATGGGATATTATACACGATTATGTTATCAGATGTAATTCAATGCCTGTCGCGGCATATAGTCAGAAGAGTATTTTTTTTTTATACATAATTGACCCACATGAACCTATATATAAATATATATATATATATATATATATATATATATATATATATATATAGATTCCAGACAGCAAAATTATCTGGTTTTTTAAAAAATCAGTTATACATTTTTCACATCCATTCACGCTGTCAAAAAATGTTTATAGTTTACTAAAATAATATGATAGTTTTCTATAAATTGTATGCAAAGATATTGATTAAAAGAGTAACGAATGAAACTGAGAAAATGATGATGATGTGCAAGCAGGATTTAGAAGAGGAAGGAGATGTATGGATCAGGTACGAGGTATAGTCGAAAAATTCTTGGCTAAAAGTCAGAAGGTCTATTGCGCTTTCATAGACTTGGAAAAGGCCTAAGACAGAGTGGTGAGGAGTAAATTGTGGTCGACATTGTCAATGTATGGGGTAGTTTAATATAAGCACTGACATCACTTTACGAGGATTCTACTGCTTGTGTCAGGATAAACGGAGCTTGCACAGACTGGTTTAACATCGAAAAAGGTGTGAGACAGGGATGTGTGGCTTCGCCATGGCTGTTAAACTTATACATAGACAATTGTTTAAAAGATTGGAAAGTGCGTATGAATTGAAAATGAATAATTTGATCGTCATATGCCTTCTTTACGCCTATGATCAAGTCATATTAGCGTCATCTGAAGAGGAGTTGCAGGCGATGGTTAATGTTATGCATAATGCCCTGGAAATCAAAGGGATAAAAATAAATGTAAGCAAAATGAAAGTAATGGTTTTTGAAAGAGAAGAAAGCATTACAAACTGTGGAGTTTCGATTGAGGGAGAAAGAGTGGAACAAGTTAATAAGTTTGTGTACTTGTGTTCAAAGTTTACGAGAGATGGAAAGTATGACAGTGACATTGAGCGAAGGGTGTTGGCAGGAAGACAAATGAATGGGGCACTGCATAGCTTTATGAATAGCCAGAAAGTGTCAAAAAAGGCACGTCTGGCTGTGCATAGAGGTGTGTTGGTTTCTACACTTATGTATGGTAGTAAATGTTGGTTTTGGCAGAAGAAGCATGAACAAAGGATTAATGTTGCGGAGATGGGTAGTCTGAGAAGTATAGCCGGAATGATTTGGTTGGATAAAGTAAAGAATAGTGAGATAAGAGAACGCTGTAGTGTAAAAGAAGATGTGGATACAAAGATAGATAAAGGAATGTTTAGATGGTTTAGATGGCACTTAGAAAGGATGAATAAAAAAAGATTGACGAAACAAATTTATAAGGCGAGTGTAAATGGACAAGTCGGTAGAGGTCGACCTCGGAGAACATATCTTGATCAGATCAACATTGTTTTGAGGATAGGCCAGGTCAAGAGTACCAACAAGCGACAAGCATGTATGAGAGCACTGATGAAAGTAGAGGAAGCAAAAGATGTGTGTAAGAACCGTAGCAAGTGAAAGGAAGTGGTCTCTGCCCACCCCTATGGGAAAAAGGCGTGACTTTATGTATGTATGTATATATATATATATATTAGGGTGATCCTTAAAAGGGGTGTTTTCGAATTTCTTTGCTCCAGGGGCTCAAATGCTTTCTATTGTTAAAAAAAAATAAAAAAAATTCCCTGGAAATTTGTTTTTTTAATAATATTAACTTTAAGATTGTCCGCGTTCCAACCTAGTTTTTTATGGAAATAACATGGAAAAAAATTTGTTTGTTCTTTAGAATTCTATAACTCAGTGCCAAATGAATGTGTGGACACTTAAATTATCGGTAATAAATTGTCATCAAAATTACAAGTGCTAAAAGTTTTTTTTATCACACACGTATTCTTAAATTAAAATTATGTGAAAGTGCTGAAATCTGTATAGATGAAGTTAAAGTATTTTGGCAAAAAGCTTAGATACCAACTAAAAGAAAAGATTATTGCATAGATCAGTTGTTAAAATTATATGAACAATATCAGCTTCTCCAAAAAAGTATGAACAGAGACTCAAATTTAAGTAAAGTGATGATTTATCTTTTTTAAAAAAACTTATTTATTATAAATTGACAGATGCTAAAATACCTGAAGAGGCATTAAAGAAATTTAGCATTTGTGGTATTTAGATTCAGAAACTGCAGCTATGGCGTTTTTAACGAAGGAATATCACTAAACATTAAGAGCCAGATGGTGATTATGTTAAAAGTATTGACAAAAGTGCAGAAAAATTGAAACGCTTCGAAATTCAAAACATTAGAGACGTATATAACTGGAACATTGTTTTATTCGTATCATCAAGATCACTCTAATTTTTTAAACGATTTGGAATAAATATATATTTTTTAAATTTAAATCCGTCTGAGTGGTGTCGAAATAAAGATTACCCAGTTTGGATTTGCTATTGGTAAAAAGTTTGAAAGTTGTTAATGATATTACTGAGCGTGCAGTGAAACTAATTGAAGAATACCATAGTACACTAAGCAAGGATCCAGAGCGGCAGGAATTTATAATTCAATTTGTATCACAATTAAAGCAATATTATGCTGATCTCAAAAATCTGCAATAATGAAAAATATGAAAATGGATTGAGAATAAGTATCCAAATGATATCATATTTCATTAGTTCCTTTATTTATCTTGAAAATTAAAAAGCTATCTGTTTTATTAATTGAAAAATCACACATATTAATCACAATTATAAGGATATGTATTTGATATGATATGATGTATTTGCTTATTTTTATCATAAATAAAAAATTTACCATAAATATTTAATATATAATTATATACTTAATAATCAGTTATAGAATTCTAAAGAAAAAATAAAAATTTTCCCTTGTTATTTCCATAAAAAACCTAGGTTGGAACGCGGACAATCTTAAAGTTTATAATAAGACGAAATTGCTCACGCCCGCCATTAACCGCTCTGTCAGTCTAGCTTCAAATCTCCCCACACATCCAAGACATATCTCTCATATACTTTCTCTTACATGGTATTGGGCACTTTCTGCGAACATTTGTTGTTGATTACACCGTTCGACGGACGATAATTTAATGTTAGTTCTTCACTTTATTTAAAAACTAAATAATTTATGGTTATACATAATTGAAATATTTTGTTACTTTTAATGTAAATTATGTCGGAAAGTCACCAAAATCATAATAATTTCGAAATAAAAAAAATTTCCCAGCTATTTTTTTTTCATTTGAAAAAAGTTAATTACTTTCCGACATTTAACTGTAATTATTAAAATTGTCCCCAAAATTTTGCTGCAAAGTAATGTATATTAACAGCGTGAGTAGAATTATTAGTTTTATTAATATGGCGGGCATGTCAATATCGTCTTAAGAGCTCAAATTTTCAGGGAATTTTTTCATAATAATTTGGAAGCATTTGAGCCCTTGTGAGCAAAGCAATTCGAAAACACCCCTTTTAAGGACCACCCTAATATATATTTATATATATATATATGTAATACTTAAAGTTCGGGTTGAGCCGCGTCTAAAAATTTGTTTATTTCGACGTTTTGGCTTCAATTTTGAAGCCATTTTTAAGAAGTAGAACGTAAATTGAGGATGAGAAGTGATTTTCACACTGATGTCTCAATATGCCTATTCTTCAGGTGTAGTCTCTTGGGTAAGGTTTAGGGATTTGTGACTTGACGCCGGGGTCTCAATCTGCCTACTCCTTCGAGAGATCTGGGGATTCAAGGATGGGTGTGCTGTATAAGAAGTGGTACGAGTGTGGTTTGGTTTGAAGGGGATGCGAAAAATATTGGTTTTTTCTCATTGGGAAGCCTGCGTCCATCATCGCGTTTGTTAAGGCAGTTTGGGCGTTTCTCAATCTCAAGTCCCTCACGAATGACACTAGCCTGTAAAGTTTTCTCAGTGGCAATGGTTTTTGTCTTTTTAAAATCTATTATGTAGCCTGTCTCTTCGTGATGTTTGGAGAGTTCTGATGAGGGGTCAAGGTTTCGGACGGCGAGTTTTTATCTCTCCATAAATCTTCCTGGATTGCCTTATTTTTCATTGTTTGCATAACTCCGCTTATTCATGTAGTTGCTGGCCTTCCACGTTTTCTTTTGCTTTCTGATATGTATTTTAAAGCACGTTTGGGCCACCTATTCTCGTTCTTGCGTTGCACATGCCCATACCATATAAACTGTCGAGTTTCTATTCTTTCTGAGGTTCTATGAATTCTATTTGTCCTCCGCCTTATTTCATTATTTGTAATGTGCTCTCTCCTTGATATGCGACAGGCTCTTCTTAGGTAGTCCATCTCCACACAGTCCATCTTTCTTTTTGTCTTTTCTGTCATTTGCCAGCATTTGCCCAATACGTAAGGATGGGCTCTACAACTGCTGTGTAGATTGTCTTCTTAGTCCTTAAGCTTATTAGTTGGACCAAAATAATGAGTTGAGAATATGTACCGTTCTCTGACCCTGTTGTGCTTTGTTTTTTATGTCACGTTCTGAAGATCCTTTGTTAGAGATAAGGCTTCTCAAATATTTATATTCTTCACACTTTTTTATTTTTCGCAATTCTATTTTATGATCTTCGCCACCTTCTCCTACTCGCATATATTCCGTTGTCATCTTCATGCTCATACCCCATTTTTCATATTCTTTATGTAGTTTCCTAAGCATGTAATCTGCATCTTCTTCGCAACTAGCCAATATTACCTGTTACTGCGAAGAACAGCATCGTCAAACAGTGATCATTGATTTTCAGACCCATTCCTGAGCATTTCTGTCTCCACTTACACAGTGCTACTTGGATTTATATTTTGAACAGGGTAGGAGAAAGACAGCATTCTTGCTTTAGAACCTTCTTGACATTAAATGTTTTTAAAAAAATGTCTTGTCTAAATTCTGCTTTGCGGATTCTTGTACATATTATGCAATGCTCTTATATATGTTTTACTCAGGTCCGTATTTGTCAAAGCATTAAATAAAAGTTTAAGAGGAACAGTATCGTACGCCTTTTCCAGGTCTATAAAAACGAGACGTGTTGAGAGGTTTCGAGCTGTCCGTTTTTCTATTAGTTGTTGTAGAGATAATGTCATTGCAGGATCTTCCTGCTCGAAAACCACCCTGTTCTTCTATTTTCATGTATTAAGCTTCAATTCTCCTCTTTAGTATACGACCATAAAACCGTCCCAACTAGCTGGTTATACTGATACCTCTATAATTTCCACACATTTTTCTATCTTCCTTTTTATTTATCGAGCTAATGTAGGCTATATTTTATTCTCCCGGAATATCTTGGCCTTCAATCAGGCACTTATTAAAAATCTCTGCTAGTGCCTCCAATAGAGAATCTGTCCGATATTGCACCAACTCGATGGAAATGTTTCCTGGCCCTAAACTAAATAAACTTTTTCTAATGTAACTTTAGATGATAAGAAATACTTTCTTTTTCTGTGGGTGCTTTCATTGACTTCGGTGGATGAGCTATATAAATGTGAAAAATGTTCTCATGCATTAATTCATCGTCAAGCGATGTAAAAAATATTCCTTTTCTGTAAAAACCTGCTACATCTTGTGGATTTTTTTACCGTTAATGACCTTGAAATATGTGCGCGTAGCATCTACTGGCAAAAGTAATAAGCCTGTTAAGTAAAAACCGAAAACATTTACTTAATTAATCGATTTGTGAAACTGTAATACCTAGTCCAGTCAAAGTTCACACTGGTTAGGTTGAAGATTGGTTTAGTAGAAATTATTAATAAATAAGTAGATATATTTTAGGTAGGTAAATAGGATAACTACACGTAGGTACTAACTTAAAAAAATAAAATGAAACAACTTTATAAATAAGACATTTACAATAAATTTAATGTAATGGTTGGCAACCAAAATTATCATATTATGTTTTATTGTCAGACAGTTCTGATTCACTCTCACTGGTATCTTCTCCAACATTTATTATAAATTCTTGCACCTCATCTCATCCATAACGTGCTCTCTTTTAATATATTACTTTTCAATCTTCTCTACGTGGCGAGGGCGCAAATCTTTTGCCAGTTTTGAATTCTCACTTGCTGAAATTTTTCTTTCGTTAGCTGCCGCAAATCAGCTAGTTTAAAGGGGACATAACAGGCTGCTACTTTATCCTTACCTAGTGCCCATATTTTTTCAATGAGGCTTAGCTCCAGATGGTATGGTGGTAAACGCAGTGTTAAAATGTTGGGTTCCGCTAGAAGCGTGTTAACAATATATCTTTTATGAGTTGATTTATTCGTATTAATTAATGAATATAAATCGATACGCGGACGATACCACTTTAATAGCAAAGAATGAAGAAGAAATGGCCCGAATGCTTGAAAGGGTAGCTAATGAAAGTAGGACTCTTGGTCTGGAGATTAACTTAGACAAAACCAAACTCATGGAAATTGATAGAAGTAACGCAGTACAGCTAATCAATCTGCCTCCAAATATTAAAACGGTTAATGACTTCATCTACTTGGGGTCTTTAATAACCAAAACAGAAAAGAGTTAACCAATAAGACAAAAATGGCTGTGGTGAGATCTTTGGTATTCTCTATATTTTCATACGGATCCTGGTCGTGGACCATTAAAACGGCTGATAGACACCGCATAGACGCATTTGAAATGTGGTGCTGAAGAAGAATGTTGCGCATTCCATGGACGGCTAGAAGAACAAACGTGTCAATTCTTAATGAACTCGGCATCACGGATCGACTATCTACCGTTTGCCGGAGACGAATTTTTCAATATTTTAGACACATCACACGCAGAAAATGAGGATAACCTAGAGAAACTTATAAGGCAGGGCAAAGTAGAAGGCCGAAGACCCAGAGGCAGATCTCCGTCACGTTGGCTGGACCGAATAAAGAATAATTTAACTTTTAAAGTATTAGCTTCATATAAAATACCTCGTTTCATTATCTATTGCTGCATCGCTGCTTTTGTCCATAAAAAATTTGGAAAATGATCAACCTGTAAATTGTGGTAGAAGGCATTATCTTCCACTAAAACG
This sequence comes from Agelastica alni, assembly GCA_950111635.1. Taxonomy (NCBI): domain Eukaryota; kingdom Metazoa; phylum Arthropoda; class Insecta; order Coleoptera; family Chrysomelidae; genus Agelastica; species Agelastica alni. The sequence goes on along the minus strand of OX467710.1, from coordinate 81,950,930 downwards.
CATTTTTTTGAGCATTAGGAATAATAATAACCGTAGCGTAAAATGTTTGGGAATTTATTTCGTCGTGGTAGTCGCCTGTTTTACTTTTCAACTCCACAAGCTTTAGCTACTCTTTCTTGTAGATTGATTAGAGGAATTGTTAGAGCTTTTTATTCTTTTTCGAACTTAAATCAAAAACACAGAGTCATAGCCGGTAAAAAATCCACAAGCTGCACAATTTTTTTACTTTCCATGTATGTATGTCTTAACACAGCTTAAGCATATTGTATCTGTTAATTTGATATTTGGTACGCTGAGAGTAACACTGTCAAGCTTGTAATTTTAGTGGTTCTATGCAATCGCTGACATAAAATGAAAGACATGTTTTGAGATTCATATATAGTGTTGTAAAAATATATTACTGATAGAGAAAAATATTTTCTATCCTAACGATTTTTCGGTGGATGTTTTTAGTTAAAGCATCCATCTTGTATGGAATTTGAATTGCAAACTGGTAAGTTAGAGATACGTGGTGTTTGTAACTGACGAGATTCACCGGTGGCGGTGTTTAGATTGGATGTATGCGGTATTTCTCACTTTCTCTCCTGCCTTTTGGTTTTTCTTTTTTTGGATTAATATTTCACCTTCTAATTTGGACTCTAAAAGATTTAGAGTTTATATCAACCGTTTGCCTGCGAAAGATCTACTTTGGCAGTAAGTGTTTTTTACAAGTTAGGAAATTTCGGGAAAACCAAAAAGGGCGTTATTATATTTTTAAAAAAATATATAAAAGAATATATAAATAAAAGGTTTTAAAATAACCGCATTAAAATAATCAAAGGATATTAAATTATGTTTAATATTAAGTTGGTTCATTAATAGTACATTGTTTACCGGGTAGAAAAAGTCTTACATTCCTGAACGACTGTGAAGGCTTGCGCCTCGACTTAGCAAAACAGAGTCCAGGAATGTGGCTTTTCCTACCTGGTAAAGTGATGATGATGAATTTTCCATTTCTGAGACTCCTCCAGAGCTGGTTAAGCCAGTAAATACTGCTTCATTAGAATTATTGCCAAAGAAATCAAGAGAAGAATACTAATATGCATATAAACGTTTTTTTCTATCATAGAAACTTATCCAATTCTTCCTCTTAAAGGAAATGCTGACTTTTAAATTTATTTCAATAACTTAAATTTCCTGTCGACGAACCAAATCTCCATTGGCAGCAGCGAAAAACATTCGTCAGGAAAAAAACAGCCGGCAGGAAAAAGAAATGTCTCCAAGAGAAAATTAAAAAAAAACATCATCTAGGACAAAAGTGTCCAGGCGAAAATTCCAGGTGAAAAAATTCCTATCATCCAGGACAAAAGTCCAGGAAAAAAGAAATTTCCGACGAAAAGGGTCCAAGCAAAAAGAAAACCATGCGAAAAGGTCCCTTACATTTAAACTGCACACAACAAACAATATAAAATTTAAATGTAAAAGACCTTTTCACTAAACTTATAGTACTAAACTAAAAAATCTCAATTGATAATCAATGGCTTTAATATTTCATTTTTATCAGTGCTAGTCGAACACGCTTGGTGGGGCGGTATACTACAGTTTTAAAAAATTATCAATAAAAATGAACGGAAAAATTACCGTTACCCCACCCTCGTATATCGCAGGTATAACATTTTTGGTCGATCGTTTTTTTATACAAAGGATTTGTTCACATAGAGAATCCGCAACAAGTTAGTTTTCAAATCAACGTTAATGTCTGTTTCTGATTAATTTCAAACCAAATGTAGCAACATCAAACAGATTGTATGTAACTGGCTTACTTTAGTGAATTATCTCTTTGTTTCTTCTTCTTCGTATGTTCATAGAGATAAATTACCTACCCGTTCTGTACTTGAACGTTAATTGTTAATTATACTCAGAGAACATAAAATTAAACAAAACATAACTCGTAGAAATACCTATTAATTAATTAATTAATTAATTGTTTGTTAAAAATAAAATATAACGCTTTTTAAATTATTGCGATAACATTGATTTATTGTGTCAGACACTAATACTAAATCTACAATAATTATAGAACAAAATAAGCGAGACCAAATTACAGAACATTACAAAACACTTTTGAACTTGTTTCGACAACAGACAACAGGCTATTTTGTGAACTGCGCAAAGGACCTATCACAATTTTTGAAACGAAGTTCCCTAACGCGGCTTACAGGTAGTGCGATTTAGTATAAATCGTCACGTAACAAAATGCATCTATTGTTTAGTGGTAGAATGCTCGCCTGCCACGTGGGCGGCTCGGGTTCAATTCCCCGCCGATGCATCCTTTTTGTGCTTTTACCATTTATTTTTCTTCCTTTTACAATAGGACCTGGTCCTGTTTAGTCCGTTGCGTTTAGCCTCCTTCGGAGCTCTTCCTGTGACGCTGAGATCCAGCTTTTGTACCATCTCTTGGGTGGTCTGCCTACCGGTCTTCGCGAGTTTGGTTTTTGCGACATGGCCCACTTTGCACACCTTTTATCTGGCATCCTTTCCACATGGTCTTTCCGGCACCTTTTGCGTGTTCTAGCCCATCTTACCACATCCTGTATTTCTAGTTCTTCTCTGATATCCTGGCTTCTTATTCTATCCCTGATGGTAACACCCTTGATGGTTCTTAGTATTTTCATTTCGTTCGTTCTCATTATTCTTATCGTGGTTAATGTTTCAGCTCTGTTTTCTGTGGCGTACGTTAAAATCGTCAGCTTGCTTTTTGTACTCATCATTTTATTTCGCCATATGATATCTTTCAGGTATCCGCTGACTTTTGTTGCTTTTATGGCTTGTGTTCGTGTTTCTTCAATAAGGTTTCTTTGGCTTGATACCTCCACTCTTAAGTAGTTGAATCTTCTCACCTGCTGGATTATGTTGTTCTCGACTGCCTTATGGGTTCTTTAGAGATAACCATTGACTGTGTTTTTTCTGTTGCGATGTTTCTGTTGCGATGTTTATGTTAAATTTGTGTGCTGTTACTGTTGTATAACAGGCGTTGCAGGTCGTCTTCATTTTCTGCTTTGAGGATTGCACCGTCTGCATAGCATAATGTTTTTATGGTGTGATTGCCCATCCTTTATCCAGCGTTCACTTTTTAATATTTTTAATAATTTGGTCCATAATGATGTTGAACAGAGTGGGACTAAGGCTGTCGTATGCCCGTATTGTTTTGCACTTCCTTAGACAGTCCATCCTTCGTTTTTATTCTTGTTCTACTTCTGCTGTTCAGTTTTTGTATAATTCTTTGGTACCGGTAATCGATGTTGTTCTGGTCTAGAATCTTGATTACGTTATCCAGTTGGACCCTGTCGAATGCCTTGGTTAAGTCCAAAAACAGACAAACAGCTGCCTACCATTTAATACATAATTTTTTTAGTGAGTACAAAAAATCGAACTAAACAGCGAAAAATAAATTATAGTTTAAAAAAACTATGTTTGCTTGCAAACTTCGTTTTATTTTTTAACACTTTAAATTTAAAAGGATTGCAAAATAAAATCACTAATTGTACTCTAGAGAAACGAAACAATTTATTTTTAAACAAGTCACTGGGGAATGCAATTAACAATGGGAACGGAATCAATTTCGAAACAAAATAGAGTTAGCAACATGTAGACAGTATTATTTTGGATTAAACACCAATAGTTAGAATCCACAATTAAACCATGCACATTTGACATGGTTTTTTTAAAGTAAAGTGAGCATTGCTTTGGATAACCATTTGTAAATAAAAAATATGTCTATGGAGATTGATTTTTTGCTAAATTGGAAAACGGCCAAAAAAGTATTTTTAATTTATCACCATAACTGAGTTAGACTCGTACATTTATTTATTTTGGTGTTGGTATCAACATGTCAACTGTCCTTTTTAATGAGTAGCTCCAGACGTTAGTTATTCCATTCCAAAGTCTAATTTAGGCAAGGACTGCTTTTGCGTTAACAAAGTTAATTTTCTAAAATAAAATTCCATCGAACAATGGTAAGGCCAACGGCACTCATCGGATACGAATCCTGGATCCTGACCCAAAAAAATCAAGATATGGGAAAAATACTAAGGAAAATATTTGGAGAAAAAAAAATCGAAGATGGGTGCTGAAGGAGACAAACAAACAAAGAAATAAGATTAGCTTATGGATACCTGGATATAGTACTTTATAAAGGCACAAAGAGTCAGGTGGTTAGGACATGTAAGTAGAATGCCAGCAAGCAATCACACAAGTAAAGAACTCTTCGAAGAAAAGGGAAAAAAAACGAAGGGGTAGACCAAAAAAAATGGCGCTGAAGGCGGACTTGAAGAAGACATACATACATACATAAAGTCACGCCTTTTTTCCATAGGGGTAGGCAGAGACCACTTCCTTTCACTTGCTACGGTTCGTACACACATCTTTTGCTTCCTCTACTTTCATCAGTGCTCTCATACATGCTTTTCAGTTGTTGGTACTCTTGACCTGGCCTTTCTTTAAAACAATGTTTATCTGATCGAGATATGTTCTCCGAGGTCGACCTCTACCGATTTGCCCATTCACACTCGCCTCGGCAAGAAGAAGGGAATAGAAAACTGGAAAATGGCAGCGGAAGACAGAAGAAAATAGAGAACACTGGTAAATACAATCGGGGAAGAGGAGTAAAAAAGATAGAAAAGTTTTGTTATTTATTAAGGCTGTAGGACTGTAACATATAAGCAATTTTGGTACTTATAATTGAAAATTATGAAATTTTAAGTTTTAATACTACAATTGATTTGAAAATCCAAAAATCAAACACTATTAATTTATAGTTTTTAGTTTTAACTTTTATTGGCAGTCCCAATGACCTCCAATTTTTTATTTTTAAATATTTTTAATCAATCTGTAAAGCAGCCACTATATTTTAAGAACTCAAACAGCTTGCATTGTTATCGTAAAGAATGAGGTGTCGGTTTGTTTTTCCTATTTTCCTGATGAGTTATAGCAGTAGTTTTCAAACTTTTCCGAGTTGCTGCGCCTTTTTTCAATTAAAATTTTTCCATGGTGCCAAATAAAAGTATGACTAATCGTTAGTGGGTAAGAGATAAACATAAATAAAACTTGTGTTACCTCATTATTTAACTTTTTTATTTGTCTGAAATGAAATTTAAATTCTTCGAACACAATCACTTACAAGAAATTATTTATCTTGCAATAAAAACCAAAATTCTGTCAATTCCATACTGCCAAATTTCGCTTTCAAGCTCGATAAGATTCTCTTTTTTCGGAGTAGATTATTTAAAAGGAGCACTAGTGTTAAATGGATATTTAATCAATGCAATCTTATCGAAATTCGAATTTTAAAAGTATTTCTCATACCGGATAATCTGTGATAAGTGCCCTTTAAACATGGTTTTATGGTTTATTTATTGCAGTTTTTTATAATACCCGATATTTTTTCCATTGAATTCAAGACCTGTATTTTTTCCCTTACGAAAATTCAGCTTTTTAAAAGTGTCGCAATATTATTATAATATTATTGAAAAATCGACATCTGCAAAATCTTTTTTATCTTTGTATCCTTCCTCTTTAAAGAAAATTTCCTCTTCTTCTTCTTCTTATAGTGCATCTCCTATAGGAGTTTTGCTTGATCACAGCTATCCGGACCTTATTGACTGCAGCTCGGAAGAGTTCAACATTGCTACAATTAAATCAGTCCCTTAGGTTTTTAAGCCAAGACACACGGCGTCTTCTAATATTCCTCCTTCCACCAATCTTTCCCTGAACTATTAGCGGGAGAAGTGCGTATTTGGGTTCTCTCAGTATATGACCTAGATATTAAAGTTGTCTCTTTTTTATGGTGTTAATGACTTCACATTCCTTAATTATCCGATATAGGACTTGCACATTAGAGATCTTTCCTGTCCAGGGGATACGCCACATTCTACGGTAGCACCACTTCTTGAGAGTCCATGCCTCCACTCCATACAAAAGCACTAAAAACACGTAACAACGCAGCATCCTGATCCCAAGTCCAATCTTGATATCTCGACTAGTGAACAACTTTTTCATTTTCCTAAATGTTGACCTGGCTATCTCTATTTTTGTTCTTATTTCTCTTGTTTGGTCACCTAATTGTTCTATTCAGGCTCCCAGGTATTAGTATGACTGCACATTCTCTATTAAGATGTCTGCTACTAACACGTTTACATGGTTGTGATTTTGGGCGAACTTTGTAACTACCATTAACTCGGTTTTCTTAAGATTTATCTTTAGACCGTATTCGTTACATCGATCATTTAATTTCTCTAGAAAATGTTGTATGTCTCTTCGATTGCTCGTTAACAAGACGGTGTCATCAGCATATCGCATATTATTTATAACCTCTTTGTTAATAACTCTCCCTACCGATTCTTCTTGCAAGGTTTCTTTAAAAATGGCTTCGCTATACAGGTTGAATAGTATTGGCGATAGGATGCATACTTGTCTTACACATTGACGAATTTCCATTTCCTCTGTTGGATGGTTTTCTACCTTTGTATTCGCTCTTTGGCCTCAGTATAGGTTGCTAATTATTCTCACATCGTCCAAGTCAATGTTTTTACTGACTAATAGCTAATGTAACTTGTAATGTTTCACTTTGTCAAAAGCTTTCTCAAAATCGATGTAACATGCAAACACATCTTATTACATATCAAGACAGCGCTGGAAAAGAACGTTAATTCCAAAGATCGCCTCTCTTGTTCCAAGTCCTTCGCGGAATTCAAACTGCGTGTTACTCATGTCCTCCTCAAGTTTTCTGTATATTCTTTTATGGATGATCTTTAAAAACAGCTTTAAGGTGTGACTCATGAGTGCAATGGTCCGGTAGTCTGAGCATTCTCTTGGGTTTGGTTTCTTAGGTATAAGTACAAAAGTAGATGTCAGCCATTGCTTCTTGCCGCAATTCAAAAGGACGTGATAAAACATTACTACGAGATAGCCATTGTGCCATGCTAGAGTACAACAAAGTTCGACACCCATATTCTTATACATTTTTTATACTTTATACTTTGTTTTAAATGGACGAGATTTTACTAAATTTAACACATTCGCCATACATTCTAACATGTTGCCACGTCTTTTAGTTCTCTAAAGAGTACTCTGCCAGTGGTCTGTCTACTGGCAAATTATGCCCGAGCTCAGCCGAAGAGGGTAGAAGAAAAAAATATAAAAATGAGCCGCGCCACCGACTTAGACGGTACAAACCGGAAACCCCTAGGTCTTGTAGGCACTAGCAGAGCCACACGATAAACAACAAACAGTTATGGTGAACTAGATAAATAAAACTAGATTTACAATTCCTGCAATATATTAATTAAGTAAAAATGATGTTCTGATTTTTTACAACAAATTCTGTATTTTGTAAAGTGGATTAAACGAATTTAATACACTTTTCTTAAAATAATATTTAAATTAATTATAACAATCTTTCAGACAATAATAAAAACCCAATGATGTACAAAAGAGAATTAAAAACGAAAAAAAAATGTTCACAATATTTAAAATTTCAAAAATAATTTTTTTATATAGAATTCCTGATAGCAAAAGATTAAAAAAAAAATACAAAATAAATGGAATTGCAACAAAAATAATAATTTAAAACCATCACAATAACTACATCAAGTATATTCAGTAATGTATACATTCAGATTCAACTTGGAGCAGGTACAAATTTAATGAAAATAATTTGTTACTTTTAAACTATTGAAAACACTTAGATCCAGCACATAATAACTGATAAGTTGATAAAATTAAACTCAATACTATGTAACCAATTAAAAACTTCATTGAGACGCCACTGTTACATCGATGATCCAAGCAACAGAAACACCAAGTAGTATTTTTAAATATTTACACTGTTAAAACAATTGAGCTTATTTAAAAATATTTCTTTTTACGATGGCTGTCCTTCAAAATAGCAATATTATAGGATATTTATAAATAAGTATGAATAAACGGTTTTACTTGGACACAAAGAACTATTGAGAGTATTATTTTAATCAAAGTTCCGCCTTGGCATATTATCCAATGCAATAAATAGTTTTCAACAGTGTACCATATTAATAAATTAAAACAAAACTTAATCGTGGTGTCAAAAATAAGTCACGTCGTTTAAATATACTAAAATAAATCACTTGTAACCTTTGGATACACGAATTCACGAATCCTGTGACCTACTCCTGTAGCCGGTTTGAATTATGAAACAGCACCTGCTACTTAACAATGGCTTCCCTCCATCAGATCCCGCACGCGGTCATTTTAACTCGACACCAAAATCCAAAATATCCACAACAAAGGCAAGACAGAATGGTCAAGTTAAAAATTAAATGGTTTTTCTTCAAAATCCAATTAAGATGGCCCAAATACAGCCAGATATGAAAGAAAAATCGTAGAAGTTCTGCTCACGTGTTAATATCAAATCGTTCCAAAAACTCTCATCCGCCTCTACGACTGACACCAAGCGACTCTCCAACTGCTCACTCCCAGGCCGGATATCAGAAAAATTACACGGGACACGCGTCAGCCAACCTTTGCAAATCTATGTTCCCAACTCATAATCGCGCTCGTCCGTGTTGATAGCCAGCCCATCCACACAGAAAAGCAAACCAAACAAAAATATAGCTGACAACACACGACAATCGAGGCCACAAAAAAATCAAGGCGAAATCTAATAACAAAGACTCCCACTCCAATTAACAAAAATGTCACAGCCATTAATAATTAAATCCTAACACTACTAGGTATGCAACACTATTTACAACGAGTGATAAATTCAAATTACAACAAAATACGGTAAACGAAAGCACCTGAGAAATACAAAACCATCAGAGATCCAATTAATAATGTAACTGTAGAAGGGAAAAAAAATAGGCACGTGACAACAACGCACTTCCAGTCAATTTATTTTTAGATATGAATGTATCAACAGGGCCCGGACTGGGACCATTTGGGGCACTAATTAGGCAACAATTAGGTGCTTGAAAACAATGAAAGCGCGTTTTTACGCTAGGTTTTTATACGAATATTATGATTTTAGATTTTTGTTGACTTTATTATTTATTAAAATAAGAAATTTACAATATTTATAGGATACCACAACACTACAAAATACACACATTCACACCAAAGTATTAATGAATTATGTCAAAATTATTTGTGTTATAAAAATAATGATAAACGGATTTTAAAAGGTTAAAAAAATAATACTAAATTTTTTTAAAAAATAATGTGTATTTAACAGTTTACAATGTTGTTATACTAGAATAGAAGGGGCTTAACCGAGATGATTCGACATTTTACTCCCCTAGCCCTAAAGTAACAGTTTTTAGTAAGCAACTCACTTGTTAAAGCTACTTCATCTATTTATTATTTTATTTTTGTCCAAATTTTAAAAAAATCCCTACTATTTTAAGTTTAGAGAAACTTATTTACTTAAACAGTTGTTGGACGTGTTCTACTTTTGAAAAATGTAATTTTTTACTCTTAATCTGACCTTTTTTTTAAAAAAAATTTAATCCGATTGAGATACATTCGCCTTGGTCGATCTCTACCTACTTGCCCATTCATACTAGCCTAATAATCTGTTTCGTCAATCTTTTTTTATCCATCCTTTTTACGTATCCACCATGATGTTTACCATATCTTTAGTAGCCTGTAAAGCAAGTTTTTCTTTGAGACGGTATGAGGCTTGCTACATTTTGCGCATTCTAAAAGCCACCTTGTAAGATGCTAGCAATGCGTTGTTTGATATTTTCACATTTTTTGACACATTTTTCCCAAATTTCAGGAGTGGCAATATTAAGTGCTTGTTGCCAGGTTTCCAAAACAGCCTTATCACTGTAACGATTAGATCCAATGTGATAAAATATTTTCGTTTATTCTTTTATTTTTTTGTACCATCCAGGAGTTTGTTGGGTGCTTATAAAAATTTCTGAATGGTACAGATGTTAATACAATGACAAATGGTTCATGTAATGATGGTAATAGTTTATATTTAAACCATTTCACAAACATCTCTGTATCCATATTGTCATGATATTGTCCTCATTTTTAAACTTAAACCCTATTGATCCTTAATTTCTAAACAAGTCCAATATAAAATAAAATTTACGTAGGAAATTTGTTTAAAAATATTAGGGACTTCTTTAATGTACAGTTGAATACTGGTTATCGAGTTTCTAACGATAATCTGAAACCACCGTATATTTTTAAAATACATACATACATATAGTCACGCCTTTTACCCGTAGGGGTAGGCAGAGAGCACTTCTTTCCACTTACTACGGTTCGTACACACATCTTTTGCTTCCTCTACTTTCATCAGGGCTCTCATGCATGCTCGTCGGTTGTTGGTACTGTTGACCTGGCCTTTCTTTAAAACAATGTTGATCTGATCGAGATAGGTTCGTCGAGGTCGACCTTTACCGACTTGTCCATCCACACTCGCCTTATAAATTTGTTTCGTTAATCTTCTTTCATGAAATATACTATAAATATATTTTTTTGAAAAATATTCATGTTTTACCTAAATAGTGGACGTGGGTAGCGAGCTCTTGCCGACACTGGGAGAAAAGTAATTAACAGCAAGAGCGAGATCGATTTTGGTTGTTTCAAAACAAAATAGAGTTTGCAACATTTAGATTGTACTTAAGAGCAATAGATAGAGCGCTCTAGCGACGAAATTAGAGTATTAACGGTAACGGGCGGAGTAAATGATACGAATGACAATTAAAATTACTTTAATCAATAAAAACATCATTAAAAACTTTCTGTAAGATAAATTAAAAAAGTTTAAAAGTAAATTTGATTTAAATAATCTTATGTTTTTTGTCTTGCAACGAAAAAAAATCGAATGTTAACAATTAGAAGTAGAAAAATATTAGATACGAGAAAATACTTTCCGAGTGTTGTTTTAAGTAACACTTGGTATATTTCGTTAAAAAATTATCCTTGGTTTTCAAAAAGTTTTATTCAATTTTAGCAAGCATCGAAATAAAAATTTCATGTCACAAAGTTTGATATATCGTCTTTCTCCTGTAACGAATCGCGAAACCTTAAAAAAGACTGCGTGCGAAAATTTGTCCTTGCGGGCATATTTCCCCGTTTCTACTGGGAATCTGCAGCGCTTTGTTAAGTCCTCTCTTGCGAATAAAAATAACAATCGTAGAATTAGTATTATAAACTTCGGCATGAAGGTCCCAAAAGTCTAAACTGAGCTTCAAATACAAAGAAAACTAATTAAGGATGTTTGCTAGTTAATTTTTTTTACACCAACAAGTTCGTGAATTTGGAAAACCATGAAAGGTTATTTATTTAAAATAAAATAACAATTTATCAAATTTTTCTATAAAGTAATAGTGCTTTTAGTCAAAATTATATGAAAAAGCTTGTCACAATTAAAAAACTTTTTTGGAACATTTGCTACCAATTGAGTTTCACTATTTACCTTTTAAAAGTTTTTTCTAAAGTGTTCTTTCTCTTCAGTCAAAATAATTTGGGAAAACTCTTCTTAATTCTTCTTCTTCTTTCATGTGCCCTATCCGGTCTCACAAACGTTGGCTATCACTATGGCTAGAGCATTTCGATCTTCTGCTAAGTGTATGAGTTCTCCTACTGAACGTATATTTGTCCATTCACGAATGCTCTTCAACTATGATTGTTGCCTTCTTCCAGGTCCACGGCGCCTCTCTATTTTCCCCTTCATTATAATTTGGAGTATGTGACCAAGGTATGAAATTTTGCGGCATTTTATGGTGGTCATTAATTTCCTGTCAGTTTTAGCCCTTCTGAGGACTTCCTCATTTGTTACACGTTCCGTCCAAAGTACGCACAGCATCCTCCTGTGCAGCCACATCTCAAATGCCTCTAGTCGGTTCATTGTACTGATCTTGAATGTCCACGTCACCGTACCATACAACAGTATTGACCATATATAACATTCAGTTATCCGTTGTCTTAGCTTGAGGTTCAAATCATAATTGCAAAGAAGCGGTCTCATTTTATTGAACGCTAAGCGCGCCATCTCTGTTCTGCTTTTTATTTCTGTATCAGGGTCCAGTGTTTCCGTTATGATGCTTCCGAGATATTTAAACTTTGTGACACGTTCTAATGAGGTACCATCGTAGTTTAGATTGACGTTACTCTGTACCGTACGACTCACTACCATGAATTTTGTTGAATTAGCGTTGATATTCAAGCCGTATCTTTTTTCAACTGTGTTAATTCTGTATAGCAATGTTTGCAGATTTTCTATTGTGTCTGATAGTATTACCGTGTCATCAGCATATCTAATTGTTGTTATGGGTAAGCTATTAATTTTAATTCCGCAGTGTTCTAGATCTTCAAGAGCTTCTTTAAATATTCGGTCGGAATAGAGGTTGAAAAGCTATGGAGAAAGTATACATCCCTGTCTTACTCCTTTTTGTATTGCAATATCGTCTGTTGTTATGATACCTACTCTTTCACTTGCTATTTGTCCCCAATACAGATTATTTATCAGCTGGATATCCTGTCTATCTAATCCCTTTTCTTTTAACATTACTAGAAGTTTATCATGGTAATTTTGGTCGAACGCTTTTTCATAATCCGGAAAGCATATGAACACATCCCTACGTTGGTTTCGGCATTTCCGTAACATTACGTTGATTCCGAACAGTGCCTTCGTTGTACCAAACAAATTTTTGAAGCCAAACTGTGGTTGATCTAGGCCTTTTTTGCATTTACTTCTAATACGGGCATAAATTATACGCAGAAATGTTTTCAGCATGTGTGACATGAAACTCATTAGTCCATAGTCGCTACATTGTTTTGGATGTAGCTTCTTAGGTAAGGTAATAAATGTAGACTTTAGCCAATCACGCGGGATGTCACCTGTTTTGTATATCTTATTGAATAACCTTGTTATTAATTCCATATTGTCTTCATTGATTAACTTGATTGCTTCCATCGGTAATCAATCTGGCACATATGCTATCCTATTTTTGTCCTAATTAAATAACCTTTTCTAAACATTTGGTACTGCTTGAACTTTACTTATACTTTCTACAGTTTTGAGTATGAATATGAGTTGTTGTTTCTCTTTTATCAAAGTAATGGGAAAAACTCTTTATTTTACCTTTTTTTTGGGTAACTAATGTTTTTTCTGTTTTTTTTTATAATTATTTAGAAAAACTTGTTACAATAATAATAATTTAGCTCTCACAATGGCCGGGACAGTTACATATCTGGGATGCACTCTCAATAAGAACTGGGACCACTCTAGAGAATTGAAAAAGCAAGAGGTACATTAAACAAGATGCGAAACATACTATGCAATCTATTCCTTAGCATCGGTACTAGAATCAGAGCTCTGTCCTTTCGATCCTCATGTATGGAGCTGAAGCTTGGACACTTAAAGATGCATTATGCAAGCGCATAGATGCATTTGAGATGTGATGCTATCGCCGCATGCTCTTTATCTCGTGGGTACACCATGTGCCAAACGAAACAGTCCCACAATGCATTGGTGGAGAACTGACATATCTAACAAACGTCAAAAGCAGAAAACTGGAATAGTTTGGGCATATCATGAAAAATGAAAATTACCATATACTTCAGCTTATCTTACAGGAAAAAATAGAACATAAACCGGAAGGACATCAATGGCTTTGTTCAAGAATGCAATAAATAAAGTGATATGGACCAATGTGATAGCCAATAACCACAGAGGATAGGCACTACAAGAAGAAGATTAATTAACACAAGTTCTTTCCTGAAACTTTCAGGATACTGTTTAAGTTGTGTTACGTGTACCAACTTGTTATTAGAATGTCTAATATTTTAGTAGGAAGTATCGTTGTACTCTTAAAAAACTCAACAAGTCGATAAGCGTTCATAAGTTCGTACAAGATGAAAAATATTTCATTCCATTTAAAATTGTTTTGTTAATCATTTTGTTTAAGTGACTTTTTATGGACATAATAAGCACCGTTTAAATTTCACGATCTTTTCTAATCCACATACAGATTTTCTGGAGGACCTCAAGGTTTCTCAATCGTGTTGTTTTACTCCAAATTGTTTGAGAAATCTTGTCACACTTTATTTATTTTTCTTGAACATGAATAATGTAGTAATTTAAGTCGAACTTAAAATAACTATTATTTTTAGGATTAGTTACATTATAGTACATCTCAAATAAATAAAAATGTACTAAAATTTAAACATTAAAAATTTAGTAGTATGTTACTGATATTTGTGTTGTCGCGTTTAAATAGGTTTTAGCATAAATATTTAACTCCCAGTAGATCGCGCCATATTCAAATATTTTATCATTCTTACTGTACTGTAATGTTTTTAGTTTGTTGCGACGTTAGTGTTCACATCTTTTACATTTTTTGCAACACTTCACTTTCACTGAGATGCGAAAATTTCAGGAATAACCTGAATTATTTAAAACGTTAGATTTTTTACAGCGAGTTACTCATTTCTATTTCTGCGTTAAAAATCGATTTTAACTAAAAAAAACTTCTTGCAACGATGGCAATAAAAGACTATCTGCATAGCTCGTGAAACGCTGGAGGGATATGGTAAATGTTGATTGTATTTCGGAAACAATTTTGCTCTTTTTATTCTTTGAAAATCCCCTGAGTAATGGAGTTTCCTACTTCAAAACAAAACGTGTGGGATTATTTGGATTTCATTTTATTAAAAAAAATTGTGATTAAGTTGAAAAGCATTTTTAGAGTGGAAAAATAATGTAATTTTGACGTACCGGGTGGGCGGATAAGAATGATTTTTCACTGAAATACACCCAGTAAATGTACCAAAAAAATATATGTGAACATATCTCGATCAAACCGACATTGTTTTTAAAAAACATGAGTTCCAACAACCGACGAGCACTAAGAAAAGTAGAAGCGTGACTTTATGTTTAACACTTAAGCGTATCTATTAAAATGAAATAGTGGGGGTTATTTTATGTTTTTTTTTAATTAAACAGCTTTAACTCGTAAACGACGTATTTTAACAAACTTGGTCTCGTTGGAAAAGTTTTTATTGCTCTATCAAACCTATTTTACCTGTGATATATCTAATTTTTAGTGATGATTTAGAGCGTGTTTTTAATATAATAACAGAAAATTTTCCGAAAAATTAAATGCAATAATACAGGGTGTTTTAAAAAAAAATGACCCCGTTTCTAGGATAGGTAGAAAGCTGAAAAATAATTGGGGTTTGCTTAGTAAAAAAATTTCGTAACGCCATCCGTAATCAAGATAAAGGGCGTTGAAGAAAAAAAATGTATACACATTTATTACGATTTTGCCGAAACTGCTGGAAACATTGTAATGAAATTTTAAAAAAATATGTTTTCCAAGCTGATACATACATCTTCCTTCCCTAGATATTCTCTTAGAGAGGGAGGCCAGGATAGTCTCCTACAAATTCCTGTCTTTGGAAAAGCAAATCAATGGAGAGCATCTCAAGGATCACTCCGGGATACTGAGTGAAACAAAAAATAACCAAATTCTTGGGATGATTCCTGACTTGCTAGCCACAAAAATACACGTAGAAAGGACTTCAAAGTCCTCTTTCCAAAGAGAGACAAATGGGTAAGGGGAGAAATCCTCTTCCCAGAAACTTAATACGTAATGTACACAGATGACTCAAAAACCCCTGATGGAGTTGGGGCCGGTGTTTTCAGCAGGAAACCAAAGATTGAAATATCTACCAGTCTCGGCAGGTATGCTACAATCTTTTAGGCTGAAGTCTTCGCTATCGAATTGTGTGCAAGAGAGTTGACCAACAGACCTCTATCAAACAAAAACATAAGTATAATATCCGACAGCCAGGCTGCTTTAAAAGCACTAAGCTCCAACAAGATTAATTCTAAACTTGTATGGAATTGCATCGAATCCCTAGAGTACATTGGTGCGAAAAACAGGGTGACCCTACTGTGGGTACCTGGGCACCAGGGGGTAGAGGGAAATAAAAAAAGCCGGGGGGCCGAATCTGCGTTCACTGGAAAAGAACCGGTTTTTGGAGTCACCACAAGTGCCGCCAAAACAACTATTTCGGACTGGGCGGAGAGGAAAATACTCACGTACTGATCCGATATACC
The DNA here is from genome assembly GCA_950111635.1 of Agelastica alni. Lineage (NCBI taxonomy): Eukaryota > Metazoa > Arthropoda > Insecta > Coleoptera > Chrysomelidae > Agelastica > Agelastica alni. The sequence continues at coordinate 81,934,828 of OX467710.1, read as the reverse complement.
AGTGTTAACCCCTTTCCCTTAACCCCTAAACCTTCGAGAGACACAACTAAGCAGATCCTAAAATGGAGCAGAAATGACCTGCGTATTCTAACGGGACTGCTTACAGGACACTGTCGTCTAAGATACCACTTTAGAAAGATAGGTCTGAACCAACAAACGGACTGTCGATTTTGCTGCGTGGAAGACAAAACTGCTGAACATATACTATGTTCATGCATCGGCCTGGGAAGAATAAGGTTTAACATATTTGGTTACACTAACCTAGAACCTACCGATTTTAAAAAATTCTTACCCTATACAACCATGAACTTCGTAAGAAGGGCTGGATTGTTCGGTGAATTGTAGCCTCTAGGGGTGAGCCACAATAGACCTAATAAGGGTCGCTGTGGAAGGGCGACCACGCTCCACTCACATGATACCTAACCTAAGCTGATACATCCCATGAATTTCCGTCCAAAGAATTTCGGATAAAAATTATCTTTTTTCACTAATCATGTCCAACATCCAATGACAATAAACCATATGGTATACCAATCGAAAACTCATCCGATTTCCAGTTTTATATTTTGTTGCTGACTCTAGTGACCTTAACAATCTTTGCAGCGATGAGCAACAAAATTAAATAGTTAATTTAATAGGTAGGTATTAGGTAAATTTAAAAAGAAATAAATGCTGTTTATTTTAGTATGGTTTTCCAGCAACAAATAAGCAACAAATTTTGGTCCATTCCGTTTTTTCAGATCGTTTAATATTTGTTGTCTTCACCTGCTTAACGTGAAGCTAGTAGCATTGTAAGCGATTTTTTGGGATCGGTTCGAGCAGCAAATTCGATTCTTTGGCAACTAATTAGCAACAAATTTAGCAATTTTTTCCGCCCATTTGGCAAGTTTTATGGAGCTATTAATTTCAGCAAGGGAAGAGTTTTCATAGCATCAATAGATAGCAAAATACGCGTTTTTGGGCGCATAGACCATTTTTATGTTTCTCACTGACATCTCGATATCGTACTGCTCGTCTTGAGTGGTGTAAAGGCAGATCAAATTGGAATAATAAATGGAATCGTATCGTGTTCTCTGACACAAGTCCTTACTTTGTCTTTGGATCCAATATGCTCGTAAAAAAGGAAAACAATTACGAGGAGAAAGCAGAAATTTAGAATTTACATTATAATGGCGTACAACCCTTACACAGAGGGTAATGATAAGGGGTGCGATAGCATACGAGAGCAATTCACCTCTAGATTTTATTGACAGAGTGATTACGTACGAAACATACTGCAGCTTGTTGCACTGCCATACCTACGAGGGTTAATACAACCCCTTTTCCATTAATTATTTAATTACACATTTTGTTTACATTTTAATACAATTGAACAACTTTTACTGGGTTTTTAAATTTTTTTAAAGATTAGTTTTTTTGTAGCACGTGTTTAAATCGTTTTTCTCTAAATATTTCATTTAGTTACCAAATTTTATTTTCAGGATTACAAAGTGTATCGAATACATATTTTATTGTGAATTAAATTTTTCCGTAAATTTACTTAAAACCATTTTAAATACGTATTCCAGAAGGATATTTAGCTTTTCACTGTTTGGTCGTAAACGACCTGCGAACTAGATTATTTTCCGGCTTACTAAAATTCGTGAAATAAACAAATATTAATCAATCTCTGTTATTTCTATCGTTTTTTATTTCTACTGTAACAGCAATTTCATCCGAGTTTCTTGTAAAGTTCTAATAACGAATGTGGGTTCGATGAATGAAGCATTATTTAAGTTTGCTTTTGTTTTACTTGTCTTATTGTCTTAACTTTTATTGGCGTGTGATTTTAGGAGTGCCGCTTGAAAATAATTAGCGCTCCAATGTCATTTTATCGAATCACTTTAATTATAAATTTAAGAGAAAAAAACTATGTTTATTTGAAACATTCTATTGTTTACCTGTAAAGTTTCAAAACGAATAAAAACAATTATCTATTATCAAATAATCAATTTTTCCGAAAAGAAGTAATCTCCGTCTGGTACATACATATAGTCGCGGCTTTTCCCCGTAGGGGTAGGCATAAACCATTTGCTACGGTTCTTACACACATCTTTTGCTTCTTCTACTTAATCAGTGCTCTCATACATGCTCGTTGATTGTTGGTACTCTTGACCTGGCCTTTTTTTTAAATTATGTCGATCTGATCAAGATATGTTCGCCGAGGTCGACCCCTACCGACTTGCCCATTCACACTCGCCTTATAAATCTGTTTCGTCAATCTTCCTTTATACATAATCTCTATGTTTTTAAGCCATCTAAGCATTCCTTTATCTCACTATTCTTTACTTTATCCAACCAAGTCACTCCGGGTATAATTCTTAGACTACTCATGTCCACAGTATTAATCTTATTTTTATGCTTCTCTTGCCAAACCCAACATTCACTACTATACATAAATGTAGCACTCCTCTATGCACAGCCAGACGTGCCTTTTTTGACACGTTATGGCTGCTCATAAAGTCATACAGTCCCCCATTCATTTATTTCGCTGCCAACACCCTTCGCTTAATGTTACAGTTATACTTTCCGTTTCTCGTAAACAATATACTGTAAAATCACAAACAGCTATAAACTATAGCTTATTTTACCAATATACGACAGTATCGGATTAGACACCGAGGCATCGACTTAACGGGCGCACTGTGTTGAGAGGTACATTTAAACCCGAAAATTTTTCGTTCATAATTATCCCTTTGTTGAGAGGTTTTATTTTTATATTTTGCTTTATTGTGAACCGAAATCGTTGATGTAGCTCTCGATGAGTTTTTTATTGGTTAGAAATAGGCACATATTTAATTATGTTAAAAGGGAATGCAACAAAAATAAATTATTGGTACAAATATAATAAATATGTTTAATCATGTAGTACTTACGGTTTTATCGAGCATCAAGTTTATAGTCATCATAATCGGAATCACTGTCGTCGCTATCCTCATTCAGATTGTAAATGATAACAGGATTAATTGCTTCGATGCGTTTTTTACGAAACCACCATTCCTCTGTTAAATTTTCACATTTTGTGACACATTTTTCCCAAATTTCAGAAGTGGCAGTATTAAGTACTCGTTGCCAGGTTTTTTAAACAGCCTTATTACTGTAACTATTAGATAAAATTGGCAATGATAAGGCGGAAGTCTTAGCACACGATGTCCATAACTGAGTATAATTTGATCCTCTTTGTAAATTTTTACTCTTTCGTGCCTTTTAGCTATCGATAATAAATCCGACAATACTGTGAAATAAAATATTTTCGTTCGTTAACCATTTTTTTTATTTCTGTACCGTTCAGGAGTTTGGTGGTTTCTTATTTAAAATTTCCGAATGGTATGGAGCATTATCCAATACAATTACAGATGGTTCATGTAACGATGGTTATAGTGTCTCTTTTAACCATTTCACAAATATCTCTGTATTCATATTGTCATGTTAATCGGCCGATTTTGATTTTGACGAAAATAAAAGATTTGCCTCATCAGCAAAACCATGCTTTCCACCTGTATGCACAATAATGTGCCTTTTTCCTTCACCATTGGTGTGTTTTATAGACTTTATGTTATCGTCCTGCTAAGTTCTTTTTGTTTCACTTTTAACAAAAATCCAAGTTTTGTTCAGATAAACAAATGAAGAGCGAATTTCAAATTTGTAAGCTTTGGGAACGTCTTTCACTATTTACATCTTTTACACTATTTTAAACTAAGGTTAGTTATGTTTTACCAATACCCATCGCATCACACACACGCTTACGTATAGATAAAACTGGTAGCAAGGGACCTTAATTGCTCTTTTTCGCAGTAAAATAAGCGTGTATATTCAATATTAATGCATCTACATCTAAAACACGTCATGGTAATTTTACGGTCTATTAGGTAAACCTACACTACTTGAAATAACAATCGGTACTATACGATTTTAATGTCAATACCCACTACAATGATAACCCAGGATTACTTATTGCTTTTTTAGAAATCTTGTAAAAAATCTAGCAAAAATGAATCAACAAGCCAAATTAAAGCTTAATAGCTTAGTTAATTAGTGAAATTTGTTTGGATTACTGACCTACCTTTCTTATTATGTACAATAAATAAAGTCATTAAGAACAGATTTGGTTGCAAAATTACCCGTGCAAACAAATATTAATATTAACCCTTAATTTCCAAACAAAAAGTCCCTCATAAATTAAAATTTGTTACCTACGAAATTTTTTTAAAAATATTAGGGGAATTTACTTTCGTACTTCTTAAATGTATAGTTCAATATTGGTTATCAAGTTTCTAACGATAATTCGAAATCACCGTATATTCGTGAAATATGGTATATTTTCCTCTATTCGCGATGTCTCTGGCTGGTACAACAGGCATCCGGCTTTCCTCTCTACGCGCTGTCTCGAGTTGACGCAATATTCAGTGTCTTCAAGACGTCCGTGATTGACGATCGTCAAGTTCAAATTTATTTCGTAGCGAGTGACCGATCGTTTTTCCTTTTATTTAAAGTATAATTCCAACATTTAGTATCCCAAAGAGGCTATTAAGTTGAAGACCATTGGTTGAGTGGAAGAGATGAACTTTGCCATTTTAATATATTATTTTATTTGTACTGAATAAAGATTATATTATTATTATTGGAGACGGTCGATATTCATCTACTTAGCGATCTTTACTTATCCACGACGTTCCAATTATTCGGCGTTTGTATTTTTTTAATCCATCCAGTTAAAAAGGGTGAATTTACGTAAAAGGGCAATTCATTAGTGGTACAATTGCATTAAATATTTAAAGAGAGAAATGTTTTAGTGTATAAAAACTTTTAAATACCAGCGATCTATGATTTTCTACCGGCTTACTAATTTTCGAAGTTGCGTATAATTCCTCCTGTACACGAAAAAGTGATTTACAACCCCCGATTCGTACAAATAATAATTGCTAAATAATAATGAATATCGCATAAGGAAGTTCCATCTTTTCTCTTGGAAGTATGGTTATTTATATGATCGAGTCACTGCTATGGTTCCCTACTGCGCGAAAATGGAGTTAAATTCTGAAAAACTACTGGCAACCGTATTTTTACTTTATAATTCAACTAGCGAATAAATAGCATAACTTGAAATAGAATTACAAATCCCGACCTACAGAGGATAAGAGTAATACTCTATAACGAATTTCATTCCAATTACCAATTTCTCCCTTAAAACACTGCTGATGTATTTTCTGGACTCGAAACTTTCAAATACCAGCGATCTATGATTTTCTACCTGCTTACTAATGATCGAAGTTGAGTATAATTCCTCTTATAAAAAGTGAGTTACAACTCCCGATTCGTACAAATAATAATTGCTAAATAATAACGAATACCGCATAAGAAAGTTCCATTTTTTGGTATTTATATGATCGAAGTCACTGCTATGGTTCCCTACTGCGCGAAAATGGAGTTAAATCCCGAAAAACTACCGGCATTCGTATTTTTACTTTATAATTTAACTAGTGAATAAATAGCAACGCCATAACTTGAAATAGAATTACAAATCCTGCCTTACAGGGGATAAGAGACATACTATATAACGAATTTCATTCCAAATACCAATTTCTTCCGTAAAACACTGTCCGCTGATGTATTTTCTTGACTCGAATTGAAACCGACTGCCAGCTCCAGAAGACTCATTAATACATTTTAACTATTATAATAATTGTCACACGATAACTGACTTGGTGAAAATACACATTCACTGGGAGGATATAACTAGGGCTAAAAATAAGCAATTTATACTGGATAACAGGAAGAAAATTTTAGATGACACTAGATAATAACGTGCTAGTATACAAGACCATTATGCAACCCATATAAACCTGCGTAATCCAGCGATGGAAATTAGCATCATATTCCAACGTCGCGATATCCTAGACCGTTGTCAGTACAAAGAGCTACGACTACGATTCCGTGTTTCATTACCAGCGAAGTTATCAGAAGAGACCTAAATATAGCGAGTGTAACATAAGAGAATTAAATATTTGTGCAATCTTTTTTAAGAGAATTAGTGCTCGTCCCAACTCAATTCCGCGAATGGTATCCGTGGACTTTAAAATATTTATATATATATATATATATATATATATATATATATATATATATATATATATATATATATATTTATATATATCTAGCTATATATTAAAAAACAGAAAGTTACCAATAAGCTTAAAGCGGAAAGTTTTCAATGCATGTATACTGCCGGTAGCAACATACGTTTTGGAAACAATGGCAGTAACAAAAAGAAATGCTGAACAGTTCAGAGTAATTTAAAAAGCAATGGAGCACATCATGCTTGAAATCAGTCTAAGAGATAAGATCAGGTATGAGAAAATTCGACGAAGAGCTAGGGTCGTGGACATCATGAAGCGTATTTCGGAAAGTAAATGGCAGTGAGTGGGGCATGTGGTCAGACAGAACCATGACAAATGGACTGCGCGGGTAACGCACTGGTGACCAAGACAGACCAGACGTAGCGTATGTACACCCAAGAAGAGGTGGCTGGATGATGTCAAACAGATTGCGGGGGAGAGATGATTCCAAACAGCACAGACGAGAAAGGCATAGAAACGGATGAAAGAGGCCTACGTCCAAGAGTGGACAAATGAGGACTGAAGAAGAAGAAGAGAATAAGTAAGAGCCCAGTAGTCACAAGAATAACTTGATTTAGTAGGTAACTATTTTCAAAATTGTGCTACGTTTTACATGACAAATGGAAAAGCTTAAAAAAACTAACTAGTAAATTCTCTAAACGTGCTGTTTATAAATCTGTGTTTAATTCTATTTCGAATGAGTTGTGGTGCTCTAGTTGGTATCCAATACGACTTGAAATAATTACAACTTTCATTCAAATTAGTTTATTGTCAGGATCCGTTACAGGTAAATTTTGTCGTCCAATGATCGCAACAAGATAAATCAACGAGTAAATTGGATCGGAAAGTGTTTAAGCAAACTAACTAATTTAAGAGCTACGAAATTATTGACATGATTAATATCAAAACTGGTAAAGTTTTGGGCTATTGATTATGTAATATAGAAAAAAACTAAGACGTTTACGCGTTTTTATTGCATAAACTTTTAGATTGGGCCTAAAAGATGAAAAAACTGCGAAGTGCTATTTAACAAGAAGTTGCAAATTAAAAATGCAACTCTTACAGTATTTTAAGAATAATTCGAAAACAAAGCAAAATTCGGATATGGTTTATGTACAATTTTTATAGAGAATTAAATTTTCCATTGAAATAGCTTATCTAAAAAATTAAATAAATATTATTTATGCGTAAATTAAACAAAAAATTAAACCCAAAAAATTGCAAAAATCAATTTTTTTTTACTTTTTTTAACTATAACTTATTTTTGAGCAGAGACTGGTTTAAGCATTGTTGCATAAAAAAAAAGTTCATTAAATATTCGTTAAAATATCTGATTTAAAAATATTTTTCGATCAAAATTGACCGAGATATGGTCACTCAAACTCGATTTTTTAGATTTTTTTGGCGTTTACCCTCAATTTGTTTTAAATGTTATTTCTTATAGCAGATTCTTCGTGTCGTAGAAATGTCTTCGGTATATTTCCATTTTTTTTAGTCTTTACTTTTGTGATGTGTGACACGCTACGAAAATTATGTTTCTATTTTCAAAATTTTGACACACCGAGCTCAAAAGGTTTGCCATCACTGCCTTAGGTTATTTCACTGTGTGTATTTTTAAATTACTCAGAAAAACTCTTGTGCTGCGAGAAATTTTTAAAATACAATAATTAAAACAAAATGTCCCTAAAGATTTACTTCCTTTGAAAAAAATATTTTTCTTGTTTTATGTAAGCCTCGGTAATAAAATTAAAATACATGGTGGCTAATCAAAAACGAAACAGAGCCGTTTGCAGGAACCTCGTCAACATTTTAGAAAAACTCTCGGATCAGTCGATTTTTGATTAAAGGGGGACACTCTTTTCCGATATTTTTGACTCCGGTTCTTTTAACCACAAGCAAGGATAAGAATTACCCCAAATTTTTAAATGGCATTGGGGGTCAAATAAGATGTCTTTCAAAAGCTCTTACAATTCTTTATACAGCAGACTTTAAATTTTAAATTTCTGCCCATTACTTTTTGAGAAATTAGATTTTAAATGTGAAACTTATCTGCAATCTTCTTCAATTCTTCTTCTTTAGCCCTTATATGTCCACTTCTGGACGTAGGCCTCCTTCATCCGTTTCCATGCCTTTCTGTCGCCAATGGTATAAATTTAGTACCTATTACATAGTTTTTTCTTGCACGGGACGGTAAATCGCCACAATTGCCGCTATTGGTCCGATTCAAACCAAAGAGTTTTTCACAAGGTGCATACAGAGCAACCGGAGAAATTAAATGTATGGGATGGCATTTGCGGTTATGTAACGTCAACTTTGCCGTCTTTTAAATTTCAACACCGGCCCTGGTCGCCCTTCCATATACATTTAAGTAGTGGTAATTATTTTTGGTTAAATACCGTCTGTCGATTTTTGGTCAGTTTCAAGACTAATTTAAGTAAGTTGAAGTTATGTGGAAAGGTCAATCAGATTGAATTTTTTTCCTTTGATAGATCTTCTGCTTTGAAAGTTTAAAGAAGGGAAATTGAATGGTGAGAATTTAATTTTATTTTTAATTTTTCGTGTTTAAGATCGTTCGTTAATGATTTGGCACATTTATTTATTTATTAAAATATTTTGTGCCAGTGTCATTAATGAATAGATTTTATTTTTGAGAAAAAAAAACCTAAGTGGGTTTATTATTTTTAGTGGTTGGCCTTTTATCTTTCATCTTTCGAGTTTCACCTTTAAGCCTTTCACCATTAGAAGCTTTGATCTTTAGAATTTTCGCCTTTAGAAGGTGGATCACAACGTGGTTTTTCGTTACTTTTTTTTGTAAAATTGTGCATTTAAATCTTTTTAAATCTAATATCATACTTACTTTTAAAAAAATACATGTTTAACATTTAATTGTTTTCAGTTGTTGTAAAAAACCTTTTTTTTGTAATTTTAAATAAACCTGTTATACGTTTTAGTTGCTCTCTTTTTATTAATTGTTTCTGCAAGATAAGAGTGTAGTTTGTACGGTTTAGTAAAAATATGTTCATATTTAAAGGGACCAAATTGAAATAAACTATTGGGTTTGTTTGGGGTATCTTCTTTCATTGTTTTTGAAACAAAAATTACTTGGCGTTAACGTGGTAATTCATTAGTTTAGTTAGAATGATATAAATTTTAATTTTAATTTTAAGACAAATTTAGGAAAAATACGATTGTATAGATCCGCGAATTGACCTATACAATCCCCCAAATTGAATTCAATAGAGAAGTCAAGTAGCCACGAAACCCTGAGAAAATAAGTGATATGTTATTATTGATATATATTTTAGAAAAATATAGTTTTTTTTTTTCGTAACACAAAGATTTCGTAAGTCTTTCTTTCGTAACAGTGACCGACTTTTTCTACCAGTCAATTTGACTGGCGAAATGTATTTGCAATTATAGGAAGACGCTATTTACCCTACCTTGGCTATGTATTTAAAAATAATCCACAGTATGACGAAGATCATTTTTATTTTCAACAAGACGGTGCTCATCCTCATTATGCGGCGATTGTTCGTCAGTATTTAGGCCAACATTTTCCACGATATTGGAATGGAAGAAGAGGCAGCATTAAATGGCCTTCACGATCGCCAGATTTATCGCCTCTCGATTTCTTTTTGTGATGACATCTGAAAAATAAAATCTATAAAACACAACCAGCGTCGTTGGAAGATTTGCGTCAAAGAATCGTTGACGAGTTTAGAGTTTAGAACAAAATCTTAATTATTGTATGGAAGCAGGTGGTCATCAGTTTGAACATTTAATTAATTAAGTAGTAAGTAAGCAAATAAAATAATTGGAATTTTAATAAGTAATTTTTTTAAAGTATTGGGAGGAAATGTAAAATTTAAAAACTATTGTAAAGAGAATTGTCAGAGCTTTTAAAAGACATCTTATTTTCCCCCCTATTCCATTTAAAAATTTTGGGGTAATTCTTACCCTTGCTTGTGGTTGAAAGTAGTGGAGTTAAAAATACCGGAAAAAAATGTCCCACATTAATAAAAAATCGACGGATCTGAGCGTTTTTTTAAATATTAACGAGGTTCCTGCAAATGGCTCTGTTTTGTTTTCGGTTGGCAACCTTGTATAAACAACAACAGTTTATCGTTTTTCATCGTCTTATTTTTATTTCTTTTATTTTAAATCGTTATTTATTTTGTATTGATTCGAAGTGGAAATTTAAACCCCAACAAAAAAAAACGAATTACTTAACAAAAGAGGCGTTCAAAACATTCAACTTCAAAAGCAGCTTTTTCTACGGAGAGATAAATTCCGGCATGTAAAAATTTTCAGTCCAAAATTTAGCATTTGAATTTCAAAAGAACAGAATGATTTAGATGCCGCAAAAAATATACATTATAATTGAGATCCTTTCTTTTTTCTGACATTCTATCCCGTGTGCCGGCAGCATCTAACCTTCCAGTATCCGGGACCCAACTTTTATTATTTTTAATTGCCAAGAATTTTTGGGATCCTCAACTATTTGGATATTTAGAGAATTTCTTTGCTATAACTATTTTTTTAAGTTTTCACCAAAACAATGAGAGAAGAAAATTTGATGGTACAAGGGGTTTTGTTAATTTTCAAAATATTCATCGTAAAGTTTTGTAGCGATGAATTGCGTCACTTTTAATATATTTGTATGTGTGTATGTATATATATATATATATATATATATATATATATATATATATATATATATAAGCGAGTTTTTTACATCATCGTTAACCGTCTCTCGCATCCTCTCCTCTCCGTGTCCTTTCTTGTTTGTTAACCACTCTTCTGGTGGTCTTCCGCGCTTTCGCTTGAATTTTGGTTGCCATTCTAATATCTTTTTGGGCCATCGATCATTTTCCATACGTTTTACGTGTCCATACCATTTAAGTCGGCGTCTCTTAATTTCCTCCGTTATAGGTGTTTCTGCTGCCATTCTTTACCTTATTTTATTTTTTGTGACACTTTGCAACCTTGATACTCTACAACTCCTTCGTAGGAAGTCCATTTCGGCCGCTTCTAACCTTTGCCCATCTCTTTTTGTTACCTCTCATGTCTCTGAGCCGTATAATAGTATACTTTGTACAGTAGTTTCATATATTCTTTTTTTTGTTCGTTTTTGGATATTATTTGGCCAAAGGTCTGGTTAAATCAGAAGAGAATGGTTATTTTATTTAGCGTATGGAGTTACTCAGTTTACTCAGCATAGTCGGCAAACTGTATGCAAAGATATTGATTAAAAAAATAACGAATAAAACTGAGAAGATGATATGGGATGTGCAAGCAGGATTTAGAAGAGGAAGGAGATGTATGGATCAGGTCTTTTCATTACGAGGTAAAGTAGAAAAATTCTTGGGTAGAAGTCAGAAGGTCTATTGCGCTTTTATAGACTTGGAAAATGCATATGACAGATTGATGTGGAGTAAATTGTGGTCGACATTGTCTATGTATGGAGTAAGCGGTAGTTTAATACGAGCACTGAAATACCTTTACGAAGATTCAACTGCTTGTTGTAAAAACGGAGCTTGCACGGACTGGTTTAACATCAAAAAAGGTGTGAGACAGGGATGTGTGGCTTCGCCATAGCTGTTTAGCTTATACATAGACGATTGTTTAAAAGATTTGAAAGAGAGTGCGTATGGATTGAACATAAATGATTTAATCGTCAAATGCCTTCTTTACCATGATCATGTCATATTAGCGTTATCTGAAGAGAAGTTGCATGCGATAATGCCCTGAAAATCAAGGGTATGAAAATAAATGTAAGCAAAACGAAAGTAATGGTTTTTGAAAGAGAAAAAAGCATGACAAACTGTGAAGTTTTGATTAAGGTAGAAAGAATGAAACAAGTAAATGAATTTGTGTACTTGGGTTCAAAGTTTACGAGAGATAAAAAGTATGAAAGTGACATAGAGCAAAGGGTGTTGGCAGAAAAACGAATAAATGGGGTATTGCATAGCTTTATGAACAGCCAGAAAGTGTCAAAAAAGGCACGTCTGGCTGTGCATAGAGGTGTGTTGGTTCCTACACATGGTAGTGAATGTGAGGTTTGGCAGAAGAAGCATGAAAATGGGATTAATGCTGCGAAGATAAGAAGTCTGAGAAGTATAACCGGAGTGACTCGGTTGGATAAAGTAGAGAATAGTGAGATAAGAGAACGCTGTGTTGTAAAAGAAGGTGTGGTTACAAAGATAGGTAAAGGAATGCTTAGATGGTTTTGACACGTAGAAAGGATGGATGAAGGAAGATTGACGAAACAAATTTATAAAGCAAGTGTGAATGGACAAGTCGGTAGAGGTCGACCTCGGTAAGCATATCTCGATTAGATCAACATTGTATTGATGAAAGGCCAGGTCAAAAGTACCAACAACCGACAAGCATGTATGAGAGCACTGATGAAATATATAAGGACAAACATAATTATTATAACACACTATATATCCATATTTAAATTGCGTAGCTATTCGATTGCCTCTGGTGTGGCTTTCATAAAATCTTCAAGGTTACAAGCGTAGAAACGGTTATGAAATTCTGATACGATGTGGCCAATAGTTTGTTGCGGGGATCCACAATCACATTGAGGAGATTCTGCACTTTTTCATTTGTGTATGGAATCAGCACATTTCGCGCAACCTGTTTTAACTCGGTTGAGACCGTAGTCGGCGTGGCAGGTCAGATCCGTTGAAACACTGCGTTGGATCATCTAGTTGAATTTAGTACCCTTCTGCAGTTTCAGTCTATACGGTAATCCATTTATTAGTCGCATGAAAGAGAATGGTATGAGGTCGTTTGAAACAACTTACCAGTTTCTGATCTTTTAGTGTCAAGCAAATTAGAATAAAAATGTTTATTGATTATATAAAATTTCCTTGTCTTAAATAAAGATAAAGTTGCTTTTCTTTTATTTTTAATGAATACCCGAATAATGAAAACCAAAATAAAAAATAAATAGTATGTTACAAAAACTATATTTAACTTTGTGTACCTCGATTATTGCTACTTTACGTGAAGTAATTTTTGGTTTTCTTTTATCTCTTTGATATAAGGGTTCCCGGTCTACACTGGAAGCTGTCATCTAATTGTCCGTGATGGATGACTCTCAGTTGTTTCTTCGCATAAACGGCTACTTAGTTTACCCTGGAAGCTGTTGTCTGACTGTCCGTTAAGGATGAATCTTTTTAGTTTATTCAAGTAAAGGATTACTTAATTTACCCTGGATGTTTACTGGATCACGATAAATCGACTGTGTGAGCAGCACAGCTATTTTGACAGTTATTATGTCATCATATAAAAATATAAACCCAGCCGAAGATAAATAGTTATTGTTTCAAATCAATCAAAAACAAAGGAATGAAAGTAAATGTAAGCAAGACGAAAGTAATGGTTATTGAAAGAGAAGACAAACTGTTAAGTACTGATTGACGAATAAAGAGTGAAACAAGTGAATGAGTTTGTTTACGAGAGACGAAAAGTACGACTGTGACATTGAGTGAAGTGTGTTGGCAGAGAAACAAATAAATGGGACCCTGCATAACTTTATGAGCAGCCAGAACGTGTCAAAAAAAAGCACGTGTGGCTGTGCATAGAGAAGTGCTGGTCCCCACACTTATGTATGGTAGTGAATGTTGGGTTTGGCAGAAGAAACATAAAAATAAAAGTAATGCTGCGGAGATGAGTAGTTTTAGAAGTATAGCCGAAGTGATTTGGTTAGATAAAGTTAAGAGTAGTGAGATAAGGAAACGCTGTGGTGCCAAAAAAATGTGGCTACAAAGATAGATTAAGGAATGCTTAAATGGTTAAGACACGTAAAAACAGTAGCAAGTGGAAGAAAATGGTCTCTGCCAAACACTACGGGAAAAAGGCTTGACTATATGTATGTATGTATAAAATCAATATTAAATGAAATGATTATTGTTGTTATTTAAAATCAATACATATCTAACGTTTATAGTGGCATTTCCAAAACGTTGTTTTTAAGAGTTTCAATGGCGCTATGAACGGTTGAATTTCTGTCAGGCATCCCAAGGAGCTGGTCCAGTAATTGCTCTTTGCGATGAGGCTTCTTAAGAATTCAAGTTGTTTTTTGGCTGTTCTTATGATATCCTACTTTACCAGCAAATGCTGTTTAGGTTACCTACTTAATGTCTCAGTATCACATTGAGTATCTATTCGATGGGTAAAGGTCGGAAACCCTATTACGCACCTATGGCTTTTTCGTGTAAGCATAATATTCCTATAAAACTACTACACTTGCCGTCAATATAATTCTTTCAGAACAATTTTTATTGTCCAGGGTCACGCCACAAATACTTATCCTGATTTCGACTATTTTATACTACTACCACTACGATGGCGCTACAGCCCATATCAAGCCTTGGCCTCCTCTATCCTTCTTCCCCATACGTCCTGCAGCGCAGCTTCGGCTTTCCTACCAGCCTCTTTCCTTCAGGTTTTCCTGTGAGCACTTTTTTTGGGACCCTGTCGTCTGGCATTCTTTGGGCATGTCCTGCCCACCTCAGTGACATTAGTTTTATATGCATGAAAACTCTACGTTCCTCATACAACTAGTATATTTCATGATTTATGCGTGCCCTCCAGAAATCCCCTTCATTTACTGGACCAAGAATCCTTCTTAGGATTTTTCGTTCGAATCGGTCTAAAAGCTTCGCTTTTTTGGCTAAGGGCGTCCACGTTTCAGCTCCGTATGTTAAAACTGTGCGGATCATTGTTTTATAGACTCTAATTTTGGTCTTCCTGTGTACATCTCTCGATTTTAAAATGGGTAGTATTGAGTGGTATGCTCTATTTGCTGCGTTGGTCCTTTTTCTAATTTCTTTGGTTTTGTAGTTGTCATGCGATATGTTTAAGCCAAGATAGGTAAAGTCTTTCACTAATTTTCAAACGCAAAAAATAACAAACAACAAATAATAATAAAATAAGTGTTTGTCATCAGTAATTTTTTATATTTTTATTGTTAAGATCTCATTTTTTACACTACAGCCAAGATATGTTAAGATATTTTGGGTCAGACGGAAGATTGACGGTCGCCACGCCAACAGCCGGTTTAACCCTCACTCGCCACATAAAAAATAAAAATCTGCAAATCAGCAAATCCAAATAAATTGAAACGTTTTTGTTGCAATTTTACGAGAATAATATTTATTAATGTCTAATTTCAATAGCAGCGGCATCTGTTAATTGTCATATTTAAAAACTTTATGGCAGCCTTCGCAATAATTTGTCCAAAGGTGTATTTTTGGTAGAATTAAACAGAGTGTTTCCCTATTTTAAAACGAATTTGCCAGCTTTCACTTTATCAAATTATAATCCCCCCAAATACAGGAATTAAAGGGAAAATTCGACAATTTATAAAACTTCCTGTCCATCACATTTCTCCCATCAAAAATGGTAAAATTTCGTTAATACCCAATAACCGTTATTGGGGTTGAAGACCCTCACTTTATTAGCTTTTTCGTGTTATTTCAGACCAAAGTGGACATTACTCTTTTTTTCTATGTAAAATTACCATAAATTTTATTAGGGATTTAGTGTGGTCGGGGATTTTTCGCAACGAGGGTTAATGAGTTGACTCTTGAGGCTTTTCGTCGCTGTGGACATTCCAATTCTTGAATAAATTAATAAATTAAAGAGGTTAAAAGCAAATTTATTTTGCACTAAAAATTAATTGAATTATTCTAGGTACTTAACAATTTTCATCATTAAACAATGTAAATTAAACTTTTTACTTTTCCAAACCGAAGGGTAAAAAAAGGGAAGATATTGGTTTACCCACAAAAATCAAACTCGGCAAAATCATGGCGCGCGCGCGCGCATGTGTGTGTGTGTGTGTGTGTGTGTGTGTGTGTGTGTATGTGTGTGTGTGTGTGTGTGTGTGTGTGTGTGTGTGTGTGTGTGTGTGTGTGTGTGTGTGTGTGTGTGTGTGTGTGTGTGTGTGTGTGTGTGTGTGTGTGTGTGTGTGTGTGTGTGTGTGTGTGTGTGTGTGTGTGTGTGTGTGTGTATGTGTGTGTGTGTGTGTGTGATATTTTGAGACGGGCCATAATGGTACATTTCTTCAGGTAGCTGCCGTACTAGGTGATCCTCAAATTTACCGCATTTTGTACTTTTCGCACAATAACTTTAGAAGGAGAGCTAGGGCGATAAAACTTCCAGTTATTTTTTTTCGAACCAAAGGCTTACTATATTAAAAAAAAAAAAAACCTCGTTCTAAAAAAGTTAGTTTTGTTATAGCAATACTCTTTATTTAATAAAGTTGTTATAGTTGTTTACGCTCTGCACATTTAAATATCAGAAAACTGACATCGTCGAATATAGGTTATCGTATACTGTCAGTTTGTTATTTATTGAAGCGCCGGGAGTAGCTGGTATTAAGATTCTTTTGTGATCAACGCTCGGACAAACAACAAGATTTTTTGGTAAAATTTTTTTCCTTTAAAAAAAAACAAATAAAATATGAAAATATTTCTTGTCCATAGTTTTTTGTAATTTGCCTTGGTAGAAAAACTTTATATTGCTGCTATTTTTTGGTAGATTGTTTATTTGAAAGATTTTTTTAGTTACGATATCCATGTTGAAGCGCAATTTGTGAGTGATGGGAAATACATGGGGATTTTGTTAGTAGACAGTGAAGTAAAAATTTCTTTAGGCGCGTCTGAACAAAATTTGGTATGTGGCAAACTTATGGTTTCGGGACTCCTGACGTCAGCGTCATCAACAGATGGTTAAATTTATGTCTGCTTATTCTATATGTCTGTCAAAAAGTGGCCTTGAGCTAACATCCCACTTTTATTAGGTTATTTTTTATTTAATGATTTTAATAGGAAGAAGAAAAGAAATAAGGAGAACAATCTTTTACGAGACTTTTATTACAATAGTTTCCACAAAAATGTGGTATATAAAGGTGGGGCTGGTAGTCGTCAAGTTAGGTTAGGTTAGGTTAGTTATCATGTGAGTGGGGTATAGGTCGTCTCTCCACTGCGACCTTTAGTAGGTCTATTGTGGCTCACCCCTAGAGGTTTAGCAGTTTCGCTTTCCACGCATCAAAACCGACAGTCCGTTTTTTGATTCAGACCTATCCTTCCGAGTTGGTACCCCGGACGACAGTGTCCTATAAGCAATCCAGCTATAATTCGCAGGTCATTTCTGCTCCATTCTAGGATCTGCTTAGTTGTGTTTCTTGTTTATATTAGTTTCACGTGTACGTTTGTTTGTTGGTAACTGACTCTTTGGCCTCGATTTTGCCCTACTTTAAGCGATCAGATTTAATTTAAACTTTGCACACTTGTCAAAGACCGACGACAATGCAATAATTCGATTAAAATATCCAATTATCCTAATTAGTTTCGCCAAGATTCATAAATTTCTTCAGGGATCATTTACATGAGAGTAACTGACTCTTTGGCCTCGATTTTTCCCTACTTTAAGCGATCAGATTTAATTTAAACTTTGCGCACTTGTCAAAGACCGACGACAATTCAATAACTGATTCTTTGGCCTTGATTTTGCCCTAATTTAAGCGATTGGTTTTAATTTAAATTTTGCCCACTAGTCAAAGACCGACGACAATGCAGTAATTCGATCAAAATATCCGATTATCCTGATTAGTTTCGCCAGGATTTATAAATTTCTTAAGGGATCCATTGCACTTTGCAGAGAGTAAGAGGGATAGAACTAGTGAGTTAACTACGCATGCGTGCAGTTCCAATGTCATATTATAATTTATCAAAATCCATATACTGGTGAGAAACGTGCCGAGTGATGATTGGCAAGAGGGTGAGTAAAAAATCGTACTAAAAAGCGAAAAATAAATTATAGTTGAAAAAACTAAAAAACACGCTTTTAGAGTTAATCAAACTAAAAAGTAAAAAATAATTCTTAACATAAGAATAAAATTACTGACGAAAAAATTAATGTCACTGTTTTAAAAACGTGGGGTGCTTTGTATGACATTTTTAAACTAACTCTGCGTTTCGGAATGAAACTAGTATAAAATTTGAGCTTATTAGGAAAATGAGTAAAGAAAGCATAAACAAATTATAATTAAAAATCTCCTGTAGCTACTTCTTTCCGGAAAGTCCTGCTGTGGGTAGAAATCCGCTAATTCGCCAAAATGGCAATCTGTATTAACAAGTGATACTTAGTAACTTTCGCTGAGGGTAGTACCATTTATCTGGTAATCGGAACAATCAAAGACCATTTTCTCCCCACTTTCTTTATTTATCAATTCCTTTTTATATTTAAGTCCTCCTTTTTTTAGTCGGTCACTATAAACAATTAAAAAAGGAAACTAATAAAAATATTAAATGCAAATCTCGATGTTAACTGCACAGGCTTTAAATTATTTTTCTTATAATAAGAAACAAAAAAAACAAAATTGAAAAAAATTAAAAAGTCTCAGTTAATGCCGAATTACAGAAAAAATTCAACAAAAAAATAAAAATTAGTATTACTTTCCCAGAGAAACTATTCAGAATGTATACTAAAGATGAAAAATTATTCTTGAGATAGGAATAAAATTACTGACGAGAAAATTAATGTTACTGTAAAAAAAAATATCAATCAATGTCACTGCTTTATATTTAATTTTAAACTAACTCTGCGTTTCGGAACGAAAGCACCCCACGCTTTTAGAACAGTGACACTGATTTTTTCTACAGTAATTTTATTTCTATGTTAAGAATTATTTTTTACTTTTTAGTTTGATTAACTCTAAAAGCGTGTTTTTTAGTTTTTTTAAATTATAATTTATTGTGTTAGATAATACGTAAATATTGTTTTATTATTGCACAGGCTTTAAATTCTTTTCTTTATAATAAGAAACAAAAAAACAGAATTGAAACAAATTAAAAACTCTCTGTTAATGCCGAATTACAGAAAAAATTCAACGAAAAAATAATAATAAGTATGATTTTTCCGGAAAAACTATTCAAAATGTATAATAACAAAAATCTAGAAGATACCTTTTCTTTGGAAAAGCTTTGCAAAAAAAAATTAACAAATTATATTTAAAAACCAACAATAACCGTTAATAATAATATAACTGTCACTGACTCTCGTCTGGAGACCCAAAACTCTCAAACTTATATGTTTTAAATATAAATTATCAGCTTGGTATTTGCTCGCACAAACCGAAATACATTAAAAGAAAAATTCCTGTTTCAAATATCAACAAATATCCGCGCCATCTAACTTTTTGTGTGTTTTTTGTTTTTGTTCGACAAAACACGCCAGAATTTACATTTTTTGACACGTTAACAAACCATGCACGTAAATTATTATTTTTGGTTAAGATTTATTTCACGATGTCATCCTTTTTATAATTTTCAAAATTATAAAAATGACGACATTTCTTGTAATGTTTATTTTTTTTTTAAAATCTTGGGTATTTAACAGATATGTGGAGAAGCTTTAAGTCGGCAATGATAGAGCCATGCAGAGAATACCTGACACCAAGCAAAAGATAAAAAAGACAAGAGTGGATAACGGATGAGATTCTTGGGTTAATGAAAGAAAGGAGAATAGCCAAAACCTCAAGAGACCAGAGAAAGTACAGAAAGCTGAAAAACAAAGTAAGGTATGAATGTCACCAAGGCAGAGAAACATGGCTGATGGGTAAATGTTCGGAAATGAAGAAGTTTCAACACCGACAATATAAATATAACCTCCATAAAAAGATCAAGGTATTTACCGGCACAAACAGAAAATAAAAGCCGTACATTCTAATAGACAGTGACGGAAATATTATTGTAGATATAGAGGAGCAAATACTACAATGGGAAAATTACATTAAAAATCTGTTCGATGATCAGAGAGTAGAGATACAATTCAGTACTGAAAAACAAACGGGGCCGACCATTCTGAAAGAAGAGAAAAACGACACTTGGACTCTATAACAGCCCTATTCAATAAAATATATATAACGGGAACCATACCAGCGGAATGGCTAGAATCGACCTTTGTTACAATACCCAAAAAGGAAAATGCGAAGAAATGTGATAAATATCGTACAATCAGCTTGATGAGCCACACATTGAAAGTGTTTTTAAAGGTTATACTCCGCAGAGTATTTTAGAAACTGGAGAGTAATCTCTCGGATACCCAGTTCGGGTTTAGAAAGGGATACAGTACTCGGGACGCATTATTTGCATACAATGTCCTTACACAATGCTGTCTCGATGTCAATCAGGAAGTTTACGCCTGTTTTATAGATTATAATAAGGCGTTTGATAGAGTGAGGCATGACCAGCTAGTAGAAGTGCTAAACCAGAAAAACTTGGACTCTCGAGATATCAGGATCATTGTCAACCTCTACTTTAGCCAATGGCAACAATGCGAGTACAAGAAAAGACGACTGACCCTATAAAAATCAAACGGGGCTTAAGACAGGGATGTGTCCTCTCGTCACTTTTATTCAACATCTACTCTAAAGAAATATTCACCAGAGCCCGTGTATGCGAGTTGGGAGGCATCACAGTAAATGGCAAGACAATTAATAACTTGCGCTATGCAGACGATACTGTCCTTCTTGCTAGAAATATGCGGGACCTACAAGAACTGCTGAACAGGTGCGTTACTGCCAGTCGACCTTTTGGCTTGACACTTAACATAAAAAAGACCAAATACATGATTATAACAAAGAACAACGCTCCGCAAGAACACCTCTATGTAGACGGAAAACAATTAGAGAGGGTTACAAGATATAACTATCTAGATACAAACATCACCTGCACCGCTGATTATTGCTCCGAAATCAAGATCCGTATAGAGAAAGCACGTGCAGCTTTTGTCAAAATGAACCGCGACTTGAGCACGCATGCTGAAGTGCTATGTATTTCTGGTACTGTATTATGGCGTAGAAACATGTACCATTAACAGAATTTACAAAAGAAAAATAGAAGCATTTGAGATGTGGACTTACAGAAGAATGCTCAGGATATCATGGGTGGAGCACACGACTAACGCAGAAGTGCTTACCAGATTGAATAAAGAGTTGGAGGTGTTGAAGGAAGTGAAGAGAAGAAAGATCACCTATCTGGGTCACATAATGCGGGGTTCAAAATATGAGATACTCCACTTGATAATTCAGGGGAAGATTATGGGCAAAAAAGTCAATTGGAAGAAAAAGAATATCTTGGCTGCGGAATCTGCGAGAATGGTTCAACATGACTTCTGCAGATCTATTCAGAGCAGCATTTTCCAAGGTCAGGATTGCCATGATGTTAGCAAACTTTCGATAGAAGAAGAAGAAGAAGAAGGTATTTAACTACAAATGAAGCATCCCATACATCTTTTCACTAGTTTTGATATACATTTTTCCCATAGTCCAGATTTACTTCTTCCCAACTTATTTCGAACGATAAATTACTAGAAACATCTGTTGTTAAGCACTTTAACTTTTTTTATAGCAGACATAGTTTTTTTGTTGAAAAAGAACCCATTTTAAATAACGAGAATTGATTCGTCGTAGACGAAGGTCCTTTTGAAACTTTTATTGTCCGTAGTTTGAAGAAATTTGAGAGGACCATCAAAGTTTTATATAGCCGTTTAATGTATGTTAGTGCTAAAGTTTCGGACAGGTGGTAAATTATTATTTCCTGCTGAATTCGGGTCCTTACATTTTATTACTGGTGTCACAAGTGTTCTTTCTTTTGTCAATAAAAAATAAATAAGTAAATAAAATAAATAAATAAAAATAAAATTTTATTTTGCAAACTTATCAATGCTTGAGTCAAGTTTTCTTAAATATAAATACGTATCGCAAAATAAAAGGATACTAATCTTTATTTTCGTAAAATGATTGGAATAATTAAATTATTGACAAATAAATTGTCTCCTACAGACTCCTGTTTTTGAAAAAGCAAATTAATGGAGAGCAACTCGTAGATCACTCCGGAATACTGAGTGAAACAAAATACCACCAAATTCTCGGGAT
Organism: Agelastica alni; assembly: GCA_950111635.1. NCBI lineage: Eukaryota > Metazoa > Arthropoda > Insecta > Coleoptera > Chrysomelidae > Agelastica > Agelastica alni. Next base: position 81,912,712 of record OX467710.1, on the reverse strand, counting down.
GGTTCCTGACATAATAGCCACAAAAATACACGTAGAAAGATCGTTTAATATCCTCTTTCTGAAGAGAGACGAATAGGTGAGGGGAAAATCCTCTTCTCAGAGACTAAATACGTAATGTACACAGATAGCTCAAAAACCCCAGATGAAGTTGGGGCCGGTGTTTTTTTTTAGCAGGAAACCAAAGATTGAAATATCTACAAGTCTTGACAGGTACGTTACAATCTTTCAGGCTGAAGTCTTCGCTATCGGATTGTGTACAGAAGAGCTGATCAACAGTCCTCTAACAAACAAAAACATAAGTATAATATCAGAAAGCCAGGCTGCTTTAAAAGCACTGAGCTCCAACAAGATAAATTCTAAATTTGTATGGAATTTTATCGAATCCTTAGAGTACCTTGGTGCGAACAACAGGGTGACCCTACTGTGGGTACCTGGGCAACAGGGGGTGAAGAAAAACGAAAAAGCCGGCATACTTGCAAAACAGGGGGCCGAATCTGCGTTCACTGGACCAGAACCGGTTTTTGGAGTCACCATAAGTGCCGCCAAAATAATCATTTCAGACTGGGCGGAAAGACAAATACTCACGTACTGGTCCGATATACCAGGGTTGACTCACTCGAAGGCGTTTCTACCTAAACCCTCAAAAAACACAACTAAGCAGATTCTAGAATGGAGCAGAAATGACCTGCGAATTCTAACGAGACTGCTTACAGGACACTGTCGTCTAAGATACCACCTCGGAAGGATAGGTCTGAACCAACAAACGGACTGTCGGGTTTGCTGCATGGAAGACGAAACTGCTGAACATATACTATGTTCATGCCTCGGCCTGGGAAGAATAAGGTTCAACATATTTGGTTACACCAATCGATTTTAAAAAAATCTCACCCTATAACCATGAACTTCATGAGAAGGGCTGTGAACTGTAACCTCTAAGGGTGAGCCACAATAGACCTACTAAAGGTAGCAGTGGAGTGGTGACCAAGCCTCTTTCACATGATACCTAATCTAACTGAATTCGAAACAAAAAATACGAGGTTATTTCACAAAAGTGCTGCAAAAAATAATAATAATAAACCATTTCTATTCCCATAAATTTTCAGTGACATCGGGTGTTCCCCATGGTTCACACATAGGTCCATTACTATTTAATAATTTAATATCTTTATCAATGATCTTGTTAGTTGTTTTTGCCATACTGATGCTAACTATTTGCAGATGAAAGTTTTTTAAAATTATTATAGGTCATGAGGATGTTGGAGTATTTCAATTAGAATTGTCTGAATGATGCACTTTTAACCGCATGGATCTTAATGCCAGTATATGTTACATAATTTGCTTTTATCGTACCCAACACTTAATCACAGTCAATTATCACATAAATGGTCAATTGTTCGATACTGTCAATCAAATAAAGGATTTTGGAGTAATACTTGACTGTTGTACATAAGTCCATGAAAATGTTGGGTTTCGTCAAGAGAACTTTTCTCCTAATTATTTAGTTTACATTAAGAAACTCGAACACGTTCAAAACAACTTTTACGTTATATTGCATTAAAGCTGTTCTGTGCTGTGCGGCTGCACAGCTGCTAATCTTCTTTCTTGAGAACCGTAGGAAACAGAGAGATCTTTTTAAAATCATTAATGGTACATGTAACTGTCCTCAACTTTTAAGTAAAATTAGTCTCTTGTTCCAACGCGGACTACAGGCACAGTTAAACATTTCACATATCTTTCATAGATATAATTATGCATTCTACACATTTCTTATAGATCTATAAGACTTGCTAATTCAGTAGAGAACATACCAATTTTTGATGCCTCAATTTCATTAAAATTAAATAAAAACTATGTATATTCATTTTAGTTTTTATGTCTAAATTTGTGTACATTGTATATTTTTCTTACTGTTGTATCTAATATAATTTAAAAGGGCTTGCCCGTGAGTGAATAAATAAATAAATTTGGTGGGTCTTCCACTAATTCTTAATGTGTCAGAACATCCAATTTCCGCCAACTTATGAGGCAACTTTCCATTCGCTACAATTCTACTTAGCCTTGTATTTATTAACTTGTCGAGTTTCGTCGGTGTGTATTTAAATTAAGAAGATTAAACATCCACATCCAACGTTTTTAGTTACTCTCAGACACCTTTTGTTTCTTCCTTGATGTTATTGTCAAACCGATTTCAAACTGATTGGATTAGAACTGTCGCATAGAGAGCATGTATGTGTTCGATTCTCCGAAAGAATCTACTTTGTTTTTTTTCTTTTCTGCTCAATTTTATCGTCAAATATTTACCAGGAGCAAGTAAAAAAACCCTTTTAACCTTTTATTGATAGTCAACTATCTTGATTGTATTGCTATAGAGAGGCGCTTTTACTCTATAAAGAATAATGGGAACCGCAAATCGGTAAGGATACACTGACAATCGTGTACATACGAAAAACTCGCAAGGGAAATGAAATATAAAAATAAATAGTTGTAACGATAATAGTACTTGTAAATACTGTTACGTCTGGCCCTTTTGTCTGTCGCGACAGCGCGTCGATCACAATTAGGGGACTCCATGATTATGCCATAAGTGGATTTAAACGATTTAGGCGACCAAAATTATTTTTTTTTACTGAAAACTGTCGCAAAAAGGGTAGAACTATCGTGTGCCGCGGACGGCCCGCACTGCGACTATTAGAAAATGGAGGGATTATAGAAAGGAGATGATTGTGGACCCGCTTTTTTAAAAGTAGCAGGTCATAGTTCTCAGGAAAAACTAATTTTGGAAGCTTGTTCTATTCTATAGCAGCCCTGTAAAAAAAAGAATTCTTGAAGGAGATTGGTCCTTGTAGTGTCAATCTTGAAAGTAAATGGGTGAGACTGATCAGCGTGCCGAGTTCTTCGGCCGAATGTGGTGGTATAAGAGTTTTTATTTCTCTGGAATATCTGCCATGGAAATATCTGTAGAGTAATGTCTGATCTGCAACTCTTCTTCTATGTGCTAGTGGGTGAAGGGTATCTGTGAGAATTGAGCTGTTTATCAACCGAATGGCCCTTTTCTGAATGGAATCTAGAAGACGAAAAGAATGCCTTGGTGCTGAACCCCAAATGTGCGAGCAATACTCCAGTAGAGGTCGGATTTGAGCCTTGTACGTCGTCAACAGTTGATCAGGAGTAAAAAACTTTCTGGCTTTTCACAGAAAACCTAACCTCTGGCTTGCCGACTTTGCGATGTTAGCAACATGGTCATGCCAAGACATATTATTGGACACCGTGACTCCCAAAATCGAGATGGAGGGACTTGGTTTAAGGGTATTTCCGGACATTGTGATGGGATGATTTGAGGAATTCACTTTCTTGGAAAACGTGGCACTTTGTGTTTTTTGGGCGTTGAACTGAACAAGATTGTTGGTTCCCCACTCGACGATTGCTATAAGATCCCTATTGATGGAATCAACCTGTTCCTGCCTGAGTCTATTTGTATCATTTACCGAAAGTGATCGATAGGATGTGAAAGTTAAGACAAGTGTGCTATCGTCTGCGAAACTGTAGATGGGGTTCGTGGTGGTTTTCAAGAGGACGTTGATGTGTAAAAGAAATAAGGTGAGGGACAGTATAAAACCCTGGAGGACCCCGGCATTAGTTTTAAACGCATCAGAAGAAATACCGTCAACTGCCCCATTGGTGCAGTTTGGTTAGGAGACCGTAGTCAAATAATTAACTTAACAATGCCTGGTGCCAAACGCGGTCAAAGGCTTTAGATATATCCAAGGCTATTGCACGGGATTCACCAAACTTTTTAATAGTGTTTGTCCAGAGCTAAGTGACATAAGCCAGCAAATCTTCAGTAGACCGAAGTTGTCGAAATGCATATTGTCTGTCATGGATTATCTCAAATTTCTCCAGATATTTGATGAGTTCTGTGATAATCGCTTTTTCCATAACTTTGGATATGACTGAGAGCAATGCAATAGGGCGATAATTTGCAGGAATAGTCTTCTTTCTTTTTTTTGAAATCGGTTGGACTTTAGCGTTTTTCCACATGGACGGAAATACTTCTTTGCTTTATGATAACTTGACGAGTCTACAGAGAACTGGGGTGAGCTCTTGAGCACAGGTCTTCAGGACAATTGTCGGAATTCCATCTGGTCCTACTGCCTTATTAGAGTCAAGATTTCGTAGGATTTTCCTGATAGTGCGATGGTGGATAGTGACCTCAAGCATTGATGCGTTTATTCTAGGTATCGTTGGGGGTTTTCCATTGGTATCGAGGGTTGAGTTAGAGCTGAATATTTCGGCCAGCAGATCCGCTTTTTCTTTGGAAGATACGGCTATCGTGCCGTCGGACCTCTTGAGTGGTGGTAAAGAAGAAGTTGTGAAATTCTTATTTATGGCTTTAGCCAAAGACCAGAAGTTCTTTGATCCAGGGGGGGCATTGACAAGCTTGTTGCATATTCTCGTGTCGTAGGATTCTTTGGCAAGATCTATCGTTCTTTTGCAGGCTTTCCTCACGTGGACAAAGGCTTTTCGGTTGGCAATTGTCGGGACTTCGCACCAGAGTCGATGTGCTTGATTTTTATCACGCACCGCACGGTTGCATTCTTGGTTGAACCAGGGTTTGGGGTTAAAGATCCGTCTTGTACCATGAGGAATGTATGAGTCCATACCTAGCCTTATGAGTTCGGTTACAGATTCTGCACATGTTGATGGGTCTTGTGAGCGAAAGCAGACATCTTTCCATGGAAATGATAGGTAAAAGTCCCTTAATTCATTCTATTTGGCTGATCTATAATGCCAGACAATAGAGGTACCAGGCGTGATTTTGGGCGGGGTTGTTTGTTTGGACGTGGCTGAGATGAGTTTATGATCAGATTTACCAAGCGGAGCGGTTATAGAGACTCGGTACTGGTCGGGATGTGTCGTGAAGAAGAGATCGAGAATGTTGGTTTGGTGATTGGGGTATGCGGGTAGATTCTTCAACTAGCTGGGTCACGTTGTGGCTTATCGCAAAGTTCTCAGCTTCTAGACCGGCGTTGTCGGTGCGGTTGGATCTCAGCCAGTTCGCGTTGTGAACATTGAAATCACCCAAAAATATAACCTCTGTGTTGGGGTCGTTCGTTTGCAACAGCTCCAGCGTGTCGGAAAGATGTTGAAAGAGGTTGACGTAGGGAGGGTTCGTAGGAGAAAAATACAGGCAGCAGAAAAATTTTGTTTATTTTTCTAAGATTAACTTGAACCACATGACCTCTAGGCCCTTCTTTGGTTCTAAGTTCTTCTGTCTACAACAGGAAATATCACTGGGATTGTAAACACAAAGGCCGGTCTTAATTTTGAATCATGTTTCGAGTTCGAACCTGGGACACAAAAGATGCGTATTGTTGGAGGAGGGTTTAATTTGTGTCTCTGTTAAAGCCAGTAAATGAGGCCTGTTAGTTTGCAGTTGGTGGTGTACTGAATTAATGTTAGAGTTCAGGCCTCGAATGTTGCAGAAATCAATTCTAAAGTTGCTTTTTGGGGAATTATCAGCAACCGCAGTTGGAACATGTATTTTTGTTGGACTTTTCATGATTTGGTTTAATGGTTGAATTAAAAGAAAAATATGAAGAAAAAAAGAAAAAAAAAAAAGGGCAGAAATAAGAGGAAGAAAAAAAAAATAAATAAAAAGGGGAGCAGATATGTGGACTAGTTTCTACAGAAATTTCTGCATCCAGGACGGTCAGTGGACCTTGATGGACTGTGGCCTCGGCAATGCCCCCTGAATACACGAGCTTGGATCCCCTTCCAGTCACGAACTGGCAGAACAGGAGTATCTGGATTATACACCAATTGATGTGGCAGCCTTCCAGAGCGTTACCAATGGGTTGGGGCCACTGTACTACTTGGCGGCCAGCCTGCGGAACTGTTTCAATGCTGTACCCTCAGCCCCAGAGAGGCCTGACTGATGCCTGGATGCTTCAATTCGAATATAAACCAGAACACATTTCACCCGAGCGACCGGAAACTCTGACCAAGTGCCGAAACATGACTAGTCATTTCACGGCACCTATAATCAGAGCGGTGGTGTTTTACCGGGCGATGGAGGATAAACCATCTACCACCTACAGCTAATCGGGCTAATCTAAAAATTGGCTAAAAATTTCATTAAAATCGTCTAGCCATGGGCTATAGAGAAGAAATTGAAAAAGCGAAGACGAATTAGAAAAGACCCACACCCTATACAATGTTATCGCCAAACCACAATCCTGTCAATTCGTGCTTGAATGCGAAAATATTCTGCATCAACAGACAATCCCAGAAATTTTAGCTGAGCCATATCTGTTTATCATTTCTAACTATATTGAATTTCCAAGAATATAATGTCGAATGAGTTTATAAACTTATTGGATTATTGTCGTCTAGTGGGAGTTTGCAAACTTGCTATCGACAGTCTAACACCCGCGCACCCTTTGGGATTTTAAAGGTATTAAACTTTGTACAATGATGGTGGGCGAGCAACGTAGGCAACCAATAATAATAATCCATCATGCAATAATAAAACTGACCAAATCTAAACGGATTATAGTTGAGTGGTTGCAAATTTCGAATTCGCGTTATTGACTCACACTTGAATATATAATTTATGTAACATGGGATCGTCAATATCGACAATCGTGATTAATCTTTAATCTGATATGCCACGAATCCATTAAGTAACGCATAAACTTAATATTAGCTAAATAAACAGTAATAGAAAAAAATCTTGAAACAGTTAGATTTTAAACTTTTTTAAAGAAAAATTTATTATACAGGGTGAATAACTTTTTAGTGATGACGTCAGCACCAGTTTTTTTAAATAAAACACCCCATTTTTTTAATTTGCGGATTTTCCTTGCTGAGATGATAACAAAAATGTATCACAAATTGATTTAAATTGGTACAGGGTGAACAAAAATGCAAAAGTTGTTTGTGACGATTTATTATTTACAAAATAATTTATGAAGACAAAATATTCACTCTAACAAAAACAAATCAAGCAAATATTTACAGTTAATGTTAAATTGTTCTTCATTAACCACTAAACAATGAGTCGTTGGTGACCGATTTTTAAATCAATGAATAAATCATTATATGCCATAATTCACTGGATAAATTTTTACAATAGAAGATATCAGTTGGAAGTTGCATATCAGAATTTTCGCGAAATTGAATGGGTGTTGGTAGTTGGTTTCCGTCAGGTAATAAATAATATTTGAGATGCTTGATAATTTTTTTTTTTTTAATAATTTAGTGTAGAATTTTCAACAACTTTTTTTTCTTCTTCGGCACTGCAAGGATTTGGTTTGCAACCTGTTCCGTCTTCATTCTAGCCATATTCTTCTGGGTCTACCAATGTCTTTTCTTCCTCGTGGTCTGTAGTTTACCATTTGTTTGACCAATCTGTCTTCGTTCATTCTTTCAACAACATAAAGGATAAAATAACCCGCGCTCTGGAGGACCTAGCAGCCTACTACAAAAATAACCACCTTAAAGCTAATCTCACTAAGACACAGGTATGTGCTTTCCATCTTAAAAACAAGAAAGCACAAAGGAAGCTAAGGGTGACATGGAAGGCCAGGAGTTGGAGCATAACAACACACCGAAATACCTAGGCATACGCCTGGACCGAACTCTGAGTTTTCGAAAACACTATCACTAACAACTGTAACTAACAAACACAAAATGGGGAGCACAACCTGACACACTCCGGACCTCGGCTCTTGCTTTATGTTTCTCTGCCGCGGAATATGCTGCGCCGGTGTGGTTCATTTCCGCTCATACTAAGCACGTTAAGGTGGCACTGAATAAGACGGTACGCATAGTGTCTGGCTGATTGAAACCCACTCCGGTGGAGGAAATATACCCAATAGTTGGTATTGCCTCACCTACAATCAGGAGGTGTGTTGCCGTGGGGGCTGAGCGTAAAAAACAAGAAACCCTTTCAGAGACATTCCCTATATGGGCATCAAATGCAACCGCATTGGAAGAGCTTTATGCGGTTGACAACACCACTGGAGATCACTCCTGAAGCACATCGAACAAACCTATGGCGAGTGGCTGCTACCCTACTCGGATCAAGGCAAGTAAAGAGCTGGCCCCTGGACATCATCTACCCTTTCCGACGTGAAGGACGCTGAACGGGTTAAGGACGGGAGTGACACCTGATGTAACAGCAACCTAAAAAAGTGGGGCTATAATAAAGAGGACAACTGTGAATGCGGCGCAACCCAAAACCACCAACATCTGGCCGTGTACCCAAACATGAGTGAAACAAAAGAGGACCTTATACTCGCAAATGACAAAGCCACATATATGGCTGATTTTTGGATACTAAAAATTTGATTTGATATGGTAATCCGGCCACGAAATAATAATATTTTAGTTTCCAGTACCAAAAAGTCATTGGTAATTGGGTTTCCGGGGACTATCTGCGTAATCCCTTGATCGTCTAAGTGAAATTTGGGAAAATAAAAAATTTATATTGTGCATTGTATTGCTTCTGTGGCAGTCAGTTGTGTTTTTTAATCGTGCTTGCTCAGTCACAATTAATAAGGGTCGTTAGGCCGTTAGGTTAGGTTAGGCTTATTTTTTTACTTTTACTGCCTCAAATAAACAAATGTTTCAATTGGTTAAAATAGCTTTTCTTTCCGGGAACCAAATTAAACTTAGACACCAGGCCAACTAAAAATACCGGGAACCGAATTACAAATTTTTTCTGACCCTTTTTACTCTGGGAACCAAATTACATGTACCCTTTTGAATGACTTAAATATTCCTATTTTTACCATGAATGAAATAGTCTGGATCACAAGTTGAATAAATTAACTGCCAAGTAGGTGGACTACCCTCAGAAGGGAGTTTAGAGAAATCGCTACTGATAGACCTATTTATCAGAAAAAAAATGTTTCGTTATATTATGTACTCCAGACCCCGTCATCCCTTCATGATATATTGACTTTTATGTTTTATCCTTCCCCAAATTACGCTTATTGATACGCTAATGAATATATTCCCAATCCGAAACAACACAGTATATTTTCATTTTATTTTTAACGTTGACATTAAAATCACATTCCAAATTCATTCATAGATAAAAGTATAGTGGCCCTAAAAAATGAATGAAATATACAATAAGGCTTTCTATTCGTAAGCTGCTGAACTAAGAAATTAGTAAAAATGTTGGTAAAGTAGGAATTATTTTTTGCTATATGTTTGAATCCGACTATTTTCCGCATATTTCGTAATTACTTAAATATGGTGGTCAAAGTCTCATACAGCACCTAACGTCTCTTATTAAAAAAATTCTCTACCAGCATAGGATACCCGACGAATGGCGAACTAGCATATGTATAAAAAAGGAGATAAAAAATTGCCTTCACACTAATAAGGCATAAATCTCTTAAGCACTACACTGAAACTAACAACAAAAGGTATAGCAAACAAAATAAATAGCCTAACAATCTTAGCAGATGAACAGCAAGGATTCAAATCGGGTAGATCATGCACAGATGCGGTTTTTGCCATAAGACAGATAACGGAAAAGTTAATTAAATACAACAGACCAGCATACATGTGCTTTATTGATTTGGAAAAAGCGTTCCATCGTGTGCGGTTAAGAGACGTTATACACCTTTTTTACAACAGGAAAATCTCACATAATCCCATCTAAACCATAGAAAATATATACAAAGCAAATCAGATTCAAGCCAAAATAAATGGGACCACGACCGAACCAATAGCTGTGGGCCAAGGTATTTGACAAGGGGATTTCCTGAGCCCTCTGCTCTTCAACATCATTATGGACGAAGTAATGAGCAAAGTAAGTTTACTGAAAGGATACAGAATGGATGACCGTGAAATAACTGTTATATGCTATGCCGATGACGCAGTACTAGTTGCTGAAAATGAAGATGATCTGCAGCGACTATTACATCGATTTAACTGCACTGCCAAATCACTTAATATGGTAATATCGGCCCAGAAAACTAAATGCATGACGACATCAAAAACGCCATTAAGGTGCAAACTGGAAGTTAAAGGCAAATTTATCCAACAGAAAATGAAATATAAGTATCTGGGCATAGAAATCTCAGGCTATGGTGATGTTGAGACGGAGATGAGAGAACAGACAACGAAGGCAACAAGAATAGCAGGATGCATAAATGACACAATGTGGCGAAATAAAAACATTAAAATAGAAACCAAATCAAGAATTTACAAGGCAATAGTAAGACCAACTATGACATACACGGCAGAAACTCGACCAGACACAGCGAGAACTAAACAACTTCTAGAGACAACCGAAATGAGAATACTTCGTAAAATAACTGAAAAGACGATCTTGGACAGAGAAAGAAGCGAGAATATAAGAAGGACATGCAAGGTAGAAAACATCAATGACTGGGTTCTCGGCAGAAAGAGGGAGTGGAATGAGCACATCAGTAGAATGGACAACGAAAGAATAGTCAGAACAGCACGCGATAAGCCTAGATTAAAGAAGGAAGAAACAAAAAAGAAGAAAAATTTCGTAATTTAAGTAAATTCCTAAACGAAATAGTCAAGAGATTCGCTTTCAATCAAAAGTTTAACTTTTCTCGTTGATCTTTCATTTAAAGTGAGTCAGAAGCATGTATTTATTGGCTTTATTACATCAATTGTCGACAAAAACAATCTTAATATTGGAAATGAAATTAATCTCGATATATTTGTTCAATACTCCGATCCTTTCTGAGTTTACCCACCAAATCTGAGTTTTTAACGTCAAACCGTTACTGAGCGTATCTTGAATAAAAAATACACGACATCAAAATCCCACCTACAACGTTTATGTAAACAAAGAAGCCTAAAAATACAATTTTCTTTGGGTGTCTATTCTCTGAGGATGTTGGTTATCACATTGGTCCAACTAATTATATTTACAGCTGTTCTGAATAGTGTTATGGTCAGTCCGGTCCATTGTCTCAGATTGTGATGCCACGATGAGCGTCTTCTTCCTGGGTTCTTCGGTTTTTTATTTTACCTTGGATAATGAGTTGGATTAGATTATACTTTCATCTTGCGTTGTTTAACAGTCTTCAGTACTTCTTTATTCCTAGTTATGCACTGTAGTACTGCGTTGTTTGTGGTATGTTGTGTCCACGGTATTCTCAGCATTCGGCGGTAGCACCACATTTTGAAATCGTCCATGTTGTTTCTCTCAGGGTCCAAGATTTTGCTCCATATAATGGGACTTTAAATGTATAACATTTAGGGGCCCTTAGTCTAATTTAAATGTTTAAGCTTAGATTGAACAGGAGGTACAAAACAAAATAAAGCAGGTTTTTATTTCAGTTTTCCCATACTGCTTTCTTTTCCTTTTAGCTTTACATAAGGAGTATATTCTTTTTTGTAGGTTTCCTTTGATTTCGATGGAAGTAACCATAAAGCTGCTGATTCTTTTTCGCAACGACCCCAATACGTTTTACATACGACGCAAAATAATACCTAAATCAGACCGAAATAGTGGACCAAAATGTCAATTAAAATTGGAACATTTTATTTATGGTCAAGCCATTGCCATGACAGCCACAAATTTATGATCTAACTAGTGACTTAATTTGTCAGTGAAAAATTGTGTTCACACTTGATCTGTATAATTGTAACCAGATTATTATCGATAAACTTATTTTAAAACAAGCAATTTTCCTTTAACCGCAATGTTTTGTTATTTATGGATTTAATAATACGCTCATCTTGCTATATTACAAGGAATTCTATAATGAAATATCTACTCTGAAGATTATAACACGCAACTAACGTCTGGTTAGATCAATTCTGGATTTAAAACGCACGTTCGCATGTCGTATTTCTGGTAACAGGAAAATCATATGATGGGAGACGTGATATGATTTGGCAGACAGTGCCTGGCACATCTCAGTTTGGGATATTTTTAGCGAAACATCACTTCACTCTTTATAGGTACTGCGTAAAATCATCGAAATAAAACGAATATAATTAAAAAATGTTGACAATATACAGATACAAATACTTCGTCTAAAAGTTCGTCAAACTTTTAGTATTATTATTTATTACGGTAGCTAAACAGTGTTCCAATAAAAACTATTATGCTATTTTAACACAATGGTTTCCTGCAAAAACATAAACATACAGGCTGTTTCAAAAAAAGGTGACCCCGTCTCTAGGATAGGTAGAAAACTGAAAAATAATTGGGTTTGCTTAGTAAAAATATTAATGAAACTTTATACTAATATGTTTTAGAAGCTGATACATCCCATGTATTTGTTTTTATATCTGACTCTTATAGAGGGCGCTAGTTACACGATTTGTACCAAGTAGGATTGAACATTACTTTTTTAAGGTTGGATTTATTAATCAAAATTATGTGCATTATGTGAATTAAAAATTTTTTGTCGTGTAAATAAGGCCTCATCGATATAACGAATACATGTTAAAAAATTTGGATTGAGGGCTTTCCTTTCTTGTAACGTTTTACAAAAATCCATTTCAATCGGTATATCTTGATTTTCTATAAGTTTGCCATGGATAACTGACATTTATTGATAGTTATGACGATAAGTCAACAACAATTAGATTTTTGAAACCTTGTTATTTGTAAAATTAGATATTGTTAATCAAAATGTACTTAAATGTTGAATACATCGACATGTTATTAACCTGTTATAGCGTCTTTTATGCTATTCTCTCAATACTGACACAAGTTTAAAATTCTTCAGTTCCTATTTTTGTTTTCTAAAACTATCTCTTTTTATGAAATATTGTCATCATATTTTTTATACAAATATTTATAACTTGCAAAAATAATATTATTCAAAAGATCTTAAAAATAGTATAATTTATAAATTGCAAAATTCAGGTAGTTTACCATTTTTTCAGTTTTTTTAAATCTCCATGCAAAACACCTTGACCGATTTTTCCAAAAATTGAATCAGTTCTAGATTGCGTAATTATGCGTCGAATGCATTTGGTCCCGCGACGATATCATTTTTTGTTCTCGAGATAATTGAGACGAAAAATAATTCAGATCGCACTTTCGAACATACGTACATACACACACAGATGTCCCCTTAAAAACCATTGTATTTGACTCTGGGGACCTTGAAATGTGAAGATATGTCAAAATTAGGGATTCACAAAATCGGACCCATTACTATAACTTTCCACTGGGAAGTTAACGCTTATTGACACTAATCATAAAACAAGTACTCTTAAAAATAACATTTTCAGGAAAATTCAGAGCTAAAACTTTGTCGCACAATATTTAATCAGTTAGTAATGGGCTTTTATAATAATTACCACTCGAAATGGAAACTCAGCAAAAAATTACTTGAATAAAATAGTTGGCGTGCATGCTGAAACTTGCAGACAGAAGGATTTAAACAATGACTGAAATACATTATTGTTTGGAATTGCGCTCGAATGCAAAACGTAAACTTTTTATTTAAAATTTCTGCGATTGTAAATAGACCAGTCAGTAATTAAATTTTTCGCCTGTGCTACAGTTCGTGTCTTTTGTGCCATTTATGAAAATTCAAATGACAGGGATGCGGCAAATTTTTAGTAATTTAACCAAATAAAAAGTTTACATCATCATTTTCTTTTATTATTTCTCATTATCTTCTTCTTACGGTATCTTGCTTTCTCAAGCTGTGACGACTCCCATATTGACTACTTCTTTGTATCTATCTCTATCTGGAGCTGCGTGGAGAAGTTTCTCAGCAGTTAGCGCTGTCCATTGTCGGAGATTTCGAAGACAAGATAGTCTATTTATTTTTTCCCTCGATCTTGTTATTCAGAATAAACCAAAGCAGACAATAACGTGAACCACGCATCACATGTCCCAAGTATTCCAGTTTGCGGCGCTTGATGATGGTTAAAAACTCTTTATTGTGTTCTATTCTGATGAGTACATTCTCATTGGTAGTTCGGCTTGTCCACGGAATTTTGAACATCCTTCTGTACAGTCACATCTCGAATGCATTGATGCGGTCTGTTTAAAATTCAGTTATTTTTCAACTGTAGAATGTTTTTTTAATCCATTTCTCAATTCAAAAACCTCAGATAGACGCGTGCTATGGGCAACCAATTATTCACTTGGTTTCCCAGCTAGGCGCGTGCTATAGGCAACCAATTATACATATAATTATGCGTAAACCAATTAAAAAGCTGACATCAGCGCGGCTATTACTGAAACTAACTATTGACCGCTTCCATTTGACGACTTAGTCCTTTGTCTTCGCAGAGAGAACAAGCAAGTTAGCTTTGAAACACCACGTGGTAAAAATCAATATAATTAAATTAAATTAATTAATTTAAAATCCACCAGCCAGTGAAAATATTCTAAAGAGACAGGAGGTTTTTAACTGTAAGCTCATTGCATAAATCTTACAATAGATTATCGAAACAAAGTGTGGTTGCTTAATTTATTCCAAAAACTAGATTCACGGCAGTTTAGACACAAAGCCTACAGCAGATAGAATATACGATCCAGCCAACTAGCTATCGAAGCACGGCGAGATTCAGCAGAGGTAGGAACCTACATCATCCTACAACTTCTTTATCCATCTTCTAGACTTCCTCCCTGTTGCTTGGCACAGAATAGCGGTCTGGATCCATCGACTGATTGATCCAGCTTCCAAGATATTTAAAGTGTTGAACTTTTTCTAAATTCTCGCCCTCAAGTGTTATTCTTTTCGGGCCAACATCCATTTTGCTAACAACCCTAAATTTAGTTTTTTTGACATTGATTTTCAGTCCCTATTACTTTCTCTGCTTATCATATCTAACATACTTTTTTCAATGATTCAGCTAGGAGCATGGTATCATCTGCGTATCGAATGTTACTAATGGTTTCACTTTCAATCTTTATCTTTTTACCAGATTGTGTTGCCCCTTTAAATATATTCTCCGTGTAGAGGTTAGAAAGTGTAGGAGGCAAAATACAACCCTGTTTCTCATTGTACGACACTTAAATTTAATAAAATAATTTAATGATAAAAGAAAAATAAATAAAATGCTTAATAGAATACAACATAGGGATTTGGTACTTCCATCTCTAGTTCCTCACTCAGTGAGTGTTTGACGTGATCGCAGCAGGAATACAGTTAGAACAACATTCACACTCTAGAGTGGGATTATTCATTATGTAACAGTTGTTTTTTCTGAAAAATACAGTGACATATAATGGTAATGAAAATACAAAATATTTAATAAACCAACTTAATAATATTTAAATATAAATTGGTAGTATTGGTAATTGTTCGGTTTTGCGACTTTTTCCAAAAATGAAGAATAAGGTCCTTATTTTATACACAAAAAAGTCGATGCCTGTTTTCAGTTTATACGGAAACAACCCTATTACCTCTTTTATTTTGAATTTTTTTAAAAATTACAACCTGTACAATGCATCCACACCAACGATAGATGTCAAAAACTATAACGATAAACTTTTATCTGTCAAATTCACGGATATTTACACATCCCCGGTTCCCTGGATCGTGGTCGTATGTTAGTCTCAAAACTTTTAGGATTAAATTTAACAAATCCCAGGATTTTCTGGATTAACAGCTGATTTAATTATTTTTCGCTAACGATTGAGCTAGGTTGTGAACAGGCATTTTTTGGGATTTGTTATTAGATGGTAAAATAAAATTAAATAAAAATGGTTCTATTTTACAAAATACCCAGCTGGGTTGGATTATACATAATACATATTATATTAAATTAGATTGATTAGTGCGATTGCCAAGTCAATCTATTTATTTAAAAAAAAAAATTTTAATTTTAATATGGTCACTATAACATGTTGTTAGGTTTACTAATTACGTAATAACTTAAGACAGAAGGACCCTTAAGTAGGGACTGAATAAATTACCCGACTTGGTATTACATGGATCTCACAACTTTTTACGATAGAAGAACTGAGTAGCGAGACTGTGTTTTTTAATAGATATGTTTTTGATAACATCTCATTTCTTTTTGTAGATAGTCCTACTTTTTTTTCCTTTATTATACATATACAGGTACAATGATTTATTGACTGCAAATGTAACTTTGTAATCTTTTATATTTATATGGGATTACAAAGTTATTTATGCAATTGGTGTATCTAAAAAACTGGACCGAAATTTATACACTAAACACTAATTGTATTTTAAATTTAAAGCTTCTCTGTCTGCTAGAAGTGCCTTAGAGTTTTAATGATGATCAGTCAGTCATTGTGTAAGTGACAAATTTTAGAAACTTTGACTAGTTATAATTCTTAAAATACTGATTCAAATTGAATGAAATTTAAAATATACTGTGTTTATACAATGCTTGCTTGGTTACTAAAAAATTCAAGCTTCTAGTTTTATTTACAACAAAGTTATAGGGGGGTCGAAAATGCCGCTTTTTTGCTCGACTTGGCGGGGGCACAACAGTGCTTAGTTAAATGGCATATTTATACTTGTAATTATTCTACTGTTGTCTTGGCGTTACTGTTACTGTAAATCGATAAAATTCATATCTATCTAAATGGTTGCTATTTTTTCACATAAAACCCGAAGGACGAATAAATTTGATTGACAAAATTACATCTTGTATCTAAGCAGTTAAAGTTAAATTTGTAATGGTTGAATTATTTGTAAAAAAAACATCGCCTCCAAAATAACAACAATAAAATTTTCAATTCCAATAAATAATATTTGACATCAGCTTCACGCAACAAATGATAAAAGTGGAATTTTCTCTTTGTATCCTTTTTGATTATTGAACACCAAAAGTATAAAGTTTCCCATTTCGATTCCCATCCAAAAAATGCTTTACGTACAATGTAAATACAAAAATAAATGAATTTTTAAACTTTATGTAACAGTGAAAAGGATTTTTTTTCTTTAGGCGTTACGAAAACTACTAGATATAAATTTGCTACGGATTACATGAAGAAAAATGAAAAAGACAGGGTATTTGCAATATCGAATTCTTCAAATGTAACGACTGCGTCTCGAAAAGTTATGTAATGATACTCTAACAGGAAATGGTAACAATATGGACAAAACTTTTTAGCAGTTCTATACTTTTTTAATTTTGTTTATCATAATTTTTTTTAAATTCGCGTTTCCTTTAGTTTGAAGCAATATCTGTTACGATATTTTTTCCTTGGGTTCGGTATTTCTACACTCTCAGTACAATAACTAACAACTTTTATTCTAGCCTAGTATTTCTTCACAATAAATTTTATTTTACAAATCACTTAGAAACACTTTATAATCTTCTTCTAATGCGTAGTCACTAACGGATGTTTGCGATAACATTTTTCATTGCTTCTCTGATCCTTGCGGTGTGTATTAGGGACTATATATCGTTTAGCCCTGTCCACTGTTTGATATTTCGTAGCCAAGTAATTTTTTTTTCTTCCGATCCCTCTCCGGCCTTCGATCTTGCCTTTGATCAACAGATGCAAGAATTGATATTTTGTGTTTTGCATTATATGTCCCAAATTTGCCGTTTTTCTCTTCTTAATCAATTCAAACAGTTCACGTTGTTTGTTGACACGTCTTAGAACTTCTTCGTTTGTCAGTCGAGCCGTCCAAGGTATCTTAAGGATTCTGCGATACACCCACATTTCAAAAGCCTTTAATTTCTTAATTACAGTCACTTTCAATGTCTAACTCTCCATACCGTAAAGAAGCACCTACCAAAGGTAGCACTTCATGAATCGGAACAGGTAAGCACTCTTCGAAACCTTAAGAATGTCTGACGAGCTTGTTCAATGCGACATTTTATTTCCTTGTCCGATGTCCAGTCTTTGAAAAGCCAAAAGTACTTAAATTTTTCTACTCTTTCTATGAGCTTTGCGTTAAATGTTATGGTGGAATTTTCAAACATATTTAAGTTTCTAGAGATAATCATAAACTTTGTTTTTTTGGTGATATTTAAACTCATTGATTTGCTCTGCTCTCCTACTTTGTTGACAAGTTGTTGTAGATCGTGTATATTATCAGCGATTAAGACCGCATCGTCGGCATAATGGATATTGTTAATCCACACTTCATTAACTTTGACTCCCATTTCTACGTCTTATAGAGCTTCTTGGAAAACTGCTTTCAAATATAAGTTGAAAAGGAGTGGAAACAGCACACGTCCCTGTCGCACCCCCCTTCTAATCTGTATGGAGTTAGAAATATTATTGCCTAATTTGATTTGCGCTGTTTGGTTCCAATATAGGTTCTCAATGCATTTAATGTCTTTTTGGTCAATATTAAGCCTATTAAGGAGCTGCATTAATTTGTGGTGTTGTACGCGATCAAATGCCTTTTCGTTATCTATGAAACATAGGCACACATCCTTTCTCTGATCGTGGCAGTTCTAGACAAGCACTTGTGTTGCGACTATCGCTTCTTGTGTACCTAACCCTTGTCTAAACCCAAATTGCGAGTCGCTTATCTCTTTCACATTTTTTGTAAATTCTTTGATGTATGATTTTAAGAAATATTTTCAAAGTATGACTCATTAGGCTAATAAGTCTATGATCTTCGCATTGGTCTTCTTAGGCAAGGAGATAAAAGTAGAGCACAACCCCTGTAGTGGCCTGTCTCATATATAGTGTAGTTATGTAGTGATGTGATATCCCATTCATCCAGAAGTTTAAGTATTTTTCAAGGAATTTCATCTGGACCAGCCACTTTGTTATTTTTTAAATTACATATGGCATTTTCAATCTCGTCCTTAGTGATCAATGGGCCGGTTAGAGACTTATTGATACAAGCTGGAGGTCTGGGGGCTGGGGGTCTTTATAATTGGTACTTTAAAATACTTGACATTAAACTAACTTTAACTTAAACTTAAACTTCGATCTATAATTCCCCGTTTAAATACCTGTAAATCAATGTTCTCGAAAAATCGACACAATTCTAAATTAAGGTACAATAATTTCTAGAATTATCAAGTGTCTTCTATGTATTACTAGCGGCTCATTAAGTATTCACCCCAATATTGGTCGATGCGCTGTAGCCTCCAGGCAAGGTCGACAGAGACGGATCCAAAAAATCGTAACAATATGGTAACAATTTGTACTTTTTATTAAGTTATTATGTCTAGACTTCGTTTACGTAATAATTACAATAATTTAAATAAAATAATCGACTAAACACAATTACAACCTACGCGGATGATACTGCCATCATTGCCTCTCACACTTATCTTTAAAGAGCATCATTAAACCTACAGGCTAATCTGAATAAAATAAAGAAATGTTTACAAAAATAAAAAATAAAAGCAAACGAAATAAAATCGACCCATATGACATAACCACTGCGACCGAGAGACATGTTCACCCGTCTGCTTAAACCACAAACAACTTGTAGAGACAGACTCTACCAAATACCTGGGTGTACACCTAAACAAAAGGCTAACTTGGAGATAGCTCATATTAACAAAGAGAAAACAGCTTGGGGCAACAAATGTACTGGATTAATTGGTAGATAATCACTATTATCACTCGAAAACAAGTTTCTTATCCACAAAGCTGTAATAAAACCTCAGGGTCCTATGGTATCCAGCTATGGGGCGCAGCCAGTGACTTAAACCATGAAATCCTACAGCGTCAAAACAAAGCGTTAAGAACATTAATAGCCGTTCTGTGATATGTTACCAACAGAATAATAGAAAGGGAGAGATCTGAAAGTTACAAGCATCAAAGAAGAAATTAGCAAATACAGGAACAAGTATGAATAAAGACTGGGTTAGGTTAGGTATCATGTGAGTGAGGCATGGTCGCCGCTCCACTGCAACCTTTAGTAGGTTTATTGTGGCTCACCCCTAGAGGTTACAGTTCACCGCACAATCCAGCCCTTCTCAGAAAGTTCATGCTTGTATAGGGTGAGATTTTTTTGAAATCGGTAGGTTCTAAATAAAGACTAAGTGTGCATCTAAACGTACTTGCTAATGAATTATACATTTATTCACGCCTTTTTCCCGTAGGGGTAGGCAAAGACCACTTCCTTTTACTTGCTACGGTTCTTACACATACATCTTTTGATTTTTTTACTTTTATCAGTGCTTTCAAACACGCTCGTCGGTTGTTGGTACTCTTTACCTGTCCTTTCTTTAAAACAATTTTTATCTGATCGACGTATGTCGAGGTTGACCTCTACCGACTTGCCCATTCACACTCGCCTTATAAATCTGTTTCGTCAATCTATCTTCATTCATCCTTTCCACGTGTCCAAACCATCTAAGCATTCCTTTATCTATCTTTGTAACCACATCTTTTTGTACACCACAGCGTTTCCTTATCTCACTATTCCTCACTTTATCCATTAGAGTCACTCCGGCTATACTTCCCAGGCATACATGTAGGGACCAGCACTCCTCTATGCACAGACAGTCTTGCCATTTTTGACCTGTTCTGGCTGCTTATAAGGTAATGCAGGGTGCTATATATTTTTTTTCCTGCCAGCACCCTTTGCTCAATATCACAGTCATACTTTTTGTCTCTCATAAACTTTAAACCTAAATATACAAAGTCATTTGCTTGTTCCACTCTTTTTTCTTTAATAAGCATCACGCAGTTTGTCATGCTTTCTTCTCTTTTAAAACCAATTACTTTCTTTATGCTTACATTTACTTTTATTCCTTTGATTTTTAGGGCACCATGCATAATAATATCCACCGCCTGCAACTTCTCTTCAGATGATGCTAATATGATATGATTAATACCATAAGCATAAAGGTGGCATTTGACGATAAAATCATTCATATGCACTTTGTTTTAAATCCTTTAACTCTTCGTCTATGTACGAGCCAAACAGTCATGGGAAATCCACACATCCCTGTCTTAAACCTTTTTTAATATTAATCAGTCCGTGTAAGCTCTGTTTATCCTGACACAAGTAGTGGAATCCTCGTAAAGTGATTTCAGTGCCTATAAAAATACCTCTTACCCCATTCATAGACAATGTCGACCTCAAGTCATTCCTCACCACTTTGTCATAGGCGTTTTCCAAGTCTACGAAAGCGCAGTAGATCTTTTGACTTCTAGCCAAGAATTTTTCGACTTTGCCTCGTAATGAAAAACCTGATCCATACATCTCCTTCCTCCTGTAAGTCTTGCTTACACATTTCATATATTTTATAATAATGGCCTTGCACCAGTGTTCTGGTACGCTACCGCACCTCCAGCATAGATTCAAAAGGCGGTACAGTAGACTAGCTGTCTAGCCTTTAGCATTTCAACCGTAATCCTGTCGTACCTTGAAGCTTTACACAATTTTATACTATTCAACGCTTTCACAATCTCTGTCATTTTAATATCACTTTCATTGCAAATTTGGTTCGGACACGTAGAAAGAATGAATGAAAGAAGATTGACGAAACAGATTTATAACGCGAGTATGAATGGACAAATAGGTAGGCGAACGTATCTCGATCAGATCGAAATTGTTTTACATAAAGGCCAGGTCAGGAGTGCTAACAATCGAAGAGCAAATATCAAAGCGCTGATAAAAGTAGAAGAAGCGAAAGATGTGTGTAATAACCGTAGCAAGCGGAAGGAAGTGGTATCTGCGTACCCCCAATGGAAAAGGGTGTGACTATATGTATGTATGTAAAAGGTATTGGAATTGAAAGTAAATGAAATATACTCGTATATGAATAAATACTTTTGAGATTATTAAAAGTTGCTCGCAGTAAATAATGATACGAATTTTAGTTTAGTTCTTGGGTTTGGCGATTTAACACTCTCGATACAGTAACAAAACAATGTTTATTCCAATACAATAAATTCTACTTTTATAAATCACTTTTATATTCACTTAGATATTCGACTAATTACAACTACTTACATTTCATAAATCATAAACATTTTTAAAACTTAACTGTCCTTTGTTACGACCGCTGTCCTTTTTATATTTCTCAATTATAATTCTAGGCCATTACTCGAACGATCCATCGAACCATTTGGAAATTTGTAGGTGCGGCGAGAGGCTATTAGACGGAGGCGGAAGCCGACAAAAGTTCGTTAATATGCACCCTAGCCGCGGTCGATCCTCGGTCGCCGACAGGACCAATCCGTAACAATACTTTTTTCGCATTTATTAAACTGTATGTAAGCCTTAACTAGTCGTAACTAATGAGTGTTTTTTTTATTTTCAGTAACCATAAAATCGACGAAAATGGACGTGACAGCAGATTTAATCGAAACCTAAGGGTAGCAAATTTAAAAAGGGAACGACATCTATCCAAATATGGGCACTGGAGACGGTAGTACCGAAAAAAACAAGCACAATCCTGACGGCGAAAACTTAAAGTCCCTCCTAAAAAAATCTTCCGGAAAGAAAGATAAGAAAAACAATCGCGTCATTTTTAACGAAACAAAAAACGAATTTTTCGATGCTGATTACATCATTCTTATTCGGTAAGTTGCTTTTTGTTAGTTTGTGAAAAATAACCAACTTTTAAAGCAAAGTAATAAAAATAAACAATTTCTCTGGATCGCATTCAAGACCTGATGTCTTTTTTTTTATGAAAATAGTCGCAAAAAGGGTAGACCTATCGTGTGGGTCGCGGACGGCCCGCACTGCGACTATTAGAAGGGAAAGGGATTATAGAAAGAAAATGATTGTGGACACGCTTTTTAAAAAATTGCAGGTCATAGTTCTTTGAAAAAACTGATTTTGGAAGCTTAGTCCATTCCGTATCAGCCCTGTAAAAGAAGGATTCTTGATGAAGATTGGTCCTTGTAGTATCAAGCTTGAGAGTAAATGTGTGAGACTGATCAGCGAGCCAAGTTCTTTGGCCGAATGTGGCTAATGGTGGTACAAGAGTTTTTATTTCTCTGGAGCATCTGCCATGGAAATATCTGTAGAGCAATGACTGGTCTGCAACTCTTCTTCTATGTTCTAGAAGGTGAAGGGTATCTGTGAGAGTTGAGCTGTTTATCAAGCGAATGGCTCTTTTCTGAATGAAATCTAGAAGACGAAGAGAATGCCTTGGTGCTGAACCCCAAATATGCGAGCAATTCTCCAGTAGAGGTCGGATTCGAGCCTTGTACGTCGTCAACAGTTGATCAGGAGAAAAAAACTTTCTGGCTTTCCACAGAAAACCTAGCCTCTGGCTTGCTGACTTTGCGATGTTAGCAATATGGTCATGCCAAGACATATTATTGGACATTGTGATGGGATGATTTGAGGAATTCACTTTCTTGGAAAACGTGGCACTTTGTGTTTTTTGGGCGTTGAACTGAACAAGATTGTTGCTTCCCCACTCGACGATTGCTTTAAGATCTCTATTGATGGAATCAATTCACCGAAAGTGATCGATAGGATGTGAAAGTTGAGACAAGTGTGCTATCGTCTGCGAAACTTTAAATGGGGTTCGTGGTGGTTTTCAAGAGGTCGTTGATGTGTAAAAGAAATAAGGTGGGGGACAGGATGGAACCCTGTGAAATCTCGGCATTGGTTTTAAACGCATCAGAAGAAATACCGTCATCTGCCACATGTAAGAAATGATCTTGCATAAAGCTCAAGAGCCATTGGCGCAGTTTGGTTGGGAGACCGTAGGCAGATAATTTACTTAACAATGCCTGGTGCCAAACGCGGTCAAAGGCATTAGACATATCCAAGGCTATTGTACGGGATTTACCAAACTTCTCAATAGTGTTTGTCCAGAGCTGAGTGACATAAGCCATAAATCTCCAGTAGACCGAAGTTGTCGAAATCCATATTGTCTGTCATGAATTATCTCAAATTTCTCCAGATATTTGATGAGTTCTGTGTTAATCGCTTTTTCCATAACTTTGGATATGACTGAGAGCAATGCATTAGGGCGATAATTCGCAGGAATAGTCTTCTTTCCTTTTTTCGGAATCGGTTGAACTTTAGCGTTTTTCCACATGGACGGAAATACTCCTTTGCTGTATGATAACTTAAAGAGTCTACAGAGAACTGGGGTGAGCTCTTGAGCACAGGTCTTCAGGACAATCGTCGGAATTCCATCTGTTCCTACTGCCCTATTAGAGTCAAGATTTTGTAGGATTTTCCTAATAGTGCGATGGAGGATAGCGACCTCAGGCATTGATGCGTTTATTCTAGGTATCGTTGGGGGTTGTTTCCCATTGGTATCGAGGGATAAGTTAAAGCTGAACATTTCGGCCAGCAGATCCGCTTTTTCTTTGGAAGATACGGCTGTCGTGCCGTTTGACCTCTCAAGTGGTGGTAAAGAAGAAGTTGTGAAATTCTTATTTATGGCTTTAGCTAAAGACCAGAAGGTTTTTGATCCAGGAGGGGCATTGACAAGCTTGTTGCATATTCTCGTGTCGTAGGATTCTTTGGCAAGATCGATCGTTCTTTTGCAGACGTTCCTCGCGTGGACAAACGCTTCTCGGTTGGCAATTGTCGGGACTTCGCACCAAAGTCGATGTGCTTGATTTTTATCACGCACCGCGTGGTTGCATTTTTGGTAGTACCAGGGTTTGGGGTTAAAGATCCGTCTTGTACCATGAGGAATGTATGAGTCCATACCTAGCTTTATGATTTTGGTTATAGATTCTGCACATGTTGATGGGTCTTGTGAGCGAAAGCAGACATCTTTCCATGGAAATGATAGGTAAAAGTCCCCCAGTTCATTCCATTTGGCTGATCTATAATGCCAGACAATAGAGGTACCAGACGTGATTTTGGGCGGGGTTGTTTTTTTGGACGTGGCTGAGATGAGTTTATGATCAGATTTACCGAGCGGAGCGGTTATAGAGACTCAGTACTGGTCGGGATGTGTTGTGAAGAAGAGATCGAGAATGTTGGTTTGGTGATTGGGGTTATCGGGTATGCGGGTAGATTCTTTAACTAGCTGGGTCACGTTGTGGCTTATCGCAAAGTTCTCAGCTTCTAGACCAGCGTTGTCGGTGCGGTTGGATCTCAGCCAGTTCGCGTTGTGAACATTGAAATCACCCAAAAATATAACCTTTGTGTTGGGGTCGTTAGTTTGCAACAGCTCCAGCGTGTCGAAAAGATGTTGAAAGAGGTTGACGTAAGGAGGGTTCGTAGGAGAAAGATACAGGCAGGAGAGAAATTTTGTTAATTTTTGTAAGGTTAACTTGAACCACATGACCTCTAGGCCGTCCTTTGGTTCTAAGTTCTCCTGTCTACAACAGGAAATATCACTGCGAGTGTAAACACAAAGGCCGGTCTTACATTTGAATCTTGTTTCGAATTCGAACCCGGGACACAAAAGATGCGTATTGTTGGAGGAGGGTTTAATTTGTGTCTCTGTCAGAGCCAGTAAATGAGGCCTGTTAGTTTGCAGGTGGTGGTGTACTGAATTAATGTTAGAGTTCAGGCCTCGACTGTTGCAAAAATCAATTCTAAAGTTGCTTTTTGGGGAATTATCAGCAACTGCAGTTGGAACATGTATTTTTGTTGGACTTTTCATGATTTGGTTTAATGATTTGATTAAAAAGAAAAATTTGAAGAAAGAAAGAAAGAAAAAAAAAAGGGCAGAAGTAAGAGGAAGAGAAAAAAAATAAATAAAAAGGAAAGCAGATATGTGGACTAGCTTCTACAGCAATTTCTGCATCCAGGACGGTCAGTTGACCTCGATGGACTGTGGCCTCGGCAATGCCCCCCGAATACACGAGCTCGGATCCCCTCCAGTCACGAACTAGCAGAAAGTATATTTCTCTAAAAGCATTGTATTAGTATCTAAATGTTAATAAATGTAAGTGTTAGTTTGTTAAAATGGTTCTTAAAGGACTAAAAGGTGAAGAAAAGGGCAAATTTTTTTTTTTTTTTTACGTTCTGGCTATAAATGACTGCTCCAAATGACAAGTCGCGGTGAATCTAAAATTGCTGGATACCCTGACAAAGTCCAGAGAGAGTCTATTCACGTTTACCAACTGGTATGATGACCAGGCAGTACAAGCTATCGAAGCATCTTCATAAAATAAAGCTTATCATTTTTTCGAGATACCACCTAAGCAGGATTTTTTGTTTATTAAAAATGGGTTCGAACTCACAAAAATCAGAGAAACTATTCTATGAGAAAAATTGCCAACCTTGGCACACCTTGGGATAATAAAAAACTTAATGAGGCCCATTTGCTTAATTAATTAAGGTTCAAGACTACTGCTTTGAGGGCACATTTATATACGGGGGACACGATAGGTTTTGTTGTTCGCAGTACATGGGACAACTGACGTTGACATTAACTCTGGGATGATAAAACTGCCCCACTATAAATTTTCCCAACCTTACAAATTTCACTTTAAGCTCACAAAACTTGTTCTTGTCTTTTTTAACAATGACCCTCTTATAAGGATGTATTTTTGTTTTATTAGGGCATTGGTTGTGTTATCTTTATTTATAGAGGACACATCCACTTCATCCTTTAGCATTAATATACATACACATAGTCATGCCTTTTTTCTGTAAAGGTATGTGAAGACCACTTTCTTTCACTTGCTACGGTTATTACATACATTTTTCGCTTTTTCTACTTTTATTAATGCTCACATACTTACTCGTCGGTTGTTGGTACTCTTGACCTGGCCTTTTTTTATAACAATGTCGATCTGATCGAGATATGTTCACCTCTATCGACTTGCCCATTTACACTCGCCTTATAAATCTGTTTCGTCAATCTTTCTTCATTCAACGTGTCCAAACCATCTAAGCATTTTTTTTATCTATTTTTGTTACGTTCTGGCTGCTTATAAAGTTATACAGTGCCCCATTAATTTGTTTCCCTGCCAACACCCTTCACTTATTGCCACAGTCATACTTTCCGTCTCTCGAAAACTTTGAACCCAAGTACACAATTTCATTCACTTTTTCCACTCTTCCTCCTTAAATCAGCACCTCGCAGTTTGTCATGCTTTCTTCTAATTCAAAAACCATTACATTCATCCCTTTGATTTTTAGGGCATCATGCATAATACAGATATAAAAGTACCTCATGTTTTGCTAGGAGATCTACTTAAAAACCATGTAATGAAACTTTTCCCGGTATCAAAACTAGGACCCACGGATATAATTTTTAATAAGCGTTTTCATCCCGAGCCAGGCAAGTTGTTGAATGTGCGTTCGGAATTATGAGAAGCAAACGGAGATTATTACAAAAATCAATTGAAGGAAATCTTGACTCTGCTGTTATTCTAATTATGCCTGGTGCAAAATATTATAATTGTTAGAGAAGGGGAACAGCAAGCAATTTGCAAATTTCCAAAGCAAATTGATTCAAAAACGTCAAATTTTGTATCCCAGGTGAAAACAGAGCTGCCAGCTCAGCTTAAAGTATCATAAATTAAATTAAAGCCTATTTTTCATCTTAAGAATTATAAAATCCATAATTCAAAACATTCAATTAACTTCAATAATATTTGTGGACTTGAAAATTTTTGAAACTATCTTATTAAAATAAGGGGTGTTAATTTAATTCAGACGACAGCACACTTGTCTCAACTTTCACATCCTATCGATCACTTTCGGTGAATGATACAAATAGACTCAGCCAGGAACAGGTTGACTTTATCAAAAGCAATCTTTGAGTGGGGAACCATCAATCTAGTTCAGTTCAACGCCCAGAAAACACAATGCGTCACAATTCCAAGAAAGTGAATTTCTCAAATCATTGCAATATCCGGAAATACCCTTGAATCAAGTCCCTCCATCTCGATTTTGGAAGTCACGGTGTCTAATAATATGTCTTAGCATGACCATGTTGCTAACATCGCAAAGTCAGCAAGCCAGAGGCTAGGTTTTCTGTGGAAAGCTAAAAAGTTTTTTTCTCCTGATCAACTGTTGACGACGTTCAAGGTTTAAATCCGACCTCTACTGGAGTATTGCTTGCACATTTGGGGTTTAGCACCAAGGCATCAAGGCGTCTTTTAGATTTCATTTAGAAAATGGCCATTCGGTTGATAAACACTTCAACTCTCACAGATACCCTTCACTTACTAGAACATAGAAAAAGAATTGCAGACCAGACATTAATCTACAGATTTCTCCAAGGCAGATGCTCCAGAGAAATAAAAACTCTTATACCACCACTGGCCACATTCGGCCGAAGAACTCGGCACGCTGATCAGTCTCACCCATTTACTCTCAAGATTGACACTACAAGGACCAATTTCCTTCAAGAATCCTTTTTTAACAGGGCTGCTACGGAATGGAATAAGCTTCCAAAATCAGTTTTTCCAAAAAACTATGACCTGCAACTTTTCAAAAAGCGGGTCCACAATCATCTTCTTTCTATAATCCGTCCCCCTTCTTTTAGTCACAGTGCGGGACGCCCGCGACCCACACGATAGGTCTACCCTTTTTGCGACTATTTTCAGAAAAAAAAAAATTGAATTAATTGTACTTACCATCAGGGTTTATTTCAAGTGCTTCTTTTTTTCAAAATCTTCTTTGTAAATCTCATATGTGATTTAATTTATCGGTCATATACCACAAAGGTTTTCTATTATTAACCAGACTTATTTATTTCTCCACATCAATTTTTGAGTTAGAACCTCAGAATAACTTCGAAATAAAAAGTACGACTCTTAATTTATTTGAAAGAAATTGGATATTTCAAATTTTTTATACAATTTTTGACGAATGTAATTCGGACAAAAACGCATGTAAAGAAAAACCGGCCTTATACAACAAATGCGAGAACAACTCGACTATTTGGAGTCTCCAATTCAAAAGAAAGATATGTTGGAAATGGGTTCTTCCAACTCTACAATTGCTTTTTGAGAAATTCTTTGATTTTTGGAACTACTCAGTACGGCCCTCTCGCCGACAAAAAATCATCTAAAAGACAAGTGCAGTTTTTGTAATCCACTATAATGTTTTGATTACCATCTCATTACGTGAAAGAGTCGTGCGCAATTGCAGAAATCCGCTGTACGTTCGCTTGATTAAGACAATTACGATTTTTGACCAATAAAAACGCTGTATTCAACGCGAAAAAGAAGCCACGTTCGAACCGGCTTTCGGCCTCTCTTTCTCTTTTCCAATCTATCCTTTAAAACACCACCTGGTAAAATGCATATCAGTTTAATCAGATAAATAAATCAAATTCAAAGCTAACAACCAGTGAAATTATTCCGAAGATACAAGAGGCTTGAAACTGTAAGCTCCATGGGCAAAATTTCGTTGCAGTTAGATTGCCTAGCCTTTGCTTCTTCTTCTTCTTTTTTTTAAAATAGGCCTAAAGCCTGTTTATCTTCATCCGCCAGCCTCATATATTGTCGCTCCACCGCTTTCGCGGGCGACCCACACTCCTGTGTTATAGGTGATTTGTCTCTTGTGATTTTTACGACTCTTTGATCCCCCATGCGGTCAATGTCCGCGCTTCATTCCTTTTTCCTGTTTTGGGTTCATTCGTTGATGTTCTCTACCCCACATCTGGTTTTTATGTATTCGCTCTTCTTTCTGTCCCATAAAGTTCTGCCATCAATTCGTCTCAGTATTCTTATCTCCGTTGTTTCCATGAGTCTCCTTGTTTTTTGAGCTTCTGGCCTAGTTTTCGCAGTGTATGTCATTATGGGCCTAATAAAGGTTGTATAGATCTTACTTTTCACTTGGGTGTTAATCTTTTTGTTTTTTCAAATATAGTCATTCAGACAACCTGCCACTCTCGCCTTCTTGCCGTTTGTTCTCTTACTTTCGCTTTAACGTCACCATGGCTGGACAGTTCTATACCCAAATATTTAAACTTCATCTCCTGTTGAATGACCTCTTCATCTACTTTAAGTTTGAATCTTAACGGTGTTTTTGATGTTGTGATGCAACGTGTTTTTGAACGGGATATAGTCATGTTGAGTGTTTTAGCTGTTTGCTTAAACTGGTGGAGGAGTTTTTGGAGATCATCTTCGTTTTCGGATATTAATGCGGTATCGTCTGCATAACACAGGATGTTTACCGTTTTATCTCCCATTTTTTAGCCTTTCATATTACGAACTTTTTTTATTATCTCATCCATTATAACGATAAATAGCAATGGGCTCAGTGAGTCTCCCTGGCGAATACCGTTTCCAGCTGGTATGGATTTGGTAAGTTCTTCGTTTATCTTCGTTCGGATTTGATTATCCTTGTATATATTCTCCATTGTTTTTATTAGGTTATAATGGATTTTTTTGTAGAGGAGATGTATGACGTCATGTATCTTAACCATATCAAACGCCCTCACCAAATCTATAAAGCAAATGTATGTAGGCTTGTTGTATTCTATTGATTTTTCCACTATTTGCCTAAACACAAAGACGGCATCAGTGCACGATCTTCCATGTCTAAATCTTTGTTTTTCTTCCTCTAAATTTGTGGACTTGTTACACAGGTTGGTAATGATTTAAGTTGTTAATTTTAATGTAGTGTTTGGTAAATTTATGTCTTTGTAATTTGAAGGCACTTTTTTAAACATTTGAATAGTCCTGCTACCTCGCCACTCTTGCGGGATTCTTTGGTAAAATAGAATTTTCTGGATTAACTTTGTGAGTTGTTGTTTCAAGCTTTCGCCACCATATTTTAGGAGTTCGTTGGAAATGCCATCTTCACCAAGACTCTTTCTGTTCTTTAGCTTTTGCAGAGCATGTTTGACGTCTGCAATTTCAATTTCAGTCATCTCGTTGGTTGTGATTTCAGGTGTGCTTTGTGCGTTATCTATTATATCTTTCGGTGTGTAAAGTTCGGTTTAGTATTTAATCCAAGTTCCTATAGGAATTTGGTTTCTATACCCTTTGCCTATAGTTGAGATAAAGATGGGCAGATCCTTCTGGGCCGATATTGCACGTATATTAATATTTTTACATAGGCTTATTATTTGGTACAAAATTTTGCTGGCAATTTTTTTAGCGAGTCAATAATTTTCTTTCAGAGAGGAATGCGACTTCGACGAAGAAGACGACGATGGAGTCTGTACGTGTTACCAACACGAAATGGTTCGTCTGACCTGCTGTGAGCCGGATTGCAATTGCGGAGGACTCTACGAGGAACTGGAAGTCGAGAATCAGACACCACAAAGTCCCAAATTCGCGCCCCCCATAGAATTCGTAGACGCGGTGACGCTGAGCCCGCCCGAAGGATACAAAGATATGGAATTGGAGGAACTGGCTTACAAGCAGATGTCGAGAAACAGGGCGCAGCGAACGGCCGTCTGCAGGGAGTGCAGTGCCAATCAGGAGCACGATTCTGATAAAGGTTAGTTTAGCCATTTGAAACACCATCATTTCCGATATGTTTTCTATCATAGTTCGGTCAATTTAGACATAAAAATAGTGGTCAAATAACAAAAATTCCCGGAGAGCCAAATATTGGTGGAGAGCTGGGGTTTTCCATTATAAATAAATTTTTGAAAATCCTCATCGATCCTATGTGTGCTACAAAAGTTATTCGGGGTCAAAGGTCAAAATTTGTATTTTTTGGGTTTTTCTCTAAAATGGTAAGTTTTATAAAAAAAACCTATTACCAAAGTTGTAGATCTTAAAATTTTCTACAAAAATGGTCTTTATAATTTTTCACCTAAGAGTTACCATTCCTGAGATATCGTGAAGAGTCACATTATACATGATATGCACCCACGTGCAACAAACACAACAATTGTAGTTGGTGAAGATGTTTATTTGTTAGTACTACTTACTGCAAGGACTCCAATGGCTAAAATTATTTATTTACTGAAACCTGGAAGGGCTTAACAGCAAACAGAAATATATTCTTCAAAAATTTTATTTGCTTATCCCAAATGCCAAAACTATATTTTATTTTTACAAGCGATAACCGGCTGCGACACTTCGTCAGCAATGTACAGAAGGGGCAAAACGTCAGTATTTAAATTTTTTGAAAAAAAGATTTGACTGCGCTAAAGTATTTACAGAAATTGATTCCACACCTCAAATAATAAATACGGAAGGAATTCGCTTTCTTCTTGCGGTTTGTGGAGCTCCAAAAAAAATTACTTGCATTGATAAATACCGATACTTAACTTTTGTAAAAAATACGCGAAACAAGTACAACTATCATGTCTTCCTCCAACACCAGCATCTGCTATTCAACACTTGTATCGAGTATACTATCAAGTTCAAACATGGCTAGGCAATCAACTGAACCCAGAAGACTGAGGTTGGAAATTGATAGATAATACTCTGAAACCGATTTAAACTTTATTCCCACCTGCTCTAGAAAAACTCCTCAACACTATTTTATGCAATTGCAAAAAAGGTTGTAGTGCCAAATGTGCCACATTTGAACAATTTATAAACATCCAGCAAGAGGAAGAGGAAGAAGAAGAAATAAAAGAAGACATGACTGTTGAAGTAGACTTGCAAGAGTATGAATCTGATTAAAATATCTAAAGAAATCAAAACAATAGTTAACCCAATAATCAATATCAATAATAAGGTAATATCTAGAACTTGACGGGTATTGTTCCATTAAATTATCCTAAAATTGTCATGACAGTTAGTGGAGTAGGCCTACAACGGAAACCACGGTAAAAAAACGCACCGAGTACACGTCCTCACAGGTGGCGTGGAAATGTGTGCATATTATGTATAATGTGACTCTTAGAATCGCGATATCTCAGGAATGGTAACTCTTAGAAAAAAAAATCATAAATAACATTTTTGTAGAGAATTTTAAGATCTACAACTTTGGTATAAAGTTTTTTTTGATAAAACTTACCGTTTTTGAGAAAAATCCAAAAAACCTCAAATTTTGACCTTTGACCCCGAATAACTTTAGTAGCACAAATAGAATCGATGGGGATTTTTAAAACTTTATTTATAATGGTAAACCCCAGCGCTCCACCAATATTTGGCTCTCCGGGAATTTTTATTATTTTAAATATCCATATTGACCAGGCTATCAGCGAAACTAAATGATTTCGGAAATTAATAAACCTACTGACTTTTTTAAAAACCGCATAAAAAGATAAAAGATAAATAAAAAAATCTTAAGTAATTAAATTTATTTAATAACTAATAATACATTGTTACTATTCTATTTTTTAACTTTAATTGACCAAGATAAAAAAAGATATATCACTTGTACACGAAGTTATCGCCATCTCTGTTTACCTCGTTCCACTAATAGTCTTTGCGGTGACTATCATAACATTTAACTGGTTCCATAAAAATCAATTAAACAAGAAAAAATCATTAGTTTAATAGTTAGGTTAGGTTAAAACGACGGTTCGAAGAGAATGAACGGTGGTGCCCCTTATACTGTGAGAACCAGTTAGAGCTTTTAATAAAAAGCGTGAGATCTTTAATGCTAACTAAGCTAAGATCAGTTAAGTCATCAAAGTTCGATTGCCCTATTAAAGAAAGCCATTTTCTGCATTTGGCAGGGAGGTGGCAGAGAAGATGTACTATTGTTTTCTCCTTTTCATTATCGTGACAGTTTCTGCAGAAGTCGTGTCGTGGCTTTGCGATTCCCATAGAATTAAAACATCATTAATTCGACGTAAATCCAGTTTAGGCACAATCTGATTTAATAAAGTACATGTGGGTTCGTTTTGCTACCTTAGGTTGGCTTTTTGAACTACTTCACTAGGCACTGCCCTCTGAGGTATCACCTGAAAAAGATGAGCAAAACAGAGAGTGATAGTTGTCGCTACTGCAAGAACTTCGCTGGAACTGAAAAACATTTGTTTTTGGGAATGCCCATCGCTTTTCTGTAAGAGGCTCAAGTTTATGGAGTGACTTTCTTAAAGCCCTCCGTTGTTAGGAACTTAGCTCCCAGGAAATTAATAAACTTTGTACGAAGTCTGCATATTTCGGTCATATAATGCGACACAATAGATTTGAACTTCTACAGCTCGTGATAGAAGATAAGATCGAAAGTAGACGGGAACCAAGACGTAGACAGTACTCCTGTCTTAAGAACATACGAGATTGGACAGGCTTGGGTTCAAACGCTTTGCTGAGTTTTGTAGAGTGTCCATACAGCTGCCTCGGTAATGGCTCTCAGTTCGACCTGATAGTTTCATAGTTAATGTTCATCAAAGCTTTTTTTTTAATAAACAAAATGGCGGCTTATAAAAGTTTACTCGTGGATTTTCAACAAAAAAAAAGTAGACTTGAATATTTAAATAAAGTGACTTGTCACCGTCCCCACCATATTCCTAAAGTCAGAAGATGTAAAGATGAAAAACCTACTATGTAATCCAACATTAAACTTATAAATACGATACCGTTTCGTAAAGGCATACGTACACTCAGTTCTCTTGTATGGAGCGGAAACATGGACACTAAAGGTGGATACCATGAACAGACTCGAGGCTTTTGAAATGTGGATCTCCCGCAGACTATTAAAAATACCATGGACTCGACATGTAGCTAATAATGAAGTACTTAGACGTATAGGAAGGGAAAAGGAACTACTTACTACAATAGAGCAAAAAAAGACCGCTCATCTAGGTCACATTTACCATATGCCGAAATTGTTGCCGACCTTCATTAAATGGAGATGGCACCTGAAGAAGAGAAGAAGAATACTTAATAAAAATGCAAAAGAAATATATATTTTCTGGAATTGTTGCCTACCCCTAGCCCCTTAAGCAAACAGATGAGAACCATTTTACACAGTAGAATCTTTCAACAATATGAACAAATAAAAATAAGAAATAATTACAAAATCTAACATACCTAACAATGATGGTACCTCCAAAAGATGATTTTGCGGCGATTGCTGTTAATGTTTGGGAACACAAAAAAGTCATCAAAGACATTAAATCAGGTGAGTTTGTGCAATAAGATATTAAGTTGATGTTTTTTTCTTAATAAAATAAATTGTTCAACGTTCAGTGTTCGGTTGTGCTTCCTGATTTTATAAATGATCCTCGTAAACAAATTCTTGTTTACTATTCAACGTTAATTGATATTTGATCCTTTAAAGTAATAAATCTTGTGCAACCATAAACAAGAATAATTTTCTTGAAATGCGAAACAAACAACTTTTGCTAGATCTTGCAACATACAAACAATTGATTGTTTCTTTGTTTTCGATTCGTA
Organism: Agelastica alni; assembly: GCA_950111635.1. Lineage (NCBI taxonomy): Eukaryota > Metazoa > Arthropoda > Insecta > Coleoptera > Chrysomelidae > Agelastica > Agelastica alni. The sequence continues at coordinate 81,877,713 of OX467710.1, read as the reverse complement.
AGAATATATCCAAATTTAAACACAACTATTCCACATAAAAAGTTGTACTCATAAATGTTTGTGAGAAGAAAAACAAACAAGAAAGCGCTATGACACAAAGCTCTAAAACCATTTCTCTTGGTTCATCACTACCAAAAATTGAAAGTGATTCGAAACATTATCGTTGGGTTATGCCTTCACTTAAATCGTAGCAAAAAATCATTTCACAAAATTTAGATAAATGACTTGATAATACCCCTTTCATAGGGGGGTAGCCGAATAAAGAGGCAGTAGCTTTGGTCTAGATGTTTTTTCACTGGCCCTACACGAGCACAAGAGTTCCATCGTACACTGAATGGCGCATCCCTAACAAACCGGATAAACCGGATTAAATATTGCTGGGTTAAAGGGTAGAAGGGGGGATATGGCAACATGGAACCTGATACACTTGTCAGAAAGGCGACCGGCTTCAATATCCTGGAACCTGGCATTTTCATTGTACTACCGCTATTGGCAACATTAAAAAAATCAAAGAGAACACCCAAAAAAAAGTGTTCAAGGATCGCTGGGTTGAAATAACGAGCTGCAAACTTGCTAACTAAATTACTTCAGCAAAGAACCATCTGGTAAAGTAGATAGCGAGTCTACCCTCTTGATTGGGATGATGACCGGTCACTGCAAGCTATCGAAGCACCTCTATTATATGAAGATAATTATCTTTTGAAGATTTTACCATTAAACAGAAAATTGTTTATTAAAAATTGGTTCGAACTCACATATCAGAGAATATATTCTGGGAAAAGAATTGCCAACCCCAGCTCACCTGAGGATAATAAAGGGCTCAATGGGGACCAGTTGCTGAAGTGTACTCTATCAGGGTTTTTTTACAAAATGCAATAAGAAGTGTTAACAAAAATACCTAACCTAAACTAACCCCCTAAAAAATCCAGAAGCTTGGGTGAAGCAATTAATGTTGCAACAAGGACACTATTGTATAAATAAACATCTATACACTATAGTGCTTGCAAAAAGCACACTGTAGGTTCTATAAAGAGTAAGATAAGACCCCTCTTGATTAACTAACCTACTGCAAAGAACTGTCGGTTAGTGAACAAGGGTATTTCAGGGAATCAAAACTGTAACCTGTTTGTTTAATAACACCCTAATTGTCAACATCCTGGAATTTTTAAAAAATACAGGACTCTCACTGTAAAGATCTATTTTTGTATATAAGGGGGGCACAAAAGATCCTGTTGGTCGCAGTGCAGTGGATAACTGACGTGGATAGCAACCCTGGAAAGAAAAAAACTAAACCTCTCTAAATTAACCAAACCTTACAAATTCCCCGTTAAACTAACACATTTATTTCGCGCTTTTTTTAACAATGACCCTCTTTTGGGGATGTATTTTTCGTTTATATTTATTGGGTGTAATAGAGAAGATCATCACATCCCCAGGGGAGGAATTATCTAGACAAATACCAAAAGTAGATAGTCAGATAGTTTAAAAATTGTCACTGTTTTTGAAATAACAAAAAATAAAATTATACCTACTCACATAGGAGTAGGCAGAGACCACTTGTATTATCTTTATTTATAGAGGACACAGCCACCTCATCCTCTAGCATTAGTATTCATATACATAGTCACACCTTTTTTCCGTAGGGGTATGTAGAGACCACTTCCTTCCACTTGCTACGGTTCTTACACACGTTTTTCGCTTCTTCTACTTTCATCATTGCTTTTATACTGGCTCCTCGGTTTTTGCTACTCTAGACCTGGCATTTCATTTAAACAATTTCGATATGATCAAGATATGTTCGCCGAGGTCAACCTCTACCGACTTGCCCATTCACATTTGTCTTATACATTTGCTCGTCAATCTTCCTTCAACCATTCTCTCTACGTGTCCAAACCATTTAAGCTTTCCTTTATCTATCTTTGTAATCACACGCTTCTTTTGCCAAACCCAAGATTCTCTACAATACATAAATCTTAGGACCGGCATCTCGCCATGCACAGCCAATCATGCCTTTTTTTATACGTTCTGCTTCTCTCTCTTTTCTCTCAATTTGTCATGCTTTCTTCTCTTTTAAAAACCATTACTCTCATGGTAACTAAAGAAAAAAATTAAAAGTTTTTTTTGACCCACCCTAAGTTATCCATTTTAAAAAAAAAATAAATTTACAGATATTGCGGTTGTGTTTTCCTGCATTTAAATTATTCCTTTAATTACAATTTTTAAAAAAGACAAAAAAAACAAAATTTTGATATTTACGTTTTATTTTCGCTGGGAGCACAAGCAGTTCGTTGAATAAATTAAACTCGTATACCTCAACAATTGTTGAATTAATTTTTTCACGTAATTCATAAAGTATAATTATGAAATTTATTATCTATTTCTATTGTTGTCTTTGTACACAAGTTTTTTTGTATGCAAAAATATTGTGTTTTTTAATGTCTACTAACTATTATTTTAATACTTTTTAGTCTAGTTCACAAGTTTAAAATAGTGTTAATTTTTTCTACTGCTCGTAAAAACAAATGAGTGAAAGTTCATTGGACTTATAATGACGTCTAGAAAAATGTGCAAAAGTTCAAACCCGACACATACAACTGCAAACGTTATTAACAAATTAAGTTCAAGAAAATGGATTTTTGTTTTTTGCAAATACCTCAAAAATTGTCCGTTGTCCGATGTAGCAATAAAAATTAAAATTTTATAATTCGTAAATTAAAATCATTGTATTACCTAATATACCGGGAGCCGGTGACACTAAAAGTGCACCCATATGGATTCTAAAACTTCGCATAGGAATTAATAGCATTTATTCATAGGTACAACATAGGCCCGGTGTGCCAGAGTTTCGTCAACTTCTATACATTAGTTATTTAATAAATGCAGGAACAAGAGAAATAAAAAATTAAGGTCACACGATTAAGCTATACAGAGTGGACCAAAAATCTGGAAACGGACAATTATCTCGTAAATTGCTAGTCCGAATTGTACAAAATTTAGGATAAGCTTATTTTGAGATATACGGAGATTCCAGATTTGACATTTGCAATGTTGTCAAATTTGCCGTTTCTCTTATATTATTAGTCACTTTTGTTTTTTAAACACTTCACCCTGTATATTCAGTCATTATTGAAATCTCCTCTTCAATACGAGTTTAGCCATATGTAACACTTATAATTCTATGTTACATATGACTGAACTCGTATTGAAGAGGAGATTCCAATAATGACTGAATATACAGGGTGATGTATTTAAAAATCCAAAGTGACTAATAATATCAGAGATATGGCAAATCTGACAACATTGCAAATGTCAAATCTAGAATCTCCGTATCTCAAAATAGACTTACTCCAAATTTTGTACAATTTCGAGTTACTAATTTACGAGATAATTGTCCGTTTCCATGCTTTTGGTCCACTTTGTATACAAACATCATATATTATTATAATTGGACAAAAATTTACTCAGAATCATCTATATCATCACATCCATAATATCTATTTATTTTGTATCGTCCTTCTTATTCTCATGATTTTGAAGGGTTGAAGCTATAATATAAAGTGGTGTGACAGACTTTTTTGCCACGATGAGAGTTGTAACACCAATTTTTTTTTAAAATACATAAAATTTGCTACAACATGGTAAGAAATTAATTTTCATAAAGTGCAAATTATTTATGATTATTGGAAAAATTAAAATTTATAAAAAATATTTCTGCCAGGATAAACTCTGGCACACCGGGCCTATGTTGTACCTATGATTAAAGACTATTAATATATATATATATATATATATATATATATATATATATATATATATATATATATATATATATAAATCGGTTTTAAAACGTTTTTCAACGTCTTCCGATTCCCAGTCTCCCTTGATCCCTGTCCTCACAGAGATCCTCTCCCAAAACCCCTCTCTCTCTTAGTTTTCTGTCTATTTTCTTTCTTTAACTCTTTCTAGGTCTTCCTCTCTTTCTTCTTCCTTGGGGGTTCCAGTTGATGACTTTCTTTGGCTAACGGTATTCGTCCATTCTCTGCACATGTCCATACCATTTAAGTTGTTTTATTCTAATATCCTCTACAATGCTATGACCAATTCCCATAATCTCTCTAATCCTGTCATTTATAATTCGTTCCATTCTAGATATTCCTGCCGCACGCCTCCAGAAGTCCATCTCTGTTACTTTTAAAGCTTTTTTTGACCTTTTTTTTACTTGTTATACCTCACTGCCATATGTAACTATGCTAAATACTATTAACTCCTATGCTAAATTTCAGAATCCCTATAAGTGCACTTTTAGTGTCACCGGCTCCCCGCCTAAAATAAAAGTGGGCTGTCAGCTTGAGGCCACTTTGTGACAAACAGATAAAAGAAGAAGAAGCTATGACGTCACAGTTTCTTCCAAACCCTTTTATTACGTTAGTTCAATGTGTGTATACTGTGCATTGTTTAAATTTTCTTTTGGTTAAATTATTATTTTAATTGTTTAATCTAATATAAAATATTTGAAAGAGAGTGCGTATGGATTAAAAATGAATGATTTGATCGTCAAATGCCTTCTTTACGCCTATGATCAAGTCATATTAGCGTCATCTGAAGAGGAGTTGCAGACGATGGTTAATGTTATGCATGATGCCCTAAAAATTAAAGGGATAAAAATAAATGTAAGCAAAACAAAAGTAATGGTTTTGGAAAAAGAAGAAAGCATGACAAACTGTAAAGTTCTGATTAAGGGAAAAAGAGTAGAACAAGTAAATGAGTTTTTTTAATTGGGTTCAAAGTTTACGAGGTATGGAAAGTATGACAGTGACATTGAGCGAAGGGTGTTGGCAGGAAAACAAATGAGATGGGCACTGCATAGCTTTATGAACAGCCGGAAAGTTTCAATAAAAGGCACGTCTGGCTGTGCATAGAGGAGTGTTGTTTCCTACTCCTATATATGGTAGTGAAGTTTTTTTACTGAATGTTGGGTTTGGCAAAAGAAGCATGAAAATAGGATTAATGCTGTGGAGATAAGTAGTCTAAGAAGTATAGTTGGAGTAACTCGGTTGGATAAATTGAAGAATAGTGAAATAAGGGAACGCTGTGGTCTAAAAGAATGCTTAGATGGTTTGGACACGTAGAAAGGATGAATGAAGAAAGATTAACGAAGCAAATTTATAAGGCAAGTGGGAATGGACAAGTCGGTAGAGGTCGACCTCGGCGAACATATATTGATCAAATCAACATTGTTTTGAAAAAAGGCCAGGTCAAGAGTATGAACAACCGACGAGCATGCATGAGAGCACAAATGAATATAGAGGAAGCAAAATATGTGTGTAAAAACCGTAGCAAGTGGAAGGAAGTGGTCTCTGCCTACCCCTACGGGAAATAGTCGTGACTATATATATATATATATATATATATGTAAAATTTTTATAGAAAACTGTAGTGTTAGTACAGTCAATTATAAAGGTATTTTCGACAGCGTGAATAGATGCAAAAATGTGTAACTGATTGTTTACTTTCGCTGTATATTACCTATTTTTATATAGGTATATGTGTGAGTCGATTGTACATCAAATAACAACTACTCCCCTGACTATGTGTCGCGACGGGTATTGAATTACATCCAATGTATAATCGTGTATAACACCCCATCTTTGGAAGCAAGATATACAGATGCTTGTTAAATAGGACAAAAGGCTATTAAATTTATTTGCTCGAAGAAACCACCTGTATACTAGTTTCGGAGTGATTGCTCCTCATCAGTACAGGGCAGGTTTTCTCGAACAAACACATTCAACCTTAGACTCCTATTAAGTACACATGAAGGACCACGCAAAAGCGTTAGTGGCGACATCTGTACAATCGACCCACACATATACCTATATAAAAATAGGTATTATACAGCGAAAGTAAACAATCAGTTACACATTTTTGCATCTATTCACGCTGTCGAAAATACCTTTATAATTGACTGTACTAACACTACAGTTTTCTATAAAAATTTAACATTTCTATTCTCCATATTCTGGTAGTTACTTACCGGGTGGTGCTTGTTAAAAAGTACAGATGTCGCCACTAACGCTTTTGCGTGGTCCTTCATGTGTACTTAATAGGAGTCTAAGGTTGAATGTGTTTGTTCGAGAAAACCTGCCCTGTTCTGATGAGGAGCAATCACTCCGAAACTAGTATACAGGTGATTTCTTCGAGCAAATAAATTCAATAGCCTTTTGTCCTATTTAACAAGCATCTGTATATCTTGCTTCCAAAGTTGGGGTGTTATACACGATTATACATTGGATGTAATTTAATACCCGTCGCGACACATAGTCAGGGGAGTAGTTGTTATCTGATGTACAATCGACCCACACATATACCTATATAAAAATAGGTAATATACAGCGAAAGTAAACAATCAGTTACACATTTTTTCATATATATATATATATATATATATATATATATATATATATATATATATATATATATGTTTAATTGTAATATTATTTTGACCACTGCTGACAGCTGCAGGTACGTATTCTTTATAAAAACACTCATCTGTTGATAATGTTGACATCATTGACGCTTACATCACAGTGGTGTCGCGGAACCATTTCCCTCTACCAAAAATTGCTTAACGCGCCTAAACAAATTTTCACTTAAAAAAATTTTTCCATTCTTTTTAATTTTTTAGTTCTTGTTTGTAAATTTTAATTTTTAATATGGTTGCTAAAGAAGATTTGTATGTATAAAAAATTGAAATGGTTGATACAAACGGCGTTATTTGTTATTTAATTGGTCTTCGAAAATATAAAAACCTGCCAGTGAGATTTAATCAATAGCGAGACTCGCAGCAAAAAACCATAAGATAAATCGTATTTCAGACGATAAATCGTTATTTACTCAGACGAAGGAAGGTCGGTGTCCGATGTTACGTATTCACTAGTTTTACGATTTTTCACAACCCCTTAGATTTTTCTTGTTCAACGAACTCCCGATGACAAATCAAAATTTTTACTGTCTAGAAAACTAACAGGGTGCGGCTAAAGTCACTTAGCCCATTTGCATGTTCATAAAAACCATATACGTATTATCAGAGGAGACGGAATTAAATTGCCACTATTACCTTATCGAGCTTCTCAAGTTGGACAAGAAAGACCTGAAACTGGTGACTGGGACTCCCCACTGGACACTGCCCTCTAAGATATCACCTAAAAAAGATGGGCAAAACAGAGAGTGATAGTTGCCGCTACTGCGAGAACTTCACTGAAACTGCAGAACATTTGCTTTGCGAATGCCCAGCGCTTTTCTGCAAGGGGCTCAAGTTTCTGGAAGGGGCCTTCCTAAAGCCCTTCGATGTCAGAAACTTAGCCCCCAGGAAACTGATAAACTTTACTCGAAGTCTCGGAATCCCGGGCCTCGAATAGATTACGGGTTATGCACAAAAGATCTGATAGGTCGAAGTGCTTGAGAGGCAGCTTGGCCTTCACGACCCACCCTACAATCTACAATCTACCTTATGGAGTACTGGTCGCTAAAATATTTTAAAATTTTGTAGGAGCCGTGAAAATATTTTTGGATTTCAAGGGGACCGCAAATGCTAAAAGGTTAAGAACCACTGTTCTAGTGAAAGGGAAATACTTTGAAGGAGACACAATAAATTTGAATAAATAAAATATTTTTTGCGTGTTTATTTAATCAGTATCATTTCTTTTTGTCCAGTATAGTATAACGAATAAAAAATTAAATGGGAATCCTATTCGTCAGATGAATTAGTGGAAGGTCTACGAAAGAAAGATTTACAGTCATAATTATTCAAGTTGAACCGATAAATAGCATAGCGAACGAAGCGATCCAGTTATAAATAAGGATTTAGCCGATTTATTTAAGCAAATAGTTTGAAAAGAAGGGTGCTATTGAATGGCCACCCGAGTCAGATTTGTTTTATATGGGGCTGCTAGAACTGCAATAAAAAAATACTCGATTATGTTGCGATGTGTACTTCCAGAAGTGTTGTTCTGTGTTAAAAAAATGTTCTTGAAAGAGTATTAAATTAAGAAGCAGAATACCGTTTTAAAAAGAGCCCTCAAAGTTTTTTTTGTTTTTTATGTTAAGAATTATTTTTTAATTTTTAGTCTGAAAGCGTGTTTTTTAGTTTTTATAAGCTATAATTTATTTTTCTCTTTTTAGTTCGATTTTTTTACTCACCCTCTTGCCATTCATCCCTCGGCACGTTTCTCACCAATATATTGAATAAGGTTAATTATAATATGACATTGGAACTGCGCGCATGCGCACTAGTTCTGTCTCTCTTACTCTCATGCAAAGAATCTCCGAAAAAATTTATGAATCCTAGCAAAACTAAGTTTAAATTAAATCTGATTGCTTAAAGTAGGGCAAAATTGAGGTCAAAGAGTCGGTTACAAACAAACAAACAGGTGAAAAAACTAATATGAGCGTGTTAAATAAATAAAAATACACATGTTATACTAAATACATTGTAGATATTATTAAACAAATTTTATTTAAAGAAAATTTGTTTTCATCATTAGTGTTTTTAACAAATTAACTCCATACTTTTATGCAACACAAAATATAAACTGCCATTTGTATTACTGCAAATTTCTAGTGGCGTCATCTACTAGATAATAGGCAAACTACTTATTTTGGAAAGTGGAAAACTGTCGCGTATTTCTGTTTCGTTAAATAAAATATTTTCTGCATTACTGCAGCACTATGACATTGGAACTGCGCGCATGCGTAGTTTACGCACTAATTATATCAAATAGTTTGAAAAGAAGGGTGCTATTGAATGGCCACCCGAGTCAGATTTGTTTTATATGGGGCTGCTAGAACTGCAATAAAAAAATACTCGATTATGTTGCGATGTGTACTTCCAGAAGTGTTGCATTGTTTTTAAAAATATTTTTCACAGAGTTCGAAACATTTTTCAGTGCGTTTGAACTATTTCGAAAAGTAGTTTTTTCACTGAAGATAGTAGTATTTAAAAAATACACACCATATGCTTCTTCAGGTGTCGAAAATCATTGGTCTGCAGTTTGTTCTTCAAATGTGGGGATAAAACGAAATCGTTGGGTGCCAAATCGGAGCTGCATGGTGGATTGCCAATCAATTCGATTTTTTTATTGCTATAGAAGCCGATTATTTTAGATGATAAGTAATGCAACGCCGATGGTTTGTTTTCCTTATTTAAAAAAAATGGCAGTCATTGTAACTGCCAACAAAAGTGAAAACTTAAAACTATGAAATTGGATTTTAAAATTAATTGTAGCATTTAAAGAAGGAGAAGCTATATTATTTAGACATATAAGTAGAGATAATGAGAACAATCTCTGTGTTAAAAAAATGTTCTTGAAAGAGTATTAAATTAAGAAGCAGAATACCGTTTTAAAAAGAGCCCTCAAAGTTTTGAAAAAAAGGACAAAAGATGTTGTACATTTTTATTTGAGCAACTTTTTACTGCATAATTGTTTTATTTAAAAACTATTGTGTATCTATATTCCTTCTACATACTTTAATTGATCTCAAACAGTTAAGTGCAGATCTAACTTCACGTCTACCAGCGCTACCTTTATATACCACATTTTGGAGGTACAGCCATTTGGAGGCCATTTAAAAGTGTTGAAGATTATGTAGTTTCAAAAATTTATTTATTAATTTATTTAGTAATTAAACGAGGCGTTGTTATTAAACACGATAAAAAACGAAAACGTATCGTCAGCCGTCAAATTAAGAAATTTATAAAAAAACATGTAAAAAAATATTGCAATTTTTTTAAAGTCATTTTTTGATCCTTAAAATTAAAAAAATCAATATACTTTTTTAATAATATGAAAGTACAACTCTTACAGAAAAAAATAAGCCCTAAATCGTTACCGTAGCATCATCCCCCGAGCAGAACTAGCTAAATTAAGAGAGCATCTTTTTGGGGAAAACTTCATTTATCTTGAAAAATAATCAATATTTATCAATTTTTCAAAAAACACTTTTTTGGCTTGCCATAGGCTACACTTAACTGTAAGTAACAAGTTTGAATACTTTACAGTTAACTAGTTATAGAAAACCCGATTTTTCACGGTTTTTCCAATATAACTCGAAAAGTATCAATGATTTCGAAAAATTATAATTTATTTAATAGATAGATCTTTTTAATACCTACAATTTCCCATATAAATAAGAAGAATGTGAGGCTGAACTAAATACACCCAAAATCATAACAAATGACAACACACAAATTGTGACAGACGATGTAAATATAGTTCTTCGAAAGCTCAAAAATAGGAAAAGCCCAGGGAAAGATGGTATCCCAAACGAATTACTTAAATATGGTGGTCAAAGTCTCATACAGCAGCTAACATTTCTGATTCGAAAAATTCTCTACCAACATAGGATACTCGACGAATGGCGAACTAGCATCACTATCCTTATGTTTAAAAAAGGGGATAAGAAATTGCCTTTAAACTACCGAGGCATAAATCTCTTAAGCACTGCACTGAAACAACAAAAGTTATAGCAAACAAAATTAATAACCTAACACTCTAAGCAGATAAACAGCAAGGATTTAGATCGGGCAAATCATGCACAGATGCGGAAAATCCCACATAACCTCATCAAAACCATAGAAAATATATACAAAGCAAAACAGATTCAAGCAAAAATAAATGGGACCACGACCGAACCAATAGCTGTAAGCCAAGGTATTCGACAAGGGGATTCCCTGAGCCCTCTGCTCTTCAACATAATTATGGACGAAGTAATAAGCAAATTACGTTTACTGAAAGGATACAAAATGGATGACCGTGAAATTACTGTTATATGCTATGCCGATGACGCAGTACTAGTTGCTGAAAATGAAGACGATCTGCAGCGACTATTACATCGATTTAACTGCACTGCCAAATCACTTAATTTGGTAATATCGGCCCAGAAAACTAAATGCATGACGACATCAAAAACGCCATTAAGGTGCAAACTGGAAGGTGAAGGCAAAGTTATCCAACAGGAAATGGAATATAAGTATCTGGGCATAGAAATCTCAGGCTATGGTGATTTTGAGACGGAGGGGAGAGAACAGACAACAAAGGCAACAAGAATAGCAGGACGCCTAAATGACACAATGTAGCGAAATAAAAACATTAAAATGGAAATTAAATCAAGAATTTACAAGGAAATAGTAAGACCAACTATGACATGCACGGCAGAAACTCGACCAGACACAGCGAGAACTAAACAACTTCTAGAGACAACCAAAATGAGAGTACTTCGTTGAATAACTGGAAATCCGATCTTAGACAGAGAAAGAAGCAAGAATATAAGGACATGCAAGGGTTCTCGGCAGAAAGATCGAGTGGATTGAGCACATCAGTAGAATGGACAACGAAAGAATAGTCAGATCAGCACGCGACAAATCACCAATGGGTCGCAGGAGTTTAGGACGCCCCCGAAAACGATGGAGCGACAACTTAGCAGTGCAATAGGCAGAGGGAAGATGAAAAGAAACAGACGATCCGCCTAGATTAAAGAAGCAAGAAAAATTTCCTGATTTAACTTTTTTCCATCGAAGCTGTAGTTTTTTAGTTATTAACAAAAAACCGCTTTTCGCAACTTTGCCAATTGTTCGGTAATCAGGATCAAGTCGCATGAAATATAAACTTAACCTGAATTTTAATTTCGTATACGCTCATATTTTTTTTAATATTTATTTTTGCACGCACTTTTCCCTATCGCTTGGACTAATATTGTACCTTAAACAGAAGACAGGCTATTGTGGATCTCATTAAATAATTATTTTACGTAGTAAGTAGAAACTAATTAATATTGAAAGGGATCACTTTCGGCTAAATTGTTTAAATTAGGGTGAAATGTCAACAAAATACGACGGCTGCGAATAACCCTGCTTGACGGTAAACAATGAAGTTCGCGTGAATATTTGTAAACGGGTATATGTTATCATATAGAAGTTAGTTATTTTTGACTTCGACTATACTTGGGGGGTAAATTTACTTAATAAATATTGTTACGAGTTTCGGAGTCCGTTTTTGTCGATTGTCGCCTTGAGGCGACAGCGCGTCGACCACAATGAAAAAAAAAAGAATGATTTATGGCCGCGGCGCTATTAACAGCGTCCGACGATTGAAAACGTCCAGTAATTTTAAAACAATGTCGGGAATAACGAAGGAGAATTCTCGCTCTTACGAGTAATAATTTGTAGGAATATTAAAAGACAGCGGTCATGAAAGTTTTAGTTTGGAATTAAGTTTTTGAAGTCAGTTATTTATTAAGTGTTATAAAGAGATTGTATAAAGATTGTAAGAATTTATAGAATAAATTGTTTAGTTATTAAACTGAGTGTTTAATAATCACCGAACCCAAGTGTAAATACCGTTGCAAAAATTTCCTCATTAACTCATTTATTTAACGTTTATAATACCGGACGTTAATCAAATATATTTTGTTCCCGATGAATAGCAAAATGATCCCGGTAAATTCAACTAGTCTGTAAATGTTTTTGCGAATAATGTTGGCGGTTTTAACTCTACAAGTGAGAGTAGTAGTCGCCAATGGAAACTTTCCCGGAGGCGGCGAGAGATATAAAAGAAGCGGTTTTTAGTATGTCGTCGCTTGGAGCCGTAATTGGAATCGATTGCGGCCAAAGTCCCTTTCGTACGGATAAACGGGAAACGTCAATATGTTCGTGACATCTGTTCGAGAAGATCTTGTTAACCAATTTTTCTTCAAATCGCTTCGAATTGGTCTTTTTGCGGCATGTCATCATCATCGACCGGTTCGGTTCTTTTTTATTTTTTTTTTTGATAGAAAACTTTTGATGAAAGTAGCGACTAAAAGTGTTTTTTAGTTCGAGTGCTCGATGAGCTTTTTTCTGCATGTCTCAGTTAAAATAATTCCTTAGAAAGCTTTTTATTGCATCATTTTGAAAAGACACGATCTAGTTTATGTGTTTTTTTTAATTAAAAATAAATTATAGCTTAATAAAACTAAAAAACACGCTTTTAGAGTTAATCAAACTAAAAAGTAAAAAATAATTGGTGAATGGTTTTTCGGGTATTTTGGCCATCGTAAATCTGAGTTTATACTCAACGTTTCGCCATCTCTAGTGGATGGCATCTTCTGGAGATATATCTGCTTTTTCAAGGCTGACGGTTTATGACATTCGTATGTCATGATCGCAGGTTTTATAAGTTTTTACCCTACATAGCTCGAGTGACAGATAGGATCGGCCGGATTCTAGAAAAATATAACATAAAACCTATCTTCGAGCCATCTAAGAAGATCGAAAACTATCTGAAATCTTCCAAGGACAAGAGAGCCCCACTAAGTTCTGCAGATGTTTATCGTATTCTATGCACTTATGCTAGTGTCTACATTGGAACAACTAAACGGTCCGTTTACACCAGGGTCAAAGAGCACACAATTAATAATAATAATCACAGAATTAAATTCGAGGACACCCAAGTTTTATGCACCACATCTGCATATTACCCAAGACTTCATAGAGAAGCGATTGAAATACATAAACACCAGCAGAACTTTATTAAATCTAAAGAAACACTTAAAATTAATAGAACATGGGTACCTGTACTTAAAAATACAACGCTGCTTCCTTATGAAAATAAGAAGAATGTAACTTCGGAACGTGACCAATTTCTGAACAGCCCTCAAATATGCCCCGCCCACCAAACCATATACAACCTGCGATCATAACATACAAATTGTCACAAACCGTCAGCCTTGAAGAAGCAGACATATCTCAAGAAGATGCCATCCACTATAGATGGCGAAACGTTGAGTATAAACTCAGACCTACGATGGTCAAAATACCCGAAAAACCATTCATTAATAAATGATGGCTTCGAAAGCCTTTCACAATATGTAAAAAATAATTCTTAACATAAGAATAAAATTACTAACGATAAAATTAATGTCACTGTTCTAAAAGCGTGCTTTCATTCCGAAACGCAGAGTTAGTTTAAATTAAAAATTTGTTACAAAGCAACCCAAGTTTTAGAACAGTAATTTTATTTTTATGTTAAGAATTATTTTTTAATTTTTAGTCTGAAAGCGTGTTTTTTAGTTTTTATAAGCTATAATTTATTTTTCTCTTTTTAGTTCGATTTTTTTACTCACCCTCTTGCCATTCATCCCTCGGCACGTTTCTCACCAATATATTGAATAAGGTTAATTATAATATGACATTGGAACTGCGCGCATGCGCACTAGTTCTGTCTCTCTTACTCTCATGCAAAGAATCTCCGAAAAAATTTATGAATCCTAGCAAAACTAAGTTTAAATTAAATCTGATTGCTTAAAGTAGGGCAAAATTGAGGTCAAAGAGTCGGTTACAAACAAACAAACAGGTGAAAAAACTAATATGAGCGTGTTAAATAAATAAAAATACACATGTTATACTAAATACATTGTAGATATTATTAAACAAATTTTATTTAAAGAAAATTTGTTTTCATCATTAGTGTTTTTAACAAATTAACTCCATACTTTTATGCAACACAAAATATAAACTGCCATTTGTATTACTGCAAATTTCTAGTGGCGTCATCTACTAGATAATAGGCAAACTACTTATTTTGGAAAGTGGAAAACTGTCGCGTATTTCTGTTTCGTTAAATAAAATATTTTCTGCATTACTGCAGCACTATGACATTGGAACTCCGCGCATGCGTAGTTTACGCACTAATTATATCTGTTAGTCTCATGCAAAGGATCGCTGAAGAAATTTATTAATCCTGGCGAAACTAATCAGGATAATCAGATATTTTGATCGAATTATTGCATTATCGTCGGTCTTTGACAAGTGTGCGAAGTTTAAATTAAATCTGATCGCTTAAAGTATTGATGCGCATGCGATTACAAAACAGTCATGGACCATTCTGACCAGTCCATTACTGTTTGGAAAAGCTCCACAAACGTCGGACTTTCTATCAGAATAAGGGATTTGTTGCATCGCGAACGATTAGGACTCAACTGCGCATGCATTTTAGTCCTAAACTAGTTGAAAACTAATCAGGATTGTTAATATCAAAACAAGGCTTGTGAATTATTATTAACAGAAGCACACTGACCTGACTGGTGGTACAAGAGTTTTTATTTCTCTGGAGCATCTGCCATGGAAATATCTGTAGAGTAACGACTGGTCTGCAACTCTTCTTCTATGTTCTAGATGGTGAAGGGTATCTGTGAAAGTTGATCTGTTTATCAACCGAATGACCCTTTTCTGAATGAAATCTAGAAGACGAAGAGAATGCCAAGGTGCTGAATCCCAAATGTGCGAGAAGTACTCCAGTAGAGGTCGAATTTGAGCCTTATACGTCGTCAACAGTTAATAAGGAGTAAAAACTTTCTAGCTTTCCACAGAAAACCTGGCCTCTGGCTTGCTGACTTTGCGATGTTAGCAACATGGTCATGCCAAGACATATAATTGGACACCGTGACTCCCAAAATCGAGATGGAGGGACTTGATTCAAGGGTATTTCCAAGCATTGTAATGGAATGATTTGGGTAATTCACTTTCTTGAAAAACGTGGCACTTTGTGTTTTCTGGGCGTTGAAGTGAACAAGATTGTTGGTTCCCCACTCGACGATTGCTTCAAGATCTCTATTGATGGGATCAACCTGTTCCAGCCTGATTTTATTTGTATCATTCACCAAAAGTGGTCGAGAGGATGTGAAAGTTGCGACAAGTGTGCTATCGTCTGCGAAACTGTAAATGGGGTTTGTGGTGGTTTTCAAGAGGTCGTTGATGTGTAAAAGAAATAAGGTGGGGGGCAGGATGGAACCTTGGGGGACCCCGGCATTGGTATTAAACGCATCAGAAGAAATACCGTCAACTGCCACATGTAAGGAGCGATCTTGCATGAAGCTCAAGAGCCATTGGCGCAGTTTGGTTGGGAGACCGTAGGCAGATAATTTACTTAACAATGCCTGGTGCCAAACGCAGTCAAAGGATTTAGATATATCCAAGGCTGTTGTACGGGATTTACCAAACTTCTCAATAGTGTTTGTCCAGAGCTGAGTGACATAAGCCAGCAAATCTCCAGTAGACCGAAGTTGTCTAAATCCATATTGTCTGTCATGGATTATTTCAAATTTCTCCAGATATTTGATGAGTTCTATATTAAGCGCTTTTCCATAACTTTGGATATGACTAAGAGCAATGCAATGGGGCGATAATTTGCAGGAATAGTCTGTTTTCCTTTTTTCGGAATCGGTTGAACTTTAGCGTTTTTCCACATGGACGGAAATACTCCTTTGCTGTATGATAACTTAAAGAGTCTACAGAGAACTGGGGTGAGCTCTTGAGCACAGGTCTTTAGGACAATTGTCGGAATTCCATCTGGTCCTACTGCCTTATTAGAGTCAAAATTTCGTAGGATTTTCCTGATAGTGCGATGGAGGATAGCGACCTAAGGCATTGATGCGTTTATTCTAGGTATCTTTGGGGGTTATTTTTCATTGGTATCGAGAGATATGTTAGAGCTGAACATTCCGGCCAGCAGATCCGCTTTTTCCTTGGAAGATACGTCTGTCGTGTCGTCGGACCTCTCGAGAGGTGGTAAAGAAGAAGTTGTGAAATTCTTATTTATGGCCTTAGCCAAAGACCAGAAGGTCTTTGATCCAGGAGGGGCATTGATAAGCTTGTCGCATATTCTCGTGTCGTAGGATTTTTTGGCAAGATCGATCGTTCTTTTGCAAGCGTTCCTCGCGTGGACAAAGGCTTCTCGGTTGGCAATTGTCGGAACTTCGCACCAAAGTCGATGTGCTTGATTTTTATCACGCACCGCGTGGTTGCATTCTTGGTTGAACCAGGATTTGGGGTTGAAGATCCGTCTGGTACCATGAGGAATGTATGAGTCCATACCTAGCCTTATGATTTCGGTTACAGATTCTGCACATGTTGATGGGTCTTGTGAGCGAAAGCAGACATCTTTCCATGGAAATGATAGGTAAAAGTCCCTCAGTTCATTCCATTTGGCTGATCTATAATGCCAGACAATAGTGGTACCAGGCGTGATTTGGGCGGGGTTATTTGTTTGGACGTGGCTGAGATGAGTTTATAATCAGATTTAACGAGTGGAGCGGTTATAGAGACTTGGTACTGGTCGGGATGTGTCGTGAGGAAGAGATCAAGAATGTTGGTTTGGTGATTGGGGTTATCGGGTATTCGTGTAGATTCTTCTACTAGCTAGGTCACGTTGTGGCTTATCGCAAAGTTCTCAGCTTCCAGACCGGCGTTGTCGGTGCGGTTGGATCTCAGCCAGTTCGCGTTGTGAACATATAAATCACCCAAAAATATAACTTCGTTGTTAGGGTCGTTAGTTTGCAACAGCTTCAGCGTGTCGGAAAGATGTTGAAAGAGGTTGACGTAGGGAGGATTCGTATGAGAAAGATACAGGCAGCAGAGACATTTTGTTGATTTTTGTAAGGTTAACCTGAACCACATGACCTCTAGGCCGTCCTTTGGTTCTAAGTTCTCCTGTCTACAACAGGAAATATCGCTGCAAGTGTAAACACAGAGGCCAGTCTTAAATTTGAATCTCGTTTCGGGTTCAAACCCAGGAGACAAGAGATGCGTATTGTTGGAGGAGGGTTTAATTTGTGTCTCTGTCAGAGCCAGTAAATGAGGCCTGTTAGTTTGCAGGTGGTGGTGTACTGAATTAATGTTAGTGTTCAGGCCTCGAATATTGCAAAAATCAATTCTAAAGTTGCTTTTTGGGGAATTATCAGTAACCGCAGTTGGAACATGTAATTTTTTTGGACTTTTCATGATTTGATATAAAGAAAAATATGAAAAAAAAAATAAAAAAAAGGGGGCAAGAGTAAGAGAAAGAAGAAAGAAAAAAATAAAAAGGGGAGCAGATATGTGGACTAGCTTCTACAGATATTTCTGCATCCAGGACGGTCGGTTGACCTCGATGGACTGTGGTCTCGGCAATGCCCCCCGAATACACGAGCTCGGATCCCCTTCAGTCACGAACTGGCAGAAAAGAAGTATCGGGATTATACACCGATTGATGTGGCAGCCTCTCAGAGCGTTATCAATGGGTTGGGGCCACTTGGCGGCCAGCCTGCGGAACTGTTTGAATGCTGTACCCTCAGCTCAAAAAGGCCTGACTAATGCCTGGATGCTTCCATTCGAATATAAACCAGAACGCATTTCACCCGAGGGACCAATAACATGACTAGTCATTTCACGGCACCTATAATCAGAGCGGTGGTGTTTCACCGGGCGATGGAGGGTGAACCATCTACCACCATTGTTAAGCAAATTATCTGCCTACGGTCTTCCAACCAAATTGAGCCAATGGCTCATGAGCTTTATGCAAGATCGCTCCTTACATGTGGCAGTTAACGATATTTCTTCTGATGCGTTGAAAACCAATGCCGGGGTCCCCCAGGGTTCCATCCTGTGCCCCACCCTATTTATTATATACATCAACGACCTCTTGAAAACCACCATAAACCCTATTTACAGTTTCACAGACGACAGCACACTGGTCTTAAATTTCACATCGTATTGATCAATTTCGGTGAATGATACAAATAGATTCAGGCGGGAACAGGTTGACTACATCAATAGAAATCTTGAAGGAATTGTCGAGTGAGGAACCAACAATCTTGTTCAGTTCAACAGTGTTAAACAGTTTTTATTTCTCTGTAGCATTTGCCATGAAAATATCTGTAGAGTAATGTCTGGTCTGCAACTCTTCTTCTATGTTTTAGAGGGTTAAGGTCATCTGTGAAAGTTGAGCTGTTTATCAATCGAATGGCCCTTTTCTGAATGAAATCTAGAAGACGAAGAGAATGCCTTGATGCTGAACCCCAAATGTGCGAGAAATACTCCAGTAGAGATCGGATTTGAGCCTTGTACGTCGTTAACAGTTGATGAGGAGTAAAAAACTTTTTAGTTTTCCACAGAAAACCTAGCCTCTGGCTTGCTGACTTTGCGATGTTAGCAACATGGTCATGCTAAGATATATTATTAGACACCTTGACTCCCAAAATCGAGATGGAGGGACTTGATTCAAGGGTATTTCCGGACATTGTGATGGAATGGTTTGAGGAATACACTATCTTGGAGGTGGTAAATTCGGCTTTTACGAATAATTCAAAATTTTAAATTTTGATTTTGCCATTTCCGGTCGGATTATTATATATATCGAAAGCACCTAAAAAGCACTTAATTTGGGAACTTTTAGTTTTTAATTTTTATTGATTTTGTTAAAGTTCTGCTACCGTCACGTTACGGTAGCAAACGAATTTTCAAAATCGTCCCCTACCTCCAAAAAACGAGCACGAAAATAATGAACTCAGCACCAAATTAGCACCTAAATATGGTATTTTCGGAATCCCAATCGAAGAATTTTTTCTGCTGCCGTCGCGGGGGTAAAATTAATTTATTTTAATTTATCAACTGCAGTACTTCAGTTTAGGTAACAATTTCCAGCTCAGAATAGAATATTGTTATATTATTTTCACTTGTGTAGATTGACCCTTACCGACTTAAGTTAACCTACTAAATTAAAACGTTTACAAACTAAAAGTAAATCATTCTATATTCGTTTAAATCCGATCGTTCAGAGCCGGATTTAGGGAAGGGCAACCAGGGCTCTTGCCCAGGGGCCTCCACAATAGAGAATTCAGAAAAAAATTTCTTCAAATTCCGGCTAGTAAACAACTTTTCCTTTGATATATTTTTTCGCTGGTTTACCTTTACCTACAGTACTTTGTACAAACATGATTATATTTTTCTTAAATATTAACAGAAATGATTCATCTATATTTGTTCACTCCAATCAGGTAATCAGTAAAGTATCAAAATCGCAAATGGTCCTGATAAGCACTTGTACTACCCATCTTGAGCGAATATTCCAATGGCTTAATGACTGAGTAGGGCGATATTTGCCCGCAGCCTCTGATAATTATTGTTTTTGTTTATATTTATATATTGTTAAGATTTCTTGAGTCCGTCTCTGTTGACACTTTCTGTCGCGACAGTGCGTCGGCCACAATTGGGGGAGAACAAAAGGAAATCTCCCGGAAATTCTTGACGAGGTGCCCAGAAAATTTCTCGCTGGTTCGATGAGTCGTTCGCGAAAAAGGTCGAATTATGATTTAGAGGTTAAAAAAGGACGGCGGTCGTGAGAAAAGACAGTTAAGTTTTAAAAGTGTTTATGAGTTATGAAATGTAAATAGTTATAAAAAGTTGTTGAATATCTTTATAATAGTAAAATTTATTGTGTAGGAGTGGAATAAACATTGTTTTGTTACTGTATCGAGAGTTTAAATCGCCGAACCCAAGAAAGAACTAACATTCGCAACAATATGTTTGTTGAATGCTAAAAGAATCTTATTGATTTCACAATAAATTATTTATTAAAAAACTCGACTGAAAAAAAAAATTGTTCATTTTATTTGAAAAATATTTGGGCCCAGGGGGCCTTCACTCCTTTGTCGCACCGGGGCCTCCAGACCTCTAAATCCGGCACTGCGATCGTTGCTACTCTTCCTACTGGTCTCGAAACACTCTGTAGATGAACAGAAAGTGAAATTTGTACGTAAATTGCATCGTTAGTAGGTCAGTGATAGTTTAAAAGCAGTTTTAATATTAATCTTATCTACAAGAAATGTTAATGAACAATTAAGTGGTTTTGGAATTGTTAGTTTTTAGACAGTAAAAGACAGTAAAAGAAATCTTCGCAGCGGTGATATGGGAAAATCCGTTTTATCTTTACTGTTTTGGTGTTTTAAAATTATAAGACAACTTATTTGTTAAACAAAATGTTCCCTTAGTAGACTTACCTGAGTGGAAAAGTGTATTCTTTAATGTGTTATTTAAAATTATGCATAACCGTAGGGCATCATTCGTTAAACAGTATTACACTTGCCCAACAGGTAAATTAAATTACATTTATAAACCCGAAATGGTTAAACGCGTGAAATGAACCCGAAAAATACATTCAAATAGTTACTTAACGTTTAATTCGCGATGTGTCGAAAGTCGTTCATTTTGTTTATTGTTACAGGTGATAATTGTCAAACAAACAGTGATATTAATAAGCCAAAGATAGATTTAGATGACGATGAAAATGAAAAAGAAAAAATCGACCAAAGCCAACAAACTACACCTACCTCTCCGGACAATTCTGGTATGTATCTTTTTATTTTTTTTTATTTTTACAAAATACATACTACGACAGTCCAGGTCTATATTTCACCGAGACATTGTGGTGCAACCAGTCGCTTCTCAACTGAAACAGTCCTCCAAATTGGGGAACTAAATTTCATTTGTAATTTTTTTCTACTTCCTTTATCCGTTAATTATTTAAGAACCGTCTGTACAAACTAATATACTTATTGACAAAAGACATTTTTAAACCCAGAAGGAATAATTTGAACTTGAATTTTTCGGCAACAAAAAAAACGAAAAAAAAAAACGAAATATATGCATCGATTTTTGAGGAAATATGCACTTAATTCGACCAGTACAATATGCAAAACTTTGACAGGAATGAATGAAGAAAAGATAGAAATAATTAAGACCATCTAATATTTCTATACACACAAAATTTTCTTAATTCTAATTAACAATTATTAACTTAACAAAAATATAAGCACACTATTTAATTCAACATACATACCTACAGATAGTCACGCTTTTTTCCGTAGGGGTACGCAGAGACCACTTCTACTTGCTACGGTTCTTACACACATCTTTTGCTTCATTTACTTTCTTCAGTGCTCTCATACATGCTCGTTGGTTGTTGGTACTCTTGACCCGGCCTTTCTCAAAACAATGTTTATCTGATCGAGATATGTTCACCGAGGTCGACCTCTACCGACTTTTCCATTCACACTCGCCTTATAAGTTTGTTTAGTCAATCTTCCTTCATCCATTTTTTCTACGTGTCCAAACCATCTAAGCATTCCTTTATCTATCTATGTAGCCACATCTTTACACCACAGCGTTCTCTTATCTCACTAATCTTTACTTTATCCAACTGAGTCACTCCGGCTAAACTCATTTACTAACATACCTAAGTGTAGGAAACAACACACCTCTATGCACAGCCAGACGTGCCTTTTTTGACACTTTCTGTTTGTTTATAAAGCTACACAGTGCCCCATTCATTTGTCTTCCTGCCAACACCCTTCGCTCAATGTCACTGTCATACTTTCCATCTCTTGTAAACTTTGAACCCAAGCACACAAACTCATTTACTTTTTCCACTCTTTCTCCCTTAATTAGGACTTCACAGTTTGGCATGCTTTCTTTTCTTTAAAAAACCATTACTTTTGTTTTGCTTGCATTTATTTTCATCCCTTTGATTTTCAGGGCATCATGCATAACATTAACCATCGCCTGCAACTCCTCTTCAGGTGACGCTAATATGACTTGATCATCGGCGTAAAGAGGGCATTTGACGATTAAATCATTCATTTTTAATCCATACGCACTCTCTTTCAAATCTTTTAAACAATCGTCTATGTATAAGTTAAACAACCATGGCAAAACCACACATCCTTGTCTCACACCTTTTTCGATGTTAAACCAGTCCGTGCAAGCTTTGTTTATCCTGACACAAACATTGGAATTATCGTTAAGTGATTTTAGTGCTCATATTAAACTACCGCTCACTTCATACATAGACAATGTCGACCACAAATCACTCCTCACCACTCTATCATAGGCCTTTTCCAAGTCTATGAAAGCGCAATAGACCTTCTGACTTCTAGCCAAGAATTTTTAGACTATACCTCGTAAGGATTCATACATCTCCTTCCTCTTCAAATTCTGCTTGCACATCCCTTATCATCTTCTCAGTTTCATTCGTCGCTCTTTCAATCAATATCTTTGCATACAGTTTGCCGACTATGCTAAGTAAACTAATACCTCGGTAGTTCTAACAGTCCTGCTGCGAACCTTTTCCCTTGTAAATCAGCACGATAACGGCATTGCACCAGTCGTCTAGTACGCTACCACTCCTCTAACAAAGGTTAAAAAGGTGGTACAGCAGACTAGTTACCACGCTTTGTCCAGCCTTCAGCATTTCAACTGTTATCCTGTCGTACCCAGCAGCTTTACCCAATTTCATACTGTTCAACGCTTCCACAATTTCTTTTGAACTAATTTCACTTTCATTGCAACTTTCACTCATGTCAATTCAATCTATATCTAAACTTGACCACTAGTCAATTCACAAACCATACTGTTTTTTTACAACATATTTCTGTAACTATGATACGGAATGTGCAAGCAGGATTTAGAAGAGGAAGGAGATGTATGGATTAGGTCTTTTCCTTACGAGGTATAGTCAAAAAATTCTTGGCTAGAAGTCAGAAGGTCTATTGCGCTTTTATAGACTTGGAAAAGGCCTATGAAAGAGAGGTGAGGAGTAAATTGTGTTCTACATTGTCTATGTATGGGGTGAGTGGTAGTTTAAAACGAGCACTGAAATCACTTTACGAGGATTCCACTGATTGTGTCAGGATAAACGGAGCTTGCACGGACTGGTTTAACATCGAAAAAGGTGTGAGACAGGGATGTGTAGCTTCGCCATGGCTGTTTAACTTATACATAGACAATTGTTTAAAAGATCTGAAAGAGAGTGCGTATGGATTAAAAATGAATGATTTGATCGTCAAATGCCTTCTTTACGCCGATGATCAAGTCATATTAGCGTTATCTGAAGAGGAGTTGCAGGCGATGGTTAATGTTATGCATGATTCATTGAAAATCAAAGGGATGAAAATAAATGTCAGCAAAACGTAAGTAATGGTTTTTGAAAAAGAAGAAAGCATGACAAACTGTGGAGTTTCAATTAAGGGAGAATGAGTGGAACAAGTTAATGAATTTGTGTACTTGGGTTCAAAATTTACTAGAGATGGAAAGTATAACAGTAACATTGAGCAAAGGGTGTTGGCAGAAAAACAAATGAATGGGGCACTGCATAGCTTTATGAATAGCCAGAAAGTGTCAAAAAAGGCACGTCTGGTGGTGCATAGAGGTGTGTTGGTTCCTACACTTATGTATGGTAGTGAATGTTGGGTTTGGCAGAAGAAGCATGAAAATAGTATTAATGCTGCGGAGATGAGTAGTCTGAGAAGTATAGTTGGAGTGACTCGGTTGGATAAAGTAAAGAATAGTGAGATAAGAAAACGCTGTGGGGTAATAGAAGATGTGGTCACAAAGATAGATAAAGAAATGCTTAGATGGTTTGGACACGTAGAAAGGATGGATGAAGGAAGATTGACGAAACAAATTTATAAGGCGAGTGTGAATGGGCAAATCGGTAGAGGTCGACCTCGGAGAACATATCTCGATCAGATCAACATTGTTTTGAAGAAAGGCCAGGTCAAGAGTACCAACAACCGAAGAGCATGTATTAGAGCACTGATGAAAGTAGAGGAAGCAAAAGATGTGTGTACGAACCGTAGCAAGTGGAAGGAAGTGGTCTCTGCCTACCCCTATGGGAAAAAGGCGTGACTTTATGTATGTATGTATTTCTGTAACAACTGATAATCAAATGTTGTTAAAAAATTTCTTACATAAATGTTTGTCTTCTATCTGAAAACATATGTTTATTAATCGAAAAACTTCCTTTAACATCTACAGAAGTAATTAGGGCATTTTTCATTTTTACAATTATTGCTTAATTAATATTAAAATTAATATCCTTAACTATTTCGCCTTTTAACGTTTTGTTGATATTTTTTAATTTTAAACATCCTTTTTTTTTATTACGGCTTTAAATTTTTCGTGTATAGATTTACCAACTCTACCTTTAACTTTTTTACATGACTTATCAAATTCTTCTTTAATTTTAATTGATTCTGATAGAGGCTAACCTTTTGTTTCCAGTCTGTGAATAAAATTTAAGACGAAGCAATAGTTTGTCTTAATAAATGCAAGGTGCTGGGTCATATCCGTACTTTTACCATTTTTTAATTATTATATTCAAAGTATGATAAAAATATCAATCTTCTTCTCAAGTACCATGTCCTTTCAGAACGTTGATGACCATCATGGCTATTCTTATCTTGTCAAATGCCAGTCTAAACAACGCGCTGGAACTCACGTCAAACCAGTCTCGGAGATTCTTCATCCAGAATGTCTTTCTTCTACCTGGAGCTTGTCTACCAGCTATCTTACCTTGCATTATGTTCTGGAGCAAACGATATTGTTTGCCTCTCATCACGTGCCCAAAATATTCTAATTTCCGTTTCTTAACGGTGACAATAATCTCGGATTTCTTCTGTACTCTCGCAAGTATCTCGGAATTGCGAACTTTGTCCACGTTTGTCAACGCTACTTTTAGTATTCGCCTAAAGGCCCACATCTCAAATGCTTCAAGACGTTTCATATCTTTGTTGTTAAGTGTTCAAACAATATCAATAGTTTTTGAAAAACGAGGTTTTATCTTTTAATTTTTTTATGAAGAAACTGATTTATGAAGGCTGATTTCAGATATTTTTAGTTCTTGCGCCTCCGTCTACTTGAGTTAAGCGTAAAAAAATTCCTCAAGTTTAAAGTCACCAAGCTTACTTTTTCGTGGCCGGAATAAGTTTCTCGGTCCAGTAACAGGCCATGCCTAATGCTTTGGATTTGCTTAGCCAAAGATCGTTGTGAAAATACCGTGTTGGACAGTTCGGTCATGCCAGGAGATGCTCCATAGACTGAACTGCGCCACAGTTGCACCTGTCGTCATTTGGTTGGGATAGACTCCACCTGATCAGGTTGGTCTTCTCTGGTGCAACCTCAGTTCGGATACGGTTTAACATTTTCCACGTTTTAACTACTTAAGACATCACTGGGTGGGTCTTCTGAAAGTGGATAGTTGGCAGGCGGTTCATCCAATGGGTTTTTTAATATTATGACCATGTTATCGATTTTGGCAGTGGTAGAATTGTTACCCATCGAGATGTTAGTTTTTTCTATCGCAAAATTGGTCACCTCGTGTGAGTCGTGTGTGGACAAAAGAAGATAGAGGAACCCGAAGAAGACCAACTTGTCAACCAAGGTGTATTATAGATCGTTAAGATGGAGAATATGGTAGACCTGTTACTATGCGGACAATATATCGCCGCATTTCGAGCCTTTGGTCTTATTTCATACCGTCCACGTTTAGTGCTTCCTTTGACGGCAAACCACTGTTATCAACGTTTGAACTGGTGCATAAAACGGCAGCATTGCTGGCTGAATGACATACTGTCGTATTCGGCGACGTGATATTGGGTTTGCTGTTGAGAAGCATGTACACAGGACTGTTTGATTAATGGTTTGGGAGGCTATTGCTTATGGTAGCCGATCATCATTTTTGTTTATTTCAGACGTATGACAGCTGCACGTTATGTTATATAATTCTTTTTACTGCATTATCTAGATAGCTGTCCACACGTCATATTTTAGCAAGGCAACGCACGTGCCCATATTGCTTTTCGAACTATGGGCTTTCTCTAAGAAGCTAGCATTAATTTTGCCGTGGCCACCCCGTTTACCGGATTTAAATTTCATAGAACATGTATGTTGTTGTCACTGGACACTTTAACGCCAGGATAGGACAAAGATCAGCAAACGACAATGAACATATAGGACCCTTCGGTCTGTGCGAA
Source organism: Agelastica alni (assembly GCA_950111635.1). Classification (NCBI taxonomy): domain Eukaryota; kingdom Metazoa; phylum Arthropoda; class Insecta; order Coleoptera; family Chrysomelidae; genus Agelastica; species Agelastica alni. The sequence goes on along the minus strand of OX467710.1, from coordinate 81,851,055 downwards.
AGAAACGACAGAGGTGAAATGTTATATGAATTCTTGTGCGACATCCAAACAGTTACCAAAAAACTCTGCACTAATAAAAAACGAAAACATAAAAGTAAATTAAGCCCCAACACAATCAGCCGATGGCAAACTCTAGCCGACAAAAACCAAAAACTATGAACGTAGGCTCGGAAGAAATACCAGAAATTACAACTTCCGAAATAAATGCAGCACTTAAACAGATAAAAAACCGTAAGGCACCTGCTGAAGAAAATATAACGAAATGCTAAAAAACGGAGGAACAACATTAATACATACATACATAAAGTCACGCCTTTTTCCCATAGGGGTAGGCAGAGACCACTTCCTTCCACTTGCTACGGTTCGTACACATATCTTTTGCTTCCTCTACTTTCATCAGTGCTCTCATACAAGCTCTTCGGTTGTTGGTACTCTTGACCTGGCCTTTCTTCAAAACAATGTTGATCTGATCGAGATATGTTCTCCGAGGTCGACCTCTACCGATTTGCCCATTCACACTCGCCTTATAAATTTGTTTCGTCAATCTTCCTTCATCCATCCTTTCTACGTGTCCAAACCATCTAAGCATTCCTTTATTTATCTTTGTGACCACATCTTCTTTTACACCACAGCGTTTTCTTATCTCACTATTCTTAACTTTATCCAACCGAGTCACTCCAACTATACTTCTTAGACTACTCATCTCCGCAGCATTAATCCTATTTTCATGCTTCTTCTGCCAAACCCAACATTCACTACCATACATAAGTGTAGGAACCAACACACCTTTATGCACCGCCAGACGTGCCTTTTTTGACACTTTCTGGCTATTCATAAAGCTATGCAGTGCCCCATTCATTTGTTTTTCTGCCAACACCCTTCGCTCAATGTCACTGTCATACTTTCTATCTCTAGTAAATTTTGAACCCAAGTACACAAATTCATTAACTTGTTCCACTCTTTCTTCCTCAATCGAAACCCCACAATTTGTCATGCTTTCTTCTCTTTCAAAAACCATTACTTTCGTTTTGCTCACATTTATTTTCATCCCTTTGATTTTCAGGGAATCATGCATAACATTAATACACGCCCTAATATTATTATTCAACAAATGCCTGGATGAAGGTGAAATATCAAAAGACTGGCATAACGCGGAGGTCATACTAATATTTAAAAAGGGGGATAACACCGACATCGAGAATTATCGCCTGATAAGTCTACTCTATCACTTATATAAATTATTAATGAGAATCGTAACAAACAGACTAACATTAAAGCTTGTCCAATTCCAACCAGTAGAGCAAGCTGGGTTTAGAAAACGCTACAGTACTTTGGATCACCTCCAAACACTAAAATTACTTATTGAAAAAGCAAATGAATATAACATCCAACTTCACCTAGCCTTTGTAGGCTATAGAAAGGCCTTCGACTTTTTAGAAATATTGGCCTTCCTCTCATCAATGGATGATGCTAGAATAGATTCCAGATACTCGCAGCTTATAAAAAACATATACGAAAATGCCACCTTCTCCGTCCAAATAGATCAGGATACTAAGACGAATACAATCCCAGTAGGTCGAGGTGTACGCCAAGGAGACATTATTTCCCCAAAATTGTTTACGCTGGCCCTAGAGAACATGTTTAAGAAGATACAGTGGGAAAAGAAAGGAATTAAAATCGACGGCTCTTATCTAAATCACCTACGCTTTGCTGATGACATTGTACTTATTAGTTGCGACATAAACGAACTTAAAACAATGCTAGAAGATCTAAAGCACATATCGTCGACAGTGGGACTCGAGATTAATGTCAGCAAAACTAAAATAATGAGTCCAACAGGAGAACTTTTGGAAATTCAAGGCCAAATAATAGAAAACGTAGATCAGTACATATACCTTGGACATGCAGTAAAGCTTGGAAAGAAAAATCAAACGGCCGAGATTGGCAGAAGAGTAGCTTTGACATGGTCGGCTTTTGGAAAGCTCCAATATATATTTAAAGATGCCAATATGCCCATAAGCTTGAAACGGAAGGTATATGAAACTTGCATACTGCCAGTCTCAACTTACGGTCTAGAAACCTCTACATTAACTGAAAAAAGCGTAAAAAGACTTAGAACGACGCAACGAGCAATATAACGAAGAATGCTTGGGATAAGTCTGAGGGACAGAGTACGTAATGAGACCATTCGACAAAGAACCAAAGTCACCGATATCATAGAGCGTGTCGCACACCTTAAGTGGCAATGGGCTGGACATGTGGCTAGACAAAACGACAGCAGATGGACAAAAAAGTTAATTCAGTGGAGACCCAGAGAAACAAAAAGAAGCATAGGTAGACCTCCAAAAAGATGGCTAGATGATGTGAAGAGAACAGCGGGCACCTATTGGCAGCATACAGCTCAAGACAGAAACGCATGGAAGAGATTAGAAGAGGCCTATGTCCTGCAGTGGGCAATAATTGGCTGAAGAAGAAGAAGTGTGCGATATGATGGGGAGGAGACTGTTCACTTTGCACCATCCTCTGGTACATTTAATTAAAAAAAGTTGTTAGGAACGAAGTGCCCACAAGCATGCATCGACCGTCTCATTTTATCAATGCTTAGACGTGTACAAGAGTGTACTCAACTACGGGGTCGCCAAACACATTATTAATTTTTTTTTTTTGATTACATGTTAATAAAATTTTCTTGAAAGTGCTATCATTTCATTCTTGATGTAAGACTAACACGTTGTGAAAAAATCAAGTTCAAAAAATTATTCCTTCTGCGTGTAACACCAAGTATACTTACATTCATAGTACTTTTTTGGACTTTGTTGTTGTTTTCACCGGATTGAGCCAATCACAAAAATTATTATCTGGAAAATAACTGAGTAGTTTGTTTAATTATCTTGACCTTCCAACGTTAAAAGTATTAAACTAATTACCGATTAATATGGAACAATTGTTATTAGACGGAAATCATTACATGCTGGATTCTTCAGTGGACAATGAACAACTAGAAGACACTATGAAGCCTTTACCTGCAGCGGATTCTCCTGTTACTGGTATTCTTAAAGGCGGTAAATTATGGAGACAATCAAGCGGAGAAAATCCTGTCAAAATAAACGAACCCTTTACTGTAAGTATTATATTAATTATTAATTAATCAAAACATATACCCATGTCTGCACTACACTCTCACTAGTAATCTCCCTAGTACTTGAATTACTAACGGAAATATTTCCGAAAGCATAATTTTTTTTTAAAAATTCATGTTTGAGGAGAAATATCTAGGTAGTAATTCAAGAACGTAAGAGATTTGGTAAGAAAATTTCACATCAAAGTCATATAAAATATTATAACAGGACATTTTCGTATATCACACCTGTGCGGAAAGTATTTCGCACGCTTGTGGATATATGCTACTTTCCGTGGGCAGAGGCGGATCCACGCAATATCTGAGGGGGGAGGCCATATAGAAAGTCATATAGGTTAGCAAAATAACGGATTTTTTTGTACCTACTGCCTACTGAGTCATAGTCGAGTGCTCTTTTATAGAAAGATTAATTTTAGTAAACAGGATATCATATTTAATTTCTTTTCAAGTGTCAAAATTTTCGTAGTAAAAAGCAAGTTGAAACTATTTGATATATTTCATAAATATATGTATACATTTATTTTATAAGAAAACTTGGTCAGAAAAAAGTAAATTAAAAAATATTTCTGTTCAAAAACAAATAAAACCTAACCAGATATAAAAATATAAAAAACAAAAAATTAAATATTAAAAACTAAATAACCATTTCCAGTCTCCTATTCCTTTGACTAGAGTGTCTTTGGATAATATCATCTACATTCAGACTGCCGCAAATGGGCCTGTGTATATGCATCAATGCCAATCCATTCAACCTTTTTTTAACCATTCTAGATCTTATCTAATCTTTCAGCTTCCTGAGTGTCGATAAACTCCTTTCAGAAGATGTAACACTTATTGGCAGGCAACATAATAGTTCTAGCAGGATGTTTCTGTTAGGGAACATATTCCTATTCCTCACATTCCTTTAAAGCAGTTATATCATTGTCGGGTGTATTTTGCTGGGTATTCCACATCTCTTTCCATATATACATTTCAGAAACAATCTTCTGAAATATAATTTCATCATTCCCCTCAAAAATTATCGGAAACTGTTCAAGTATATTTCTTCTACCTTGGCAGATTTACTCATCTGTTTTGTTTTTGATTATTGACGGCACAAATAAGTGAAGGTTGTATAGATTCAATTTATTTTATGATAGTCTATCTTTCAGATCATGGATGATATTATCGTTCAGAGGGATGAAAATAGTTATTCTATAATGGTCATTCACTGAAGAAACAGTGGGATTTGGTCTATGAACCATTCTCCCTGTTATTCTCGGCATCGCAAATTCAATATCAAGTTCTTCTAATTTTTTTTTGGCTTCGTTCAAAATAGTTACGAAATATTTCGTAGCATCGTCTCTTTTATTTTGAAGTGTCTGAAGAGTGAAACCAACAGCGTTATTGACTTGTTTTTTGTCAAGTTTTTTGTTTGGTGCAAATTACTGAGTGTCAGCGTTATCGAATATGTATTCGCCAAATAGCGTTATAGTGTTATAACAAATTTGTAATTTCAAAATTTTTATATTTATTGGGTCCACGAGGAGGGGGCAATGGCCTCCCCTTGAATCCACCCCTGTCCGTGGGACTTTACAGTGCCATATACGTTACTTTCCTATGCGGTCGTAGGAAAAATGTATTAATACCATTTTTCATTTGTAAAGATAGACAGATAAAGGTAACAATAATTTTTTAAAAAGTGTATAGAGGGTTGTGCATTTGGCAGAAAAATTATCGCTGTAATCACGCCCAGGGTACCCAGGAGGAAAAAACTTTCACTAGTAATACCACTAGAGGTTAAATTATATCCGGAAATTTTCTAAAAATATTCATGAGCGAGAAAAAATTTCCGGATATTAATTTGAACTCGCTTGGTATTCGGTAAGAAAATTCCACACCGAATTGTGGAGGATAATCAAATATTTTTAAAATTTATTTTTCGATTCTCAACAATGCAAATTGTTTTCTTCATCAAGTCACCAGCGAAACATTAAATGTTTGGTCGACTTGATTGAGTTACTTGAGCTTACTACAAGTGGTAGAAAATTATAATTTTAGAGGTTTTTCGGGAAGTTGCATGATCAGACTCATAGCGCGTCATAGCTTTGTCAGCAATTATTTAGGCCTTCAAATTGGTAATTTCTACTCATTGTAGTTGCATAGGAATACCATTTCAAGATAGAAAATGGTATATTCTTTAATTTTACATAAGTTTTGAGTAACTACAAGTGGTAGAAAATTGTTTTTTTGCGTTTTTATTAACGTGCGTTATGCGCGCTTTAATGGTATGGAATTCATAACCAGCGTCAGCAAGCATCAATCATAGGAGGCTGTGATCATTGTATTTTGACACTTAAAAACATAAAAAAAACTCGCGATTTGTTGCAATAAAGAATATTGAACAGCCAGTAAAACCAATAAAATTCTTTGCTTAAAAAATGAATCAATTTGAAAATCATTCTATATGCAAAATATGCGTGAAATTGTCTGATGTAATTATCAATCATCGTACCATGACTTATATATTCGCATTAATAGAGGATGTTGGCTTTAACTTGAAGAAAGTAAATTTGTTCCGAATTGTCCACGAATATTTGCATCTAAACTACGCAAAATTGAAAGTACTGAAAGGGAAAAGATAAATAAATTAGTGTCTAAATATTATATATATTTTATTAGAAAAAGACACTTAATTGAAAACATTCAGAGTCCTGCATTTTTTCCATTAAGAAGAGAGGAGGTGTCCAAAGAATATAGAAAACATCTTAGCTTTGTAATTAAAATGTATAATTCGCTGTTGTGTATCCCACGAGAAAAAAATTTCCTCTAAAATACCTCCGTTGCCGTGGTGTTCTGTCAAAATAACGTATTTTGATTGGTTCAAAATTGCAGGTGTGGAATTTTTACTAAAATACATACGTTGCCATAGTGATCTGTCAAAAAAACCCAATTTGATTGGTTACAAATTACTGGTGTTGAAATTACTGGTTTTCTGCGCTGCAAGTGGTTGATTTCGGAAGACATTTAAAATCGGTTCCAAATTTAAAAATTGTAGGGAGTATTATAATGTTTTTAAAACAATTTATTCCATTCAATATTTTTAATTTAATCTTCTTATAGCTGCTCAAAGTTAAATTAATTTTTAAGTTAAAAGCGAAGGAAGAAGTAATTTTTTAAGAGAAACATGATAATCTCATTTTACGTTAAAATCCTCGCCCAAAATATTTTCCGAGTCAATTACCGCTTTGTTTAAAAGTTATTGTGTTTAATTTGTTTAATACTTTGTTTTAGTTAAATTATCTTGAGTTATTAAATTTTATACATTTATGCATAAATAAATCTCTTATTTAGACATGATGATAAGAAAAAGAACATTTCAAGTTTTTTTAAATAAATATTTAACTGTAACGTTACAACTTTAAAATATGTACTGTTTTTTACACCACAATTTTAAAGTCAAATGTTTCTGTGCCAAATGACCTTTTAAAATTGACGCACTGTTCAGTATGTCCTGTTCATTTACCATAATTCAATTAATTTTTTAATTTAGTGCATAATTAAACTCACATTGACTAGCTACCATAAATATAAATATACTAATATTTGATAATGCGCTTGCCATGGAAAAATTCCTACATATTTGCACCACAAAATAACTTTTAGGGCAGATATACATAACTTAAATCTACTATTTTAAGGTTTATTATTCCCACCTAAATTTAAAACTGAAATATTCAGGCGATCATTCACCAAATTTATCAGTGGTATTCGACAATGAGCCCCTTATTGTTTAACATCGTTATGGACGAAATAATAAAAAGTACTCGTAACTTGAAAGGGTATAAAATGGGGAACAAAGACGTCAAAATCCTATGCTTTGCCGATGATGCTGTTCTGATTGCAAAAAACGAAGATTACCTACAGAGATTCCTATTTAAATTCAGCACAACGGCAAAAAGTCTCAAAATAATAAAGATAACTGCAGCAAAAACGAAATGCATGACCTATCAGATGCAAACTGGTTGTGGATGATAAAATTATACAACAGGAGATGAAATTTAAATACCTAGGTTTAGAAATATCAGGATACGGTGACATCGAGGCGAAGGTAAAAAACCAAGCGGCAAAAGCAGCACGAACCTCAGCTTACCTGAATGATACAATCCTCCGAAGCAAATATATCGGAATCGAGACCAAAGCCCGAATCTACAAGGCGGTCATCCGACCTATATTAACATACACAGCGTAAACTAGACCAGATACATCGAACACAACGAGAATATTAGAAATGAAAATAGTGCGCAGGATCACTGGAAAAACACTTTTTGACAGGGAGAGAAGCGAGGATATTAGAAGAACATGTAAAATAGACAATATAAATGAATGGATACAGGGAAGAAAGAGAGAGTGGAACGAACACAAAGATCGGATGAATGACGACAGAATGGTCAAAATAAGTAAAAACAAGTCGCCCTTAGGGCTCCCCGCAAGAGATGGAGCGACAAACTCTCTAACAATTAAACGGCAGAGGTTACGAAGAAAAACAAGCAATCTGCTTACATGAAAAAAAGAAGATAACTCCGTTCCTAAAAGTATAAAGAACCTCAGTACTATTTGCTTTAGGTCTGAATAAAAAATTGAACTATTGTAACACCAGTCTAGATACCTATTCCTCTACCTCGATGCCAAAAAAAAAATTAATAAGTACAAAGATAATCATCCCTTTTCTTTTTTCTCCTATCGTCGTCTGCAATGTTCTCTTTGGCACACTGTATCAGGGTTAAGTGGAAGAACATTTTCGTAGTGAAGCCACTGTTTCTCTACAAAAAATGAACTTCGATCTTTATTTTCAGAAATCCTTTTTTCATGTGAAAATACTTTTATATATATATTACTTGAAAACAATAAAAACCTTTATTATTGTTTATCTATTATTAAAGCATGATTATTAATGAGAACAATGACAGCTCCCAAGAAATACGAGTCAGAATAGAACAGGCGAGAAGCACCTTTATAAGATTGAAGAGGATTTTCTGCTGCAGATATTTAAACCTTGATTTAAAAATACGACTGATGGGATGCTATGTGCTGTCTAAACTATACTATGGGATGGAGTCCTGGATACTAAAGGTAAACGACATGAGGAGACTAAAGGCATTTGAGATGTGGATATACCAGAAAATATTGAGGATCTCATGGGTAGAGAGAATAACCAACGTGGAAGTGATGAGACGTATGCACAAGGAGAGAGAAGTGATTCCACATTTAAGAAAAGAAAACTGCTGTACATGGGACATGTCATGAGAAGAGAAAAATATCAAATGCTACAAATAATTAATCCAAGGCAAGAGATCTATAGGAAGAAGACGAAATTCATGGCTGAAGAACCTTAGGGATTGGTTTGGATGCAGTAATAATGAACTATTTAGAGCTGCGGTCTCAAAAATAAGAATTGCTATGATGATTGCCAACCTTTAAAGCGGAGACGGCACCTAGAGAAGAATAAAGCATGAAAATTGGATTAATGTTGCGGAGATGAGTGGTCTGAGAAGTATAGCCGGAGTGACTCGGTTGGATAAAGTGAAGAATAGTGATATGAGGGAACGCTGTGGTGTTAAAGAAGATGTGGTTACAAAGTTAGATAAAGGAATGCTTGTATGGTTTGGACACGTAGAAAGGATGGATTTAGGAAGATTGACGAAACAAATTTATAAGGCGAGTGTGAATGGACAAGTCGGTAGAGGTCGACCTCGGCCAACATATCTCGATCAGATCAACGTTGTTTTGAAGAAAGGCCAGGTCAAGAGTACCAACAACCGACGAGCGTGTATGAGAGCACTGATAAAAGTAAAGGAAGCGAAAGATGTGTATAAGAACCGTAGCAAGTGGAAGGAAGTGGTCTTTGCCTACCCCTACGGGAAAAAGGCGTAACTATATTTATGTACAGTAGAACGCCGATTATCCGAACGCCGATTAACCGAATCGCCAATTATCCGAATCGATCCTCCGTGTAATATAAAAAATTAAAACCAAATAATTTTTGGAAAAAATGGAAAAGTTTTGCTAATTATTGACAACGCATCCATCACTTGAGCTTCTCGTGAGAGAAGAAGGGAAATTTAAGTGTCTCTTTTTACCACCTAACGTCACAAGTCTGCTGCAGCCTATGGACCAGGGTGTTATTGAGTGCACGAAACGACTTTACAGACAACAGTTGCTTCGTAAATTGCTTCTAGCTGAGGAGAACGACGAAGAACGGGTTTTGGATTCGTACAAAAAAATCAACTTGAAAGACTGTTGCTACATGATTGCAGATTCCTGGAACATGGTTAAAAGTGTTTCACTGAAACGAGCTTGGAATAAAATAAACGGCACATCAACAAAAGAGCAACTCGAGTTAGAAAAGCAAGCGAAAGAACGAGAATCAACCGCTGAAGTTAATGAAGACGAACAGGAATTACCGTCAGCGGAAGAGTTTGTAAACATGGCTAATAAAATCGCGGCATGTTAGGAGTGTGATGTCGCTGATCTGGAAGAGTGGTTGCACTGTGATAAGAACAATCAAGGGTTCCAGATACAGACAGACGATCAAATCGCAGCGAGTGCCATGGACGAACAGGATAATGAAGAGGACGACAATGAGTCCGAAGGGGAAGAGTTACAAGACCAAAGTGTACCATGTCACAGCGAGGCGTTTATGTGCTTTGATAACGCCCTCAAGTGGATGAAGTGGCAACCCGAATGCGACGGTGTACAACTTCTTGCCGTCCGGCGCCTGCGTGACCTTGCTGCACGGAAACGAACTTCAACGTCGAAGCAACTTACTCTGATCGAGATGTTCAAGTGAGCGTTATTGTAGAAATGTGTTAGTTTATTCTATGTGTAACAGTTTGTTTATTTTCTTTATTACCAGTCTATGTCCGATTAACCGAATTTTCGATTATCCGAATCGACTCCGGTCCCAATTAATTCGGATAATCGGCGTTCTTCTGTATGTATGTATTAAATACGAGCAATTATTAGAACTAATGGAGGCGTTGTATTATACGCTTTATAAATTTTAAGTCTTTCGTATTCTTATAATGTTTTAGAAAATAAATAAAATTAACATTACATGGACTTATTTGAGAGGTGCAATAATTTTGACGTCAAAATAAATATTATCTATATTTTAAAGCTTTTTGTAATTTTTGTTGTTACGTTAGAAAACAGACTCGATTTCCGATGAAGAATCTGGCACAAGAACGGTACGATTTATCGAGGAAGAAAAAAAAGATAGTTGCAAAGCCTCGCCGGATAGCGACAGGGAGGTAGAAGGAAGAGAATCCATCAAAGAACACGAAACAACTCCAATCAAACAAGAAATTTCGGAGCCAGTTACCGAACCCACCGAGATGATGTTAACCTTCAAATTAGGTATGTAGTCACATTGTTTACCTACAATCATTAGATCTGTCACAGTTGTGGGGTATCTAGCATTACCTTTTCTTTTCCCATTTTTTTTTTTAGTAATTGGTTATTTCCATTAATTTTTCTAGTTTTTTATCGAAGCTTGTTGTGTATCCTATTGGACCTCAGTATTCTTGTTTTATCTCTACAAGCATCCCTGTTTGTTTTAAAGTTTGCTCGATTTCTTATGTGAGCAAATTTTTTTTTATATTTAACTTTTACCTTTCGCGATAGTCTGAATTCTTATCTGGAAGATATTTTGTGATTTGCGTACATAAACGGTCAAACTTTAAACTCCGTATTCTCTCAAAATGACTTGGGAATTATTATTAACAGTAGTCTTACTTGGTCCGACCATATTTTGTCAATAACCAAACGTGCTAACAACAGGCTGTATCTTATACGGAAGTGTTTTTCGAGAGTTATGTTTCAATCGTTTTTATACCATTTATGTAAGACCCATTCTTCAATATGCGGGGCCCGCCTGGTATCCTGACTTGATTCGTGTTAGAAGTTTATTAGAAAATGTTCAAAGAAAAGCCACTCGACTTCCCTTGGGACTGAGAAGACCTTCCTATGAAGAGAGACTTGCTATGGCCAACTTAACTTCTTTTGAACTTCGACGTCACCGTGGAGATCTTATCACAACATTTAAAATATTAAAATTCAACTCTAAAAACCTTTCCGTGATATTTCCATTAAACCATGATAACCGGCTCAGAGGACATGAATTAAAACTTAAAAAAGAAAACTTTGTGACCAGATCAAGACAAAATTTTCTGAGTAATAGAGTTTTTGACGCCTGAAATAATCTCGATGTTGACATTATTTCTGCTTCTTCTACAAACATATTTAAAAATAGACTGGACCGCCTTATATATCAATAACTTTTAATTTAATATTTATCCTGATACCAAGTATTGTACTTTTGTTTTGTTATCTTATCTTTTTTATTTTTGTTCATTTCAATTTATGTATTAATTTGCTAGTAGGTAATTGATTTGTATATTATCTACAGTTATTGGGTAATATAGGGACTTGTCCCTCTGCCCTTGTTTATATGTAATAATAATAATAATAATATTGTTTGGGGTTTGAGGTCCACCTAATCTTCTGCTTCTTCTTCTTATAGAAGGACCTGGTTCTGTTTATTCCGTTGCGTTTGGCCTCCTTCGGAGCTCTTTCTGTGACGCTGAGCTCCAGCTTTCGTACCATCTCTTGGGTGGTCTGCCTACCGGTCTTCGCGAGTTTGGTTTTTGCGACATGGCCCACTTTGCCCATCTTTCATCTGGCATCCTTTCCATATGGTCTTTTCAGCACCTCTTGCGTGTTCTAGCCCATCTTACCACATCCTGTATTTCTTCTCTGATATCCGGGCTTCTTATTTTATCCCTGAGGGTAATACCCTTGATGGTTCTTAGTATTTTTATTTTGGTCGTTCTCATTATTCTTTTCGTTGTTGATGTTTCAGCTCTGGTTTCTGTGGCGTACGGTAAAATAGGTCATATGCATGTTTTGTAAATGCTTAGCTTGCTTTTTGTACTCACCACTTTATTTCCCTGTATCTCTCATGAATCCGCTGATTCTTGTTGCCTTTATGGCTTGTATTCTTGCTTCTTCAATAAGGTTTCTTTTAAATCAAATTTTAAAATAATCTGTAATAGATACAGTTTAATGGAATTTACGTCGATTCTGATGTCGTTTTACTTTTAATTTTTCCGAATCAGATTTATGCTAAATTCTTTCACAAACTTTATCTCTTTGTCATTTTACCTTGGGATTTATTTTACCTTGAAATCCGCGTAGGGGAAAAAGTAGGATTTCCGTTAATTGGGATTTCGGGTAAAAAATGTAGCGGTTCTAGGTAACCACGTGCTGATCTCCAACAACAGCTTGAAGCCCAATTCCGCCGTTAGACAGCTTTTTCCCTGCACCAAAGCTTTACAACCCAAAGCTGGCCAAGACGATGATCAACAATATCTCGTTACCGCCGAATCGTTAAAAGCCTTCGAAGAAGCCAAGAGATCTAAGCTGCCGCAAATTATACAAAATGCAGGTAAGAAAGCATCCATTTTATTAATTTTTGGGCTCTAAATCGATTCTTGATGATCGCTCTTATTTAGTTATAATTTAACACGATGAATTTGATAGGTACGACAGATACGATCAAGCGAGTGATAGAAAGGAATACGTTAAGAAGATCGCTAGTTCGCTACGAGCCAAAGAGCAAGAAGAACTTTCAAAAGACTGATAACTCTCTGGTCGAGAGAATCAAGCAATTAACATGTGATATAGACGATGTTAGTCTTGATTCGGACGATCTTTCGGCCAGAGTTAGTCCCACCGGCGAAGAAGGCGGAAATAATTCCGAAACGAGTCAGGTAAAAACTCTTTTAGTACATACAATATTCTCGTAGAAAGTATTGGAGAATCGAAAAATTGTGATAAAATTGCAATTCCACCAGTGGCGTAATTTGTCGTACGCCTTTGTTAGTAGCCAGAAACGTTCATTTAACATAATTTAGTAGGGTGTATAGTACTTACGCTCCCCACCAAATATGGCAATAATACTTCAAATAGTTTTAAAGTACTTGGCACAAATTATTTTTAAATTTTCAAATAAAACACCCTGAAACTCAGACAGAAGACACATTTTATCTAGGTGATTTGGGTTGAATCTTCATATTTTGAGTTCAGGATTCTATAGTTGAAATATTCCCATTTAGTAATTAAACACCCTGTATTTATTTATTCGGTAGAGTAGGGTTTATTGAAGTGAAACTTCTTTGAGTCACTGCACTAGTTCTTAGATAGAGAGTAAACTCGTCGAACAAACAAAATCTGTTAAGCTGCTTGTCCTTTTCCAATTGCATATTGCTCAACTATAGGCTATGGCACGATGACTACCAGCGCCGCTGACGGGCAACAAAATACTATTGGACGCCTTTTCTGTCAATGCATCTTACCGTGAATTTATAAAATAATCAATTATTAAATCATTTAGCTGTGTGAGAGAAGTATAAAAGGTTTACAATTAAAAATAAGTGAAAAATATTTATTTTCAATACCTATATATTTTTTTTAATAGACATAAATAATTTATGTTTTACATCGGTAGCTTAACCCAAAACCATGACATCAGTGATATTGTAGACCGGGTTTGAAAGTATCAAACACTCTATTTTAGAGGTTATAGCTCTGCGTTGGAAATCTATAGAATTTTATTTTACTTAAATCTTCATTAACACAACAACCAGGAACACAACAACAATTTCCAAATTGCTTAGTTTTACCCATATCTCCTTTGTTATTGTAACTTTATTATAAAATTGTAAATATTTCCGCTTTTAATTAACACTACTCACTACTTTATGCGAAAAATTAGATATCAAAAGTTCCAGTAGTGCTCACTACGAACGCTCGCATCGATATTATTTTTAACTCCGCCCCCTTGCACATAGCCTATAGCATGAGAGAGACCGCAAAATTATCTTTACGAAGATCCACACAAAGAGAAGACGCCGAGAATAGTCACTGGGCATTATTTATTCATGGCAGATTATGTTAATTATTTTTCAACATTACAAGGGAGGTTAAAGATGTTTCACAACGGTTTTTTTGTTTTGTAATAATTTTGTACATTTAGTGACTGACGCACATTTTCTTGTTCTTGTAGATTTTGAATAAAACGAAAGAGCCAAGAAATTTCTCTCCATCGTCGTCGTCAACGGCAAGCTCCAATTCATCGTCTATGTCTTCCACATACAGAAAAATTACAGATCTATTTGGAAAACGAGGAGATAAACCTTTGGAAGGTTCTCCTCAACTGATTATTTACGAACCAAAGGCCGTGCAAACGCAAACGTTACCCGACATCGGAGGTCCTTACAACCAAGATATGTTAGAGTAAGTGCTCGATATATTTTAATTATTTTTTTATTAATTCGTTTGGTAACCCATTTTAGAAAGGATTTATTGAACAAAAGTTGCGCTACTGCCGAAAATAGAAAGCAATTTTTATCGACGTTAGCTCCTTTGACGGCTTGCGTGAGCGGTGTCAGTGGTCATCCTGGAGATCAATTTTATCACCTGAGCGGTCACGGTTCCGTAATCAGTTCCACTGGAAGCGAATATACTTTAGATGATATAGATGAGGCGCTCGTCAACGAGGAAAATAAAAAAATTACTCCCGACGTTCTTGCAGGAACTCCCGCTTCAGAATCCGGAGATGAACTGGTCGTTTTCGTGCAACAAGATGCTAACAGAATAGAGAGGATTAAGAAAAAGTAAGTGCCTTTTTGTGATTAATTTTATTGATAATTGAATGAGTTTGTATACTCGCGTTCAAAGTTTACGAGAGACGATAGAATAAATTGTTGTTTATATGGCTGATTTGCATTTTTCTTGGGTTTTCATTTGATGTATTACAAAGTAGGGGATGCTGTTTGAAATTTTAATGAAGGGGTGGGGGATGTTAAAGGAGTGGAAAGAATAACATTTTTTAACCTCTCCCTTGATTTAAGTCGCTGGGTTCCCTGCATTTGGAAGTTTATCTACAATGTTTCGATGGTGCTCACTGCCTAATTTTAAATATGATGCTAAATTTTAAACACTTGTGTCCTCATTGACAGCATACTCTTTCTCAATAGTGAATAAATTGCTTCCACGCATATTTTTTATTCTTCACTATGTCTTCATACTCATTTTTGTTCACTATTTTGTCTATTTCATTTATTGAAATATTACCAAAGCGTGAAGTTTTTTTTTTTTATGTTCTGGTTCCCACGAAAAGGGATATCCTGTTATGTTCAGAGAACATCGTGGGAACCAAGGGAAAGAAGGTAGGAGTTGGTGTTCTTCTTACATTTCTGGAGGTTGTATGCCTCGGGGAACACCTCCCTAGGCAATGAGTTCCAAAGCCTCGCAATTCGTTGGATGAATGAGTCTTTGGAAAGTGATGTTCTGCAGGTCTCCAAAGTGACCACGAAGGGGTGTGAAGACTGAACTTGACGGGTTAATCTCGAAGAGACTTTCAAAGGAGAAACGATTGTTGATATTTCAGAAGAGCATCGCCCATGAAAATATCTATAAAAAAGAGACAAATCGCCAACTTTTCTACGGTGTTCCAGACAAGTGAGCGAGTTTGTAAGCGAGGCATCACCGACGAGACGAATTGCCCTTTTTTGGACAGAATCCAGTAGCTTTAGGATATGTTTAGGTGCTGCACTCCAAATATGGGAACAGTACTCCAGTACAGGTCGGATCTGCGCCTTATAGATCGTAAGCAGCTGACTGGAGGTGAAATAGCTCTTGGCACGAAACAAAAAACCAAGTTTTTGGGATGCACTTTTGGCAATGGACCTCACGTGATTTTCTCAGGAAAGGTTATTGCTGATAGTAATACCAAGCATCGATATGGATGACTTCAGTGGTATGGTTACTCCTGACAAAGTTATGTTAGGCACAGTGAGATCGGCTTTTCTAGAGAAAAGACATGCTTGTGTTTTGTTTGCATTGAATTCTACCAAGTTATTGGATCCCCATTCGAGAATTGTTGCTAAGTCCATATTTATATTGTTAACATTTCTTCCTTGTTCATTTCTGGTTTCACGGGCTGATATAGGGGCCCTGGAAGAGAAAGCGGTATGGAGGGTACTATCATCGGCAAAGCTGTGTACGGGACATGAAGTTGCTTTCAATAGGTCGTTGATGTGAAGTAAAAATAGTGTTGGTGCCAGAATGGATCCTTGCGGAACACCAGCATTTATGAGTAGAGTGTCAGATGAAACTCCATCGACCACTACATGGAGAGACCTATTTGAGAGAAAACTAGCAAGCAGAGAACACAGCTGAGGGGGCAAGCCATAAGATGGAAGCTTGGTGAGGAGTCCCTGGTGCCAAACTCGATCTAACGCCTTGGAGATATTTAATGCCACAGCTAAAGTTTCTCCATACTTTTCAATAGATAGCTGCCATATATGTGAGATGTATGCGAGCAGGTCACCAGTTGATCTCTGATGGCGGAAGCCATATTGCCTATCATTGATAATTCCTGAGTCTTCCAGATATTTCATGAGCTCGATGTTGATGGCTTTTTCCATGACCTTTGAAATAATAGATAGCAGTGCGATAGGTCTGTAGTTGCTAGGTAGGGTCTTTTTGCCTTTTTTAGGGACTGGCTGTACTCTTGCAATTTTCCAATTGGACGGAAATACTCCCAAATTGTAAGAGTGGTTAAACAACTTGCAAAGAACAGGTGTTAGTTCGGGGGCACATTTCTTAAGAACAATCGGCGGGATTCCGTCAGATCCACAGGCTTTGTTGGTGTTGAGACCCAGCAAAATCTTTCTGATAGTACGTTGGCGAAAGGTGATCTCGGGCATGTGACTGTCAATAGGTGTAATGTTCGAGGGTTGTTTTCCCGAAGAATCCAGAGTGGAATTTCCAGCAAATAGGTGCGCAAAGATATTGGCTTTTTCCTGGGCAGTCGTTGCTAGTGTTCCATCTTCACTGGTTAGGGGAGGAAAAGAGCTGGAAGTGAAGTTTCTTCCCACAGCTTTGGCGAAAGACCAAAATGAACGGGATCCGTTAGGACATTCAACAAGTTTTGAAGTATCATTCATTATTGATAATTCTAATAACTTATGACTTATAATGCCTGTCAGCTATATTTAGATTCATGGTTATTATGACGACGTGGTCTTACATTACATTTTTGCGGTTGGGCCATTGGTATAGGCACCTAAATCACCTAGATCTATGATCTTCAGTAACTACCGCTGTGTCTTCAGGGCATCAGAATGCCAGTCCGCTGGTTTTGGCAAACTGCAGGATTTTTGTTGGCCCTGTCTTATTTAGATCACTTGGATCCATTATCATGCGGCCCCAGGTTTGGTACCTGTACACCGCTAGCGTTAGGCAGCAACACAGAATGTGTATGCTGCTTTCTTCCAGTTTTCTGTTCTTTACGGTACTAATAATTTCCTTGTCTTTTCTGAGCCTCTGGAGAATCGTGATGTTAATTGTCTGGTATATGTATGAAACCCGTAGCATGCGTCGGTAGCAGCACATTTCGAATGCCTCTAAGCCTTTGGTGGCAGCCTCGGTAAGACTCCAGCTTTCTACTTCGTAGAGGAGAACACTAAAGACTGAGAATTCTTATGCGCATATTGATATTAAAAGAGAGGTTACAAAGGACTTTCTTAGGCCGGTTAAAAGTGCTTCTGGCTTTTTCAATTCGAGTTCTTATTTCATAACTATATTCAATCTTCTTAAAGTACCATGCAATCGTTACTATGTAGGCGTCCTTCATATTCTGTATATATCTGTTATTTGCAGCGTCTCGAAGTGATCCAAAGTCTTTAATTCCCATCTAAGGTCAGATATTGCGCAACCAAGGTAACTTCTTGCGACCAATTTTTCCTTCAATTTTCCCTGAAGATGGTTAATCTGAAATTTGGCAGGACTTTTTTTGAAATTGTCATAAACTTGGTCTTAGCGGCATTTAATTTTAGAGCCAACGCATTGCTTGCATCATTAACAGCATTCAATAGCGACTATAAATCTGCTGTGTCAGCTAAGATTACAATATCATCAGCGTATCTGATATTGTTGATAGGTATGCCGTTAACTTAAATTCCTAAAGTGCTTCCTGAAATGCTTTTTCCACGTACAGATTAAACTGCATTGGTTCCAAATATCGCAATAATAAATCGTGCCTGACATTATTAAATATATTTTATATGACTCGCAATAAAACTTTCCCAATAAAAGATAGGTTAGCTTGACGTCTTTTTTGCTCGAATAAAATTTACACTGTCTCTTTGTCAGATAAAGTTCCTGAAAATATACAACTACATGAACAGGAAAAACTTCGCGGTGGAATTTTGTAAAATCCCTTCTTAGCTGACCTCTACTCGGCAAAAAAAATATTCTTACCTGTCAGCCTTATGGTTTCAGAGATATCGTGATGAGTCAATATATATACATACATACATAAAGTCACGCCTTTTTCCCATAGGGGTAGGCAGAGACCACTTCCTTCCACTTGCTGCGGTTCGTACACACATCTTTTGCTTCCTCTACTTTCATCAGTGCTCTCATACATGCTCTTCGGTTGTTGGTACTTTTACCTGGCCTTTCTTCAAAACAATGTTGATCTGATCGAGATATGTTCTCAGAGGTCGACCTCTACCGATTTGCCCATTCACACTCGCCTAATAAATTTGTTTCGTCAATCTTCCTTCATCCATCCTTTCTACGTGTCCAAACCATCTAAGCATTCCTTTATCTATCTTTGTGACCACACCTTCTTTTACACCACAGCGTTTTCTTATCTCACTATTCTTAACTTTATCCAACCGAGTCACTTAGGCTATCTTCTCAGACTACTCATCTCCGCAGCATTAATCCTATTTTCATGCTTCTTCTGCCAAACCCAACATTCACTACCATACATAAGTGTAGGAACCAACACACCTCTATGCACCGCCAGACGTGCCTTTTTTGACACTTTCTGGCTATTTATAAACCTATGCAGTGCCCCATTCATTTGTTTTCCTGCCAACACCCTTCGCTCAATGTCACTGTCATACTTTCCATCTCTAGTAAATTTTGAACCCAAGTACACAAATTCATTAACTTGTTTCACTCTTTCTCCCTCAATCGAAACCCCACAGTTTGTCATGATTTCTTCTCTTTCAAAAACCATTACTTTCGTTTTGCTCACATTTATTTTCATCCCTTTGATTGGCAATATATATATATATATATATATATATATATATATATATATATATATATATATATATATATATATATATATATATAAGATGGCTTTCTACTCGTAGTGATTTGGACGACACAGTTAATCAAAACACAACTGAGTTTCTCTGTAAGAAAAAATTTATTGTATTATTTTACATGTAGGTAAGTTTCACAATAAACAGTTTGAATTAAGCAGTAACAAACTGAAACTTAACCTGTAAGAAAAGAAACGACATTTAATGTTCTTAATCACAATGTCGATTCCTAAATCACAATAAGTTTATTATTCTAAGCTTTCTATAATTTTAATAAATTTCTTTCTCATGCATTGACTGACATTGATAGCACAACTTATAAGTTATATTTTACCACCGAACATATTATCAAATAAATATCGCGTTCTGTCACTATGACACTTGATGCGCGGGAATATTTGAAATAAAGAAAACTATATTTTTCTTTATATCTCCCCCTCCCAGAGAAGCTAAAGCAATACGACCAATCACTCATCCTCTTCATGGTCTTCAAGCACAGGGGCCGGAGTTAGTTTTGAGATGTGGAAAAAGTTTGACTCTGATTTTCTATGGTTGGTGTTTATCTTGTAAACTGAATTTGATATTTTCTCAATGATTTTATAAGGTCCGATTCTTAATTCGTCGAGCTTTCTTCTATTCAGTTTGTTTCCGTTATTCACAAAAACGGTATCACCAACTTTGAAGTCTACATGTCTTCTATTTTTATCGTAAATCGACTTGATGTAATTATGTGATCTTAATGTATTTTTCAAAGCTTTTTCCCTATCTTGAATCAAATCATACTCGGTCTTTTTAAGTTTCAGCTCATTTGGCAAAATTGTAACATCTGTGCCATTTAGAAGATACTTTGGAGCATATCCAGTGACAGTTTGCTCCATTTCATTGTAGTTTTTTACACAATTTTGTGCTATAGTTGTCCACGCTATTTCTGCGTCACTTTCGTTTATTTTGCATCTAATTTTGTTGACTAACGTTTGATTTAGTCTTTCATTTAATCCATTTGAGAAGGGCGAGTCCACTGCAGTAAAAATTATTGGAATACTCTTTTCATCCAAAAAAATTTTAAAGTCTTTAGAATTGATACCTGGGTATTGATCTGAGAGTATCATACCAATGTCATTAGTGTCCACACAGTTTCTGACTAGTTTAATGAAATCTCTTGCGTTTTGTATACTTGACGTCAAAATGTACGCGTACCTTGTGAAATGATCTGATAGCAGGTGCAAATATCTTTTTGTTAACCTCGAACCCCCAAATCCACCAATTGTATCAATATATCAACATATCTCAAAAGGTTTTTTGGCCGGACCCAAGTGGGACATCAATCCATATTTGTTTTGTTCTCTTGATTTGTTCTTTATACATACTATACATCTTTCACAGATTCTTTTTATGTTTTTTGTCATGTTTTCTGCTGTGTACCATGAACTGATCATTCTTTGCATTTGTTTTATTCCTATGTGTCCCAGGTCTGCATGTACATTTTTGAGGAATTGTACACTAAATTGCTCTGTTAATATTATTTTTTCTTTTTTCTTAACTTTCTTGTAATAAATGTTGTTTTTTGTTATTAACTTGTCTTTTTTGTTTTGTATCTTTTCATTTTTAAATTGATCTTCTAAAATATCTTCCAGTGTTATTATATTTACTATTTTTAATTTTTCATCCAGGTTTTCATTTGCTTCTAGGACTGGATTCCTGCTTAGACAATCAGCTTCAATGTTGTATCTTCCTGGAGAATATTTAATTTGGAAATCATATTGTGATAAGTAGTATGTTAGATCTCCCAGTTCTTCATCTGTTCTTGACTTTATATTCATGTTTTCCAAAGGCTTATGATCTGAAAAGACAGTAAATTTCCTACCTATCAACAGATGCTGCCAATACTTCACACTTTCTTTAATTGCTAGGCATTCTAGATATATAGCTTTCTTCCTTTTTTGAACTTCATTTAATTTTTTTGAGAGGTATGCCACCGGTTTCTCTTCATTGTTTTCTTGTGGCTGTTTCAGGACTGCTCCAACTCCTAGAATACTGGTATCTGTGTATATGTGAATAGGCAAATTTGGTTAAAAAATGGTCAATATTGGATGAGAACATAATATTTGTTTCATTTCATCAAATGACTTTTGGCATGCCTTAGTCCAGTTAAAGGTTTGTCCTTTTCTTAAAAGATTATGTAATGGTTCCAATTTTTATTGCTATTTGTGGCACATACTTATGGTAAAAGTTAATTTTTCCTAAAAATTGTCTCACATTTTTCCTTGTTTTTGGAGTAGGGAAGTTTTTGATTGATATGAGGTTGTATTTCAGCGATCTCACTGAGTTATTCTGTATTATGTGACCCAAGTACTTAACTGAGTCGGCTGCGAACATACATTTTGAGAATTTAAGCCTCAAATCTTCACTTTTAATTGCTTGAAATAACTGTTCCAGATGTCTGACATGATCTGAGAATGTTTTTGAGAACAATAAGATGTCATCGATGTAACATACTGTGAATTCTCCAAGTTTGTGTTTCCGTATAATATTACACATTATTCTCTGAAATATGGTGAGGTCTTTAAGCTAAATGGCAAGCAAGTCCATTGGAAATGGCCCTCTTGCGTAACGAATGCAGTTTTGGGTCTGTCTAAAATACGTAGAGGTATCGACCAAAATGCTGAATTCACATCCAGTGTCGAGAAATACTTGCAATCTCTAGTTTTCACTATTAGGTTTTCAATAAGTGGGAATGGTTGTGATTAAGGCACAACAATTTTATTCAGGTCTCGAAAATCTATACACAGTCTTGACTTTTTTTTTCATCTCTTTTATAAGCTAAAGTAACTGGAGCTGCAAACGGGCTATATGATTCTTCTATAATTTTTTCTCCAATAATTTTCCAATCTGTAATTCAATCTTTTTTTTGTCTTCAATTGTGCAACGATATGGCCTTTTACTGCAATATTTCTCTATTGACAGATCAATGTGTGCTTCATACTCCGTTACCGTTCCAATGTCATATTTGTCCTTTGCAAATACAGATTTATTTTTTAATAATAAATCATCAATCACTGCCTGTTGTTGATAGTCTAGATGATTTTTCCAAATTTTGAAGTTTTCTTCATTATTTTTTTTTCGTTGAAGTTTATTAAATTATCAGAATTTATTTCCTTAGAAATGTCAATATCTGACTTATTTGTTTCCTTAGAAACTACTTCACTTCTTTGTATTGGAACATTAGGAACTTTCTGAGAGATTTCTAAGTTTTTATTTTGAACTAAGAAAAACTCTTTTATACAATCTAATCCGATTAAAAAATCGTAATCAAAGTTTTCCTTGTCTATTACAAAAACATTAATTTTTTTCTCCACATTAAAAATGGTTATATCAAGTGTTATTAAGCCATTTGTCTTTTTAACGCCATTAATTGTTTTTAAATTAGTATTGCTAGAGTAACTTGTTTGTTTGTTGTCTATCTTCAGTAACCTTGAATTTATTAATGACACATTGGAGCCTGAGTCGTAGGTTCCTAATACTTTAACATTTTTGTTCAATACTAATTTTACTTTAATTAACTATTAGTTTTTTTGGTCTTCACACTGTAGCTCACATTCCAATTCTGAATTGTTAATGTGTTTTATTGGTTTATGGTTTCTCTCTTTTCCACTATTTATTTTTGTTTTAAACCAACAGGCATCTTCTGGATTATAGCGCACACCTTTTTGTAGACTTTCACAAATTCCACACTTTTCTTTCATTTTCTTAGTATCATCTTTTTTTTATAAATTTCTTCTTTCCAACCAAATGTTCTAACTTGCCAAGTTCATTAAATAAGTATTTTGTTTGTTCAATTTCTTCTTTATTAATTATATCCGTAATGAAATCTGGTAAGCCGGCAGCAATTATATCAATTAGGGTCTCTTGATCTATTGTTTTTCTTACTTCCAATAGAAGTTTTTCTTTTTTAATAGCATTTTAATAGCATATTATTAATAGAGATCCCGATTGATACTTGAAAAATAAAGCATACTTGCTTGTAGTCCAACCTTTATTAGCGTAGGTTTGCAAAAAGTTTGATTTCCACTCGGACCACTCGGATTGTAAATTATGCTTGATCATCATGGAAGAGTACCAATCGGCGGAGGATTTTTCAAGAAATAATCTCAAAATTTCAATTTTTTCTTCATCTTTTACTATGTCAAACCTTTCACACTCTTTTTCAAATGTTTCCATCCAGTTATATGCACTTACATTTTTCCCATCAAATTTCTCAATCACAAATATGTCTGCCAACTTCTTCATACTTTGTTTTTCCTTGTTTTGTTGACTTTCAACTAATTTTTTCAAAATTTTCACTATAGGATCTTCCAAATTCTCTTTGTTGACAATACCTGACTGTTCTTGAGTAATTTCCTCAAGGAATTGGTACAGGAAAACTATGTTTTCATCCTCATCACAGTATGTTTCTAATAGAGCTTCTAACATTTTTATCCACACACTTCTGCTTTGATGTCTTTTTTTCAATTTGTTTTTCACTGTAGCAAAAGCTTTAGAGGTGTAGACATGTTTGTAATATTGTAATACTGCTTGATATTCGTCCGGAATCAGGAAAACTTTGTCATCTTGTGTGGCAAGTGAGGTTATGGCAATATAGTTTGACTTTCCGTCTGTTGCTGATTTTACTTGAAATATAAATTTTAGCTTTTCCATTTTCTGACAATAAATGTCGTTTTATAAGATGGCTTTCTACTCGTAGTGATTTGGACGACACAGTTAATCAAAACACAACTGAGTTTCTCTGTAAGAAAAGATTTATTGTATTATTTTACAAGCAGGTAAGTTTCACAATAAACAGTTTGAATTAAGCAGAAACAAACTAAAACTTTACCTGTAAGAAAAGAAACGACATTTAATGTTCTTAATCACAATGTCGATTCCTAAATCACAATAAGTTTATTATTCTAAGCTTTCTATAATTTTAATAAATTGCTTTCTCATGCAATGACTGACATTGACAGTACAACTTATAAGTTATATTTCACCACCGAACATATTATCAAATAAATATCGCGTTCTGTCACTATGACACTTGATGCGCGGGAATATTTGAAATAAAGAAAACTATATTTTTCTTTACATATATATATATATATATATATATATATATAGATTAAATAGCTTGGTAAGAGTTGTGATTTGGGATGCCTCTTCTTCTTCTTAAAATTCCGCTCCTATCGGAGATTGGAAATCATCACCACTACTCGGACCTTATCAATTGCCCGCCTGAAGAGTTCTGCGGACGTGCAACCAACCTCCAGTAGTTTCAAAATTTCCCCATGCGCATCATCGGGTCCTGGCGATTTCTCATCTTTAAGTCGTTTAATGGCCTTTTCAACTTCTTCATTTGTTATTTCCGGGCCGTAGGAGTTGTTTATTTCGGGTGGATGTTTTTATTGTATCTTCGAATAGTTCTTGCATAATTTCATTCCATCTTTTCTTTCTGGTCTCAATCCCGGTCAAAATCTGGCCCTCGCTGTCTAGAATTATGCTGGTATTGCGTTGTTTACTAGTTTTAATTCTACATTATTGAATACTGTCGTAATAATTGTTTAACAATTATAGATACGAGAGCGACGTTAATTCGAAAAAAGACGATGACGACGACGAAAACGATGATTATGGTTTTAATCACAGACCGAGCGTTCGCGGTATCAAACCACGTTTCGGCTCGACCACCGAAATATTACAACAAATCCAAAATCAAATCCAACTGCCGCCGACGAACGCTAACGTATCCTGGCCATATTATTCCGAGACGAGTCTGAATCGCGAAGACGATTCCAACAAGATGAACGGTAAACATTACCCGAATTTACCAGACGAAGCGAAAATAAGAAGTTACCAATACAGACCGGTCTCTCTGCAAGATAATTATCAAAGTTGCGCCAATCAAAATTGCTACAAAGATGTTTACAAAGCTCAGGTATGTAATAAGGTATATCCATATATGTATTACCACCAATTTCCTAACTTTTGAGATAGGGTGAATTAATTACGTTTCTGACGATATATCTGTGGGATGCGCGTGTGTGATTATACGTCTACATGCACCAGGAATGTTATACTTATTACTTTGTTGGATAGCTACCTCAATACGATCCGACCAATATGAGACTGTGGCAAAATCTAGTTAAACCTCAGGGAGCAATATTTTATACAGACGGCTCTAAACTAGAGGGGAGAGTAGATTGCGGTGTCTTCTCAGAAGACCCGTCACTTAGCCTAACGTTTCATGGAAATCTTTAGTAAAATATTAACTATAATCAAAATTATTAGACTCTATTTGCTCCCGTTCATGGAAATCTTTAGTAAAATATTTACTATTACCAAAATTAATAGACTATTTGCTCCCCTTCATGAAAATCTTAAGTGAAATATTTACTATTACCAAAATTAATAGACTCTATTTGCTCCCCTTCATGGAAATCTTTAGTGAAATATTTACTATTACCAAAATTAATAGACTCTATTTGCTTCCCTTCATGGAAATTTTTAGTGAAATATTTACTATTACCAAAATTAATAGACTTTATTTGCTCCCCTTCATGGAAATCTTTAGTGAAATATTTACTATTACCAAAATTAATAGACTCTTTTTGCTTCCCTTTATGGAAATATTTACTATTACCAAAATTTCAAGAAAGTATTTGCTCCCCTTTATGGAAATTTTTAGTAAAATATTTACTATTGTAGTGTTCGTAGGATCGCCATTGGTGGATGGTTAATGATACGCCATCTTTTACCTCCAACTTTTTAATTCTAAAGACTATCTTTTAGAAAACTGCATCATGAAGATTGTCATGAAGGCTGTTCTTGATTGTTAGCTACACTAATTTATGTACAATGGGTTTTATTGATCCGGTTACCTATGATCTAATAAACATTTAGCAAATATTGCTTACCTCGCATTATTACGAATAGTCGCATATCGACAATATGCTTATTGCAATAATCAAAATATCTAAAACTAAATATTAACCTATATTACGAAAGACCTTTCATAAGTAATTTACTATTAAATCACGTATGTTTATTGTTATTAAATAATCGAAATATGTTTTAATTCAATTGTTAAATAAAGTAAATGTTGAAATTGGAACAATGATCTACAGGGTGCTTATATACCCACCCTTTGACAGGGTGACTGTATTGTGTATCAAGTCGAAATGACAGCCATTACCGAGGCAGCTGTCTGGACACTTCACAACGAACAAAAGTTCAGCGAGAAATCCAATCTTTGCGACAGCCAGACTGCTGTCAAATCACTGAACTCAGTCTACTTGACCTCTAGGACAGCGGTGCAATGCCGAGCCGCCCTGAATGAGCTAGCAGTTAAGTTTAGAGTTCACATTGTCTGGGTACCTGGCCACAGAGACATACCAGCAACGGCGGACGAGCTAACAAGAGAGAGCACCACTCTCCCAATCGTATCTTTCTCATCTTAGCAAGGAGTACCGATTGCAAATTGCTGGCTCCTCCTGCACAGCAAAGTAGTTTAAAAAGCCAACTTGAGGTGGAAAAATGAACCCATGTGCACATCATCGAAACAGAGTAATATATCATCTCTGACATTTACTTTGTTTACTTTTTAGTGGGACTATTTTTAATTCACTCTCTCTTTGTCAGCCTTTTTTCAGCCTTTTCTTGATTATTAATCCATCTTTGTTGCGGTCGCCCCACACTTCTTTTGTTTTCTCCAGGTCTCCATTGTAACAGTTGTTTTGTCCACCTATCATTCTTTTGTCTGGCTACGTGTCCCGCCCAGCTCCATTTTAGCTTACTTATGCTCGAGATCATGTCCTCTACTTTGGTCTTGTCTCTAATGACTTCGTTTCTTATATGATCCCTAAGACTTATTTTCAGAATTTTTCTCTCTATGGCTCTCTGTGTTCTTCTTAATCTATTTGCCAAGTTTATCGTCATTGGTATCGTTTCCATACCATAGGTCATGACTTTCTTTTTGAGATTGATTGGTATATCGTTGTTATTTACTATGTTATTTAGTTAACCTACTGCTGTCCAAGTTAATCGTATTCTTCTTGATATTTCTGCTGTTTGATTGTTTTTTCCTAGTTGTATTTCGTGTCCTAGATAAATGTATTCTTGTACTTTTGGAACAATTTGGTCTTTTATGTATATGTTTCCTTCTATTGAGGCCATTATTTTTGTTTTTAAACCTACCATCCCAGACTTCAACTTTAGATCCCTTAACATTTCTTGTAATTCTTCCAAGTTAGTGCTAATAATAACTATGTCATCGGCGAAACGAAGGTGGTTGAGGTATCTACCATCCACGTTTATACCCTTACTTTCCCAATTAATTGTTTTAAATATATTTTAATTGCTTTTTATGAAAGACGTGATTTAATGACCAACAATAACACAATGATCATTGTGATATCAGATAAGAAAATGAAATTGAAAACTTACCTCATTGTTTAATTAAAAATTTTTTAAAACTAGTTTTGTATTATAGCCGAAGAAAAAATTATTTTATGACCTGAGAGCGAACAGGTGGCCAAGAAATGCGCATATTTTCAATGTTAATTGTATTGAACACTTCCATTTATAATTACCAAATTAGTAACATATTGAACAATTAAACAAATTTTGATTTAATTTTTTTATAATTAATCCTTTTACGATATTTTGTCCTTCTTAGGTTTGGTAATTCTAAACTCTCAGTACAATAACTAACAATTTTTATTTTAGTATTTCTTATCAATAAGTTTTATTTTACAAATCACTGACTTTAAACTAACTTCAACTTAAACTTTATAACTAACTTCTTCGCGACCGCTGTCCTTTTTATATATCCAAATCATCGTTCTAGAAGAATCGCCATCATTCGAAACTATTGGACCTTTCTCTAGAAAGTGCCCGAATAATCATTTTACCATTTCGGAACGCAGTATTCTAGAATTTTCTTTTATCGCCGCGCCGGCACTCTCCCAATGCTGATCGACGCGCTATCGTGACAGACACAGGGCCGGATCGTAACAATACCAACTAACAAAAAATTCATTACAGGTCGGAATGGAAGCAGATTATCAAAATTTACAGAAATATAGGAACAGCAGACCTCTCTCCCCGCCGCCACAAGAAATTTCTCGTACTTATCACCAAACAATGGTCTACATACCGTACAACCACATAGAAAGTTACCAACAACCACCGCCAATGGTATCGAATCCGTACCAAAACGAATATTATCGATACAATCAAAATCAAATTAATAAAAAATACATCGAACCGGCATACCAACAAAAAATGCTAATCGACGAACAGTATTGCAACACCAACAATGGGCAGCATAAAGTATTGGCGCAGAATATATATCAGAATAGTTATCAACATATGATGGTGGTACCGTCAAGAAGCGAGAGTCCTTTGATGGGGAATTATTCAATGGCTAGGTCGACGCAGACATCATCTGGATGTTTGTCTGGATGCAGCTTTTATCAAGGTAAACTATAATTAGTTACAGTACTTTTTTGGCGCAAATTATTAGTGTTTTTTTTTGTAAACAATAATTCTAGTTTCGACCATAATTCTTTTAAAATTCTGCTCGTGTTTCTGAATACTTCATGCTGGCCTATTACCCGCTGTTTAAATATGGAGATTTTAAAAAAAGACGAGTACCAAATAATTGGAATATTGACGTTTTTCAACTCAATATTATAACCGACATCAAACAACTAAAACAAAAAACTCGTTACTTAGTACAGCGTGTTTAATAAAAATCTGCAACCTTGCTGCAACGCTGCTTAAATCCTGCCACAATTCAATGAATACAAAAATGATGAAAATAAATGTACTTACATACATACATATAGTCACGCCTCTTTCCCGTACGGTTCTTACACACATCTTTTGCTTCCTCTACTTTCATCAGTGCTCAGGGACAAAGGAGTAGGTAGATTGAGACCTCAGAGACAACTGACCGGTGCAGTACGACCAGTGGAGTAGGCAGATTGAGACCACGAAAACGTACTGAACCTTACCCTTCCTAACCCTAACCTAACTCCTGATAATGGCTCCAAAGCGGGAGCCGAAACGTCGAGAAAACAAATTTTCTGAACGCGGTTTATCCAGAAAACCTAGTATTCTGACCGCGGAAGCATTTCTGAACATTTCATATATATATATATATATATATATATATATATATATATATATATATATATATATATATATATATATATATATATATGTGTGTTTTTACACACAACACATATCCGTTTTTATCAGCGATTCCTGGAATGATTGCTGTATGTTTCTATGAGGTCATGCAGTTTGAAAATAAATAAAAGTATTAGTTTTCATAGTAGTTACTTATAAGGATCAATGGTTTTGAAATCTGGTTCTCAAACATAACATCCATATGTTTCTTATGGCAATTCCCAGAATAATTACTTTATGGTATGTACGTGTTTAAACAAGTGATAATAGAAGGGAATGTATAAGATTGAAGTTGGAGTGAAAATATACATATAAAACCATCGTTATATTCACCAGAAGTCATTATGATTCATTATATACTCTTGTACTCTGTAAATTCTCAGTTATTTTAAACCACTTGAAAACTTTAAGTTAAAGATTCGCATTAAATTAGATAGGGAATTCCTTATCCAAACCATTAAATCCTTGACCCACTTTCTACATAAGATACTCAATAAGATTATGCTTGTGAATTTCCACACATTTTTTGTAGGTTCTCATGCTAGTGAATGAGCATAGAATATTAATGTAATTAAAATTGGAATACCTCATTGAATCTCATAGCCTCCTAAAACTAACACTTCCTGATAAAGGCTGGGTGGTCCGATAAGTACTTAGCCTACAAAGAAAAGCAAAAATTTTGAAAAAGTGGCGATTTATTTTTCAATATAGTATCCTTTTAGTTCAATACACTTGACCCAGCGATGCTCCAACTTATTTAACCCGTCTGAAAAATACGTTTCCTCGAGGTCTGCAAAGTAGGCCTCCGTGGCGGCGATGACCTCCTCATTCGACTCAAATTTCTGCCCGGCGACTGACTTTTTCAAGTTTGGAAACAAAAAGAATTCACACGGGGCCAAATCTAGAAAATACTTGAAAAAGTCATATTGGCGTCATCTGAAGAGGAGTTGCAGGCGATGGTTAATGTTATGCATGATGCTCTGAAAATCAAAGGGATGAAAATAAATGTAAGAACAACGAAAGTAATTCTTAGATGGTTTGGACACGTAGAAAGGATGGATAAAGAAAGATTGGCGAAACAAATTTATAAGGCGAGTGTGAATGAACAAGTCGGTAGAGGTCGACTTCGGCGAACATATTTCGATCAGATCAACATTGTTTTGAAGAAAAGATGTGTGTAAGAACCGTAGCAAGTGGAAGGAAGTGGTCTCTGCCTACCCTTACGGGAAAAGGGCGTGACTATTTGTATGTATGTATAAAGTTGAACACTTTAAATTATTGCTTGCCATCTGGAAGTTTCGAAGTGAAAGGAGAGATGTTGGAAGTACTGTAATTTTTCTTTTGAACTTTTCGTTGATCTTTTGCGCTTTTGCCTCTCAGAATAGCTTTTAGAACTCAAGAAACACGCAAGTCGTTACCGAAAAAAACTATATTTTCAATAACTAACAAAATATATAATAATTACTTTTAAAAATATATTCGTTCTACTGATACCCTTTTCTATAATCCCCTTGTTGTTAATGTTAATTTCTCGCCTTGGAAACCCTTTTCCGAAAAACAGATATATCCACAGTTATCCCAAAACTACTTTCTTGTTTTTGCTTTCGTGCACTTCTTTAAGATCTTTTCTCTTGTGTGACTACTCATTCTTTTGCGAAATTTTTATTTGTTGTTTAAAAGTACATTTATTGATATTTAAATTTTTGCAGTGCCATCTACGTTGAGATACAGAGATGCGATCCGGCCACCTTACAATTCCGAATATGTGTCGAAAGTTCAACGACACAGTTTTCCTTCTGTGAAACCGAGATACAATTCCGGAGACGGACCAACAGATCACGAACATGTAAATCACATAAACGGCTACTATAACTACCTCCCGCCTAAGGAATCGCCCGGTAACAGTCCGACAAAGGCTCGGTTTATCGAACGGGGAGTACCGGAGGGGGCAGCCAGCGTTTCCCCGCAAGATTCTGTCAATTTGCAGAATTCTAGCTCGAACACATCACCGACGAGTTTGCCGCACGCGAATTCAAAGCCAATGTTCTATGCCATGAACGTCTGAAGTTCGATTGTTGGAGAAAAACAAACGAAATATCAATGGAAGATGCGCTGGAAAGTGGTGGATGGAGACATCCTCAAATGTAGGTGATTTGTGTTATCTCTGTATCAGCGAAAATACGCGACAAAATTATATTTATCAACTATATTTTTGTAGATCTGAACTAATTTGTCGATGACTTCGTCAGATTTGTCTTTTTAAATTTTTTTTTTATAAAAAGAAAATATCCAAACAGTAAAATCCAATAAGCTTTAAACAAATCCTAAAATAATGTCCAAAAACTCGTATTTTGAAATTTATATAATGTTTAACCATAATGTTTCAAGTAAAAAAAACTAGAGTACCAGTAAAACAGTGTAGGTACCAAATTTTCTAACAAACGTTATGAAAAGAATTTAATTTAACTCCACTTATTTTTAAAAAATTGAGAAAATTTTCCGCGGTGATATTTAGTTAATCTTAAGAAAGACAAGTCTGAAGGAAAACTTGTTTGGTTTTTAATAATTTGAAGCGCCGAGTGGTGCAATGTGCTCTTCAACTTTTTTTGTTAATGTACATAAGTATTATGTTGCTTTACATAAAAGCATTATTTGTTAATATTTGTAGGTTATAATAACCAAAGGCAGAAATTCTTTTGTTAAAAATAAATACTTTTACTTACGGAAATTGTACAACTATCACATATTTGCTATCCTTAAAAAAACTGTTTTTGGTCTCAAACACGTTTAAAGGTGATCCAATTATATCTAACCAGAAGTGTTCAATAAAAAAGCTCTGATATACAGGGTGGCCAACCGAAAACGAAACAGAGCCATTTGCAGGAACCTCGTCAGCATTTCAGAAAAACACTCACACCCGTCGATTTTTGATCAAAGGGAGACACTCTTTTCCGGTATTTTTGACTCCACTACTTTCAACCCCAAGCGAGGGTAAGAGTAACTCCAACCCTTTTTTAAATGGCATTGGGGGTCAAATAAGATTTCTTTTGAAAGCTCTAATAATTCTTTTTACAATGGTCTTTAAATTTTACATTTCCTCCTAATACTTTGAAAAAATGTACATGTTAAAATTCCAATTAATTTAGTTGCTTACTAACTACTTAATTAAATAAATATTCAAACTGATGACCGCCCGCTTCCATATGCAATAATAAAGATTTTGTTCAAAACGTTCACGCACATTCCGAAAAATTTCCGGAGTAATTCGACGGCACTCGTCAACGATACTTTAATGCAAATCTTCCAACGATGCTGGTTGTGTTTTATAGATTTTACTTTTCAGATGTTCCCACAAAAAGAAATCGAGGGGCGATAAACCTGGCGATCGTGGAGGCCATTTAATGCTGCCTCTTGTCCCAATCCAATGCCGTGGAAAACGTTGATCTAAATACTGACGAACAATCGTTGCATAATGCGGAGGAGCACCGTCCTGTTAAAAATAAAAATGATTTTCGTCATACTGTGGATTATTTTTAAATATATTAGTCAAGTCAGGGTCAATAGCGTCTTCCAGTAATTGCAAATACATTTCGTCAGTCAAATTGCCTGGTGAAAAAAAAGGACCCACCAGTCGGTCACCGCAAATGCCAGCCCATACATTTAATTTATCCGGTTGCTGTGTATGCACCTCGTGAAAAACTCTTGGGTTTGAATCGGATCAATAGCGGCAATTGTAGCGATTTACCGTCCCGTGCAGAAAAAAACTAAGTACTAGGTACTAAATTTATACCATTTGCTTACTTAACTCGGATGAATGCAATTTTTACCGTTTGTGATTGTTTGCAGATAAGTTTCACATTTAAAATCTAATTTCTCAATACATAATGAGTGAAATTTAAAAAATTTAAAGACTTTTGTATAGAGAATATTAAGTGCTTTTGAAAGATCCTATTTCGACCCCCAATGCCACTTAAAAATTTTGGGGTAATTCCTACCCTCACTTGGGGTTAAAAGTAGTGGAGTCAAAAGTACCGGAAAATATTGTTCCCCTTTAATTAATCAAAGATCGACGGATCTGAGCGTTTTTCTAAAATGTTGACGAGGTTCCTGCAAATGGCTCTGTTTCGTTTTCGGTTGGCCGCCCTGTATAATAAAAAATTTAAAATTATGCCAGCAGAAATGCAAGTTCACTTAAATGAAGTGCATCACAAAAAAAGTAGAAATTATGAATTATCCAAAGTTTAAATTGCGTTATGCCTTTCGATTTTTAAACGAAGCAAATACTAAATAGGTGATGGTTTTTTCGCAGTTTCTGTATTTATAGACGTATTTTTGTTCGTAGCTAATTCTTTAGAGGAAATGTTGATGTCTGTATTTATCAGTATTACTAATAAAAAAAGAAAAAAAATGTTTATATTTATGTGACTTTATTATATTTTATTACTATTTGACTTTTTCAAATATTTTCAGTGTTTTGTTTAAATAAATTCGTATTTTTAGGGAACCTGCCAAGCCAAAGTAACTTTCCGGTGCATAGAGTGTTTTGAATAGAAAAATCGTTTCAACACACTTTAGGCACATAAAACTTGCTTTTTTGTATAAAAATCCATGATTTTATTTGCTTTCAACATTAAAAATATTCATTAATTTTTTATTTAAACATTTATTACACAGTGCCGTTTTTCGTACCAATTTTGTGTCTATTTTTGGCTAAATTTTCTAAAATGACTAGTGAAACCTTTTTTCAGGCATTAATTTTAAAGCTGCAAACATAAGAATATGTTACAACACGAAAACTGTGATTTATTTTATGGATTTGTTGGTTATGTCAAGTCAAACAGAATAGGAAAAAATCACGGAGTGGGCGACATCTATTATTGATC
The DNA here is from genome assembly GCA_950111635.1 of Agelastica alni. Lineage (NCBI taxonomy): Eukaryota > Metazoa > Arthropoda > Insecta > Coleoptera > Chrysomelidae > Agelastica > Agelastica alni. Next base: position 81,816,574 of record OX467710.1, on the reverse strand, counting down.
GTATAAACTTCTCGAGGTGTGAACAACAAACCAACCTTCATTTGTTTATATGGGTAAAAATTGAACTTTATATATTATTTTGAGCAATTTAAGCATTGGATGTGTTATATTTCAACGATATTTACTGAAGAATTGGTGTGAAAAAACCACAAAATCCGAAAATACAAAGGATTAAAAAAGGTCTGTTCTACAATGTGCTACATATGGCAATTCGATTACTTATATATTTACATAAATTTCCTTTAAATCTTAAGGCAGCTCAGAAATGGAGCTCATGCATAACATTTTGATGATTTTTTCATTGAGACCGTCAATTCCACATAAAATGATGTGGTCAACCTTAAAAACCTCTTTACCTTCCTTAATTGGTTGAACACGTTCATCCATATAATACAAATGTCCGAAATTGATATTTCGACTTTCATATGCATTGCAAAAATAATTCCAGTAACATCAGAACTGAAAAACTTCGAAAACAAACCAAAACGATACCTAGACACACCTGGTCTTTACTGACATTTAGCAAGAATCCAGCAACAATAAAACTGAAACGTCTAAAACAAACCTTATTAAATCCAGCTTCAATCCAATAGTTTAACACAAAAAGTCAACCTAAATCTCTGGGATAACTAAAATTCCCTTTAATAAAAACTTTGGTTTTACAAATGATTAAATGACAGAATATTTGTTGTTCACACTTCGATACGACATTTGGTAAATGACAGCGCCATCTCGCGTTACGTGATTTTTCTCTATAATTACCGAACCTGACATTACCACAAACGTTCTTGAAATCACCCTCTATTCAGGGGGAAAAATAAAACCAGTCCCACTTATTTTCATACCTAAAACCATAGAGCTACCGGCAGTAGGAGAGAAAAATAGGCACGAAAAAGGCATAGTGTACGAGGGTTTTAGAAAACTTTTTGTGCAATTAGAACTGTCAATTTCAAAAATTAAAATACTTGGAATTACGCCTTTAAAAATCAATTTCAAGATTTAGATTCATATATCTTAGAAATTACTTAAATAATATTATTCAAAATATTTAACCTATTTTGGTAACTACTGATCTTTTTTGTTAGAGTTTATAGATATCTAGTTTCTTAAGAATTCCATGAATTTCTTGTATTTTTTTATTTTATCTCTTAGTTAAATTTACTAAAACTTTAAAAACGTATATTACATATAAATTTTTTTAGATGAATATCGTAGAAAGACTAAACCCGAGAATAACAAAACAACGAAAAACGACAGCTTTCTGGGAACGTTTGATGTTTGTGGAGTCGATGTGACCTTTGTCACCTTAAGTACACACACTGCATGACAAAAATGGATAATCGTCGAAATCTAACAAACTACTTAATATACTGCTAAAGTGCCGATGCTCTAAGAATACAAGGTCAAGTTTAAAATGAATATTATATAGGTATAATGATCTTTGTACATACTATTTGTTTCAAACGGTGGGGGGGATCAAAAGAGCCGGTATTCTTAGCAATAGGCAAACTTTCTTTGTACACCATATTTTTTGTCATGCACCTTAAGAAAATGTTCTCTCAAAATAGACTTTTTTCGCTTCTCGTTGGTTTGTTATTATCGAGACCAACTATAACTATTAAAATTAATAATCATATGATTGAAATTAATAATAATCTTTATTTAGAAACTATTAGTGTAGTTTTAAAATCAAAATTTTAAATAAAAAGAAAATAAATATTAATATTTTTTTAAGTTAGTGGGATTTCTTGAAAAATGTAGCTGGAAATATTTTAAATACTAGTATTTAATAATAATTACTGAGAACTAATACAAATCTATTTTGCTAGATATTCAATTGAAATATTTATGCAAAACTTTTTGTTATTGCTGTGTGATATTGTAAGAAAAAGTCGGTGGGTTTTTATACAGACAACCATTAAGGCTTGGCCTCCACTAGCGTACGAGACAAAAATCGCTGTCGCAAAAAATCTCGCCTCTCTGGAGATCTCGCCGTCCGTCTCGATGATGATGGTGAAATACTTCGATAGCTGATAAGTCTCTGATTCAGTTGTTCTACCTACTATAAGTTGCCGAGGTAATTTTGATTTATTACACGTGTATTCGTTTTCATTGAAATAAAACACTACCTATATAATTGCCATTTATAGTTTATTGAACTTGATACATAGAGACGCCATTTTGTCTCCCACCGATTAATTGTACAATTTCGGTCTTGTTATTATTAGAATCTTTTTACTGGTTGTCGACTTGAATTCAATATAATCCATAATGGGATTCACATCTTACTGCAGTTATGAAAATTTGAATAAAACTAAAAATAATGTGCTACGTTGCAAACAAGTGAGTCACTAGATGTTCTTTGCTCGGGAGTCTAGACGTAAGAGAGAGAAACCGGTCAAGCGCGGCTTCGCCCTTTGACGCTGAAGTCCGCGCTCTTATTGGTCTACGCTTAGCGGTCGCTTTTGCACAAGGCGTATAGCTGCTTGCTAATGACACGTGACTAGTGGATGATAGCTTGTCGGTGTTTTGGCCGTACTAAGGGGTTTTACGTAACTACGTAAAGAGACATTCTACCGTTGAAATTACGAATTTCCCACATTTATTACGTACGTATGACTAATAATAAGTCGAAGATTATTAAAAACAATTTATTTGAAGATTTATTTGAACGCCCTGAGAAATTTTTTACCAGTATTACCGAAAAGAAGTAGTTTTAACGAATTTTTGGGAATTGGTCTATTACTAAAGTATAATTGTTAATATATGTTCATTACATTCGGTACATTTGTTATCAAACATTTTAGACATGCAAAATTACAAGACTGAGACAAGCCGACTAAACTATCATAGTTGTGGGTACACGTTTATGCCTGTTCGTGATTCATTCGGTAAAAAGGCAGTCTCGTCGCAGGGAAAATAGACATATTTTGTTTTAATCACTGCGATTGCTAAGAAGTGTGTGTACTTGTAGTTTAAACAATGAGTTATATTTTTGCGTGTTAAAAATCGCGAGACTGGAAGTCGTTAGTGGAGACCAAGCATAAAAGTAGCTCTATTTTCAAATATTATAAATCTTGTTGTAATTTATATTTAAGAGTTTATAACTATCACCTGTTTTATTTCAAATTTTCTTTATTCGTAAGATAAAAATATGCCAAAAATCGTGATTTGGAGATAATGTACGCTCAAAATCGAATATTTAAATCGTTTTTTTTTGTGTGTGTCCTTCAAAAATAAAAAAAAACCCTATGCATTAACTCTCAATCACACTTAGTTAGGATATTAGGAATTGTAAAAGACCAAAAAACATCTTCAACAAAGTATATTTTAGGAAACTGTAAAAATATTTTTTGTCGCAGGTGGTATGTAATGTTGTGAATTGAAAAAACCCCTTTTTGAACAAAAAAATCATAATAAACATCGTAGAGATTATCAATCAAATTGATAAAGAAATTATTATTTTATTTACGTACCTAGCATTTAACTAGGTTGTAACATGTAAAATGATTTAAAATTACAATTAAAATTGTATGGTACTTAACACACTCGAGTTTTATTTTTATTTATCACGTCCTCTTTCTCGCTTGTACTGATCCAACAAGCGGATCTACCAAAAGGAATTCTGCAATTTTTCACTAGAATAATTTAAACAAATTTATTTTCCTAAATTTTCGTTTTTTATCAAAATCTAAAACTATTAGGGATATATTTCACCGAGATACCATGGTGGTGCAACCAGTCGCCTCCACCAACAAAATGTGTAAAGCTTTACAGAATCTTACCTGGTAACCGGTTGGTTGAGCAAGCATCAGGACGGACGCGTGCACAAAATATTACTGGTAGCGCAACCACCCTGGTCGCGACACCATTAATTAGTATAGTATATCCATGCACTTGTGGAAGTGCCTACATTGGAACAACTAAACGGTCCATTAACACCAGGGTCAAAGAACACAAAGCCAACTGCCGTCTTGGACATACAGAAAAATCTGCTGTCGCGGAGCACACACTTAATAATAATAATCACAGAATTAAATTTGAGGACACCCAAGTTTTACGCACCACATCTGCATATTACCCGAGGCTCTATAGAGAAGCTATTGAAATACCTAACCACCAGCAGAACTTTAATAGATCTGAGGAAACACTTAAAATCAATAGAACTTGGGTACCTGTACTTAAAAATACAACTCTGCTTCCTTACAAACATCAGAAGGATGAATCTCCAGAACGTGACCAATTTCTGAACAACCCTAAAATATGCCCCGCCCACCAAAACATTTATAACCTGCGATCGTGACATACAAATGTCACAAACCGTCAGCCTTAAAAAGCAGACATTACATCTCCAGAAGATGCCATCCACTCGAGATGGCGAAACGTCGAGTATTAACTCAGACCTACGACGTGACGGCCTATAAACCCGAAAAACCATTCACTTATTAGTATAGTGTCTTAATGTTGTATGGCCTGATACTTACTCGGCCGCCAGTCACGCTGCCAGTGACGTCCCCTCCGCAGTGCAGGGTTACCAGGTCGGCTAACCAAGAATCCCCGGATTGACATGGAAAATCCCCCAAATTCGTAACTTTTTAAAAAAAATCCCCCAAATATTTCTAAATCTTATTATTGACTACATCAAACCTTTCTGGTTTATTTAATATTATTTTTGTCAGTAATCTGACTAAAGGAAGTCTACACTCCCCCAAAATTAACATTTTTAATAAATTACACTAAGATAAGTTTAAAAAATGTATTAACATTTCTCAAATATATACATTTTACGAGGATAGTTCACGAATTGTTGTTCCTAACATAGAAGCAAACACATGAGAAGAATGAAACTAATTTATTTTTCAACGTAGTCACCTGCAACGTTTGTACACTTGGTATATCGGTGATTAAGTGTTTCAAATCCTTTTGAAAAAAATTCAAAACTTTGAGTCTTTAGCCATTCATCTACCACCGACATAACTTCGTTATCATCAGCAAAGCGGATTTCACGAAGATGTTCTTTTAATTTTGGGAAAAGATGGTAGTCGCTGGGGGCAAAATCTGGAGAAAAAAGGAGTTGTTCAAAAATTTCAAATCCATCATTGTGAGTGACAGCCATTGCAGCACAACTTTTGTGGGCCGGAGCGTTGTCCTGGTGGAAGAGCACACCTCGATTCAATTTTCCTCTTCTCCTTTCTCTGATCGCTTTGCTTACTTTTGCTATTAAATTCGCATATATTCACCTGTTATGGTGAATGGATTCTGGATCAAAGTGATGGACCCATGTTTCGTAGACCGTAAGAAATTTTCGCTTAAATTCATCGGGATACCTGTTAATGATCTCCAAATTTTTCTGCCGTCAGCATTTTTGGAAGCCAACGTGCAGAGAGTTTTTTGAGACCCAATTCCTGATGTTAAATTTTTTTAACACTTCCAACAGAAAACCTACTTGTCTCTGCTATAGCCTCGACTGTAATTCTTCTGTCATTTAATACCATGTCATGGACTAAATTCACATTTTCTTTGATCACCACAGTTCTTGATTACCTGGTAAGAAGGGGATGAGTCACCCAATACTTCTACCATGTCCTTATAAATTTCTTGCGGTGATAACCCCTTTTTACAGAGGTACTTTATCGCACCTCTTATTCCAATTTTGTCCATTTTTATAAAATCTCGCACACCTCAATGGAAAAAATTAATATTTAACATACACGAGCTGATGCGCAGATGCTATTGGCACACACTAATGTCATACAATAAGCTTTTGGTTGACACTTTATTTGCATTTGTCATTTAATGCCAACTACACTGCGCGTCAAAATTAACGCATAATTCTAAAATTACATTTTCAGTGGTAATGAATAAATTTTTCGCATTTTCGTTCTCTTAAGATTAGTATTTGTATTCTCATAAATAAGAAATGTTGATTTTTACAAAAAATATATTGCAATCAAAGTAACAGACATCTTAAAAAACACGACAAACTGAAATTTTTTTTAAAGTTAAAAAAATTAAGCTAATAGCCTTCTCTGGCGTTTATTACTGCTTGACAACGATCTCTTATACTACGAATTAATGTTATTGTTTGCTCCTGATCAATTTGATCCCAAATTTCAACCAGTCGCAAAAAAATCTAATGTGTTTGGTGGGTTGAGTAGTTGTCGTAGTCGCCTCCCTATAATGTCCCAAACTTTTTCTATTGGGTTGAGATCGGAACTTCTCGCAGGCCAATCTATCGCAGGAATTCCAACCTCCTGGCGATATTGTTGCACAATTCTTGCAACGTGTGGCGCGTTATTGTCTTGCATCAGCATGAAATTATTGCCAATAAAGGATACAAAATGGCACGATGTGCTCCTCTAAAATGTCTGTAATTGTATTGTATAGTCCCTGCAATGTTACACTGTGCGTAGCATTCCTCGGGTCTTTTGTATACTCTATTACGTCTGTCATAAAAAAACAGTATCTGGATTCATCGGTGAACAATATTCTTCCCCAATCAGCATTATTTCAAACATGTTTAGGAGCAAAATTTAATCCTTAATTTCTAGGCTCTCTGTCTGACATGATCACGTCTTATAAATCGATAAACTCCGGCTGCATGTACGAAAAAGCAAGTTTCATTGTCACGTTTCGCCCGAGTTAAGCGTGCAAGCGAGAGTGCACGATCGGCCTAAGCGTTCGGCTTGTGACGCATCTATCTCTCTTCCACTCCATCGGCCGATGAGGCAGAACATAACCTACACGTGAACTGTTTATAAAGTGAAGTAAAAAGTTAATGTGGTTTCCATTGTTTATTACAACAATTGCGGCAAAAAAATTGTAATTTTCAATTAACTCCTTTGTAGGTATTTTACAAAATAATGATAATTCAGTAATAATTCAATTCAATTTATAAAAGTATGCAATTTTTCATCAATGTTTTCTTATGACGTTATCACGTAAAATTATCGTCCGTAAACCGACTTTACAGACAACCATTTTTTGCAGTTCTACCGATACCGGAGGTGAAAGATATGTGTTTACAAAAATCGAAACATGAAAATTATTTGAATTGCCACGATTTTTAAAATTATGCGTTAATTGTGACGCGCAGTGTATGTTTGGGACAATTCGTAAACTTCTGATGTTAAAGTGTACCAACATTAAATTATTCCCCCAAAAAACCCCAGATAAAATTATACCCCAATTTGGAAACCCTGCCGCAGTGTGGTAGTTCTGGTATCTATATGGTGTTAGTTTGGTAGCACAAAAATCACCACAGTTGCGCAATCATGGTGTCTTGTTGAAATATAGCCCTAAGAGCAAAACAGCACAATGGCTTCGTTCGAACTACTTGAAAAACCGTACAGTGAACGGTCACGGTCATGCACAATAAATAAAACTCGTTCCAACCTTACAGGAACGGTGGTTTATCGGACGATTCCAACCAGATTGTTCGTGAATTAGTTTCTGGACGGTAGTTTCGGCGCATGGTAAATCTGTTTGAATTGACACACACATTCTGCATTTCATTAGCTGTCATCGTCACTTATTTTTATTTACCAATGAGTAGTTCGGTTGTTTGTCGAATGCATTAAACGATCACCAAACCGTTCCAACATTCAGATTTTCCAGTATTACTCGGGGACGTGGCTCGTGGCCACTGTTTAATATCGGTAGAAAGGATGACGTAAACATGACGTCACTGCTTGAGATGGGTAACGTACACATGGTACAACAAATGCCATATCCTTTACAACGTTATGTGTGGTTTGGTTAACGATTTTGGTTTTCTGAACTTTTTGGGTTTTTTTAGTTTAGAGTGAGCTTTTTTGACTTATTTAGGTTTAATATTGAATATTCAACATTGTGTTGTTATTAGTGATTTTTAAACACTAAACTCTCAAGCTGTGACATCATATGTACGTCACTCTTTTAACCGTTGTCAAGCTGAAACGTCACATGCACGTTACCCATACAAAGTTGACGCATGCGCATAAATTCTTTCCAAACGATCCCTACTACCAGTTCAAGACGATACAAAAGTTCAGAAACAAAAATATGCTATTTTTAAAATAAAACTATATTACAAACAATATTTGGTTTTAAACAAAGTTAGTATCATTAATAAAAAAATTATTTTTCACTACATATCTAACACATTGCAACAAAACGTTTCTTTCGTGTCTTATTTCATTTTTTAGGAGTTTTTCTAACAACGTCACTTTTCGTTTTTTAAAATTGTAAGCAAAATTATCTTTTTCATTGCTAACATTGTTTCTCGTATTCTTCACGAATCTATTATTTTTCTTATTACTTCTATTTCTCACTGATCGTTTTCTTTTGCTTGAATTTTTTATAGCTACTGGGGTTTTTATGTTGGTGTTTATCGCAGCTTCTTCTGGTTCAATTTGTTTATCAAATTTTAATTCTGTGGGAGGTTCTTCATCATTAACTGGATTAGTTTCCTCCGTTAGTTGTCCATCTACTTTTTTATTTTCCTTTAAAGGTTCTTCTTCATCCTGAGAATCGCTCATATAAGCTCCCATTAACGCTCCTAATGCGTTATTTAATTTTATTTCAACAGGTTTACAAGGGTTGTTGCTCCACTCATTATCTTCGTAAATGCTAACTTCCCTTTCGGGAACGATATCCAGAGTTGAAGTGCCCTTGAAAGGGAACATGTTTCCTTTCCAATCTAGCTTTTCATCTATTAATGACACTGGTTTTTTTTCTTTGATAAATGGCCGTTTTGGCTTCTTTACCGGTTTTGTGATGTTTCTTGATTTGGTTACTGGAAAAAATAAACGTTATGTTTGAAAATATTAAGTAGGTACTTACAGGCAAATATTTTTAAAATTTTAAATTGACTACAAAAAGTTTGCTTTCATAAAAAGACTTAGATCGGTATTTTTAACCAACAAGATACAAAACTTTTGTGACTGGCAAAGCATATGTTTACTGTGGTGAATGCAATCGCATTAAGCCACGCGTAGAGGGGCGATTAAGGTGGTCAAATTGAATTGTTATTTTGTTTTGAAGTTTTTATGTCGTTTTATTATAAGAATAACAACGAAATAAATAGGGTTACCCTTTTTATTCTTTAAATTTTCAAAATGCACAAGAAAAATTTCAAATATAATTAAGTGGTACTTGCAAGGTAATTCTACGGCAGATTGCGGTAATGTTTGCAGTCACTTTTGTAGATAGGCCTATTTCTAACAGAAGACGGCGCCGGCGCATGATTTTATGAACGATTTTGTAATAATTATTAATAACTTTTTGATTCCAAGGTTTATACATGCAACATGATCGACGATCGTTTCATGGTTCATGCCAGACACAAAAGTTTAAGAACAGTATAAGTAGGGCAAATTCCCGACCAGTGCAGATGGCACTAAACAAAGTTAACTACTGGTGTATTGGAGAGCTCTTCAAAAACTCGTCCAAAACTATAGTGGTTTCCTTTACAAAAAAGATGGATTTCGAGGGCCTACATCCCTCGAGATTAAATAACGTGGAAAATCCATGTGCTAAAGAATCAAAGTATCTGGGAGATATTTTCGACCAGAAACTAACGTTTTCTTCTTTTTTTAACTTTATTCAAATAATGCAATCATGGCTACAATAATAAATTTAAATAGTATTTGAAATAGCAGCACTATCCAAAAAAGGTTATCCAAAGCAGCACCAAAATGCTGATCTCGGAAAACTAGCTAAACAACAATATAATAATACTATATACAATACAACAACAAGATAATACTATTGGAAATTCACTTAAGAATCCATAATACAAATGTAAATTAAAATCCACTAGTAATTCTGATACAGAGAAATGAAAAGTATGCAAGTATGAAAACTCTTTATTCTATTCTTAAACATACTGACATGAGGACTATCTGTTATTTCCTTAGGATGAGTGTTATAAGTTTTCATGCATAGTGTAATGGGTATATTTAAGCCAATATTAGTATGTATAGGTTCTAAAAAGTCATTGTTACATGTACGAGTATTGTATTCGTGGAGCTGATTAACGAATGTGAAGTTGGTATTACATTTAACCTGTTCATGTATAACCTCGTATACAAATTTACCTTGTTCAATTTCTAGAATATCCTGAATAGACAGTATCTTGGTTACGCTGTATAAAGTGTCAGTGAGGTTAGGTTAATCAATATCTTAATAAAACTTCCCAGAAGGCTTCCATCTGTATAGGCAGATGCAGAAGACTCTGGTAAAAGCTAGGGACAACCCAAAAATTACTCAAGTGGTTATACATGCAAGTTGTAACATACGGGTCGATTGATATGGTGGACGAAAACCACGCAGCTGCAGGCCCAAAAGCTGAAGAAAACATTTCTAACGCGCCTGGGTATAACAGGGGCAATGAGTACGACCCTAAATGCAGCATTAGTGGTCTCACTCAATCTTCCACCATTACACAAATATACAGAGTACAGCTAAGCAGATCATCTGCTGACTCATGCAGGGACAATTACCAATTATTCTCGGGCATGGCTTATCTCACCAGAAACTAAGGAAGACAATACAAACAGACCCAATACTGGGTATGCCAAGCGATGGGATGTCTCCTCACTACTGCTTCACCAGAAAATTTCATATCCTCCTCCTTGAAAGAGAGGCATGGGACGACCGGATTCCAGTGTTTGTTCACTCAATCTGGTACACAGACGGCTCCAAATGCCTTATGGCACTGGAGCTGGTGCAAGAATCACGAAAAATTACACTGATTTTAAATAAAAACTAAAAAGTATGACAATAAATACTTTTGTATATTTTAAATATTAACGTTACGGTTATTACATATTGTAAACAAAAAATTATGTAGGTGCGGAACATTGAAAATTATAAAATCAACAAACTAATTCACTCTTAACCTCTATACTTTTGTGTATGAATTGTCAATAGACGAAGACATAATTATCATTGTTGGTAAGTGATTACATTTATTTTCAATTTAATGGCAGCGATAACGAACTTTCTGTTGTTTTTTTTTATATGTATTAATTTGAGCCCAGAGCTGACTTAGGGACTCCTTTCTGTCTAGGCAGAGGGGCAATCCGGGGCTGGCTCAGAGACCAAAACTTAATGTATTAGTAAATGTAATGTAATAGAAACCAGAGACAAGGGCAGACTGGCAAGGGCATTGAGATGTCGCCTTACACGGCTTCACCAGAAAATTTCATATCCTCCTCGTTGAAACAGAAGCATGGAAAGGCCGGATTCCAGTGTTTGCTCACTCAATCTGGTATACAGACGGCTCCAAATGCCTTATGACACTGGAGCTGGTGTGTACGAAAAATCAAAGAAAATTAAGATGGCGATTAGTCTGGCCCGACACGCTACGGTATTTCAAACTGAAACGGTCGCCAACACCGTGCTAATAAAATCAGAACACCAAACTTTTTACACAAAAGAATAGCACACTGCTCCGATAACCAGAACGTGTTAAAGGCATTGGCCTCTCCTCATGAAATGTGATGGATTGTAAGAATGCCCTGTAAGACATATCAGACGTAATGTCACACTGATATGGATCCCAGGACATTCGCGGTTAGAAGGGAACAAGGAGGCAGATGCACTAGCCAGAACGGGTTCAGAGAGTGTCCCTATCGGACCTAAACCCCACTGTGGGGTTTTAAAATCCCCAGAAGGAGCACCATTAAAAGTGGATGCACTAAGAAACTCTGGATAAATTAAATATATCGACAGATAAGAGGCAAGCGAAAAAGTTCATAAAAGAACCCCTTACATGCGACCACGGTAGACCTGCTTAACCTTAGTCATAGTAGTCTTAGGGTACGATGAGATGGTAGAGCACATACGATGCCACTGTGAAGTATTGGGAAGATCTCAGTTCCTGTGCTTAGGCACAGAAAAACATGAGCTAGAGAGCTACATGAGGACCCGTAACAGCTTTTGGAAGTTGGCTGGAAGAGAAGCTCTAACCGCAGGAAGTGCACAATAGACCTCATTAAGTCGGAGTGCATAGTTAAAAAAAGCCTCCTTTAATCTAAGTACATAATAAAAAACTTTCTAACTCTCTACTTAAAAATAAAAAAAAACAGTACATAATTATTAGTTATAGAGACTGAAGATTTAAATTTCCTTAAAACACAAGACAAACTACAAAAAAAACACTACTTACGTCTATATTTATCTTTTCCGAATCGATTCTCATTTTTCTTAATCCTCTCTCCTTTTTTCAGCATTTCGCTCTGTTTCTCTTGTCTTTTTAAAATATTCTCTTTGCTGGGAAATCTCCTTTTCCTTTCCTCCAGCCATTTAGCGATATCTTCTGGAGTATTTATGTTTCTAATTTTATCGTATAAACCGGTAGCGTGTTGCATTAAAACGTGTTTCTCGATTATTTTTTCATGAGCAGTAAACATACAACCGTCCAATTTACACGTTTTATGTTCGGACATATGTTTTTCGTAGTGGGACTCGGAATAGAAATATCTTTCACACGGCTCGCAGTTATAGAGAATTTCTTGCTGCTTATATCGATTATCGTTATCTTCGTTATATTGTTGGTTATAGTCATGATATTCCATAGTCTCTTCGTATGAGCCGTCCAAATCTTCTTCGAAACATTCTTCCAAACCTTCTTCCACACCTTCATCACATTCTTCCAAATCTTGGAGATATTCGTCTTCTGGATAATAATAATTGTGCGTACCTACCTAATAGAAAAGTATATTAAATTTAATTATATTCACATAATTGTGAATGTTTTTTTTGGTGTTTACCTTGTCCACTATAGGTACTAGACATTTAAAAAAATCTGGAAAATGATTTTTTCGCAATAGTTTTCTTCCGTATTTTAGAAATTTACCACAAACTTAGATCTGGACATCGAGTAACTCAAACAGTAAAATTGCTAACATTCAAAGAATTAATATTTCACATTTTTTGCATGTAAAAAACTTCTTAAAGAAATAAATTGCAGAAGCATTACCCTCTTCCAACGTTTCGGTTAAATTTTGAAATGTGAAGTAAAAAGTAATTTTATTTACTGAAAATCAACAACGATTTCGTAAATCAAAATCACCAATAAAAACATTCACAGAATAAAAAAAAAGAAAAAGAAAAAAACGGAAAAGAAAAAACACAAAAGCAGACGAACTTGATAAAATCCTGTTTTCGTAAAACTACTTTGAAAATGTCCTGAGTATTTGAATGTAACTGAAGATTTAACTTAGATTTTTAACTTACTGGAAAATTCCTCTCTATGTTGGGTCTGATGTGGAAAACACTCCAATGATTGTATAAAGGTTCAAAAAGAACTCTTCACTTTTATTTTGATGATGCAAGTCTGTTATTTGACAAGTTATGTTTCCTTTAAAACGACCCACTTTCACAAAATATTTGGGTAATTTTAGAGGAAACATTATTCTTGTTGTGTCACTTAAATGATTCGCACTACTATATAAATTGTAAGTCGCATCCAGTTGAAAAACATTTACACAAACCAAAAAGACTGAAGATGTGCAAATTATGGTTACTTACAATATTTTTCCTGGGCAGTTAGCTTGCAAATTAATTATTTTCCACCCCAATGCATTTCAAATTATTTTATTAACTTTGCAAAAATCTTGCCCCAACTGTAAACGAAAATTGGAAGCACCAACACTTTCAAATATTTTTAAAAAATTAATTTACTGCCTCCATTGTTTTGTTTATTGCGCTAGTACTTTCAACATTCTTTGTACTGAATTATAAAATAAATTATTTTTTGATATGACATTTTCTTAATTGTTTATTACATAACTGACACTACAAGTTTATTTAATTGTTGATAAAACTATAAAAGTATTCAACTGAATATATGTTCCATTAAAGCGTAAATATGAAAATTATTGCAGATAAACAAAAGTGAGATCGATTTTAACGTTCAAGAATTATTGTTCAGCTGAATCTTTCTAACAATTCGTTAGTGAATTAAATGTACATAAACTCGGCTTGAACAACTAGCCCAGGAAAAAAATTAACACTACTCTTGTTCAAGAAAAAAATCAAAATGTCTCTGATATATTAAGAATCTCTTTTATTAAACACTAATTACACAGATAGTACTTCATAGTTAAAAGTACTAAGTTACTTTAAACAAGAACTTATACTGCAAACGTTGCAAATTAATAGAAAAAAAATACTATGTGTATGTTATCATTCGCTTTTAGCGAGCAAAACATCGTTTTTTAAGTAAATAAATGTCTCTATCACTATACAATCATGAAAGGATCCACAGACATACAAGAGAACAAAATTTTATAATAAATTACAATTACACCAACGTTTTAAGAAAATAAAACACGATATTAAATTTGTTTTAAAATTGTGGCCAGTTAGTTTTTTTTTTAATTTAATGAAAAATGTGGGGCCCAAATGAAGCTGGAATCACTTCTGATACTGAAGTCTCAGCGACAGACTGAGACTCGACTATTTGTTGCCCATCGGGCTCTGACTTTCAGATTTTATGTTCATCTCTGTTTCTGCTGACTTTTTGCTACCGTCCTGTAAAGATATCCAATCAATTTAGAAACTTCAGCTACTGCTGACATTCCATAAAAATATTTCTTTTTTTTCAAAAGTAGTTCAAAGCAGTTTTCCTTCCTCAAAGAAACTTATTCAAGTCTGCAATGAATGTCACTGTTTTTTAAAAAGAGAGGTCTATGCTTAACGCTTTAACATTAAATGTACATAAATTCTATATTACAGAGTATCTAGAAACTGTCTTCAAAGAAAAAAACTGGAAAAAATCTAGGGCTCATTTTAAGTCTTAAGTCATCTCATTCAAAAATATACTTGCTAAGCTAAGCTAAACTCTTTAAAGTTGGCGCTGTATTGGTTTAATGCAATTAACTTCAAAACGGACTTCTTTTAAATATCATTGGAAAATGCCCAATCAAACTCGTGATAACGATTTTTTAATTAAAGTCACAAGCTGCTTGTTTGGGTGGGTTATTGGATATTTTTATTCATCCTTTTTTTTATTTTGAATATGTCGCCATTTTGACATGATATTTAACAAATTTCGACCTCCTACAATAAAAAATTATGTCCTTATTTGGTGTTTATGACGAACCGCTCTTGAGAAAAATTGATTTAAACTTATCCAGTGTCTTATCAGGGTTCTCACGAACCTGAAAAATAGGGAAAACCTAGAAAACTAAATGAATTTCTTTCCCATTGAAAAATCAGGGAATTCGGGGAATTTATACAAAATTCACCTCTGCAAAAATCACGAAAAATTACACTGATTTAAAAAAACTAAAAAGTATGACAACAAATACTTTTGTATATTTTAAATATTAGCGTTACGGTTATTCCATATTGTAAACAAAAAATTATGTTGGTGCCGAACATTGAAAATTATAAAATTATCAAACTAATTCACTCTAAACCTCTATACTTTTGTTTATGAATTATAGAAGACATGATTATCATTATTGGTAGGTGATTACATTTATTTTCAATTTAGTGGCACCAATAATGAACTTTCTGGTGATTTTTTTTTCATTATATGTATTTATTTGGGCACAGAGCGGGCCTTTAGGATAGGACGGGGCTGGCTCAGGGACCAGAGCTTAATATATTACGAAACCAGAGACAAGGGCAGACTGGCAAGGGCCCCCAAGGGGGTTCTCCCCGAGAGGATCTAGCCAGAAGAATTGTGTCACTGAGTAGGAAGGATGCCAGACGAGAGTACTCATACTGACGGGTCATGGTACCCTTGGTTATCACATGCACAATCTGGGGCTGGCCAACACCCCTAACTGCAGATTGTTTGGGGAGGAGGAAACAAGCCTCGGCGTATGCAAGATTGCCATATTGGGTGATTTTTAAGCAGTTGGGGGATTTTTTGGAGATACTTTTATCTGGAATATTTTTTTGGGGAACAATTTAATATTGGATGTCTATACTTCTCAGACTACTTATCTCCGCAGAATTAATCTTATTTTCATGCTTCTTCCGTCAAACCCAACATTCACTACCATACATAAGTGTAGGGACCAGCTCTCCTCTATGCACAGCCAGACGTGCTTTTTTAACTTTAAGTTATGCAAGGCCCCATTCATTTGTTTCCTGCCAATACCCTTCGCTCAATGTCATAATCATACTTTCCATCTGTCGTAAACTTTGAACCCAAGTATACAAACTCCTTTACTTATTCCACCCTTTCTTCTTCAATCAGCACCTCGCAGTTTGTCATGCTTTCTTCTTTTTCAAATACCATTACTATCGTATTGCTTACATTTATTTTCATCCCTTTGATTTTCATGGCATCATGCATAATATTAACCATTGACTCCTCGTCAGATGACGCTAATGTGACCTGATCATCTCTTTTAAACAATTGTCTATGTATAAGTTAAACAGCCATGGCGAGGACACATTTTTCGATGTTAGAAAACATAAAGAATCTGAAAAGCGATTTAACGCAGGTCCCAGTAAAAAATTACAGTTTTTTTAAAGAAAGGCATTTCTTTAAAAATAAAGTGGTTTGAAGGATTGTAGACTTCATTAAGATCAATTTATTTACAAAAATTAACCACAAAGGTTTGATATGGTCAATAATAAGATTTAGAATACGCCACTTATGCCAGACTAAGGCTGATCGCTCATTAAACCAATGATATGGTGGCCAAAAATGCAACAAATTTCGGCACAAGTCAAGCTGCAGAAAGTGCAGCGGCTAGCTTGTCTGGGAATCACAGTGGCAACATTAACGTGCCCTACTGCAGCCGTAAAGGTAATGCTGAACCTTCCACCATTGCACTTATGTGTAATGAAAGAAGCAGCAATCAGTGCCTTCAGACTGAACCAGACAATAAATATTATAGCAAGAAATCGGAATGGACATTTGAAGATTTTGGAAAATATTTCTCTAGAATCCATGTCTAAGCCGACAGATATTATGCCAGTTAGGTACGACTTTAAAATTCACTTTGAAGTGGTTATAAACAACCACCAAGTTTGCACAGAGAACGGACCTCAACTAGGAAGGGATACTGTAGTGTGGTACACTGATGGATCCAAGATGGATGAAAGGGTTGGAGTGGGCGTTACGGGGCCGAATTTTAGGCTCTCAAAACCCCTTGGTAACACCCCAACCATCTTTCAAGCAGAATTACATGCCATAGAGATATGGGCCCAGGAATGCATAAAAAAACACCCGAATGGCAGAAATCTATATTTTATCAGATAGCCAAGCAGCACTAAAAGTTCTGAAGTCATACACTTGTGAATCTAAGCTAACTTGGGACTGTGGGACTGTAAACAGTCCCAAACAGTCCCTGAGACAACTAGCAGCGAACAATCAGGTTACTCTGATGTGGGTTCTAGATCACAAGGGAGTTAAAGGCAACAAAGAAGCAGATTGCCCTGCCAAAGAAGGGGCAAATACACAATTTTCCGGCCCAGAACCCTTCTGTGGACTTTTCAAAGCCCACTTGAAAGAAGAGGTTCGACGCTGGGAAACAGATGAAATGAAATCTCACTGGCATAAAGTGCCAGGACAAAGACAAGCGAAAAGGCTAGTAAGCCTTTCGCCAAGGAAAGCTACACTGCTTCTTGAGTTGGACAACAAAGACTTGAAACTGGTAACGGGGCTCCTCACTGGACACTGCCTTCTGAGTTATCACCTTAAAAAGATGGGCAAAACAGAGAGTGATAGTTGCCGCTACTGCGAGAATTTCGCAGAACATTTGCTTTGCGAATGCCCAGCGCTTTTCTGCAAGAGGCTTAAATTTCTGGAAGGGGCCTTCCTAAAGCCCTTTGATGTCAGAAACTTAGTCCCCAGGAAACTGATAAACTTTGCTCGAAGTCTCGAAATCCCGGGCCTCGAATAGATTAAGGGTTATGCACAAAAGATCTGATAGGTCAAGGTGCTTGAGAGGTTGCATAGCCTTCACGACCCCCCCTACAATCTACAAGGCTGATGGCTAATTGCTATTACGGGGACACAATGGACATTGTCCGTAGAAACCGCTTCTCTAGTTAATTATTATTAAATATCTTTATTTCTTTTTTATTCCAGTGTTTCATGACGATTTTCTGAATTGTTTTAGGAACTTTTGTAGTTTAATTTTATCTTTTTTATTTTTATTTTTCCAACACTTAGATAATTTAGACTAGATGCTCTTTGGATGGAAATATTATCGACGTTCAACGGATCCAATGAGTCAAAACATTTTTTACAAAGGACCTTTGTATTATTTCACGGTAACGCGAGAGAGGTTTCTCCGTCAATAGAATGTTTAATTGAAAACCATAGCCAACGTTCATTGGTCGCCCTGAAACACGTATGGGACGAATTTAATAGAGTCGGAGGTGTTGAAAAGGTTTGCATAGATGAAAAAATTATTCACGCTGCGAGGAATACACGGCCACGTTACATAGAAAATCTGGAGAAACAAAAATAGAAATATAGTGAAGGGTTAAAAATCGCAGGGGACAAGAAGAGATCGCGAGATTCGATTAAAGAGCTGCATGAAAAAAAAAAAGGAAAGCTGGCGACAAAATACCAGAACAGCCACGATAGTCTTAAAGAGCAGCTAAAAGCGGTTATAATAGAGAGATATCAACGATTATAAGAAGAAGAAGAAGAACTGCCCGAAATTTCTTGTTATTCATTAGTAGAGTTTTCCATAAGGAGCACGATTTATTAGATCAAGGTACATTTCATAGGAATGCAGAATGAACATTTTATCACCATAAATTAAAATGTTTTTTGTTATATAGATCATTCAAGACCATTTTCTCATTTAAACTTATCTTTTCTAGTCTATCATTCTTAATCAATAATAAATATCCGATGAAAAGCGTAAAGTGTTCTGTGTTGGGCCTGGAAACCCTGGAAAAGTCAGGGAATTTCCGAGTCAGCAATTCGTAACAACCCTGCTTATGCATACGTTTTTATTGACTTATTGTATATAAATTCCAAACTGATAGATAGCTGAGGAAAATAAATAAAATAAGAATTTAAGTACAGTATAATCCCGATTATCCGAACATCGATTATCCGAACATCCGATTATCCGGACTCATTCGTCTCGGCTCTAATTATTAATTTAAAAATGTTTTGACGGCGCAACGAGACATGTTACGACAAGTTTATTCCCGCCTCCGACGGTGTACTCCCGCTCTCATTTGTTTGCAGGATAGTGTTTGTTATTGTTTCATTTTCTTTGATAGCGTTCAACTGAAAGGTTGTCTTTTATTTTTGTTTACGTTTTGTGTTGGAAATTTAAAATGTCCAAGCGAAAAAGAGTAGTGTTGTCTCTTAAAGACAGAATGAAGATAATTGAGAGTATAAAAAATGGTGAATCTGGCAGTAAGTTGGCACAAATATATGGTGTCGGAACTTCTACGATATCAGACATTAAAAAGAATTCTGATTCCATAATGAAATTCACCTGCGCGCTTGAGCAAGAAGATGGAAGTTCGCAACGTAAAGTCATGAAAAAATCTCAAAATGAAATGCTGGAGAATGCAGTTTTTACTTGGTTCTTACAAAAGAGAGCATGCGGTCAGCCCATATCTGGACCTCTGTTTTGTGAAAAAGCATTGGATTTTAATCAAAAACTTGGTGGTGATACTTCTTTTAAGGCGAGCTGTGGATGGTTAGCAAGATTCAAATCCAGACATGGAATTCGAGAACTGGAGATTCAAGGAGAAAAACTGTCTGCTAACGTTGCATCAGCCGACTCTTTTGTAGACGAGTTAAAAGAATTTCTAGATGAAAAAAAATACGATTTAGATTTTGTATACAATGCGGACGAAACAGGTCTTAATTGGAAAGCTCTACCAAGCAGATCATTAGCATCGCGACGTGAAAATGCAGCACCGGGGCACAAAGTGAGTAAGGACAGAGTTACAGTTATGGTTTGCGCAAACGCTAAAGGAACACATCGATTGCCACTGCTACTTATTGGTAAATCAAAAAATCCGCGCTGTTTCAAAAATGTTAAAATACCCTTAACTTACGCTAACCAACAAAAAGCGTGGATGAACACAGATATTTTTCTTACTTGGTATTCCTGAGGTGAAGAAATTTCAAAAGGACGTGGGAAAAGAGGGCGATGTATTGTTGTTATTAGATAATGCGCCAACGCACCCTTCCGCTGAAACACTAAATCGAGAAAATGGGAAGTTCACGGTTAATTTTTTGCCCCCTAACGTAACATCGATATTGCAACCTATGGACCAAAGTGTCATTGAAACTTTAAAACGTTTATACAGAAAGCAGCTACTGCGTCGTCTTTTATCAGCAGACGACAGTGAAATAGAAACGTTGTTAAAGTTTTTTAAAGAAATTAATTTAAAAGATTGTTGTTATATGCTGGTAGAAGCGTGGAATTCTGTGGAATTGCAAACATTAAAAAGGGCATGGAATAAATTATTAAAATTAACTCTATCTGATTCTTCAATTAAACCGCACGACGATTTTAAAGAAATAACCGAAGATATGAAAATTCTTAGCATTGGTGAAGGGTGCGATGAAGAGAATATTATGGAGTGGCTGAACTGCGATAGTGAAGACCCTGGATTCCAAATATTAACTGATGAAGAAATCATTGAGGATTTAAACAGTAACGAGAGAGAAGATGAAGAAGAGACTGAAACTGTGGATGTATGTCAAGTACCATCTCACGCAGAAGCTTTTGAAGCTCTAGATGTTGCTTTCAAGTGGTTTGAAAGACAGGACGAATCGGATCCCATACAGTTGTTACAACTGAAGCGCATCAGGGACTTGGCTGCGAGATGTGATTCGTTACGTCAAAAATCTATAACAAGTTATTTCCAACCAAAATTTTAAATTACATATGTATTATGTAATTCATTATCTATCGTTATAGCTCGTTTTTTATATATCGTATTATCTAAGTAAAACCCATTACATAATAAAAAATTATTAAAACTTAAATATTATTTGATTTGCTTTGAAATCGGTTATCCGGATTTTCGATTATATGGAATAACCCTGGTTTTAATTGATCCGGATAATCGGGATTCTACTGTAAAACGTTACAATAACAATTGTACACTTTTAATGTCAACTGACACGTTAAAAATTCCCCTAAAAATTATACACACCAGAATACATCACAAGCTAGAACTGGATATAAGTGATACACAATTTGGTTTTCAGAATGGTGTGGGTACAAGGGAGGCATTATTTTCTTTCAATGTGTTAACTCTAAAGATGCTTGGACCTTTATATCTGCTTTATAGACTATAATAAAGCCTTCGATAAGGTAAAGCATGACCAACTTAAAAACAAAAACTTGGATAGACAGGAAGTAAGAATCAAATCTGTATTACAATCAACGAGCCACAGTAAAAATTAAAATAGAAATAAAAAGAGGAGTCAGGCAAAGCTGCAAATTATCGCCGTTATTATTTAATGCATATTCGGAGAAAATTATATTAGAAGCCTTGGAAAATGAGACTGACAGTAAAAAAGTGAATGGAGTTCTAATTAAAAACATCAGATTTGCCGACGACACAGTAATAATAACCAATAGTTTGGAGAATTTACAAAGAGTTATGAACAAAATAGTAAGGTATAGTGAGATTTACGGACTCTCCCTCAATATAAAAAACCAAGTATATAAAATAATGTAAGAACAACAACACAAATGAAATCTTAATGGTTGGAGGTAACAGATTGAAAAAGTAAAAAGATACAATTACTAAAAACAATGACTATACCGCAGAAATAAAAACCAGAATTGAAAAAGGTTGTACCAACTTTGTAAAAATGAAAAAAGTAATAAGTAGCAGAGATTTGACGTTAGGCCTGAGACTGCGATTGGCAAAATGATAAGTACTTAGTGTGTTCTACTGTGGTGCAGAATCATGGACGCTAAATGCAGATGCAATGAGACTGCTTAACTCTTTTGAAATGTAGATATATAGAAAAAATTTCGTGGGTAGATCGAATTACTAACATCGAAGTGCTATGAAGAATCAGTAAACAAACAGAAGTTGAACGTACAATTAAGGAGAGAAAGCTACAGTATTTGGGACACATAATGCGCGGCGAAAGGTACAGCCTCTTACAACTAATAATGCAAGAGAAAATAAAAGGCGGAAGAAGCATAGGAAGAAGACGAAATTCATGGCTAAAAAATCTGAGAAAATGGTTTGGTTGCAGCTCCAAACAACTTTTTAGAGCAACTGCCTCAAAAGTTTCGATAGCGATGATTATTGCCAACCTCCTCCGCGGAGATGGCACTTGAAGAAGAAGAATGTCAACTGACTGGTATTGTTAAATTGTCAAGTGAATTTTGAGTTATTAAAGCGCCATCTTTAAAGAGCTCTAGCTCTCTTGGCAAGCATTTTTAGATGAGGTGAAAAGTAGCGCTAGATCTTGAAATTTTTTTCTTTGAAGAGCGTTTCTGGACACTCTGTATAAATCACCATATCCGTTACTTTTTCCAAACAAAAATTAGAACTGTGATATACAATTATCTAAAAAAAACATTTTTCAATTAAAAAACCACCCAGATTTCCGCAAAAAAGAAGACAATTCAAAATATGTTATATAGTTTTCTTAATGATAAACTTTTTAAATAATTAAGTAATGCTAAATATTATTATGCAAAATTATCTAAAAAAACATATTTTTTGATTAAAAAACTATCCAAAAGTCAGTTTTATAGTTTTATTAATGGTCAAGTTTTGGATTAATTAATTATTAATAATTATTATGCACAATATTTTTTGTGAAATTATTAAAAATTATTTTAAAAACTTAAAAATTTTACATAATTCGAGAACAGACTTAACTTTTAAAATTTAGTGCCATAAATACTGCCAACTTTTAGGACAATTTAAGTTAGTCTTCACTTACATGGATCAATGAAACATAACTCTAAAAGACTGCAGACAAATCACACTTGGAAATTAATGATTCTAATTGAAAGCTTATTGCACCATTACAAACACTTTTTAGTCTGTACCAAATGGTAGAATTAGAAATAATTAAAAGGTTGTGTTAGCAAATAAATTGGAAAATCAGCAGACAATACGAAAAAAAAGTACTTCTATCCAAACCTCGACAACAGAGAACAAATGTAAAGACTAAAAAGACCTGCTAAAATACCTACTTTATCCTTATACAACATTAGAAGCAGACTCAACTAAATGCTTATACAAATATTATTTTTAGCTATAAATGTTTCTTTGGAAACTACATAAAATTATTAACAGAGTTTTTTTTTAAACTTATCATTTATCCAAATTTTAAAACAAAAGACAACTACAAGGTTTACCTTAACTATAATTTTATAATGTAATTTAGCAATTAATGTTCTAAAAAACAGCGAAATTCATATATTTTGAATAAGTGGGACCAATTTTTATACTGTCATATTATAATGTCAATTATAAAATATTATGGTAACATTCAAGATTTGAACATAAGTAAAATTATTTTGCAATTTTTAAATTCAAATCCAGAGTGAGAAAAAAAAGTGTCCCACCAAAGAAACAACCCTTTATTAATTTAATTCATCTATATAAAAAAAAGGAAATTATGTTCTTTGGAAAGACAATGCAATTATCAAAAATACATGTTTTTTAAACTTGTAACTTTCAAATACTGTGACATTTGGAAAAAACTATCATGTGCATCTATTCTCCCAAGTTGATGATGCCCATGCAAATATGGCAGTATTCCATCCAAAGAGTACACAAAAAAAGGAGATGGAAGAAAACCATTTACGAAAAATCTACCTCCACTAGTGGTACTTTGGATAATTGCATGGTATTGTTTATTTAACCCACATAGTGGAGTGTTGAAGAACAAATATAATGTGATTCAATGTTAAGTACCTATAAGTGGATGTCTGCTGTATAATCAATAGGTGCTGTAACTCGGGTGAAATTAGATTCTGGCAATAGCTGCGGGATACGAACCTCCTGATGCCCACCAAATGCCTTTTCTGCATCATCATAAACTTTTGTACATTTTTCTCGCTGTTCCCTATATTTTGACCAGTCGTCCTTATTCTGTGTAGTTTTTGCAGCTTGTAGCAATTCATTTTTCTTTGTAAATTCAGCTTTCATGGCTTCTGTTACAAATGATTTAGTTAGATCAATATTTTTAACAGGCCTATTTGTTCCAACTTTTTTGATAATTTTATTTTTTTTGTTTACACCTCTGAAGTTGTTGTGAGCCACTGGTCCTGGGGCAAAACGGCCTTTACCTCTAATTCCTCCCCTAAATAAACCACCTCTCATTGGTGGTGGCATTGGGCCCATCATCATCATTGGTGGTGGGGGTCTCATACCTATTGGATTCCAAAGTTAAGTAGTTATGAAAATATATAGAAACTTGTAATTTATTTTTTAAAATTAATTACTGTAAAGCATCAAAAATGTATCTCAATTTAAAAAAGAACTTTTTATTTTAATTTTTTTCAAGTTTTTTAACACTTATAATAGATCAAAACAGTTAAAATGAGTAATAAAGATGAAGAGATCTTAAAGGAAATGAAAATAACCTTAAGTGTTAGGTTAACAAGAATTATTCAAAAAAAGTTCAAAAAGAGAAGCAATAAATATAAAGTCTTGAAGTCTTAAACTACATTGAAATACAATAAACTGACAATAAATAAAAAAGCATTTAGTTTACATGATAAATAATTAAGAAACAAGAGCAGTAGTACAAAGCAAGAGAAATGAGAAGAAACAAACTAGTCAAAGATGTCAAGGAAAATCTTTATAAGAACAGTTTAAGGAAATAATGATATTTAGAAGACAATGGTAGTAAACAACAAAATTAGCAAAATTTTAAACAAATAAAAATAAAAAAAAACACTTTAATAAAACTAGTAAAAATAATTGAATTAATAAAACAAAAAATAACACAAAACACTAAATAAGGTAGTGTTATTACTGGAGATGTAAATTAACATAAGTATAAAGATTTCTACAAAAAACAAGATAACAGATAAACATAAAATATTTTTGAATATAAAAACAGATGAAACAAATTCGAAACATTAACAAATATAGCAAGGGTGATTTAAAAATAAGACAACAGTATAGGTAACTGTGGAAAATCTACCACAGAAATTAACAAAACTGTGATAAATAGGGGGGTGCAAGAACAAAAAATGCACAGGGGGTTACTGATATAAGATGAAAGAAATCGAGAACACTTAAAAAAACATGAGAGACAGAAAAGAGCTGTTTAAATGATTTGATACAAATTCTGATGAATAAGAATGCCACCAAGAAGCAATGTCAAAAGTATCTTAAGCTATACACTTAAAATTATATACCACTCTCAAAAAAACTATGTAGATTGGAAACAGTGAAAAACAAAAGAACAAGGCAAAAATTGGGTAGACAGAATAAATAAGTTAAAATTTAAGCAGAATTATGTAAACACATACAATGAAGAAAATTTTCGAGTAAAATATTGCATAGAAATCTAAGCAAATCCCAATGGAATGAAATACATGCTATAGTAGGTATTTCATTTGACACAAAAAAATATTTAAAAAACTGTAATAAATACATAGGAATTTAGTTCCTTTGCAAGATGATGAAGGTATACTATTTATTTGATAAATAGAGAATAATGTTGGAACATCTGTGAAATTGTGAATTCATATTAAGCTGAAAAGCATAGAGGATTTAAATAAAAACCATGATCATTAATGTGAAAAAATAAAAACAGCAACAACAAATATAATGCAGAGTAAATAAAATTTTTAAATAAAAAAATCTATAGTTAACAAAATCAGCAGTGATTTAAACATTGTTCAGTTCATTTTTAAATACAGTGTGTATAGGAAACTGAGAACTAACAAACAAGAAAAAAGGTTGCAAACTGAAACGTGACTACTGAGAAAAGTAACTAGAAAGAACACAATCAAAGACACATTAAGCTAAAATAGGAAACTAAACAAATAATTCAAAATAAAAGAGGCTTAAAACCTGGTTAATTAAGAAAAATGGTAAAATTTGAAAAGAAGCCATTGCAATAGAGAGAAAAAGATGCAAAATTTTGTAGATGGGCTAAATGAAAAAAACTGAACACCTTTATGTAAAAAGTAATTTGTTTATGATGGTAGAAACATAAGGGTTACTTTAGATAAATACTAGTTAGAAATAATATAGTTTTATATTCTGACATCTAATAGACAATAATAAATATAATGAACAAATATATTAAGGACCCACTTTAAAAGCACAATAGTGTAAGAAATTAACCATTAAATTAATTAACTCAAAATATAAACTATGAAGCAGCTTAACAGCTTAATAAAATTATGGTAAAAATAGAAGAATCATACCTTACATTCTAATTGTAGGTAAGTACATGTAATTTATCAGTAATTATTTTTAAATATTAAATACAATTCACTAAACGAGTAAGAGATGTGCTAACCTGGATGAGGTGGTCGCATGCCTGGTGGAGGAGGTCTCATTGGGGGTATCATAGGTCCTCTGGGCCCCATCATCCCATGTGGAGGCGGAAGCGGTCGTCCTCTCATTGGCGGTCGACCGCCACGCATAGGTGGACCGCTCAGGGGCCTTATTCCTCCTCGGAAATGACCTCTCGCCCGCATACCCGGATTTATGAATGGCGCTTGCTGTCCATTAAACGAACGCCCTTGGCCACGAGCTTTTCCACCTCGTCCTCTTTGATTTCCTGGTCCTCTCTTATTTCCTTTACCTTGAATCGGAGCACCCATTTCAAAATTATATATTACTTGTTTACCACTACTCAAACTATTGCACTATATCATCAGGAAACTACGATCTATAACCAACAATCAGCGTCAAGCGTCTATTTTAGTGTTGAAGGTTGAAGTTGAGCGTTGAGAATGTTGAGATCATTACTTTCGAATCGAATTAAATAAATTCATAGATCGAGTAATTCAATTTTTAAATGACAAGTATTCGAATGAAAAAAATTGTTTAGGGTTCGTTATTTTGGTTTTTATTAAGGTTATTCGTGATTTTGTAAAGTAAATACGGAGGAAAAAGAGTAATTTATTACATATAATATGAGTAAATATACCAGTAGTTGTCTATTTCCAAAATTCTGATTGGCTCATGTTGGAAGCTTTTAGCAAAGAATACACCAGCATAATTGAGCTAGTGTATACTGTGCTTTCAGAATCGAATGAGATTTATTAGGATGTTTCATGTGCAAACTTTACCACCAGGCGGCAGCATCACGCACCTTCTTTGTTATGGCTGCCAACAAATACTTTCACATTTTATGTTTGTGTCGTATGTCTGTGAGAGAATATTTGAGTCAGTGAATTTTATCTGTGTACTCAGCTGTAAGCGCGGCATAAACTATTTCGCCTTATTACTACAGAAGAGCGATATTTCGCGGACTGTGATTTTTTCACTGATATCTAAAAGTATATCATGACCGTTCCTCTTTTTGCAAAGATAGCGTGAAGCGTGAATTGATACGTTATTTTTACTAGCAAAGCAAATCATGTCATAGACTATACGTGAAGTATTATACATTATTATAGATTAGTGATATTTCACGATATCATAAACAAAATACCGATACCGATTTCACTTATCAAACAATCAACATTTAGTCCACAGTTAAATAATTTATTAATAATGTTTATCACAAAAGGTACTAATTTTTCAGCCTCAAACTTTGACTCAACAAAGAAATAGGAAACTGGTAATTTCCAATTGGTATAGAGGCCTCTTATCATCATTACCAATGCATGTTTTGCCATTACATTTTCTTTTTTGTCTGTGCTAACATCACATAAACCAATTATTTCATCATTTTCGATATAAATTAATAAAAAAAGATTTTAACGACATTTCATCTATTATTAAACTGCAATGTTTGTCTTGCGGTGACATAGTTTTTACTTTAATTTTGATGACTTCAAGAACACCTTCATTGTTTAAACCAGGTTGAGAAACTAAACCCTTGGTCATAATGCTGTAACTCTTTGTTGGCAGATTTACTGGAACGAAGTTCCTTAACGCGGCTTACGGGTAGTGCGATTAGTAGGAATCGTCACGTAACGAAATGTTCAGTGGTAGAATGCTTGCTTGCCACGCGGGCGGTCCGGGTTCGATTCCAGTCCGATGCATTCTTTTTGTGCAAACAATAATTCTCTTTAATGAAAATTGTATTTTATTTAATTGGCACTAGGAGTGACAGAAATCAATCTCGAAATTTAAAAAAACTAAATACTGAAATATTTTATTCGAATAATTATTTATTATTACTTACTTGAACTTTATATCAATGATCTGCACTTTATTAAGACTTATTACCAACAGGTAATATTTATTTATATAGTTTACGCATATAACAGTAAACTTTGTACACAACTTAAGTGCACAGCTGATGGCTGACAGTACCGACCTCTCGAAAAATTGGTTGACGGCTTTCTGACGGCCGACTCTACCACCGCGCGCTCATTCGTCAAATTAAATAGCACGTGGTTCTGCGACTTCCTGCTGTTACATTTTATGAAATCACTCCCACAAATGAAAGAAAGCGAGAGGAAATATGTTACACATCTGTTACACACTTTTACGTCCCATTTCACGAAATCACTCCCACAAATTACAATATTGAATGAAACTTTTTGATGTAATTTGTTCCTTTAGATTATGCCTTAAAAAAATAATATAAAATTAACTTCGTTCATTACGGGGGTCCCCCGACCGCACGATTTTTTTATTTTTCCAAGAAATGCGTAAGCTATATGTCCCAAAAAATACAAAGTAAGAGAAAACTTCTTAGAATAACGTCCTCTTTAGAATAACGCCATCCTAATGTATTTGTATTTTTTTAAATTATTTGTTTATTTTACAAGTTCTACTAATGGTTTACTTACAAAATAGTCACACATGTCTTTAAACTGATCCGGTCATATTTGCACTTTGCATATCTCAGTTGCTGATTAACTTTCTTAAACTGTTTCCTTGCTAAATTTTGAGTCGAAGTTAATAAAGAGTGATTAATTTTTTGTGAACTTTAATAATACTTTGTCGTGATTTTATATTGTTTTTTGTTATAAAACTTTTTAAAATAATCTAACAGTATGGGAAAAATTTGTAGTTTCCTTTCCTTGCTTACCTTTTTACTCTACTCTAATAACTTTTGGTGCTTTCTTTAAAATTTAGCCCTTTGCTACTGTAGCGGCAACCTTATTAAACGCTTTTCGACTGACATTTTTTCATACAGAGAGAAGGGTTTCCATGTCTCTACCCTCCATAGTGTCGACGTTATGATCGATGACAAATGACAAATATCTTATAAAAAATGGCACCGTTCAGATACAGAACAAAACAGCTGTAGCTATCTAATTAAACAATCATTATTTTTATCAATATTTAACAAACATGAGTAGCTTTAATAGGAGAAATTGTTATGTTTCTGACTGCACCAATTACAAGACCGATGACTTCTTTTAGCGTACTATGTCTATTACCGATGAATTCGATGATATCAAGTATTGTCACCCGAAGTTTCAGCATTTTAAAAAAAGAATCATGTATTAAAATAAAATATTTAAAAAACAATTTAATTTCTTAATGAAGTTAGTGAAGTTTTCACCATTGGTCCATTGCAAATGTCATAGCAGCGCCATCTGATATCTATAAAAATCGTGGTTAGTGTTCTTAGTTACTTCGTTCTTCGTCTTCGTTCGTTTAACCTTCGTTTGTTAACTAACTAACGTTTTAATCGTCATTGGCGCCATTTTAGATTTTGCCAAGCGTTGTGTTAAGTTTTGTTGGTGTCAGATCTTTTAAATTGCTTCAATATTTTAGTAATTAACAAGTAAGAAACTAATGTAAATAGTTTAAAACATCGTTTTTGTTTTCATTTGTAGAGGATAGAAAGTATTCAAACGAACAAAATACAAATATACCGGCTTGGCGTCTCCAAGATATTTTTATTTATCACGTACTTAATAATTTTTAGTATAAAATGGGTAAAAAGAAGGTAGAAGAAAGTGAAAGTGAAGAAGAATACTCAGTGGAAAAAATCATTGATAGGAGAGTTGTTGACGGGAAAGTAGAATATTTTCTTAAATGGAAAGGTTATTCAGAAGATGACAATACTTGGGAACCTGAAGATAACTTGGATTGTCCAGAACTTATCTCCGAATTTGAGAAAAACCGAAAAGCTAAGAAAGGAATTGGAAAAGAAAAAGAAAAAAAAAGGTCCAGAGAAAACTCTACATCTTCAGTAGATTCTAATACATCAACTTCTAAAGATAAGGACAAAAAAGTGAGTATAATGCATATACTGTTTATAGGAATACTTAGCTTGTATTAGCTAGTATTCTAAATCATTCTGTAAACAAATGATATTTTCTCTTTTACCAAGAGTAATTTGAATTCAATATGAAAATATATGCACTTTGTATTGACAAAGTCATTGTCAATAATAAATAATATATATTTTAAAATAATTATTTATTTTAAAAATTGTCTCTTAAAATGAAATAATACCCAGACAATAATTAACATCCAATTAATTTAAGTTGGTTTTCTACTTTGATTTTTTTTTAATATATTTTTTGTTTACTGTGTACTAATACTTGAATTACCCTTTTCTTTAGACAACATTATTCAT
The DNA here is from genome assembly GCA_950111635.1 of Agelastica alni. Classification (NCBI taxonomy): domain Eukaryota; kingdom Metazoa; phylum Arthropoda; class Insecta; order Coleoptera; family Chrysomelidae; genus Agelastica; species Agelastica alni. The sequence continues at coordinate 81,785,949 of OX467710.1, read as the reverse complement.
GTATCCATTTATTCTATTATTTGTAACATTATTTGTGAGTAATATTTAATTTAATATGGTTTTAATAAAACTTACACACACTTTAATTCATTCATAAATATGACACTTTGACAATTTAAGATAAGTGGCTCTTACATAATTAAAGTTAATCAATAATTATAAATGGACTTTTCAAATTTGTATAATTTTAAATATTTTTGTCAGTTTTTTGAAAATGATAAATGTTAGGTTAGGTTAATATGGTGGTTCGGAGGGAACCCACTTCTGTGAGATCCAGTCAGAGCTTTTAATGAAAAGTATGAGGTCTTTAATGCCAACTGGGCTATGATCACTTAAGTCATCAAAGTTCCTTTGTCCTAGTATAGAAAGCTGTTTTCTCTACAACCATACTTGGAATATACTCAAGAAATTATTTTTAATATCATAATGACAATATTCACACTCTAGGGTAAGAATGTTCATTCTGTAACAGTTGTTTTTTATGGGGTTTGCATGTATTTTCATTCCATCTCTTGTTACGGTATGAATATTCCGTAATTGTTTTAAACAATAGTGATTGTAATGTATGTCAACTAAACTCTTTGAAGTAAATGTCAGTTTCAAAATAAATTGGCGGCGTGTAGTTCTTAAAAGTAATTTTTTAAAGTTTTGTATAAAAATGAGCAAGAATTTAAGTAAATCAGATTTAGAATTTGAAAATACTCCTTCTGAAATGAAATATATTTATCAAAAAATGTAATAAAATTTTTAATTAGGTATCAATTTTGATATTTGAACTATTAGGTTGCCCTTATCATTGGTGTTTTGGGGGCTTGTCGTAAAAATAAACTGTATATTATTAAAATTTAAGATATTAAAGATTTGGGATCCTCATCAATTGTTATTCCTAACACAAAAACAAAATAAAAACCAAAAGAGTTCATGATTACTGGATATTTTTATATTATAAAAAAATATTGGGCTCTGAGATCTTCCCTTTTAATATTTTTTTATAAAGAAATAAATGTACAAAACAAGTAATCAGAATAAATAAGCTGGGTAATATGCCAAAACAAATTGCCACATATCTTAATTTAAATCATCCACAAGATTATACTGGGCACTGTTTCTGTCGAACCTCAGCCACTACATTAGCAAATGCAGGTGTAGACATAATAACTTTAAAAAGGCATGGAAGTCTACTGAAGTAGCCAAAGGCTACATAGAAAATTCCAAGCAAAACATAATAATTATAGCAAACCAATTAATTTCTTCCATACGTAAAACCTCATCCAGTCAATCTGTTTTAAAAAACTTTATTACAGAATATATTTCAAATTTATATTTCATTTTAATAACTGTACCAACACAATAAATATTAATACCAATTAATTCAAATCTGTTTTAATAAATAACCTAAGTTCAAAGTATTTTTTATTTAAATTCTTTTGTCACGGAGAAAATATCTTTAGAATGAAAAAACTGATACTTGAATTTGGAGAGTTGACAATGTATTTATCATATGCCTGTTTTTTTTGCCTAAGCAACTTGGTGTTATATTTTTTCTTCATTAATTTATATGATTGTAAGATATACTTCAATTTGAAATTCAAAACTTACATATAAGTAAGTTTAACAAATACTTTAACTTTCAATATATTTTTCTAATTTGCACCCGCGAAAATTATATTCAAATAGTCCTATGGCTAAGTGAAGATTTGATAGGTATTTAAGGATAGCTAGAAATGTCAGAGCATGTAGCCAAGACTGTATCCTCAACGGTAAGCTAGTCTGAAAGTCCGACCGGGGTGGTTTGACCACACGGTGGAGCCAAAGATGTAGCTTCCCTCCAACGAGTGATGATTCTAAAACGGTTGAAACCCATTAAAATCGAAATATAATCAAAGAAAAATTACCAAATGTAAAGATGTCCGCAATGGAAGTGGTGCGGTATAGCTAGTCCACAATGTGAAACATGTTGCGCCAGTCTCCTGGTAAGCATGAATTCAGAACGGCTGTAACCTTGGACACATGTGAGTCATGAAGAGTTTGTCTTCAGAAGAAATATCACTTTATTCATCTTCCGATGAGCCTGTATTCACTGTAAATACTAAGTGTTTAAGAGCGTCGTCCAAGAGATGTTCATCAGTTCTTCTTCATAACTTTTGACATGTTGGCAGATATAATACCATTCTTGTTCAGACAACTCCTCGAATTTTTGCCTTGTCAGTGCCTTGGTATTAGCCAAATTAAAAGTAGTATTGTGAGCTGCTATCCAATTCTTCACTAATGCGCATATTTTCTCTATGGGGTTCAGTTCTGTGTGGTAAGGATGTAAAAGTAACACACAGTGACCATGTCGTTCCAGCAGAGCATCCAACTTGTATATTGTGGGGATCGATAGGGTGATGTTCGACAGCAAACATAATTGGTTGGACCATGTAATGTACACCCAAAGAAAGTTTTCAAAGAACCTATTTCTTCTGAGAAAACTCCAAATATGTTGGTAAAACTTGACTGAAAACCGCCTATTATGGGCTGTACACTCTGTTATAAGCTACTGTATAATTGTGTGGGGCCACTCTCCAAATACTAAGCTAGTATTTAAAACTCCAGCAAAAAGCACTTTCGTATTATAATACATCTTGGTTACCGGGATGATTTTGATTATAGAAATGAATTCACACGACTAAAAGTTCTAGCTCTACCCTCAGTCTTTATATTAAAGTGTCTTGTTGACGTAAAAAAAAGGAAATAAATATATTGCCCATCAGTAAGTACATAAATATTGTTACAAAATTTACTTCTTTTCTTGGGTTCGGTGATTTTAAACTCTACAGTAACAAAACAATTTTTATTCCAATACTTTTACACAATAAATTTTACTTTTATAAATCACTTGGATATTCAACTAATTACAACTATTTAAATTTCATAATTTATAAACACTTTTAAAACTATCCTCTTTGCGGCCGCTGTCCTTTTTATACCTTTAAATCATATTTCGACCTTTTTCACGAAAGCGACAGAACCATCTGCAAGTCTTTAGACGCGGCGAGTAATTACTAGACGGAGGCGGAAGTCGACAAAGGGCTCATTAATATGCACCCTAGTTGTGGTCGATTCTCGGATGCCGAAAAATAAACAGGGCCGGAGTGTAATAATATGATACTCGTAATCGGAGTGTAATAATATGATACTCGTAATCGTCAGAATCCCAGTTACAGAATTTCACAATTCCTCTGTGTATATGCTGGTTGATGTCTGCTAGTCCAATTTTCTGCGCAGCTCTTACAGCTGCTTTAAAGAGGAAAGTTCATTTACCAGCTTTTTCTTGAGTAACGACTAGCTTGGATAGGGTTTTTAGATTTACGAAAAAATAATAATTTTACCGTGAATTTAATTTATTTTGGTACAAAGAACAAATGGAGGTAAAATACTCAAAATAATATAAATAGAAACGGCAATCTTGTAGTTTGCTGTGTTCTTAATTTTGGATTTTATTGGTAGATTGATTAAAAAACGGTTTGTTTTTAGAAAAAGAAAACTCGTTCGCCATCACCCGATTCAGAAGAGGAACCTAGTTCAAAAAAAATAAAAATAGACGAATCTGATGAAGAAAAAAAAAGTAAGAAAAAATCATCAAATGACTCAGATTCTGATGATGATAAAAAAAAGAAATCGAAAAAAAAAGAAAAGAATTCCGATTCCGAAGAAGAAAAGAAAAAGAAGAAACGAAAAAGTGGCCCTAAATCCCGCAAATTAAACTCTGACGAGTCCGATGAAGATGAAAAACCTAAAAAGAAGATAGAAGAAAAAAATCGAGGCAAGAAAGAGGAGGAGAAAAAAAAGAAAACCGAGTATTCAGATGAAGATGAGCCGAAAAAGAGTAGTAAGAAAGTGGAACCTAAGGATAAGAAAAACTCCAAGTCTAAAGAAAAAGAAAAGTCTGCATTTGAAAAGGGTTTGGAAGCGGAAAAGATCATCGGAGCTTCGGATACGACTGGTCAATTGATGTTTTTAATGAAATGGAAAGGTAGTGACGATACTGATTTAGTTTACGCGAAGGAGGCCAACGTAAAATGTCCCCAAGTCGTTATCAAATTTTATGAAGAAAGAATCGCTTGGCACACGCCGGACGAATCTTAAAATTAAACGGTAACCAGCACGCACAGGGTGATTCATAACTATTGGAACATAGGCTAAGGGCGACCCAATAGTTTTGAGTCATCCTGTATCATATTTTTAAACTTTTTTTTTCACATAATTGATTTTTTGTTAAAACGATTTTTATAATAGTTAGGCGCAAACCCCGTTTAATTAGATTTGAAACATTTCAAGCAAAAATATTGAGTTTTTACAAGAAACATAACTAGGTTTTTTTACATTCTGTTGAAATTATGTTAAATAAACCAAATACTTTAAATAAAATAATAAAAATGTAATGTAATTTCTTTTCTTTACAAATTTTTTGGGAAGTAAACATTCAAACTATCTTAGATGGTCTGATATTTTCTGTTTAATTGTTGGCTATACACGTTTCTCTAAGTTTGCGTGAGTTGTAAAAAAAATTAGGCATGTAGACCTCCATAATGATTATACAATGGCTAATTGACCTGCAGCGAGTTTAAACTCATTTCGACCACCATTGATCTGCCCCCTTTCCTCACTTAGCATTAATGAAAAAAAGTAGCGCACAATAATTATGAGCTATTAATCTTTCACAAGTTAAACATTTTGAGATTGTTGTACCAAGCAGAAATTTAATACTTTTTGTAGGGGGGGGCTGAGTCAACGATTACTTGGTCCCCACCACTTAAAAATTAAAATATTGAATAAATAGTTACGATAGAATTGGGAGCTAATTTTAAGCCTTCAAACCAGTATTATTTTGTTATTTGGCTCAATTCAAAAACAACCATTAATTGATGAAAATGAAGAAAAAAAAGGCATTGGGATTGCCGACAGAAGTGAAAACTTAAAAATATAAAATAAGTGTTTTTTCTGTATTTTAAAATTAATTGTGGCATTTGTAAATTAAAATTATTGAATAATAAATAACCTAATAAACGTAGAATGTCAATTTGAGGCCAGTTTTTGACAGACAGATAGAAGAAGAAGCTTTACTATTTTAACAGCCGCTGTCACCTAAATCGAAAATATAGAGGGTAGTGATAAGGAGAACAAAGGGGACGAGAAAAGGACCAAGGATGTTTTCATGCATTTTTTTTCCTTTTTACTTTTACGTTCACTTGCAACTTATACTGCATAATGGTCTTATTTCTCTTTGACATACTTCACTTCATCTAAAACGAGTTAAGTTCAAATCTAACCTCACAACTACCAGCTCCACCTTTATATACCAGATTTTGGTGGACACTTTTTTAATAAAAGTCCCATATAAAATTGTTCTTTTTATATTTAAATATGAAAAAAGGTTTGTGCATGCAAAGATGGTTCCAAAAAAAATTTCTGGGGATAAAAAGACACCAGCCAAAAATTTTGCTCAGATATTGAAGTTAAAAAAATCCGCTGAAAAATGTAATCCATCCATCCATGGCTCTACAACCCAGAGTGGGTCTTGGCCGCCTCAACAATTCTCCATTCTCTCCAATCCTGAGTGGCTTCCCAGTTGAGCACCCCCAGGGTTTAACGGTCCTTGCGGATATTATCCCGCCATCGCAGTTTTGGGCGCCCAAGTGGTGTTTTGTTATTAGGGGTTTCTTCCCAGACCATTTTAATTAGTCTTGAGTCCTTCTCTGGACATGTCCCAGACATCTTAATATGTTTCACTTGATTTCTTGTACTATATTTGGGCTGTTATATAGTTCATATCCCTCGTTGTTCTTGTGCATCCTATACTGCAACGTTTGTTGATCGCAGACCGCTCCAAATATTTTCATAAGGATCTTTCTTTCAAAACGATTGAGTAGTAGTCTTGTATGGTCATGGTCCATGTTTCACTAGTATAAGTTACAACTGGTTTTATAATAGATTTATATATATTTATTTTTGTTTGTCTGGTCAGGATTCTTGATCATAATAATTGCTGGGTTGCGTAGTAACATTTATTTCCTTGTAGTATGCGCTGTCTTATTTCTACTTTAACGTTATTATTTGATGTTATTAATGCCCCTAAGTATCGAAAGAACTGTACGTGCTTAAAGTTGTACTCATCCATGGTAACATTTTTTTATATTTGATCTCTTCTTGTATTTAAAGGTTTTCTTCACGCTATTTGTATTTCTTTCCACATCTAAATCATCTGCATACGTTAGAATCAGTCAGGGTCCGCTATTACCGAAGATGCTCATACTTAGTTCCATATGATCCTTTAACGCATACTTTAATCATTCTTATGATTTTGCTGGGTATTCCAAGTTATTCTAGTGCTGACCATAAGCTTGCTATGAAGATACTATCATATGCCTGTTAAAAGTCTACAAATAGATTGTGTAAATCTATCGAATTCACAGCATTTTTCTAACAGTTGTCTTAACATAAATAGCTGGTCTGCTGATCGTTTCCTTCTAAATCCACTTTCGTATCCTCCAACTATTTCTTCTGTATACAGTGTTATTCGGTTCCTAATTATGTTGGACAGAACTTTATATGATGTGTTACCTCTATAGTTGTTGCATTACATTCTATTTGTCTTCTTATGTATTAGTATAATAACTCCTTTCCAGTTATTTGGAATCGATTCCTGTTCTCATATTTTTTGTAACAGCTTATGTATGGTATCTCCTAGTTTCTGTCCACCCTCCTTTATGCATTCCGCGGGGATGCCATCCCTGTCCTATCCTCTTCTTGATATGTCGGGTCTTCTATATTGAGTAGGTTGTGAAAGTATTCTTTCCAGGTATTGAGGATCTCTTGTTTACTAGTCATAAGTTCACCATCTTCATAAGCATTGTAGAGGTTTTTGGACGAAAATGTAATCACTTGGGATACAACTTGGTTATTTTAATAATTTAAAAGGCTAAAGACCATCGAAAGTCTGGTTCATACATCCAGAATTCGTGAAGAAATGAATCATTTTGTCGCAAAAATTATTATTGGATAGTGCCTAAGAAGAAGAATGCATGTATTAAAAGTTACTATTAGCTCCCAGAATGACGTAAGGAACATAATTCACTTCGAATGGGTGCCTGAGAAACATAATGTAAATCATACTTATTACTTGAAAGAATGCTAGAACGTGTGAGGCGACGTCGAACCAATTTGAAGCAGGATTCTTCCTGAGGATAATGCACCCGCTCATAACGCCTTTTCTATGAAGCAGTTTTTGGCCGAAAACAAATTTCTATTCTTGACCAGCCCAATACTTACCTAAATTAGATCCCCGTAACTTCATGTTCCCAAAAATAAAGGAATCTTGGGTCAACCTCTACTGACTACATTCGCCTTATACATTAAACTAAGAAGATGTTATGGAATGTGCAAGCAGCATTTGGAAGTGGAAGGAGGTGTGTCGATCAGGTCTTTTCATTACTAAGTATAGTTGAAAAATTCTTGGCTAAAAGTCAAAAGGTCTACTGTGCTTTTGTAGACTTGAAAAAGGCCAATGACAGAGTGGTGAGGAATGAATTGTGGTCGACATTGTCTATGTATGGGGTGAACGGTTGTTTGATACGAGCACTGAAATCACTACGAGTATTCCACTGCTTGTGTCAGGGTATATATATATTCGTATGAACTTCTGACACATTGCTTGAGATTAAAAGATTACAAAAATACAAATTAAGTAAGAAAGTTTTTCTTGTTACAGTCGAAGCGCAGTTTTACGGAGCCAGTCTTCAGCTTGTGGGTTAGAGCATGTATCTGAAATCACTTTACCAGGATTCCGCTGCTTGTGTCAGGTTTAAAGGAGCTTGCACGGACTCCTTTAACATCGAAAAAGGTGTGAGACAGGGATGTGTGGCTTTGCCATGGCTGTTTAACTTATACATAGACAATTGTTTAAAAGATTTGAAAGAGAGTGGGTATGGATTAAAAATGAATGATTTGATCGTCAAATGCCTTTACGCCGATGATCGAGTCATATTAGCGTTATCTGAAGAGGAGTTGCAGGCGATGGTTAATTTTATGCATGATGCCCTGAAAATCAAAGGGATGAAAATAAATGTAAGCAAGACGATAGTAATGGTATTTGAAAAAGAAGAAAGCATGACAAACTGCGAGGTGCTGTTTGAAGAAGAAAGGGTGGAACAAGTAAAGGAGTTTGTATACTTGGGTTCAAAGTTTACGACAGATGGAAAGTATGATTATGACATTGAGCGAAGGGTATTGGCAGGAAAACAAATGAATGGGGCACTGTATAGCTTTATGAATAGCCAGAAAGTGTCAAAAAAGGCACGTCTGGCGGTGCATAGAGGTGTGTTGGTTCCTACATTTATGTATGGTGGTGAATGTTGGGTTTGGCAGAAGAAGCATGAAAATAGGATTAATGCTGCGGAGATGAGTAGTCCGAGAAGTATAGCCGGAGTGACTCAGTTGGATATAGTTAAGAATAGTGAGATAAGAGAACGCTGTGGTGTAAAAGAAGATGTGGTTACAAAGATAGATAAAGGAATGCTTAGATGGTTTGGACACGTAGAAAGGATGGATGAAGGAAGATTGACGTAATAAATTTATGAGGCGAGTGTGAATGGACAAGTCGGCAGAGGTCGACCTCGGAGAACATATCTCGATCAGATCAACATTGTTTTGAATAAAGGCCAGGTCAAAAGTACCAACAACCGACGAGCATGTATGAGAGCACTGATGAAAGTAGAGGAAGCAAAAGATGTGTGTGAGAACCGTAGCAAGTGGAAGGAAGTGGTCTCTGCCTACTCCTATGGGAAAAAGGCGTGACTTTATGTATGTATGTATATCCTCAAGTAGACCGTCGAAAAGAGTGTCGGCACATTCTGCGACGATATGGTGGATGGTTTGTTTGGCAGCTCTGCACTTCTCACATGGAGGGTTGTCCGTGATACCCTAGTTATTTAGAGTTTTATTTCATACTCTCTGTCTCGGACTGATTCTGTTCAGATTGAACCATTGCCGGCGAGGAAGGTCAAATCCTTTCAGTTTGTCGTTTGGATTCTCGACAAGGTTAGATTTTGTAGCTTCCTTGCTATCCCACTCATTTTTCCAGTGTTGGTCAATTGTGAATTTCGTCAGTCGGCTTGCTGTTCTTACTGGGGGTCTTCTGGATTTTAACCTTGGCTGACGGTCGCGTGTTAGATCCCCGATGTCATCGTTTATTGGAAGTGTTGGTTTGTTTTGACATTTTTCAAATTGTTACTTCAGTGCACGAGTCGTCTTGTATTTGGTGGTGCAATATTGCATAATACTGGCAATCATGTTGTAGGTGTCGACTTAATTTTTCCGGAGATGTGTCGCATTGTTTGGTTTAACTATGAGTCAATAATTTGAGTATGGCGACTGTTTAACCACACTTGTGCACAATATTCTGCAGTTGAGTAAACCAGCGACATAGCGCGGGTTCTCAAAACTTCAGCTGTTGCGCCCCATGATAAGTTGGCTAATTTTTGTATTATGTTATTTCGTGTTCTCACTTTTGACGATAGCTTTTGAAGATGTGGTTTAAAGGTTAGAGTTCGGTCAAGGGTAATACCCAGATATTTTGGTGTTGGATTGTGGTTGAGAACGACTCCTTCACACTCTATATGCAGCTGTTGATTTGCATCTTTATTATTGAGATGGAAAGCTGTCACTTCTGTTTTTGATAGGTTCAGTTGGAGATCCCATTTTTTAAAGTAGTTGTTCACTATTTCAGAGTCTTCTTCAAGTGTTTGTTGACATTTACCCAGGCTGTTGTCTTGAGTTCCCAGCGCTTTGTTATCCGCGTAAGTAAACTTTCGTGATGTTGTGTGTGGAATGTCTGAGGTATAAATGTTGAACATCAATGGTGACAGTGCAGACCACTGGGTAGATCATTTTGCAGACTTTTAAAGTTACTTGTTTTTCCGTTCAGATGTACTTGGAAAAGACGATCGCTCATCATTTCGTTTATAAGTGTGTTAAAAGTACTGCATGGTATGATTCGTATAATTTTAGAAGAAGTCCCTCTTTCCAGACCGTGTCGTAAGCACGATTCTTTTCGAAGCCGCTTTTGATGAATGATGTCAGGGCTAGTACCTGGTCGCAACAGTTTCTTTCCGGCATTAAACCTGCTTGTTCTAGGGGAATATTGTCTTTTACGCATTGCATTAGTCTCGAGTAGTTAGTAGTTAGATTATTCTATCGCATAGTAATGCAATTGGTCTATAGCTCTCCGGTTGTGAAGGGTCCTTACCAGGCTTAGTCAATTCCAATGGCTTTTCGACATTTTGTTGCATTAATTGCATCTGTGAGTTCACTTTCCTCGATGTCTCTCATAATTCATAGAGTTTGCTGTTGACTTTTGCGAATAACTTCAAGCTTTCAATTACGGGTTTTGAGAGACGTATTAAACGGCCAGCGATACTATCTGCGCTAGAAGTATTCGTTTGGAATGGTGGGTAAGTTGTTCCGGTCTCTAGTTTCCGTAGCAGGTTCCAGGCAGTTCGACTGTTGTGCGTGAAGTTTAGGTGTCAGGATAAACGGAACTTATACGGACTGGTTTAATAACAAAAAAAGGTGTTAGACAGGGATGTGTGGCTTCGCCATGGCTGTTTAACTTAATAAATTGTTTAAAATATTTTAAAAGAAGTGCGTAGGTATTAAGAATGAATGGATTGATCGTCAGATACCTCCTTTACGCCGATGATCAGGTCATATTAGAGTCATTTGAAGAGGAGTTACAGGCAATGGTTAATATTATGCATGATGCCCTCTGCGAACATATTTCAATCATTTCGACGAGCATGTATGAGAGTACTGATGAAAGTAGAAGAAGTAAAAGATGTGTGTAAGAACCGTAGCAAGTAAAAGGAAGTGGTCTCTGCCTACCCATACGGGAAAAGGCGTGACTTTATGTATGTATAATCTGTTTCGTCAATCTTCTTTTATCCATACTTTTTACGTGCCTAAACCATCTAAGCATTCCTTTATTTTTGTTACCACATCTTTTAAACTACAACGTTCCCTTATCTCACTATTCCTCACTTTATCCATCAGAGCCACTTCAACTATACTTCTAAGCAGCATTGATCTTACTTTTATGCTTCCAAGTTATTGGGAATTTTAATCAAATCAACAATGTTTTTACAAATTTTTTTAATGTCATTGATTGTTCGGTTGATTGAGTTTAAATATTATAATCTTAAATTTAAATCTGAACACTAAATATCTCAAGCATTAAAACATTAATAAATAATACAAAAGTACTTACCATTTGCGCAAAGCGAATCAGTCTACCTGGTCCCACCTCCTTGATGTCGGTATTGTTGCATGTGTATAACCCGAGGATGTCCTTGTAGATTTCCCTGATCAATTCACAGTTAACCAACACATGGAGTGGAGTTTTTTCTTCCACCCTGCATCTTGGACATAGAGCGTCATGGGTGATGCCCATGTTCATAAGATGCCTTAAAGTGAACCAGTGACCAGTTATCGGCCCGATGATCAGTCCCAACTGATTCCTCTCGAGACTAATTATTAGTCTGCTACCTAGTACTAGAGAACAAAGAGAGCCCATTATGATGATAGAAACTCACCCATTGTATAAAACATGTTTGTCAATAAATATATCTTAAGTGCTTTTCGGAATTTGAAGTGAGTTACTTCTTGTTTATGTTTGGAGGTAGGGGATTGTAAACCCTAATCCCATTAGAGATTGGGCCATTCAAGCATATATTTAAGTAATTTTGAGGTACGTACAGATGGTTGCTAAATCTTGTTGGGTATGATGGGAATGATTTTTCTGTTTTTATGTATGTAACAAGAGATTTCCAGGATATATATGCAGCATAATGTAAGTATTTTTAATTGGTTAAAGAGAGGTCTGCATGATTCTTTCTGATTTTTCTTCAACATTGTACATATGCATTTATTCTGAATCGTAAATAGTTTTTGTGCTGAAGGAGACATTCTCCACAACAATATGCCACATGATAGTCGAGAGTCGAGTTTTTCAGAATATTCAGGTTGAGCATTCTCTGAAGGCATCTTGTTTGATACAAACTACAGTTCATATTTTTAGTCCTATCATATGTAATTCCCAGTCAAGTGTATCACTCATAGTTATACCTAGAAATTTAATGGTATGACATTTCTCCAGAGTTATTTCCCCTAGATTTATTTCTGTTTTCAACAGTTCTCTGTTTTGCGTGGTAGATCAGAAACTGTGTTTTTCTAGCATTGATATACATATTATTAATTGAAAACCATAAGATTAGTTTTTGCATGAGGTTATTACATGCTTGTTGAGAATTGGGGAGTCTTTTGATAACATTATAGAGAGGTCATCAGCGTAGAGTGTTAATTTGAGAGGTGCAAGGTATTTCACAATAACTGCTATATAAAATAAGAACAAGATCGGGGCAAGCATACTCCCTTGAGGAACTCCAACTTCCACAGGTGCCAGACAAGAGCGAGACGTTGTGTTTTGATTAACCTCTTCTTTGCAGGATATCTGCACTTATTGATTCCTATTTGTTAAAAAAGACAAACCCAATTCAAAGCAGTTCCTTTAATTCCGTATGACCAAAGCTTGTCAAGTAGCCTATCATGTGGAACGCAATCGAAAGCCTTACTCAAATCACAGTTTATGCCTAAATCATTAAGAATGTTAATACGAGGATAGTTCACGAATTGTTGTTCCTAACATAGTTGGCGTTGAATGACAAATTCAAATAAAGTGTCAGACAAAAGCTTATTGTATGACATTAGTGTGTGCCAATTAGCATCAGCGCATCAGTTCGTGTTTGTTAAATATTAATTTATTTCCATTGAGGTGTGCGTGATCTAATAAAAATGGACAAAATTGAGATAAGAGGTGCGATAAAGTACCCCTGTAAAAAGGGGTTATCACCGCAAGAAATTTACAAGGACATGGTAAAAGTATTGGGTGACTCTGCCCTTTTGTACTAGGTAATCAAGAACTGGTCACGAGATTTCAAAATGGGTAGAGAGTCCTGTCAATAGTTGCAGGAGCCCCCAAAACTGTGGTGATCAAAGAAAATGTGAATTTAGTCCATGACATGGTATTAAATGACAGAAGAATTACAGTCGAGGCTATAGCAGAGACATGTAGGTTTTCTGTTGTAAGTGTTGAAAAATTTTTACACCAGGAATTGGGTGTAAAAAAACTCTCTGCACGTTGGGTTCCAGAAATGCTGACGGCAGTCGAGAAGCGTGTTCGCCAGGTTGCAGCAGAGACTAATTTGGAGATCATTAACAGGAATCCCGATGAATTTAAACAAAAATTTCTTACGGTCGACGAAACATGGGCTTATCACTTTGATCCAGAATCCAAAATACAAAGCATGGGTTCCCCTCCCCTTCGAAAATTTCGTGTTGTCCCATCAGCTGGTAAGATCATGGCTACAGTTTTTTGGGGCGTGGGCGCACCATAACAGGTGAAAATTATGCAAATGTAATACCAAAAGTAAGCGAAGCGATCAGAGAAGAGAGAAAAGGAAAATTGAGTCTTTCACCAAGACAACGCTCCGGCCCACAAAAGTTGTATTGCAATGGTTACTATTCACAATGTGGGATTTGATTTTTTGAACAACCCCCTTATTCTCCAGATTTGGCCCCCAGCGACTACCATCTATTCCCAAAATTAACAAAACATCTTTGTGGAATCCGCTTTGCCGATAATAACGAAGTGATGTCGGCGGTAGATGAATAGCTGAAGACTCGAAAGTTCTGAATTTCTTTCAAAAGGGTTTAAAACACTTCAACACTGATATACCAAGTGTTTAAACGTTGCAGGTGACTATGTTGAAAAATAAATTAGTTTCATTCTTTTCATGTGTTTGCTTCTATGTTAGGGACAACAATTAGTGATCTATCCTCGTATATGAATGTAATGTTACCGTAGATGTGAATTTAGATTTTCTGAAAACATGTTGTTTATCTGGAATAAGTTTGAATCTTGTAATGGGGTTCAGTTTCTACAGCAGGGGTGTTCAAACTTGAACTGCTGGCGATCTACCTCAATATTGTTTCACTACGATCGATTGACTGTGAAGAAGCCGCAAGTATGTGTGATGTAGGATTGTCATCTAGGTAGGGTGCATACGTGGTATAGATATTAGTTTTACCGCACAATATGCATTTTTTAGTCAAGGTAAGTGTAGGTCTGCTCTAAAATATCAATGAAAAACCTCTTAATTATTCGAAATTGCGAGTTTAGTAGGTGGCAGTATTCCATCTAAAAAATAGAGAGGCTCAAAGAAAACTAAAGGTCATGTGGGAGGAAGTAGAACTAGAACACACTTTCTACCCCAAATATCTGGGAGTCACTTTAGACTGCACCCTTACATACAAGGCGCACTGCACAAAAACTAAAAATAAAGTAGCTGCCCGTAACAATATTATACGGAAACTTACTGGAAGTAAATGGGGAGCTAATCCCACGGTCCTAAGAACCTCAGCTCTGGCGTTATGTTACTCCGCAGCAGAGTACGCGTGTCCTATCTGTCAAAAATCTGCACATGCTAAACAGGTAGATACAGCACATGCCACAGTGGAGCCACCCCACAGAGGCCTTACCACATGGCGGAGACCTGGACTGGAAGGAATGAAAAAGCTTGAATCGACTTAGAAGCGGAGTGGGCAATACTAAGGATAACCTGGCTAAATTGAATTACCTCGGAGATCTGACCATCCTATGTGAATGTAGAGAACCAGAAACCACCAAACATCTATATAGCTGCCTACACTGCCCAACGACCTGTTCTCTGGAGGACCTCCTATCGGCTGAAGAAAACGCCATTGAGGTTACCCAATTTTGGTCCGATAAAGTGTAATCTGTATATTTTTCTTTTTTTTTCTTCTCCTTTTACTTATTTTTTCTGCTTACTTTGTGATAATTTAAAATTTCTCTTGTTTTGTTTACATATTGTACCATATGGTTTATAGTTAATTACTGTATGTTATACGTTTAATGATGTAAAGACGCTTTTGACACGAAATAAATAAATAAATCTCTGTTTTATTTTTAAAATCTCCAAATAATGTCTCACCCGCTTCAATAAATGCTTCCTTCATAATCGATCCATCTCCAAATGGTTTCTTGTGCTTCGCCAATATATAAGATATTTGATTGTTTGGCTGGTCTTGTAAACATGGTTTATTCTTTTTTCAAACAAGTTATCAAATGACATACTTTTCGTTTTCTTAATTCACTCTGTGAGGGAAAATCCTTTTCATAGTTTTTATGAACCGTCTTATGATGCCTCTCTAAGTTCCCACGCTTATAGGTATTGCAACTAACGCACGGCAAATGAGACAAATGCACTTATTCTTTATCATACAAAAGAAAAATTCTTCCTCCCAATCATTATTAAAATGATACGTTTTATTTTTCTTCGCCGAACTCATTTTGTAATATTTATTAATAAACTTTGTATCGACGTATTTCCTTCAAGTTACAACTCTGACTGACTCCAATTCTTGCAGGCAACTTTATATCAGCGCGAAAGAAGTCTCGAATGTTCCCGTCAAACACGCCGCCCGAAGTTTCTAGAAAAAGTGGCAGAAATAAAAAACGTGACTTTTCTTTGACCAGCACCACGCGTTCCTTTGATAACAGAAAGTTATGAGGAGGTTATTCTGGCCCAATTGTGGATCGAATAAATTTTGGTAGTTCATTCATTAAATTTGTTTTAGTTACCTACCTACTAAAACAAAATCTGTGTAAATAGTTCTATATCGGAATTTTTTCTCGAGATCAACTCAAAAAGCACTTGCAATCGACCGTTTGAGCACCTCTGCTTTACAGCATACAGTATTCAAAGAGTTTAGAGAAAACCGATGTTCTTGATATGGGTCTGTAGTTGTATATTTTTCCTTTTTTTTATGAAATGGAATTATTTTCGCTATCTTTAGGGCATCGGGGTGTGTGCCTGTTTCCAGTGAAAAGTTTATTATATGAGTTATGGGTTTCACCAGTTCATTTTTGAATTCCTTTATAATGTTGTTGGGTAATTCATCAGGTCCAGAGAAACGTTTATTTTTGAGTTTTGAGAAAATAGTTGGCATTTCTTCCTCAGTAAAAGATAGTAAGACCATTAAAGTAAGAGTGGTGTTGAGAGTAACTTCAAAATTATTGTGATCGATCTGTGGGATCTCATCTATGACTTGTTTTGGTGCATCTATAAAAAAGTTATTAAAGAGATTTGCGATGTCCTCAGGACAGGAACATTCTTTATTTTCAAGAGAAATTTTTATATTGGATGTCTTAGTGTTCCTGTTCAAGTAGCCCTAAACACAATCAGAAGCTGGTGCGCAAAGGAAGGACGTCAATCCTAGCAAAACAGTGCTGGTTCCATTCACCAGGAGGCGAAAGTACGAACTTAAAGCCCCAACTCTGAATGGAACTCAGCTTACTTTTCCAAAGAAGTATTTGGGCTTAATAATCGACCAAAAACTGACATGGAAAAGCCAACTCAACATTCTTTCCAGAGCTATAGCGGCAAGCTGGACATGCCGCAGAGTCTTTGGCAAGACATGGGGTCTGAAACCAAAAATGATCTACTGGTCATACTAAACGATCATTAAGCCAATGGTCACCTATGCTTCATTGATATGGTGGCCAAAAATGCAACAAATTTCGGTACAAGTCAAGCTGCAGAAAGTGAAGCGGCTAGCTTGTCTGGGAATCACAGAGGCAACATTCACGTGCCCTACTGCAGCAGTAGAAGTAATGCTGAACCTTCCACCATTGCACTTATGTGTAATGAAAGAAGCAGCAATCAGTGCCTTCAGACTGAGCCAGACAACAAATCTTAGAGCAAGAAATCGGAATGGACATTTGAAAATTTTGGAAAATATTTCCCTAGATTCCATGTCTAAGCCGACAGATATCATGCCAGTTGGGTACGACTTCGAAATGCAGTTTGAAGTGGTTATAAACAACCACCAAGTTTGCACAGAGAACGGACCTCAACTAGGAAGGGATGCTTTAGTGTGATACACTGATGGATCCAAGATGGATGAAAGGGTTGGAGTGGGCGTTATAGGGCCGAATTGTAGGCTCTCAAAACCCCTTGGTTACACCCCAACCATCTTTCAAGCAGAATTACATGCCATAGAGACATGTGCTCAGGAGTGCATCGAAAGAAACACCCGAAGGGCAGAAATCTATATTTTATCAGATAGCCAAGCAGCACTAAAAGCTCTGAGTTCATACATTTGTAAGTCCAAGCTGACTTGGGACTGTAAACAGGGGCAAATACAAAATTTTCCGGCCCAGAACCCTTCTGTGGACTTTCCAAAGCCCACTTGAAAGAAGAGGTTCGATGCTGGGAAACAGATGAAATGAAATCTCACTGGCATAAAGTGCCAGGACAAAGGCTAGTAAGTCTTTCGCCAAGGAAAGCTAAACAGCTTCTCGAGTTGGACAAGAAAGACTTAAAACTGGTGACGGGACTCCTCACTGGACACTGCCCTCTAAGGTACCACCTGAAAAAGATGGGCAAAACAGAGAGTGATAGTTGCCGCTACTGCGGGAACTTCGCTGAAACTGCAGAACATTTGCTTTGCGAATGCCCAGCGCTTTTCTGCAAGAGGCTCAAGTTTCTGGAAGGGGCTTTCCTAAAGCCCTTCGATATCATAAACTTAGCCCCCAGGAAACTGATAAACTTTACTCGAAGTCTCGGAATCCCGGGCCTTGAATAGATTAAGGTTTATGCACAAAAGATCTGATAGGTCGAAGTGCTTGAGAGGCATCATGGCCTTCACGACCCACCGTGCAATCTACAATCTAGTGTTCCTTTTATTTTTCATTTTATTGATAACTGCCCAAGAGGTTTTACTTTACTTTTATTCTCGGAGGATTGGTCATAATAATTTATTTTATAGAATTCAATAAGGCTAGTATGTTTTTGTTTTTGAACCCGATATTGACCTTTTAGCATGGGGCATTTTTTTTAAAGATTATGTAGGTCCTTCAGTTGTACGCTAGATCGTTTGACTTCTTCTGTAACCCAAAATTTGTAGTCCTTTTTTCTTTTCATTTTTTATCATAGGAAATGTTCTAAGAAGTGACTTAGTAATGTGTTTGAGAATTTTTCATATTTTTTGTTGCATAATAATGTATCATATATATCCTGCCAATAACCACTTTGTAAAAGTTGGCCAAAAAGTGATTTATTTTTATCGCAATAGTCTCTGGAGAAGTCTCTTGATTTTTATTAGTGAGCGACATATCATAGTGGATTTTAACTGTTGTGCTGTGATCTGAGAAGTGGTTGTCCACTATATGTGAATATGCTTTGGCATTTGTAAAAATATCATCGACTTTTGTGCTAGAACTTGATGTAACTTTTGTATCCTGATAGACAATGCTATTGAGATCGAATTGTGCAAATATGTCAAGTAGCTCTTCTCGTTCATGTGAGAAAGTATTGAAATCAATGTTGAAGTCACCTATAAGCCATAATAGTGAGTTTACATTATATATTTTCTGAAGTTTACTGCAAAATATATGGAAATTTACTGTTGGTGATCTATAAATTGTAACTATTTTCTTCTTCCTTCCTTCCTTTTTTTTTCTGTTATAGTCTCTGCTGTAATCCGGAGCTCCAGCTCTCGTACCATCGCTTTTTTGGTCTTCCTATGGGTCGTTTGGTGTTGGGCTTTTCTGAGTTTTCGCCATACGTTCTGGCTCCATCCTATCTACGTGGTCTCTCCATAGACGTCGCCTTGTTCTTGTCCAACTTACTACATACTGAACACCTAGCTCTCTCAGTGTGTCTACATTTCTTATCCTGTCTCTGAGAGTAATACCTTTTATGATCCTTGGTGATTTCATTTCTGTTGATCTCATTATCTGCTTAGTCTTTGTTGTCTTGGCTGCATAGGTCATCATCATGGGTCTGACACATGTCTTATAAATGCGGATTTTGCTTTCAGTACTTATGTTCTTATTCCGCCAGATTGTCTCAGAAAACCTGATATTCTCGCTGCTTTTATTTCCTGCCGTTTTGTTTCTTGTCCTAGGTTTCTGTCATTGGTTATTTCCACACCCAGGTATCTACAGTTCATTACTTGTTCGATAATATGATCGTTCACTACTAGTTTACATCTAATTGGTTCCTTAGATATTACCATCGATTGGGTTTTCTCTGTTGATATTGTTGTTATACTTTTCGGCAGTTGTTTTAAAGTTTTGTAGGAGGCGCTGTAAATCGTCTTCTTCTTCTTTCATATGCCCTACCCAGTCTCCCGAACAACACCCAAGTTGTTAATTTGTAGAAGAGTTTTCACTAATCCTTATTTTCCTACAAAGCAGTGCTACCTCCCAACTACTTACTTCATAATCCTTTAAACACGACTCTGATATTGATAAAAACATTGGAACTTGAATGATGAGTTTCACTTCAAGCAGACCTCATACTTTGCATATTAGAATATAAAATAAAATTGAAACTGACGTTGGATTCTTTTATTTCTTTGCTATTTTTGTTTTGTTTATCTATCTATCTATCTATCTATCTGATTATCCACGTAGTGTTTGAAGTCAAACCTCCTGAAGCCTACTCCGCTGGGCCAAAAATCTGTCGTATACAATTTATCTTTGTGGAAGAGATCAACCCCAATTATGAAGGATTTCAGTTGGTTGCGATCTGTTTGAAGCTGTTTTAGTTTTGTTCCTGTGAAGTCTGTCTTATCTTCACTGCTGCCGATATTTTTTGTTGGAATTCCTGGCTTCCTAGTTTTATTAATAGTGTTATGGTTATAATGCCGATTTTTCCTGCTCCTAGGATATACATAACCTTTGCCATCATCAAAGTCGCCGCCATTCATGACCTGGTTATTTTCATCTTGATAGATGATTTTATTCATCAAATTAATTTGATCTAATTCGATTTTACTTTGTATCCCTGATGATTCGGGTTTTTGTGTTAACTGCTGTTTGTTTACATGTATTGGAACAGCTGGGGATTCCTTATTAGGTAAAAAAATGGCAGGTAAAGAAGTTTTTGTCACATTATTGTTGAATGTTTTTTTGTTCAGTTCATTGTTGAGTTGGGTCTGCTTATCTATCAGGGTTTTGCACTCTTTCAGTTTTTCTTCAAGGTGTGCATTTTGTTTTAGTAAATTTTTATTTTTCAGTAGAAGATACTTTTCACATTTTTTTCAAGATTTTCACATTTGTTTTGCTTGTTCTTTCCTGCATCACTTACTAGGTATTGTTTTTTAACTAGCTCACAGCAATGGATTCTGGAGTCACATATTTTTTAGCATTTTAGATTATTTTTAATTGCACAGGACATATGAAAAACGTTTCCACATACAATACAATTTAGGGATTGCTTGGTTTTGTTTGGCAGCATTTCATCACCTTGTCTTTGAAGGTTTCATCACTTATTTGGATAATAGCATCTTCAAGCTTGTTATCAGTTGACAGGCCATCTTTGAATCTTCTGGTGGCGTTTCCGAATCCGTATAAATTTTACGAACACTGAGGTCTTAGATCACATCTCACAAGTCCGGGCACTCGCAATAGCGAGTTCCCGGACTAATACACAGATTTCAGTTAATGAAGCCGGTTTGTTTATCACGTTCTTTGCTTATCATCAGTAAAAATAATTTTTATAAACATCCGCACTAGACAAGCGTTCTATAGCAATAACAACTCTCCCCAAAATAAACAGTATCTGGTTTCGAAGTTGTGAACAAACTCATTTACCTTGACTTTCTGCTAACCAACGACGGAATCAATAAAGCGGAAATACGGCGGAGAATAGTTATGACGCGATCAGCCACCACCAAGCTGATTAAAGTATGGAAAGACATGAACATCACAAAAAACACCAAATTAAGGCTCGTTTAAACGCTGATCTTTCCTATAGATGCCGCTAAAACGTGGAAAAAAACAGACAGGAACCGCAACGGGGATTTATCGCCGAGTTCTTGAAATATCTTGGATGGAACATCGTACCGACGTGACTGTTCTGAAAGAATCCGGATTTGGCGAAAGATAAATCGACCGTAACTTCAATACTTTGGCCATATATCCAGAAAAACAGGCAAGATCGTTGAATAAAAGGTAAAAGGCAACAGACCAAGAGGCAGATTACCGACCCGATGGATGGATCGAGCGAAGGAGCTGTTGGGAGTTGGTCTACATGACTCAGTTCAACTGGCTCGGGACACAGTCATAGAAGGAGAGGCATGTAGACTATGTAGATTTGCTGGCTTATGTCACTCAGCTCTGTACAAACACTATTGAAAAGTTTGGCGAATCCCGTGAAATAGCCTTGGATATATCTAAAGCCTTTGACCGCGTTTGGCAACAGGCATTGTTAAGTAAATTATCTGCCTACGGTCTCCCAACCAAACTTCGCCAATGGCTCTTGAGCTTCATACAAGATCGCTCCTTACATGTGGCAGTTGACGGTATTTCTTCTGATGCGTTTAAAACCAATGCCGGGGTCCCCAGGGTTCCATCCTGTCCCCCACCTTATTTATTTTACACATCAACGACCTCTTGAAAACCACCACGAACCCCATTTACAGTTTCGCAGACGATAGCACACTTGTCTAAACTTTTACATCATATCGATCACTTTCGGTGAATGATACAAATAGACTCAGGCAGGAACAGGTTGATTCCATCAATAGAGATATTAAAGCAATCGTCGAGTCGGGAACCACACAATCTTGTTCAGTTCAACGCCCAAAAAACACAAAGTGCCACGTTTTCCAAGAAAGTGAATTCCTCAAATCATCCCATCACAATTTCCGGAAATACCCTTGAACCAAGTCCCTCCATCTCGATTTTGGGAGTCACGGTGTCCAATAATATGTCTTGACATGACCATGTTGCTAACATCGCAAAGTCGACAAGCCAGAGGCTAGGTTTTCTGTGGAAAGCCAAGCACATTTGGGGTTCAGCACCAAGGCATTCTCTTCGTCTTCTAGATTCCATTCAGAAAAGAGCCATTCGCTTGATAAACAGCTCAACTCTCACAGATACCCTTCACCCTTTAGAACATAGAAGAAGAATTGCAGACCAGTCATTGCTCTACAGATATTTCCATGGCAGATGCTCCAGAGAAATAAGAACTCTTGTACCACCATTGGCCACATTCGGCCAAAGAACTCGGCACGCTGATCAGTCTCACCCATTTACTTTTAAGATTGGAACTACAAGGACCAATCTTCATCAAGAATAAGAACTCTTGTACCACCATTGGCCACATTCGGCCAAAGAACTCGGCACGCTGATCAGTCTCACCCATTTACTCTTAAGATTGACACTACAAGGACCAATCTTCATCAAGAATCCTTCTTTTACAGGGCTGCTACGGAATGGAATAAGCTTCCAAAATCAGTTTTTCCAGAGAACTATGACCTGCAACTTTTTAAAAAGCGTGTCCACGATCATTTCCTTTCTATAATCCCTTCCCCTTCTAATAGTCGCAGTGCGGGCCGTCCGCGGCCCACACAATAGGTCTAACCTTTTTGCGACTATTTTCATAAAAAAAAATATATATACAGATATAATGATGCCACCAAACCCTCGCGAAGGGTAAATGAACGGAGGAGTAGGAGGTTCAACGTTTTAGATAGCTTATCAAACATAGTAGACCCATACTAGTTATTCTAGAAAACAGCTTTCCTACTGGGCTGATGCTATCCATTTCAATAAGGATGTTACGCTGATGAAGAAGGCAGTTCTGCCAGTTTTTTGGCATTCTTGACTACCGCTTCAGCTTTTTCATTAGACTTTGGATGGTGAGTTGTCACATATGCTAAAAGTTCCATTTACCAGCAAAATATTTCAAATGTTGCGTTGTTAGTTCAATTCATTTTGGAATGCCATGACGAGCAAAGTTTTTTTGAGTGGGGTAGTTATCTCTACAAAATACAATACGTTTGGAAGCAAAGACTACACTAATAAACACTTTAATTTTAATTTTATTATTCGCCTATTGAAAAAAATGGCACATTTAAAACAGTAAAAAAGTCTAATAATATATCACAATAAATTACATTGTTAAAATTTAAAAAAATAAATAAAACAGACAAGGTTGTACTTAAAACATTGATAAAAAATTATCAATTCCTAGCAAAGTTTTTCCTCTATATGAATTTAAAACATTTTTGCTTATCGTGTGGAATCCTAGTTTTGAACAAAATAGAGTCCGCTCTATACTGAGTGTTCAAAAGTGGAGTATAGCCAAAAACCTACAAAAATATAACATCTTAGTCCGTAAAAATACAAATGAAAATAATTCAAAACTTAATAGGGGCCGTACGATATGACTAAAAATTTTTTACATCCTATATATATATATATATATATATATATATAATACGTTAAGTGAAAAAATGCAGTAAACATAATAGGTAAGCACTTACTACAGGGTGTTCCAACAAAAACCTGACCCCCCCCTCCTCAAAATATTTTAGAAATGTGTATCGGCGCAAAAACAACTTTTAATTAAAACATTTCTTTGAATTTTTTACAAGCTTTTATTTAACAATGCAATGCATGTATGTATACACGTTTAGTTTGGATGACAATGCATATTTAGCTGTGTGACGTCATTGTAAATCCAACATGACGAACTAGTTATTTTTAACGTTCGAAATTAACTGGTAAACGACCTTGCAACAATGATGCGTTGAATGAGATAAACAGACTGAGAAACCTGTCAGGCGATAACTAAAAAAAAGGTAAAAAATAAATTAAGAGTAAAAAATAATGTTTAAAAACAAGCCTTTATTTTAATGCGCTAAAAAGAATAAAATAAACTTTTACTATCAACTTAAACCGTCATTACACAATTTATTATGTGATAAAAGCTTGTCGCGAGATTTACCCTTTGTAGATAATCAAGTAAATTAAATAACTATAACTGATTGAATTTAATTTTTAGAATTATCAGACTAAGTAAATATGAGTACTCCGACAAGCTTATATCACATAATAAATTAAGTTGATGGTAAAGGTTTTAAAGGAAAAGTTTATTTTATTCATTTTAGCGC